>CM076680.1:23226118-24426118 GCA_038501925.1 Xenopus petersii | reverse complement strand
TCAATTCGACTTTTTGCAATGCTTCAACTGCTTATAGTAGTCCAACACACTTTGACAAATCAGCAAACTGATCTGTTTCGATAAAGCGTCAGCTCATCAAACACTTTCCTAAATATCAGGAAACTGTTCTAACAGCCAGGAAAGCATGACTATCAAATATCTGAACTGCTGGGAATCCTTAAGGATTCACCAGATTGAATTTAGTGTAGCTTCCCTAGATGTGCCTTGGAAATATATACAGTATGGCTCATAAAGAGAATCATTTCTGGTGATATTTGTATTCGTTACATTAATATTTATTCCAGTTATTGTATTCACCCAATTATTTCAAGCTTTGTATGCAGAGTCAAGCTTATAAATAAACATATACAAACACATAGATGTAAATATTATACATCACTACACAGCTGCACTCTCATTATCTGAGCAGCAATGATCTGACATTACCCAGAACAGTGCAGGTGTGTTTGCTGTTAATTAACTGTGATAATATAATAATATATCATTATATGTATATATATATATATATATATATATATATATACATATCATGAAAGACTATTATTTAGGTTTTTTTAAGCCATTAAAGAGAGGGTATTGATTGTCATTGCGAGAAAGAGGTTATACCATTAGCATAATACACTTTCTTATTGGTTATTTTAATGTGGAGAAATGAGCTACAGCGGAAGGTGGTGATGATAGATACTTTGGTTGGTGCCAAAGGGTTTAGATGCATTTCTAGAAATAATTAAACTGTTAAATAAAATGCACAATTATATGATTCCCATGTTGCAGTCATTAAGGATTTTTTCCTCAGAAACTATGCCAATGTGTTTCGTAATAGAAACTAATATCAGATGGGTTGTTGTTCTTTAACATTAAGTTGTATATTTTTAAATGTGTTTTGTTGATAGTTTCATTGGAAAAAAGCCTTACAGTGGTACTAAAGATATTTAAATACTTAAATAGGGGACTTTCAAGATAAATAAATTCTAAATCAGTGCTCATTTAGGAATATGCAAAAATGTCAGCCCACAATGTAATGATTCACTGTAATTAATATCTTTCTTCAAAAAAGTGAACCCTCCTAAAACTCCCCATTCTCAGCCTCATAACTACAGGCTGGTTAGTCTTGTCAGACTAATTTAATTGCCTTTTATGAGAAGGTGAGCAGGAACCTCAACTCTACAATGGCAGTGGATGTGATCTACTAAGACTTTGCTAAATCATTTGATACAGTACCACAAAGAAAGTTTCTGGCTAAATTAAGAAATATTGGTCTGGAACATAGTATTTGTACTTGAAAAAAAAATGGCTGAAGGATAGATTATAGAGTGGTGGTAAATGGAACATTTTCTAATTGGACCAGTGTCCAATTCATACTTAGTGCAGTACCAAAGGGGTCTGTACTTTGTTTTTTGCTTTTTAACTTGTTTATTAATGACCTGGAGGTGGGAATTAAAAGTACCATTTCTATTTTTGCTGATGATACTTAATTGTGCAGAACTATAAGTTCCATGCAGGATGATGCCATTTAGGCAAAATTATTTGACTAAATTGGAAAACTGGGCAGCAAACTGGAAAATGCAGTTCAATGCATGGTTATGCACTTTGACAGAAATAATATAAATGAAAGTTATACACTAAATGGCAGCGTGTTGGGGTTTCCATAATTGAGATAGATAAAAAGTTGTCTAATTCTAGTCAGTGTCGTTATGTGGCTACTAAAGTAAATAAAGTAGCATATTGCATAAAAAAAGGCATAAACGTAAGAGATAAAAATATAGTTTTGCCTTTTTATAGGTCCCTGGTAAGAGGGATGGAAGATTTACATTGTTCGGGTACATGGTCATGGTTGGGGTGTTCTCTCTAGAAAAAAGACTCTTGCAAGGGGACATGATTGCTCTTTATTAGTACATTAGAGAGCATTATAGACAGATAGCAGGAGATCTTTTTTTGCATAAAATTAATCATCAGACCAGAGGCCACCCTATAGACTAAAGGAACAGAACCTTCATTTGAAGCAGCGTAGGTGGTTTTTCACATTTAGGACAGAGAGGTTGGGGAATGCACTGCCGGGTGATGTTGTGGTGGCTGATTCTGTTTATGCCTTTAAGAGGTGCTTGGATGATTAATTGGACAAGCATAATATCCAAGGCTATTGTGATACTAAAATCTATAATTAATGTAGATATTGGTATGTATAGTATATAGTTTATGTACTGTATGTGTGCCGGGTTCATTTGGAAGGGTTGAACTTGATGGATTTGATCTTTTTTCAATCCAACTTAATTATGTAACATATGCATTCAATGTTTTATGACTGATGAACTTTATATTGATTGGGTAGCATTGGGTCCTGAGTTTGATTCCAGTTTGGGCACTATCTGCAAGGAGTTTGTAGGTTTTCCCCATGTCTGTGTGGTTTTCCCCCCACACTCCAAATCCTACAGGCAGGTTAATTGGCTCCTTATAAAATTGACCATAGGGTGTATGAATGTGATTGGTACCTCAGATTGTAAGCTCCACTGGGGAAGACACTGATGTAAATGTTCTATACTCTCTGCAAAGTACTGCAAAATTGTGTTGGCACCATATAAATTACAAAAAATAAGTAAATAAAAAAATATTAGATCCATAAGCAGTGCCACCTGAAAATATAGCCATCAACAAAGTGCTACTAACATCAACCCCTGATAGGTAATAACACAGTTTTCCCTGTTTCAGTAACCCAAAGCGACCAATAAGATGTTTGCTTTTAAACAGGAAATAATACACTCTGATTGGTTGCTATAGGTGGTTAGACCAGTAACAAACTGTAACTTTGTCTACATTTCCACCAATGGAACTTTTTTTCTCTTGCTCTATCTGAATATGCACTTTGGTTGCTTAAGGAGGATGAAAATATCCTACCTAAAAGCATTGTTACAGACAAAAGGCAGTGTATATGGTAGCTGAGATTTACAGTACAGTCCCATGAGACCTATAATATGTAATGAACATTGCAGATATATTTTAAATTTAAAATTTCTAGAATATTTTTAGTTAAATTCCTATCGATTCATCCATCCATTATAAAGATTACTATAAACTGTTAATACATTATATTGCTTTTATCCAAACTCACTAGGTTTATTGGATATACCATGTATCATGAATATTATATTGTTTCTTGCTTGGCATTTTCATCAACTGTGTAGTAGTCAGAAGAGTTCTATGCCTTATTAGCATTAACATAATATAAATGATTTCATTCACCAAACTGTAAAATTATGTATATTCTGTGAAAATACAATCTGAAAAAAACCTGCTACTGTATATATATATATAGACTGCATTATTTCTCTAGAGTAAGTAGGAAAAAAAGCTGTAGATCTCTTCAATTTTGTTTCAAGATGTGAAAAGTGTTCCTTCCTGACTTCTTAATGTCAATCAACATTTCTCCTACATTTTTTCCTCTTTAAAGAACAGTAATTGCAACATTTATTTTCTGATGTAAAAATATATCTAAGCCTTCTGAGAACATCATGTACCTCTTAGGTCATTCCATAACTGCTCTTACAGTAACAGAAGCCTTAATTAAGTTGAAGGTAAAAAATTCTAATTAAAAGCGTGACCTTTTGTTCCGTGTGTATTTTTGTGAGAAAAACAAGGGTCCCAAGAGATTTGCATTATAGAATGTTAAATTAAAAGTAAAGTTATCATAAAAACTTAAGAGAAGCTCTTGCCCTGGGTAAACAACCAGCGTTTCCCTATAAGTTATAGGCTATGACCTGAATATTTCACTACCGTTGTTAATTTACTAGCAATATGTGAAATGGACTGCATTCTCCAAGTCAGTCCTCCCTTCCATGACTGTATAATGTTTTGTGTAAAGCCTGTAGTTTCCTATCTTTCTGCAGAATCGAGTCTTGTTTAGGGATGTAGCGAACCGCCGCCGATGTGTTCGCGAACGCCGTTCGCGAACACCGGCAAAAATTGCGAACAGTTCGCGAACTGTTCGCGAACTTCGAACATCCGAAAATTGTTCGATTCGAACGATCGAAGGATTGTAATCGTTCGATCGAAGGATTTTCGTTCGAATCGAACGATCGAAGCCATTCGATCGAATGATTTCATTCAATCCAATGGCTTCGATCGTTCGATTCGAACGAAAATCCTTCGATTTTAGCGGTCGAATGGTCGAATGGTCGAACGATTTTGACGCGAACGCCTATTGGCGGCGGACGCGAACAGTCGAAGTTCGCGCGAACTAGTTCGCCGGCGAACAGTTCGCTACATCCCTAGTCTTGTTGTGATGCCCCTATTGGTGTAGCAAGTGTTGTTGAACTCCAAAAGATGTAAACTGTGTCTCAACCCTAACCCATATGTGGGACAAGCCTTTACACTCCCTTTACTCAAAGTAATAACTGATCTTCATCTAGCTAAATATGTAGTCTCATATTTATTTATAATACTCATTTATATCTCTGAATATGTTGATGCCACCAAATATCATATTTGATATCTACAGGTTCATTCTTCTAGAAAATATAGACCACAGCATCCACCTTTCTTTTCCTTCCCATTACATTGGTAGAGATGGCGCGAACTGTTCGCCGGCGAACTTGTTCGCGCGAACATCGGGTGTTCGCGCTCGCCGGAAGTTCGCGAACGTCGCGCGACGTTCGCCATTTTGGGTTCGCCATTGTTGGCGCTTTTTTTTGCCCTCTCACCCCAGACCAGCAGGTACATGGCAGCCAATCAGGAAGCTCTCCCCTGGACCACTCCCCTTCCCTATAAAAACCGAAGCCCTGCAGCGTTTTTTTCACTCTGCCTGTGTGTGCTGAAGAGATAGTGTAGGGAGAGAGCTGCTGCCTGTTAGTGATTTCAGGGACAGTTGAAAGTTTGCTGGCTAGTAATCGTTTTGATACTGCTCTGTTATTGCAGGGGTTTGAGGGACATTTAAGCTTAGGTAGCTTTGCTGGCTAGTAATCTACCTTCTACTGCAGTGCTCTGTATGTAGCTGCAGTGGGCAGCTGTCCTGCTTCTGATCTCATCTGCTGACTGCTGCAATAACAGTAGTCCTTGTAAGGACTGCTTTTATTTATTTTTTTGTTGTTTTACTACTACTACTACTACTACTACTACTACTACTATAAGAGCCCAGTGCTATTAGTCTAGCAGTGTTGGGGAGTGGGACTGGTGTGCTAATCTGCTGCTCCTAGTAGTTCAGCAGCACCAACTGTAATTTTTTTTTTTTAATATTCATTTTTTTTTTATTTTACTTTTTTTTATTTTACTACCGCTGTAGTAGTGTATAAGTTGACCTTTTAGGCATTATTTGCCCTGTAGGCATTTTTTGCCCAGTGTGTTATTCAACCAACAGCCATCTAGCTGTGTGACCTTGTTCACATTCTGTCTAAATATCCATAATATTACCGTCTCCAGAAAAAACACCGGAGTGACTTTTTTCAAGCAGCCATAATAAATTTTACGTAATCCGTATCCATCGCTGTAGTAGTGTATAAGTTGACCTTTTAGGCATTATTTGCCCTGTAGGCATTTTTTGCCCAGTGTGTTATTCAACCAACAGCCA
The DNA here is from genome assembly GCA_038501925.1 of Xenopus petersii. Taxonomy (NCBI): domain Eukaryota; kingdom Metazoa; phylum Chordata; class Amphibia; order Anura; family Pipidae; genus Xenopus; species Xenopus petersii. Next base: position 24,420,540 of record CM076680.1, on the reverse strand, counting down.
TCTAGCTGTGTGACCTTGTTCACATTCTGTCTAAATATCCATAATATTACCGTCTCCAGAAAAAACACCGGAGTGACTTTTTTCAAGCAGCCATAATAAATTTTACGTAATCCGTATCCATCGCTGTAGTAGTGTATAAGTTGACCTTTTAGGCATTATTTGCCCTGTAGGCATTTTTTGCCCAGTGTGTTATTCAACCAACTGCTATCTAGCTGTGTGCCCGTGTTCACATTCTGTCTAAATATCCATAATATTACCGTCTCCAGAAAAAACACCGGAGTGACTTTTTTTCAAGCAGCATTCTTATATTTTACGTAATCCGTATCCACCGCTGTGTATACGTTGACCTTGTAGGCATTATTTGCCCTGTAGGCATTTTTTGCCCAGTGTGTTATTCAACCAACTGCTATCTAGCTGTGTGACCGTGTTCACATTCTGTCTAAATATCCATAATATTACCGTCTCCAGAAAAAACACCGGAGTGACTTTTTTTCAAGCAGCATTCTTATATTTTACGTAATCCGTATCCACCGCTGTGTATACGTTGACCTTGTAGGCATTATTTGCCCTGTAGGCATTTTTTGCCCAGTGTGTTATTCAACCAACTGCTATCTAGCTGTGTGACCGTGTTCACATTCTGTCTAAATATCCATAATATTACCGTCTCCAGAAAAAACACCGGAGTGACTTTTTTCAAGCAGCCATAATAAATTTTACGTAATCCGTATCCATCGCTGTAGTAGTGTATAAGTTGACCTTTTAGGCATTATTTGCCCTGTAGGCATTTTTTGCCCAGTGTGTTATTCAACCAACTGCTATCTAGCTGTGTGCCCGTGTTCACATTCTGTCTAAATATCCATAATATTACCGTCTCCAGAAAAAACACCGGAGTGACTTTTTTTCAAGCAGCATTCTTATATTTTACGTAATCCGTATCCACCGCTGTGTATACGTTGACCTTGTAGGCATTATTTGCCCTGTAGGCATTTTTTGCCCAGTGTGTTATTCAACCAACTGCTATCTAGCTGTGTGCCCGTGTTCACATTCTGTCTAAATATCCATAATATTACCGTCTCCAGAAAAAACACCGGAGTGACTTTTTTTCAAGCAGCATTCTTATATTTTACGTAATCCGTATCCACCGCTGTGTATACGTTGACCTTGTAGGCATTATTTGCACAGTGTTTTCTTCAAACCGCCATCTAGCTGTGTGAGCTTGTTCACATTTTGTCTAAATATTGATAATATTATCGTCTCTAGAAAAACCACTTGAGTTACTTTTTTTCAAGCAGCATTCATATATTTTACGTAATCCGTATCCACCGCTGTAGTAGTGTATACGTTGATCTTGTAGGCATTATTTGCACACTGTTTTCTTCAAACTGCCATCTAGCTGTGTGTATTATCGTTTCCAGAAAAACCAACTGAGTTTTTGTTGTTGTTGTTTTTTTAAAAATAATGCCAGGCAAAGGCAGGCCGCCACGCAGAGGCCGTGCTAGGGGCCGTGCTGCTATGCAATCCTGTGGCCCTAGCAAATTGCCCAGTTTTAAAAAGCCAATGACCCTGAACTCCCAAAATGCTGAAGAGGTAGTTGACTGGCTTACACAGCACACCCCATCCTCTACCGTTTCTAACTTTACCACAACATCCTCCTCATCCTCCACTGCTATGGCCACCCCACGTAACACTTCCTCCACCACCGGTGCCCCTTCTTCACTGGAGTCAGAGGAGTTATTTTCCCATGAGTTTCTTGAACTGAGTAATGCGCAACCATTATTGGCAGAAGAAGATGAAGGAGATGAGGACGTTACACCAGATTTAATTCTGGCAGAGAACACGACAGAGATGGACATAATGATGAGTGATGAGGAGGAGGAGGAGGTCCCCGCTGCTGCTTCCTTCTGTGATGTGTCAGAAGAAATTGATGCATCTGAGGAGAATGATGATGAGGAGATTGATGTTTTGTGGGTGCCTAGTAGAAGAGAGCAAGAGGAGGGTAGTTCAGATGGAGAGACGGAGAGTCAGAGAGGCAGTAGGAGAATAAGACTTAGAAGAAGCAGGGAGGCCAGCCCGCAGGGATCAGTAGGGCAACAACATGTATCGGCACCTGTGTTCAGCCGGCCAACGCACCCGCCATTGCCGCCAATGCCGCCAACTTCTACTGTTACCGCCAGATCGCAGACTTCCAAAAAGTCAGCAGTGTGGGATTTTTTTAATGTGTGTGCCTCTGACAAAAGCATTGTAATTTGCAATGAGTGCAGTCAGAAACTGAGCCTTGGTAAGCCCAACAGCCACATAGGTACAACTTCTATGCGAAGGCACATGAGCGGCAAGCACAAAGCACTTTGGGAGCAACACCTCAAAGGCAACAGGCAAACTAAAAGCCACACTCCTTCTGGTCCAGCATCTTACTGCTCTACCTCTGCTCTCCTTGACCCATCTGAACCACCCTCCACTCCGCCTTCCACCTTGACCACCTGTTCCCATTCCCAGTCATCTGCCACCAGCCAAGTTTCTGTGAAGGCCATGTTTGAGCGTAAGAAGCCAATGTCTGACTGTCACCCCCTTGCCCGGCGTCTGACAGCTGGCTTGTCTGCACTCTTAGCCCGCCAGCTTTTACCATACCAGCTGGTGGACTCTGAGGCCTTCCGCAAATTTGTAGCAATTGGGACACCGCAGTGGAAGGTACCCAGCCGCAATTTTTTTTCTAAAAAGGGAATACCACACCTGTACCAACATGTGCAGAGCCAAGTTACCCCATCTCTGTCACTTAGTGTTGGGCCAAAGGTCCATATGACTACTGACGCATGGTCCTCCAAGCATGGTCAGGGCAGGTATGTCACCTACACTGCCCACTGGGTGAACTTGGTAATGGCTGGGAATGGGAAGCAGGGAATGGGTAGCTCAACAACAACAACAACAGTGGAGTTGGTGTCACCGCCACGGATTGCACGCGGTTCTGCCACCACCTCTACTCCTCCATCGCTCTCTACCTCGTCTTCTTCCTCTTCTTCTTCTTACTCTGCTGCTGGGTCCTCCTTCTCCTCCTCCACACCTGTGCACCCCCAGCTCCCCCTAGGCTATTCGACGTGCCAGGTACGCCGTTGTCACGCTGTCTTGGGGATGACGTGCCTGGAAAGCAAAAACCATACCGGATCTGTACTCCTGTCATCTCTGCAGTCACAGGCCGATCGGTGGCTGACCCCACACCAACTGCAGATCGGAAAAGTGGTGTGTGACAATGGAAGCAATCTGTTGGCAGCGTTGAGACTGGGAAATTTAACACATGTGCCCTGCATGGCACATGTGTTAAATTTAATAGTCCAACGTTTTGTCTCCAAGTACCCAGGATTCCAGGACGTTCTCACCCAGTCCAGAAAGGTGTCGGCCCATTTCAGACGTTCCTACACAGCCATGGCACGCCTTGCTGACATTCAGCAGCGCTACAACATGCCAGTCAGGCGTTTGATTTCTGACAGCCAGACTCGCTGGAATTCAACGCTCCTTATGTTGGAACGTCTGCTGCAACAACAAAGGGCCGTCAACGAGTACCTTTTTGAACTGGGTGGTAGGACTGGATCTGCAGAGCTGGGGATTTTTTTCCCCCGTTACTGGGTGCTTATGCGCGATGCCTGCAGGCTCATGCGACCTTTTGAAGAGGTGACAAATATGGTCAGTCGCACCGAAGGCACCATCAGCGACCTAATACCCTTCGCTTTCTTCCTGGAGCGTGCCGTGCGACGAGTGACAGATGAGGCTGTAGACCAGCGTGACGAGGAGCTGGAAGCGCACGATTTATGGTCGGAATCACCAGAACGAACCCAGGCACCTGCTGCAACGCAGGGAGAGGTGCCAGAAGTGGAGTCAGAGGAGGAAGGTGGCTTTGTGGAGGAGGAGGACCAACAGGAGCAGGCTTCCCAGGGGGCTAGTGGTGACCTTTTGGGGACCCCTGGTCTTGTACGTGGCTGGGGGGAGGAGACCGTGGATGATGCAGTCCTTGATAATGAGGAAGCGGAGATGGATAGCTCTGCATCCAACCTTGTGAGAATGGGGTCTTTCATGCTGTCATGCCTGTTGAAGGACCCCCGTATCAAGAGGCTTAAGGAGAAGGACCTGTACTGGGTCGCAACGCTACTAGACCCTCGGTACAAGCATAAAGTGGCAGAAATGTTACCAACATACCACAAGTCCGAAAAGATGCGGCATTTACAAACCAGCCTGCAAAACATGTTGTACAATGCTTTTAAGGGTGATGTCACTTCAGGAACTCATCAACATTCCAGGGGCAGAGGTGCCAGTAATCCTGCCACGAGCACACCTGCAAGGACAAAGCCCTTTGGCCGGTCTGTAACATCAGACATGCAAATGTTTTTCTGTCCAAGGCAGCGCCACAACCCTTCTGGATCCACCCTCAAAGAACGCCTCGACCGGCAGGTAGCGGACTACCTGGCATTAACTGCAGATATCGACACTCTGAGGAGCGATGAACCCCTGGACTACTGGGTGCGCAGGCTTGATCTGTGGCCAGAGCTGTCACAATTTGCCATGAACCTCTTGTCTTGCCCAGCCTCAAGTGTGCTCTCAGAAAGGACCTTCAGTGCAGCAGGAGGGATTGTAACTGAGAAGAGAACTCGCCTAGGTCACAAAAGTGTCGATTACCTGACCTTTATTAAAATGAATGAGGGGTGGATCTCGGAGGGTTACTGCACGCCGGAAGACTTGTTCTGACTTCTATGCAGCTGTCCTTCTCTTCAAGCCTCATGACTCCACACACAGCTGTCCTTTAGCGTCCTCCTCCCTCCGCCACCGTTACAAACTAGGGTGCAAACCCTACTGGTTTAATTTTTTCTGGCCTCAGTGGCTGCAACCAAAAAAACTGGGCAAACAATGTCTACAAGGTCAACGTATGGCGAAAAATGACTATTTTCAGCATTTATATGGCATATTTTTTCTGGCAACTGTGCTTCAGTGGCTGCGTCCAAAAAAATGCATATTTTCTGCATTTATATGGCATAATTTTTCTGGCCTCTGTGCTTCAGTGGCTGCAACCAAAAAAATGCATATTTTCTGCATTTATATGGCATAATTTTTCTGGCCTCTGTGCTTCAGTGGCTGCAACCAAAAAAATGCATATTTTGTCCATTTATATGGCATAATTTTTCTAGCCTCTGTGCTTCAGTGGCTGCAACCAAAAAAATGCATATTTTCTCCATTTATATGGCATAATTTTTCTGGCCTCTGTGCTTCAGTGGCTGCAACCAAAAAAAATTATATTTTCAGCATTTATATGGCATAATTTTTCTGTCAACTGTGCTTCAGTGGCTGCGACCAAAAAAATGCATATTTTCTGCATTTATATGGCATAATTTTTCTGGCCTCTGTGCTTCAGTGGCTGCAACCAAAAAAATTTATATTTTCAGCATTTATATGGCATAATTTTTCTGGCAACTGTGCTTCAGTGGCTGCGACCAAAAAAATGACTATTTTCAGCATTTATATGGCATATTTTTTCTGGCCTCTGTGCTTCAGTGGCTGCGGCCAAAAAAACTGGGCAAACAATGCCTACAAGGTCAACGACGTTGACCTTGTAGGCATTGTTTGCCCAGTTTTTTTGGCCGCAGCCAATGAAGCACAGAGGCCAGAAAAAATATGCCACATAAATGCTGAAAATAGTCATTTTTTGCCATACGTTGACTCAACGTATATGGCAAAAAATGACTATTTTCAGCATTTATATGGCATATTTTTTCTGGCAACTGTGCTTCAGTGGCTGCAACCAAAAAAACTGGGCAAACAATGTCTACAAGGTCAACGTATGGCGAAAAATGACTATTTTCAGCATTTATATGGCATATTTTTTCTGGCAACTGTGCTTCAGTGGCTGCGTCCAAAAAAACTGGGCAAACAATGTCTACAAGGTCAACGTATGGCGAAAAATGACTATTTTCAGCATTTATATGGCATATTTTTTCTGGCAACTGTGCTTCAGTGGCTGCGTCCAAAAAAACTGGGCAAACAATGCCTACAAGGTCAATGTATGGCAGTTGTTTAAAGAGAACAGTAGATTACTAGCCAGCAAAGCTACCTAAGCTAAAATGTCCCTCAAATCCCTGCAGACTTCTGTCCCTCCAATACAGAGCAGTATCAAGCAGATTACTAGCCAGCAAACTTACTATCATCTGTCCCTGAAATCACTAACAGCTCTCCCCCTACACTATCTCTTCCAAGCACACACAGGCAGATTTTTCAGATAAATTTTTGCCCTTGATCCCCCTCTGGCATGCCACTGTCCAGGTCGTTGCACCCTTTAAACAACTTTAAAATCATTTTTCTGGCCAGAAATGTCTTTTTTAGATGTTAAAGTTCGCCTTCCCATTGAAGTCTATGGGGTTCGCGAACCGTTCGCGAACCGCTCGCATTTTTGCGCAAGTTCGCGAATATGTTCGCGAACTTTTTTTCCGACGTTCGCTACATCCCTATACATTGGTCATATTTAACATGTAAAAATAATTTTGTTGCATGCACCCATTTTATTATAGCATCTCCGGAACGCCAAACCCACTATAAATTAGATTCTGTTTTTCAAAAACACTCTGTAGACTAATATCCAATTTTATTGAAACAAACTTTTTCTGTTTTCTCTGTCTTTTGGATGGTATGCACTACATGTTAGTAATCTCTTATTTACATTTCTTGTAAATATGTCTTTTTCCTGTAAAAAATTGTTTAGAAGTTGTAATTAGTTGTTGTAGTCTTTATAAAGCAATGCATGCCTTGTTGTGCTGTATAGAAACCATATTGTTATGTGCCAGTTTCCATAAAATTACTACACTGATCTGTCTACTATGTCAAGTAATCATTAAAATATTCCTAGTTCTTGCAAGGGCTCAAGACCCACCAGAGTAGTTGCAATATCCCAGAGAAAGTACAAAGATATTTGGTTTGTCTAGTAAATTGTTAGGTGATAGCCCAATGACATTCACATCATCTAATCAACCAAAAATCCAGCTTGGTTAGACATGTGATAAGGGATGAGTGATTTTTTTTAACCTGATATAAATTTGCAGCAAAATGTGTAAAAGATGTCCCACAACTGAGATAGAATTTCACTGTGATTTTTTTTTTTTTGCTTGTAATTTTTTTTATTTTTATAAATTAGATTTTTTTGAGTTAAAAAAACATGAGAAAAAAACTTTCCAATGATATTGTATTTGGCACAAGAAAAAACTCTAATAAGAATCGACCTTTGACTCCACTAAATTTTGGTAGTATAAAAAAATGGCCATTGACTCATTGGCCATTTTCCAAATTTTTCCATGGTTTCACAACTATGTGTGATGTCTAAGTCTCCTAAAGTGTGTGATTTTTTTGCTTAAATTGGGAGAATCCAGGAAATCAATCTAATGGGTAGTGATGGGCAAAGAACTTTGCCATAGTTAGATTTGTGGTGAATTTTTTTTGTTTCACCGACGTTGAATTTTTTTGCAAAACCGATTGTTTCGCCTAGCACGACAAAAAAATTATCACGAGCGACAAATGGAAATGTCATTTTATCCTTCCCCTTTCCTTTAACATCAGCCAATTGGATCTGAGCCCTCCCACTGTCTATACAATGAGATGTAGAGGCGGTCATTACCCAGTGCATCATTGGTTGTGCATTGAATAAGAGATAAGAGCATTTTTGTTTTATTTAGCTAGAGTAGGTGTTTGTGGAGCAAGCTGTGGAGTGCAAGTGGAAGTTGTGGATTTCAGTTTACTGCTTTCCCTCTTCTGCTTGTCTGATCACCTTTGAGACCCAACAGCCCTTGTTAGGGCTGCGTTTGTTTGTCTCTGTCTGTTTGTGTGTATCCCTTGTGGGTGCTACTGCTGAGGGATTTAATATAGTGTTTTATTTATTTATCCTTTCCCTCCCCCAATGATCCAAAACCCCCCTTATTTTTTTTTTCTTTTCTAGTTTAGGCATGGTCCCATATGAAGGTCTGTGTGAGAGGCAGGAAGGGTGGGAAGGGAGGTGAGTGCGGGAGAGGGAGGAAGAGTGGGATAGGGAAAAAGGGTGGAAGAGGCCATGGTGCTGGCCATGAGCATGCTGCACAAACCAGTTAATGACAAACCAGTTTCGTAATTTTTTTTGCCATTTCGGAAATTTTTCTCTAATTTCCAGAATTTTTCTGCGAAGCACAAGAGATTCGCTCATCACTACTAATGGGTTCTGTTTTCTAAATGTGTATTTCAATCATTTCAATTATTAAAATATCTTACTGTGTTCTTTGGTATTACAAAGTAATAGGTAGTAAAGTTATTTTTATCACATTCATAGACAGCACTATAATACCAGCTGTCTATTTACTGAGGTATGACAACAAATTACAAATGAAAATTGAAAATATATGTACAAGTGCTGTGTGCCAGAAAACAGATAGCCATTATCTCCATTCAGTAGACTGAATTCTCTTGGTTCCCTTAACACCAAATGAAAAACAGGTAATATAGGTCAATTATTAGTAATCATTCCTTTTCTGTAATAGACTGGGCACGTACAAATATTCTAAACTTTGATTTCTCCCAGCGTAAGCTCTTTGGTTCACTGGGGGTTTTGAAGTATTAATTGCGGTCCCATGCTGTTTATGACACCACTGCCTTATAAAATCTCTTTAGAAAATAAATATCTGCATGGCCAAGCACTAAAAATTGATTTGGAACAGTGACAGGCATGATTAATGTTTTATTACTAATTTACATGAATGAGCAGGTGCATATTATAGTGTCTAAAAAATACTTCTGGACATTGTCAAGGGTAAGATTACTCTGAGCAACATATCATTTGAAGGATGTGGGCCACTTCAGTATGTAGTGTATATGTCTGGTTTTAATTCAATGAAACCATTACATATTTCTCTTTAGTTGCTTAAGAAATATGAATAAAACAACTTTTATTGACTTTCACCTTTAACAAATGTATATTATCATTTTCTATTTCAATTTTATATGATTTGCCTAGAAATGCAAAAAAAAAGAAGTTAGAAAAGATAAAGACAATTAATGAGGAACATTATTAAAGATATAAACCCTAACTAAAACTTAGTTTTTATTTTATGAGAATGTAGTTGAGGTTTAGCACCCATCATGGTATTGTTGCATTCTTATTTCAGGATGGTGCCTAACAGAAGTATTTAATTTTGATGGCTTTTGCATCCATACTTCATCCAGTGGTGGGTTTACTCTCTTGTGCCCATTCAGGTGACTCCTGATGAATGTGTCTGAATTTTCCAAAATATTTTGTGAATCTATTAAGCTACTGTCTAATATGTTAAGAAAGCCAAAACATTGGCATGAAACATGCATTGCTCCTGTATTCTGATTGGCACATCAGGGTCTTATGAAGGCATTACTTCTGGTCTGAGCTTATAAAACCCACTGTGGCAAATTTGTCATGTTTCACACAGAATTTTGTGAATTTCCCGCAAAATTCACGAAACGGCGAAGTCGATGCAGGCGCCCATTAAAACCAATAGGCGTATGTCAATCGTCGCAGTGTCAAAATTGCTGCCGGCTTGAAAAAACTTTGATGCCGGCGTCAAAATGTTTTCTACGGCGCCAAATTTTTGTGGCAGGTTCGCAAATTTATTCGCCGGCAGTGAAACACGCTCATTCGCTGCAAATTTGGGCCTGCCGAATAAATTCGCCCATCACTCACAGCATGTTATCTTAGAATGAGATGAGATAGGATCATCACCAGCGAGACTAACCTGCTTTTATTGTACGTCATGGGTGAGAGAAATAGAGGGCTTCAATTGTGACATTTATGCAATAGTAATACATAGAAAGTTTTCAGCAACAAAATCTATTTTTTCAATGTCCCAAGGGGCAGCAACAGTCCTGGCTAAAGCAGATTCTCCAGAGCAGTCACATAGCAGTCTGGGCAGGGCAGTACAGTTACGCTGGTCACACTGGTCCCCATTTCATGTTTAAGGGGGTTAATTATTAAAGGTCAAATTTTAGACTTGTGTGAGTTTTTTTAAACCTTGAATGAACTTACAACTCGAATAGTTTCTTATTTAAGAAAAAACATGAATGGAAAAAACTCAAATCAGCGAGTTCAGGGTTAACAACCCAAAAACGCTAATTGATTGAGGGGCACATTTACTTAGCTCGAGTGAAGGAATAGAATAAAAAATACTTGGAATTTCTAAGTATTTTTTTGGCTACTTCGACCATCAAATTGGCTACTTCGACCTTGGCCTGCAAATCGAAGGATTCGAACTAAAAATCGTTCGACTATTCGACCATTCGGTAGTCAAAGTACTGTCTCTTTAAAAAAAACTTCGACCACCTACTTCGCCACCTAAAACCTACCGAGCATCAATGTTAGCCTATTGGGAAGGTCCCCATAGGCTTTCCTAGCTTTTTTTGATCAAAGGAAAATCGTTCGATCGATGGATTAAAATCCTTCGAATCGTTCTATTCGAAGGATTTAATCGTTCGATCGAACGATTTTTCCTTCTCTCGTTCGATCGCACTAAATGCGGTAAATCCTTTGACTTCGAAATTGAAGGATTATACTTCGACAGTCGAATATCGAGGGTGAATTAACCCTTGAATTCCCAGGTTGTTGCCCAAAACCCTGAATGTTTCGTATTATTGGGCTAAACCCAGCGCAAACCACAATATCTTCAAATTGAGATAGGGACATCTCCCATTGACTTATATATGAATTTGACACATTTGAGATTGCTGAACGGGATTAGGATTTTTGCAGCATCGGGGTTTAATAAATCTCAGAAAAAAAAGCCTGACCAGAAAAAAATTGAGTTTTAATAAATAACCGCAAAAGTGTAAAAGCCACGAAAACCTCTAATACAGACTTCACCAGGTAAAAGTTGTCAAGGTCCTATAGAAGTCAGTTGTAGCTGCTCTGATCCTATTCGACTATTTTAAATCAATTCGGGCTTTTAGGGGCCGATGCATCAAGGGTCGAATACCGAGGGTTAATTAACCCTCGATATTCGACTGGGGAATGAAAATCCTTCGACTTCGAATATCGAACGATCGAAGGAATAATCGTTTGATCGAACGATTAAATCCTTTGAATCGAACGATTCGAAGGATTTTTAATCCAACGATCGAAGGATTATCCTTCGACCAAAAAAACTTAGCCAAGCCTATGGGGACCTTCCCCATAGGCTAACATTGGGTTCGGTAGCTTTTAGGTGGCGAACTAGGGGGTCGAAGTTTTTTCTTAAAGAGACAGTACTTCGACTATCGAATGGTCGAATAGTTGAACGATTTTTAGTTCGATTTTTAAGTCAAAGTCGTAGTCGAAGGTCGAAGTAGCCCATTCGATGGTCGAAGTAGCCCAAAAAACACTTAGAAATTCGAAGTTTTTTTACTTCGAATCCTTCACTTGAGCTTGGTGAATTGGCCCCTTAGAGGTTTTCAGATATTTTCTGCGAAAGTGAGCTTGGTCATGGTTTCAAAAACCTGTAAGCCACTAAAATCTGACCTTTGATAAATTGGTCCCCACATATAAATATATTTATTTTGTTATATATTATGATCTGTAAAATATTTTGTACTCAAAAGATTATAAAAAAATGGTTTAAAATAAGTGGTGTGTTTATAAATCACCATTAATATTTACACCTGAGTTAAAACACTGCATTGCTTATCATACAAATAACAAAGAACTAGTAATTTGATTCAAAAAAGGGTCAGAGAAATGCCTCTAATTACTGCATTATCTTACACCATTTAAGACTGGTGAATGGGATTAATTTTGAAAAAAATGGTGTAACATTTTTGTAAAAAGCTGCAGCACTCAACACAATTTTTTTTGACACATTTTTTGTAAGATAACACTTTTTTTTATTCCATCCTTTTACACTTGTCAATACACTGACTGAAGACAATTACACAGCATTATAAATGTGTGTGATTTTACACAGCATGCCATGGCATCATAGTGACAAGATCTGGTATATTTTTTTTCCATAGTTTTCTAAATATACATAATTGTATTGTTCCTGCTGTATAAAATGCTGCCTCTAGTCTAATACTACATATTCAAAATAACCAGGGTTAAAATTATGGTTATTAATTAACATTATTTCATTCTAATGATTGCATTGTGTGAGAAAAATATTGAATGAATGTACTAGTAAGCTTATACCTTATCCAGAAAGCTCCAAATTACAGGAAGGCCATCTTCCATAAAATCCATTTTTAAGCAAATAATTCTAATATTAAACAATCATTTAACTTGTTCTGTAATAATAAAACAGTGTCTTGTACTTAAATAAGCTGTGTGAATCCATATTTGCGGCAAAAGAATCCTATTTGGGTTTATTTCATGTTTAAATGATTTTTAGCAGGCTTAGGGGCAAGTGAACTCGAGGGAATTTTTGAAGTAAAAAAATTCAAAATTCAAAGTAATTTTTAGATACTTCTGCCATCGAATAGGATACGACTCTGACCTTCGATTAGAAGTAAAATTGTTCGACTAATAGATGATCGAAGTACTGTCTCTTTAAAAAAACTTTGAATTCAATACTTCACCAACTTAAACCTGCCGAAGTGCTATGTGCCTATGGGAACCTGCCAGAACATATTTCTAAGTTTTTTGGATTCAAAGGAAAATCATACAATCGTACTATGATCAGAATACGATTGTGCAATGTATAAAATCCTTCGACTTCGAATGTCGGATGATTCTATTCGATGGTTGAATTTCGAATTATTTTCCACTTCGAAATTCGACCCTTGATAAATCTGCCCCTATAGGTATGAAGATCCAAATTATGGAAAGAGCCATTACCTGGTGCTTAGCATTCTCGATAATAGATCTGTAATAATATTGTCGTACGAAAACATATTAGTAAATTCAAATTTGACAAAAATACGAACAAAAATTAGCATTTTACAATTTTCACATAATACTGTTCAGATTTTAAAAGTGCATTTTTCAAATCTACTAGTGATAAGTTAAACTAGCACATTTAACTGAAAAGAAACTGCTGAAAAATTCACAAAATACAAATGCATTTTTCAAGTCAGTGGTTGTTTTTGTCTTATACCAAGGGGTTATTTACTAAACCTCGAGTTTTTTTTGGGCTAAAACTCGAATTTTAAGAGAAAAAAAAAACTTTTGCTCAAACCTACTAAGGTCATTTAGAAGTCAATGGCAGATGTCCCTTTTACAATTTGAAGATATTTGAGTTTCGTATGAAAAATTCATATGATTTGAGTTTTAGCTCAATTATTAGAGTACCTTATATACCCTAGTATAAGCCGAGTTTTTCAGCATCCAAAATGTGCTAAAAAGTCTACCTCGGCTTATACTCGGGTCAGCGGTACCCGACCCAAGTAGCTGAGATTGCAGTCACTTTTAATCATTTCTATACCAACAGTACACTTGAGGAGAGACTGCAATATCCCACAATGCCCTCTGTTGGTTATATGAAAGAATAATAGTGCGCCCTCTGTTGGTTATATGAAAGATTAACAGTGACTGCAATATCACACAGCGCCATCTGTTGGTTATATGAAAGAATAACAGTGACTGCAATATCACACAGCGCCATCTGTGGGTTATATGAAAGAATAACAGTGCGCCCTCTGTTGGTTATATGAAAGATTAACAGTGACTGCAATATCACACAGCGCCCTCTGTTGGTTATATAAAAGAATAACAGTGACTGCAATATCACACAGCGCCATCTGTTGGTTATATGAAAGAATAACAGTGCGCCCTCTGTTGGTTATATGAAAGATTAACAGTGACTGCAATATCACACAGCGCCCTCTCTTGGTTATATTAAAGAATAACAGTGACTGCAATATCACACAGCACCCTCTGTTGGTTATATGAAAGAATAACAGTGTCCCCTCTGTTGGTTATATGAAAGAATAACAGTGACTGCAATATCACACAGCACCCTCTGTTGGTTATATCAAAGAATAACAGTGACTGCAATATCACACAGCGCCATGTGTTGGTTATATGGAAGAATAACAGTGACTGCAATATCACACAGTGCCCTCTGTTGGTTATATGAAAGATTAACAGTGACTGCGATATCACACAGTGCCCTCTGTTGGTTATACGAAAGATTAACAGTGATGGCAATATCAAACAGCACCCTCTGCACATGGTAGTGGGACAGTGGGACAATGCACACAGTAATCCGTTTGGCAATTCTCTGTCACCATCAACTTTGCAAAGAAGTCCGGTTGATCACTGGGGGGGTCGCTTTGGCAGAATGTGCGCTACTGGGAGACAGGGCTGTAGTTGTGTCTAGGCTTATACTAGAGTCAATACGTTTTCCCAGTTTTCGTAGGTAGAATTAGGTACCTCGGCTTATACTCGGGTCGGCTTATACTCGAGTATATACGGTATTTTCCCATCCCAAGTTTTTCTAGTTATTTTATTAATATATAAAATATAAATCTGTATCTTTGAAGCAAATTAAAGTTTGCATAACGATAAACATTAGGAAACATTATTGAATTGCTAAATGTAAATTTGTATTCTTATTTTTGCTAAGTTTGCAGATGTATTATTATTTTTATTACATACAGGTATGGGATCCGTTATCTGGAAAACCATTATCCAGAAAGCTCCGAATTATGGAAAGGCAGTCTCACATAGACTCCATTTTATCCAAATTTAAAAAATGATTTCCTTTTTCTCTGTAATAATAAAACAGTATCTTGTACTTGATCCCAACTAAGATATAATTAATCCTTATTGGAAACAAAACCAGTCGATTGGGTTTATTTAACGTTTACATGATTTTCTAGTAGATTTAAGGTACGGAAATCCAAATTACGGACAGATCCATTATCCGGAAAGCCCCTGGTCCCGAGCATTCTGGATAACAGGTCCCATACCTGTATCTATATGGCCAGTATAATAAATCTGTATTTGTGTGTGCAGGGTAACAGCAATATAAAAATGAAATGTCCTTTTGTGAACGGCTCTATCTTATACAAATGTATACTGTATATACTAAAATCTTTCTCTTCTTCACTTTTATTTTTTATTATTGAATTTGACATGCAAATTACAACCCAACGTATTTTGAACCATATAAAAGTTATGATGTGTCAAGTACACAGTGGCAGTCTCTGCTTCACTTCTAAATGAAATGCCCAGGTGTTTTATTTGACTTTATTCCTGACAGTTAGCTCCTTCTGACATGTATTCAGCCAAATGGGACTTGAAACACAAAAGGCAAGAACATGTAAAAGAAATATCTGAATGTCACATAAGCTTGCCTACACCAAAAGTACATTAATAGCGACTAAAAAATATAAAACAGCGCATTAAGAGTTAGCCTTTTGATCATGGCAATAAGCATTACAATCTTAGAGTAGCTGAAGCTGCTTTATGCACCTTCCATCTAGACACTGAGTTTGATGATTAGAGGTGGGCTATTCTATAATTAAAGAAGAGCACTAGAGATTTCTTTTTCATGTAGCCATCACCAAGACAACTGAATAGCTTTATTTGAATAGGCACAATGACCAGTGTTGATGGCTCATCTAGGCTTTTTACAAGTGAATGCAGTCCTATTTGCAAGGCTTTCGCTCTTCTCTTCTAACATCATTTACCTTCAGGAACTGATGTGGGTGTGTGGAATCCAACTACTAGGCCTTGTAATTGCGGCTATTAGACTTCTGCTGGTGTAATTCAAGCTTCTTTTTATTCTAGGTTTTATCTCATCTATTGAGAGTCACACTATTCATAGTCATATTAAAAAGCCACAAGGATTTTTTTCTTCTTCTTTCTCATAGACCTAACAATTATTACCTACATCCTGTCTTCAGTAAACAGACCTCAGCTTGCTCCCTCTGAATCAGAAAAGCCTGTTCCTGGAGTTTTACTAAAGCAGCATTTTGTAAATGGAAAAATCATACTTTACAATTACAAAAAAACTCATGTAGCTGTAAATTAGCTGGAAAAATGCACCTCGGACCTCCTAAATACTCTGACTACTATTATGTGTATAATTGGTGTTATAAAACATTTGATCTGCAGCTGTTCCATGCAGAAAATCATTCCATTTGTGGGTATGCTTCAGTTTCAACCTGTCTGCGCTAAAAAAGGCTCAAAATTTACTGTGTACGGTCCATATATGTCTTATAAAAGGATTATTATTGTATCACGTTCTAAAGTGAGGAATTTGTAATGTGCCAACAATAAAACAAATACTGTATCTCTGCAGGAAAAAAATCCAATAAGTAATTCTATAACTCTGAATCATTTTTGGTGCTCAGATAATGCTTTAATTCTGTTTTCACAGTAAATGGGAGTTTTGCCAGTTTTTATGAACATTGTCATTCTTTAAAAGTAGAAGTCAGAACTTAAGGTTAAGATAATATTTTTTGTTGATTTCAAGTTCCAGAAGAGTACTACAGTTTAAAGCAGAAGTTTAAAAAAAAGTCAAAAAGGAAAACAGAGGAAAGAAATGAATGTAAATTCTCAGAAACCAGTTTTATTAAACCCTCGATATTTGACCCTCGAAGTTAAATCCTTTGACTTCGAATATCGAAGTTGAAGGATTTACCGCAATTCCTTCAATCGAACGATCGAAGGAAAAATCATTCGATTGAACGATTAAATCCTTCGAATAGAACGTTTCGAAGGATTTTAATCCATCGATCGAATGATTTTCCTTTGATCAAAAAAAAGCTTAGAAAGCTTATGGGGACCTTCCCTATAGGCTAACAATGGTGCTCAGTAGGTTTTAGGTGGCGAAGTAGGTGGTCAAAGTTTTTTTTAAAGAGACAGTACTTCGACTATCGAATGGTCGAATGGTCGAACGATTTTTAGTTTGAATCGTTCGATTCGAAGTCAAAGTCATAGTCGAACGTTGAAGTAGCCAATTCGATGGTCGAAGCAGCCAAAAAAAAACGTCGAAATTCGAAGTATTTTTTATACTAATCCTTCATTCGAGCTAAGTAAATGTGCCCCCAAATGTTTCACATTATATAGAATAATAATAGTATTAAATAGAATTAGAATCTGCATATTGAAGTTATGAGTACAAAATTCCCCATTTACTTTTATATAAATAAGGCATGGAGGCCCATTTATTAAGGTTGAATTTTACTGGTATTACAGTTTTTTTTAAACCATGATTAAACAAATTTTCTCTAAAAACTACAAAGCTATGAAAGTTCAGAATATAAAAAGAATGAATGGAAAAAACACTGAACAATGCTCTAAAGAATCCAAAAAACTAGAAAAGAGAATGGAATGAATATGATTTTTCTCAGATAAAATTTAGCCTGCAAACTGTTGAAAAATTATTGATAAGGTTAAAAGTCAGTTAGGGGGTTATTTACTAAACTCCAAATGCAAAAATAATTTGTTATAAAATCAGACTTTTAAAAAAATCACAAATTTTTCGGAATTCATTAAACCCTGAAGATGGAAAAGTCTGAATCTGAAAATCCGGCATCTCAGCCTGACATATAAGTCAATGGGAGAAGTCCCAATGATAATTTGTGCGCTGGGTTTTGTGCAATACCTCGAAGTTTTCGGTTGAAAATTTTCAAAAAAATGTAATAATATATAAGCATAAAAAACCCAAGTGGATTTGATAGGAGTTTGTAGCAGAAAATATTGATATAAATTCAGACTTTGATAAAAAAACCCTTAGAGACTTGTAAATGAAAACACAAGAGGATCCTATTGTAAAGCAGAAGATGGGCTATCACAGGAGTTACCAGGCTGTGATAACACAATTAGGAGTCTAGGACCTGGTAGGTCTTTAAACCTGTACTATTTTGAAAATTCAGTATATGACGAATGGTGCAGCATTACTTCAAAGCTCTGTAGCCAAAATATATATAATTTCTATTTCATTCTCTTTTGTTCAATGTAACTAGTGTTCTAGAGACAATTTCAAGCATGTAATGCATGCAAGCTAGAGGCTTTCCCTGGAGAAGTATGCATTACCATTATCAGAATAAGCACAGGGTGGTCTCAAATATTGGTGGATAAAATGAAAAATATTTCTCTGGACTTTACATTAAAAAGTCAGATATGCATGAAAGCAAACATTTATAAATGTGATGTGTTTATACAGCCCCTGTGGTTTTGTGTGTGTCCTTGTGTCTTTGTTTGGGGTGAGGTTTTACAAATAAAACAACAAAAGTATACTGTAGTTCCCAGAACT
Source organism: Xenopus petersii (assembly GCA_038501925.1). Taxonomy (NCBI): domain Eukaryota; kingdom Metazoa; phylum Chordata; class Amphibia; order Anura; family Pipidae; genus Xenopus; species Xenopus petersii. The sequence goes on along the minus strand of CM076680.1, from coordinate 24,402,358 downwards.
CTTTTTCAATCAGAATACATTTTGCTACAATACCTCTTTCTCAAGGGAGAATATACTGTATATTGGGAAGTGATGTCATCAATAAATATTTTATAGTGATTCTTGCTAAGAAATGGCTATGGCTACTAACCTGTCTCTCAATTGATGTTTACATAGGTTACTAGTTGGCAGACATTCATGCACACTACCATATTTCATCATAATTTGACCACTGGGGAGCACTATTTCATCATAACATATAAAATCAGGTATTCATCCCTCTACCTGATGTGTTGATGACCTGGATTGGATTAGCAACATTACTAATGGGAACTCTTATTAGATGAGTTAATAATGTTTTCATCTGAAATCATGAATTAAAGTCAGTCATGGATTTTGTAATAGTTCATGAAGGAATGCAACTAATAGTATTTAATGAATGAGCAGGCAAGATAACAAGACCAAATAAATTGAAGCACTGGATTAGCTATATCATAGCTTATTAAATGCATTAAGTGCTTGAACACAATTACACAGTATATCAGCTTTATAAAGGGCTGATAAAAACACACAGCAGCATATTTAACATGAGTAAAAGGACTTCATATCATTAACTTCACTAGATTATCTTCATCACTTCTCTGGTAATACAATATAATATTCAATTTCAATAAGATATATTCTGTGAGATATAGTTTGGAGCAAAAAGCATTCAAATATAATATGCAGACAATTCTATCATATGGTTCATTCATTATTTCATAAATAATAAAGTTTTGTAAATAACCTGTTGATTTCACATGATATTAAATCAACTAAACCTATTGAGTATGGAACCTGTTACTCAGAATTCTTGGTACCTGGGGTTTTCTGGATAAGGGAATTTTCCATAATTTGGTCTACTAAAAAAATCATTTTAACAGATGTTTTGCCACCAATAAAGATTAATTATAACTTGGAATCATGTACAAGGTAGTCTTTATCATTAGAGAGAAAAAAGAAATCATTTTTTGAAAAAATGTGAATTATTGGATTAAAATGGAGTCTATTGGAGATAATGGATCCCATACCTGTATAAGGCAACACAATGTACTCTTATGGGGTTATTTATTAAGGTTTGCGTTGAGTTTTCCATAAAAAAAAGAATTTTGCAGTGTGTTTTCTTTCACCAAAAAAATCCAATTTTTTCACACAAATTTTTTCACGTAGATAAAAACCATCCACTATCTCCAATGCATTGGGTGTGTGAAAAACACACATGGAAAAACGTGATACTTTAAATTGTGAACAAAATTGTTCACAATAAAGTCACAATCTACTATTTTTTCAATGAATCCAGTAAATCTAGTTTTTTTAAAATAATTCAAATGTTAAAAGCTTGAATTTTGAAAATGCATCTCCAACTGAATTCTACAGAAGCATGCCAGCTTTTAGTTGCCAATTTTTTTATTTGAGCTTTCAATGTTTTTGTTTGTTAAATCTCGACATTCGTTTATAAAACTCGAATTCAATGAAAATGAATGAAAAACTTAAATTGTAGAAATAATGTGATCTTAATTTTGACAAATCCTAAGATTTTAAATTCTAATAATTAACATTGGCCCCTACAAAAATTGATGATGCTATTAAAAGTCAAATTATGATATGACCCTACTAAAGTGGTAATACTATGGTTATTGGATAACACTGTTCACTTCAGCTATTTTGTCTGCACAAAAAATAAATTAAATTAAGATAAAAAAACACACCTATGGTTGATTCTAATGAACCAAGTATCTTTTGTTGAAATTTGACAGGAGCAGTTATTCACTTAATTCCTCTGGCACATTAAAATAAAAGATAATAATGGAGATAGACTGCATATTTGGCAAATAAGCACTAGAATCTGAATTCAGTCATTTCTAGAGGCACTTTTGATATAACATATTACTTCCATCTGACCAAGAAGCAAGATTAGCATTGTATAATGTTATTCACTCCTCTGTTCAAGTGGTATTATTGCTACATAAATCTATGAATTTTAGAAAGTTTTCATTCATATACAAGTAGGTTGTATTTCACTTAAACACACTTATGTTCATGTTCACTCAGTCTCCAGAGTGCTGTTCTACCACTGAACTGAAATTTTCTTCAACATATTGCACTGAATGCAATTGGATTAGTTGAAAAATAAAGCCGCTTGATTCCCTGCGGTGCTCAGTGAAAACGTGATTTCAGTTTCGCAAAAGAAATTTAAATGTACTTTTTCATTGCACTTTGATGTTGAACTAAAATTTCAGCATTAAAGTAACTGATTATGTTTGAAACGAAAGTGTAAAGTTGAAAGATATATACCAGTCAAAGCTTTGGCATGTTTTAAGACAGATAAGATAGCAAGAGACAGTGGATACAATATTGATCTTTTGTCCTACAGATTATCCCTGTCTACTGAGTTTTAAAGTGGACCTTTCACCCAGGCATAAAAAGCTGTATAATAAAAGTCCTTTTCGAATTAAACACAAATCCAAATTCTTTTTTTTTTTTAAACCATTCATAGTTGTTGTAAACTCATTTAAAAATATCAGCTGTCAATCAAATATTGCCTGCCCCTCATTTATGCCTTAGCCATAGAGGTGGGGCAGACAATTACTTTCACTTTCCATTCAGCACTTACTACATGTCACTGCTCTCCCCACATTCCCCCGTTCTCTCTCTACCATTTCATTGTGTAACCAGTGCATGGGGATGGACATCAGCTCCCCCATTTTTGTGCACAAATAAGGTTTTGAGATGATGCGAGGCTTGCCTTAATAACAGTGTCCACAAAATGGCTCCTGCCTGCTTGCTATAATTATGAATTCCCAGTCCGAAGGAAACAAAATTCAAATAATTTATTTAGGTGCCCATTCATAAAGTTCCAGTGAAGGAATAGAAGAAAAAATACTTCGGATTTCGAAGTGTTTTTTTGGCTACTTTGACCATCGAATGGGCTACTTCAACCTTCGACTACGACTTCGAATTATTCAAACTAAAAATCGTTCGACTATTTGACCATTCGATAGTCGAAGTACTGTCTCTTTAAGAAAAAACTTTGACCCCCTAGTTCGCCACCTAAAAGCTACAGAACTCAATGTTAGCTATCTTTTTTTGGTCAAAGGATAATCCTTCGATCGATGGATTAAAATCCTTCGAATCGTTCGATTCGAAGGATTTAATAGTTCAATCGGACGATTATTCCTTCGATCGTTCAATCGAACTATTTGCGCAAAATCCTTCGACTTCGATATTTGAAGTCGAAGGATTTTAATTCCCCAGTCGAATATCGAGGGTTAATTAACCCTCAATATTTGACCCTTAATACATCTGCCCCTTAGTGTAATTAAAGTTTATTTTGCTTTTAGATGACAGGCCCCCTTTAATAAAGAAATTCATATGTGTTATAAGCATACTAAGTAAAGTCCATGGCTGGAGGAAGAAAAAATCTGATATAGCACAAATGTGTTCAACCTGCAATATAGCAGTTTTTGAACTATATTTTTTAACCATTTTGTCTTAAAGGTGAACAAAAAAGTCAAGTGTTGATAGACAGGAATACCGTACACCGAAGTTAATTTAAGACTTGAATTTGAAAACAGAATTTTCTTTTCCATTTGATAATCATTTTAGGATAGTCTTAATTGTGAGGGCATTTAGTATTTCTGTTGCTTCTACATAGACCTTAAAGGACATGTAAAGCCTACATTTTCCTACCATGTATACAAGTTGGATATATCTTCCCCACACAAGCCACATCATTTGTACTGCATATACCCCCTCCATTTACCAGCACCATGACATTTTCCTGAAACAAATTGCAGCTTTCACCCAATGGCCATTCTCCCTCTGACACATCATCAGTAACATTGACATCTGTAAATAGGACATGTATGCTATTAAGTGCATGCAATGCAGAATGCAAGTTTACACAGGCACAACATACTTTGATAAAAAGTTCTGCTGGGGTTGAGCACTTTAATGGTTAAGCTGAGCTAAGGAGATGGGGTTAGCATTTAAAAATAGAAGCAGACAGCTAGACCAGAGGTTCTGTGGGAGCCAGCAATGCCATCTCTTCATTGGCTGTTAGACAGAAGGGTGTGTTTAGTAATCTGAGCTGAGAAGAACTGAGCTTGCTCATGAGCCAACAGTCAAAGTAAATTCCTGAGGGAGGGGCAGAGTGGGTTAGAGGAGTAGAAGGAATTCTAAATTATTAAGAGGATGCTGCAGCTATACTCTGAACCTTTTAATAACAAGATTTTATCTAAAGATTTCAAAGAGGCTGTTCCTGATTAAAATTGTGTGTGTGGGGGGGGTTACATGTCCTTTAATTGCCATTTAATTTATTTAAGTAATACATCTAGTAATATTTAATAAAATAATTTTATGCAGACATTTGTAGGCTTACCTTTTTCAAATGATTAAACAATGGGTATTGACTGATAATGTACTTAGCAACAAAGCAAGTGTTTTTTTCATTACATTTAAAATTATAGCTGTACTTCCTTCCTGTCCTTTCTGACAAAAACACAACTGTACTTCCATACTTGGTGGTGAAGGATAAAAAAAAACACATTGCCCGAAAGATTCTGGACTAAATTAATTATACTCATTTAACATTTTAGTTCTTCTGGCTAGAATGTGTATAGATATTAGCTGAATAATGGGAGTGCAATTCAAGCTCCCACATTTAAAAAAAAATCCTATTAATGTATACTCACGGTAACAGAGCAAAAACATGTATAAACCTTACAAATACCTACAATAAAAACACTTCCTTTTAATCGTATATTATAGGTGCTGCACTTAGTGTCCCAATACATAACTTCATTCATGAAAATAAAGTGTTCTATTTCAAGGATTTTCTGTTAAAGGATTTTTTGTTTTACTTTACATTGTCCAGATCTGTAGCTAGGTCAGAAAACCAGTATATTGCAGTAAAAGTATGTGTAAATTAAAACCAACACCTTAAAAGAGAGATTGGAAACCAATTGCAAATCCAGGTTTTCAAATGCAAATAACACTGCAGGCCTGCTCAGTATGAGATAAGTACCTAACAATGTGTTAATCTGTCTTTCATGCACCAGCAAACTATTCCAACATAATTGTGACAACATAACACCTATAATTGGGCTTGTTGATCAACAAGTGGAGTGTGAATTTTAAGTATGTAATTTTAATTGACAGTGAACTCACTTATTAAAAATGTTATATATGAAACTATGTAGCAAAATACTGGTGCGTTATTAAGTGCATGTTTAAAAAAATCTGTCTGTTCTTAGTAAATGTTTACAATCAAAGCATATTTTCAGTACAAATTATATTTATGCAATATTGCTGGTTTATGTTTTATAGGGTTTCAGTCTATGTGTGAATTAAATTTTCATTCCTAATGCACATTTATTTACAACCTATTGCTCTACTGCAACATTTTTTATCATGAGTTTCTCCAAGGCAATTATATTTACAAAGATGGGATAGTTTTTCTAAAGTTCTTGATGTAAAATGGGGGTATAGTCTAAGGGTGTATCAACCTGGGAGGCTAATTTATTAAAACACATTACATTTTTTGATGTGACAAAAACACCTTGAACATGTTAAAATCACATTTTCAATGTGTCTGCCACAAAAAAATTGAATTGAAAAAAACTCCCACTGACTTTTACATGAACTGACTAGCTTTTTGATACATTTTTTGTATTTGTCTTTTTGAGTTTTTTGCGTTTAGCAAAGATACAATTTTAGTGTTTTTTAGGCAAATGAATGCACAACTTGAATGGTTTCTAATTTAAGATTCTAATTGATTGAGTTTTCAGCAAAAAAAACTTGAATTGCTCGAATTGATTGAGTTTTCGAGTGAAACCCTCTGAAAGGCTATGAAGGCTGTTAACATCTTCAAATGGTTCAAGAGTCCTCTGCCATTGACTTCTAAACTATTCCCAGGGTCAGTGTATAAGAAATCTCAAAAAAGTTGAGGTTTTCTTTCACCCCAAAAAAAAAATCTTTTTTACTCCAAAATAAGCTTGAAAACTAATTTTTTCATGGAAAACACAACTTAACCCTTAATAAATCTGGAAACTCAAATTTGAATTTACAATTTATTTTGCTGCAAAAACCCATAGAATTGCATAAAAAAGTCAACTTCAGATTTTGCTAAATCTTTCAAGTCAGCTTATATACATATGCTTTCCTCTTATTTTTTTAATAAGTCAAAGATAATACATGGTACACTCATCCAAAGTTGACTGGGTTTTACAAGAAAGCCATTGAACCCTTGTGAAGAGCGCTACAGGAGGACCAGATGTCAGCAAAGGTCACAAAGTGATAAGAAATGTTTTGTTGAGCCCATATACTTAATATAACACATGCCTGGTGTGTTTTGTGCTATTCATACTTAATCATAGGCACAAAAATGTATGTTAAATGTGTTTGATTAACCCTTTAAAGGAGAACTAAAGCTTAACTGAAGACATAGGCAAGAAATGTTATACATTATGTTTTTGACTTCTGTATCAGCCCAAGGCAACCACAGACCTTTAGCAGTAAAGATCTGTGCCTCCAAAGATGCCCCAGTAGCTCCCCGTCTTCTTTTCTGTTGATTCACTGCACATACTCAGTTACTGAGCTTAGGGACCCACTCAAAATATACAGTATATAAAGAATATATATAGAATACAAATGCCATAATATAAGGTTGATTTGTAATTAATACAGATAATTACTACATGGCAATACAGAAAACAGTGCAACTAGCATCAACATTTAATAATCTGCACTGTAGCATCAGCCTATATTACAGGCCAACCTCATTTTCTGCTTGGTAATTTGCGATGACCCTTAAGCTTAGCTTCTCAACAGCTGCTCAGAGTCCACTGATCATGTGAGTGTCACAGACACTTTCCAAGATGGTGACCCCCTGTGACAGGTTTGAATTCCAGGCTCATTACTGCTATTGACAAGCTGAAACTTTAGGCTGGTGTAATAAGGTCATTGTATAAAATATGGCATTTTAGCCATATTTATTTTTAGGGTTTAGTACTCCTTTAAGTGGCACAGATCATAGAATATACATTCTACAGATAAAATCCTCTAAGTGACACAGAACCTAGATTCTACATTCTGCAGCACTTCCTGGTTTGGGAGCGGAGAATCTGCTTGTAAAGTCGTGCCTCCACTCCCTGCTCTTTCCCCTACCCCTAGGCAACAACAGTTTGGGGTCTCTGTATGCCATATAGTTTTATAAATGTATGCATATTGGGCATCAAAGTGTTCAGTAGACCCCAGAAATGCTTATTTTGGATTCTTTATGTTGGTATGCTGTGAAAGCTGGGGTATATCATGGGTTAACTGCAAGCTTTGTGATTTGCAGAAAAACTACTACGTTTTGGCTTTGCCGTTTGTCATAGAAAGCCAATTTTGGGAAAGCATTGCAACTCGGTAGTTTGGAGCAAAAAAAAGCCATGGTTACCCATTCGGGATTTGTCTGAATGTGTTATTTTCAAAAATATTTGGGTTTAGACATCAACATATGTTTTTACCCCCAAAAATGCAGTAAATGTGTTGTTTTTTCAGTAGCTGACGTTACCTCTGGGACAATTTATATGCACTAACTTCATTTTGGGGTCTGTCATTTATATTTAGAAGCTTTTTTTCTTGGTACCTTATGCTTTGTGGGAGATACATACTTTCAAAGTGAACCCATTGAGGTGATTTTTCTGAATTTTCATATTTTTTTTATAAAAACACTATGTTCAGAATAACTTTGATGTTTGGTAATTATGAATAGAAATACATGGTTACCCATTTTGGATTTGGCAGAATGTATGCTTTTCAAAAATATATGATTTTCTAGGGTAAACCTACCTGTTCCAGGATTTTGGCTTTGGAATCTAAAGTATTCAATATTCTGCTGTGTTGCTTTGAAAAATCAGTAATTTATTGCTGGGAATTTTTGATCTATAGAAGTCAAAAATCTCCATAGAACTATAAATATCTGGTATTGGCAGAGTCGAGAAACATGAGGCTTTGCAAATCAGTTGAATTTTTGTTTGTCAAAAAAATATTTTTCTGATATAAATCCCTATATGAAGAAAAATATATATATTTTTCTTTTTCTTTGGTATTTAGAACTCTAAATCATGCTCTAGAAATACACAAAAAGTCCAGCAGATTTAGAAAGCTTAGGTTCTCCTGAAAAGAACAATGTATAAATTTCTTAGTTTAAATAACCCGCCCCCCTGGAAATGCCCTGAAAGTGAAAGAGAAAAAGACAACTTAAACTGATAAAAATATAAAAATAGTGTTTTTGTATTCACAAATAGTTTTCAGTTCATAAAGTGTTCAGTTCATAAAGTGCTTAGAGTAAAACAGTATTAAATTAAATGCAATGTTTGTTCTTCTTCTTCTATAAGCACTTTTCAAATCAATAGGGTGTTAGAGAATTCTAACATTTATTGTAAATAATTCAATTTGATTGCTCAAAACTGTCAATTCAGTTATGAAGAATCAAGACATTGATTTACTCTAATAAATGTCTCAATTAGTGAAACAATTGGAAATTTTTTTTGAACAAATGAATAAAAAAATCTTTTAGGATTCCCAGTTCCAGTATTAGTAAGTTGGTCCCTTAGGGCAGTAGAACTATCTTGGTAGCTATGTAAATTATTAGTTGCCCAAAACAAATCTGTAACAATGTAACAACTGTAATCTGTATAGTGTATTTTGTTTTCTCCTATTGTTACAATACATTTTTTTTTCTTCTGCATACTGGACTATTTTGGCACACAGTGCTAAGAAATGTCTTGCAATATTGCCCTATAAGCAGGTTTTCTAGTTTTTTGCTTGTCATGTAAAAATCTAATAAAAATAAGAAAACAATAATACAAAGTGCAAGACTGAAACATGTTTACCACATGTTTCTTGTAAATGTAATTTGCTATGTCGACATAGTTTCTGCATAGCTGTCAGGGCGACCTTTTCCTTTTTATAACAGAAAATATGGATTCTGGTGGGCAGTCAGGAAGCTGATTATGTGAAAGGCTTTATTCTATCTTTTTCAATCTTTCTCTCACCCTCTTAGAGACATGCAGTCCTTCTTCAGATAAAGATTACCAATAAACACTGGTAAACACGGTGCACGGTGCACCAGTTTGAACTGTGTTTAAACACAAATTTTAATTACATATGCAAAAAAAAGTGCCACAAATGTTTTAAGTGTCTTTCACATGTTCACCGTAATATAGGAGGTGTTGCCAGTTCTTACTGTGTACCCCATATTAATGAAAGAGCAATATCAATAAAAAATATACAACGTTGTAAATACAATACCATTTGCACATTACTTTACTCATTCTCTTGACATGTATCACAAAAAAAAATCTATCAATTATTTTATGTAGCTGGAATAGTTTCTTCCATAAAACATGATTGGATTTGTACCTCACAAGACTCAGCAAATACAAATGTATAGCTTAGTCTTGTAAAACATTGGTTAGCCTCCCTCCACTTGACATCTATTGCTGTCTCTTTTTCTGCTTGCTTTGCTTTTTTTTCAATTGTCATCATTGTACAACAGGTAAAGTGTACTACCTGGAAACCCATTATCCCTAGTAAATGAAAATATGGCAGTTGCATTTCCTATAGTGTTGTATTTAAACAAACAATTCCTCATAACTGACTGATTTGCTTTTACTGTTCTAACAAGTAACTTGTACCTTATGAGTAAAGCTAGAGCAAATCCAAAATTGATAGCAAAATAATCCTGCTGTGTTATTAATGTTTAATGTTAGCCTTAAGGTTTGATAGTCAAAAGATAAAATAAGATTCTTTAATTGTCACATGCATAGTTACAGTGAAATGGATCCTGGTCCATTTTTTTAGACTGTGCAAATTTAAAACATGCTAGTTAAATACTACAACTAAGTACAAAAAAATTACCATAAAAAAATTCTACATTTTTTTAAAAAAATTAAGTATAGCAGCAGAGCATATATAGTACAAGATGAACCATGCTATTTACATAAGTGACAGTAAGGGGCAGATTTATCAAGGGTTGAATTTAAAAGTACAAAAAACTTTGAAATTCAAACATCAAATTAAAAAACGTCTAAGTTGTTTCAACAAATTTGGCAATCCTGCGGTCGAATTAAAGGATTTTAGCGATCGATCTAAGGATTTTTATTCGATGTGTTAAGACTTAGAAAAATGTTGTAGAAGGTCCCCATAGGCTAAAGTAGCATTTTGGCAGGTTTAATTTGGCGAAGTATTGAAGTCGAAGTTTTTTTAAAGAGACAGTTATCGCATTTCGAATATTCGAACGATTTTACTTTGAATCGAAGTCTAAGTAAATTCAAAGTCGTAGTATCCTATGACTTTGAATTTTGCATTTTTTTACTTCAAAAATTCCCTCGAATTCACTTCGACCCTTAGTAAATCTGCCCCTAAGTGAAGACTGTATAAAAATATAAAATATAAAAACAGCAGTGCACTACAGTATACCAAATAACCATGTTATGGTGATGGTGAAATAAAAAAAGAAAACGGTGCAGTAACATGCGTAATATGTCACATAGACCAAGTAGGTGCAAGTGAAAAGACTCCCTATCACAACCATAGGTAGATAGATATATTATGAATCTCACACTTATATAGTTTGTTGCAGAGGACAGCACACCATCTACACCAGAGGTCCCCAACCAGTAGCTCGCGAGCAACACGTTGCTCACCAACCCCTTGCATGTTGCTCCCAGTGGCATCAAAGCAGCTGTTTGTTTTTGAATTCCTGGCTTGGAGGCAAGTTTTGGTTACATAGAAACCAGGTGTACTGCCAAACAGAGTCTCCTGTAGGCTACCAGTCTTTCCTGGCCATTCCCTCAGTAGCATCTCAAAACTTCTGGGTATTCCCTCTCAGCGATGATAAGACAGAAGGAAGAAAAATACCGACACTATAAATGCCTCCTCCCACTATGCTCCATGTCTTTTTCCTTCTGTCAGCGTGAAGCAAGTGTTCTTACCGGCTGGGGAGTTCTTCGCTCTCTTTCTCTCCTCACCCGATGCCACACCGCTCAGCCTCCTGAGGAGTGTCTCGGTGTAGGTCCCTTGGTGGAAGTTCTTCATATCGGGCTGCCTGAGGGAATTTCCCTGCCTTTTCGGCCCGATTGGTTTCTAGGCTATTCGCTACCTAGCGACTCCTTTGCAACGGTGCATTCTGTGATGTCATTCATGCGCCGGCGTTTGTTTTAAAATTTCAAACGTTGCTTGCTGGCGAGTCTTCTGTCCGGCCTGCCTGCGCCAGTCGTGTTCACGGCCATCCTCTGCAAGGTAAAAAAAAAAAAAAGGAAAGAGAGCAGTTTATCAGGCATCGAGTCTTGTGGTTGGTACTTATGTGTATTTCGCTTGTGTTTTTTCCGTAGTATGTCACAGACCCCTGAAGATTCTGATCCCCTAACACCTCAGAGATCTTGTCTCACTTGCTATGAGCCTGCTCTTAAGGAGAAAAAGTTTTGTAAAAGCTGTATTGTGCAGTTTCTTGCTCCTACCTTTTCTGAGACACCCTGTACGAAAGGGGATGCGCCTCCTTTTCCTGTTGTGGAGTTACAGGACTCAGTGAGAGAGGAATCATCTTCTAAGGACATTTTAGCATGGATTAAGCATGCAGTTACAGAGGGTGTTAAGCAAGCGACAGGTTCTAAAAGGGCCAAGCCTTCTACCAGTAGAGATGGAGATAACTATAGTTCTACTTCCTCAATTGCAGATGAAGGGGAGATTTATTCATCTTCCGATGATGATGAGGAGGGCGATTCTTATGGGTTTGATCATAAGTTAATATCTCCTTTGATTAAATCAATTAAACAAGTCTTATCCATACAGGACTCTGTTCCTTCTACCTCAGCAGTTCTTATTAACAAGAGGAAGAAGGCTGCTTTTCCGTTACATCAGGAGATTAAGAATCTGATTGAAGCTGAATGGCTGAAGACAGCTAAGAGGGTTCCTACTGAATCTAAATTTTCTAAGATCTATCCCTTCCCAGAGGAAGTGGTAAAAGATTGGGATGCTTTACCACTGGTGGATGCCCCAGTGGCACGTCTTTCCAAAAGAACCGCACTTCCCATTGACGATGTGTCCTCTCTTAAGCATCCGATGGATCGTCGGATGGAAACAGATTTGAGAAGGCTTTTTCTTGCCATTGGAGCACTTTACAGACCTGCAGTAGCTCAGATTTCTGTTGCTAAAGCCATGACTATTTGGATAGAGAATTTGGAAGATGCAATGGAGTCTAGAGCTTCTAGAGACTCATTTAGAGAGAGTTTAGCTGAACTGAAGATGGCTGCTAGTTTCTCTATAGAGGCAGCTATAGATGCAACAAAGTTGGTTGCCCGTACAACAGCCTTGTCTATCTCAACCAGAAGGGCCCTTTGGCTGAGGAATTGGCAGGCAGACACGGCGTCCAAGAATACGTTATGTAAGCTCCCGTATGAAGCAGGGCGCCTCTTTGGTAAATCCCTGGATGAAATTATTTCCAAGTCTTCCGGTGGAAAGTCCTCTTTTTTGCCACAGAATAAACGCTTCAGGGAAACCTTTAGGAGATCTCAATCTGAGAGATTTTTCAGTCGACGCAAGGAGGAGTCTAAATCTTATAGATCAAGAAGAGATTCCTTTCGTGGCCATTCCTGGCGTTCAAATAACTCCGGCTTTTTTCAGAACCGTAAGCCAAGAATCAGTGGCTCTCCTAAACTGCAGAATAAGTCAGCATGAGATGAGGCCTGCCCAGACTCTAGGAGTGGGTGCAAGACTCCTACAATTCAGGGAGGCCTGGGCAGGAATAACTCAGGATTCCTGGGTACTAGAAATTATTTACAGAGGATACAGAATAGAATTTCTTTCAAAACCATACCAAGATTTTTTCTGTCAAACTCAAGTGTCAAGAGACCCAAAAGCCATTCTAGCAATGGAGGAGTATGTGCAACAGTTAATGCTGAAAGGAGCGGTGGTACTTGTTCCGCAGCATCAAAGGACAAGAGGTTTCTACTCTCCTCTTTTTCTTGTTATGAAAAGTTCGGGGGACCTCAGACCTATTCTGGATTTAAGGAGGTTAAACAGGTTTATAAAGATCCAATCCTTCAAGATGGAAACCTTGGCTACCATCAGGCCAATAATCAATTGTGGCGACTGGTTAATAACGATCGATCTGAAAGATGCATATCTTCATGTGCCAGTAGCAGTAGAGCATCAGCAGTACCTGAGATTTGCTTGGAGGGATCTTCATCTACAATTTACTTGTCTTCCCTTCGGTCTATCTACTTCTCCCAGGACCTTCTCGAAGGTGCTCGTAGTAGTTATTGCATGGCTAAGACAAGCAGGCTTGTAGATTTTCCATTATCTGGACGACCTGTTGCTAGTTTCAAGATCCAGAGAGCAATCGCTGAAGAACAGAGATCTTGCTCTGACCAAGCTCAAGGAGATGGGCTGGTTGGTAAACGAGAACAAGAGTCAGTTGTCACCGGCTCAATCCCTTATATTTCTGGGAGCAGAAATAAATACAACAAACAATATAGTCAGGTTGACTCAGGAAAGGAAGGCAAAGATTCAGTGGGAAATTTCCAAACTTTGTCGGGAGACTCAAGCTTCAGCAAGATGTATAATGAAGATCTTAGGTCTTATGGCTTCGTGTATAGGTCTAGTGAAGTGGGCCAAGTGGAGAATGAGGCCTCTTCAACATCTTTTTCTCTCCCAGTGGAACAGATATCACAAGGACTGGACTCAACTCATTCCAATACCACCCTCTATCAAGCTAAGTCTGCAGTGGTGGTTGGAAGACGGAAATCTGTTAAGAGGCTTTCCTCTAAAGGATCCATCCTGGATCGAGATATATACCGACGCCTCAGCAGAAGGTTGGGGAGCTCACTGTTCAGGCCATTCAGCACAGGGCCTCTGGCCTGGAAATTGGAGAGACGTTCCTTCAAATATCTTAGAGATAAGAGCAGTTGCCAAATCATTAAAGGCCTTCGCAGATCTTATAAGGGGAACTTGTGTAAAGATAAGATCCGACAATGTATCCACAGTTGCTTATATAAGAAAACAAGGGGGCACCAGAAGTTTTTCCCTGTTTCAGGAGGTGGAACCAGTTATATGCTGGGCAGAAATGCATTTGTCAGATTTTACCGCAGTTTACATACCAGGAAAGGAAAATCTAACAGCCGATCTTCTCTCCCGAAGACCATTGGATTATACCGAATGGGAACTAAATCAGGAGATGTTCATTCAAGTAACTCGCAAGTGGGGAACTCCCACTCTAGATCTCATGGCGACCTCCCAGAATGCAAAGGTGACACGGTTCTTTTCAAGAAGGCCCTGTCTCGAAGCAGAAGCAGTGGATGCCCTAGCCCAGGATTGGGGTCAGGATCTTGTCTACATCTTTCGCTACCACTCATCTTCCTGGTTCTCCGAAAGATAATGAGATCCAGAGCAAATGTAATAGCAGTCCTGCCAGACTGGCCGCGTCGGCCATGGTACCCTCTTTTGGGGAGGTTGAGTATCGAGAAACCAATACAGTTTCCCAAGAGACCCGACATTCTAGTTCAGGGGCCAGTATATCACCCCTTTCCTCAATATCTAAATCTCAAGGCCTGGAGGTTGAGAGGGGAGGACTTCTAGGTTTTGGAATATCTGACAAAGTTGTTTCTACGCTTCTCAGAGCCAGGAAGAGCACTACCTCCTCACAATATTACAAGATTTGGGATTGTTTTCAGGATTGGGCTCAGAGAGACAGTTCTACGCCTTTTATGCCATCTCCAACGAAAATTTTGGAATTCTTGCAGTCAGGTCTAGATAGAGGCCTTTCTTGGAATTCACTGAAGGTGCAGGTATCAGCTTTGTCAGCTATCCTGAACGTTAAATATGCAGAAGAGCCTTTGGTAATTCGTTTCTTAGCAGCGGTAAAGCGTATTCATCCTCCAATTAAGTCTCGCTCTCCTCCGTGGGACCTTCCACTTGTCCTGAAGGCTTTAGCAGCAAAACCCTTTGCACCAATGGAAGAAATTTCGTTATGGCACCTTACTCTAAAAACTGTTTTACTGACTGCCTTAAAGGAGAAGGAAAGGCAAATCTTACAAACAGTCCCCTTCAATAGTCCTTAGCCTGTACACCAAGATCGCTATGTTTTTTTCCCTCAAAAACGTTATCTTAGTAAAATATCAGTGCATCAATTTCACAAGCCGATTACTTGAACAGCGACGCCATCTTGCTAAAGGATGTGCGGCTGCCTTCTGCCAGTAATGCGCATGTGCCGAAAATTCCCTACCCCAGTCACGTGTCATAGTTACAAAGAATTATACACGGGCTCAAAACCACCCATATATCATCATTAAAAGCCTGCCTGCAGCCCCTCTCCTCTGTATGATCCTGTCTGCAGCTCCTCCGTGCATTCTGCTCACTAGAATCCCGGTCGCTGACGTGAAACAGTAGAGTGTCGTCATGGCAATGGGGAAATTCCATTCCTGTTGGCTGGGGGGCGGGCTCACTGTGCCAGTATGCTGTGCATGCTAATGAAGACAGGAGCGCTTCATGTAAGATGATAAGGGAGAGTCGAATTACAAGCATGCGCAGCAGTACAAAAAAATGCCAGAGGCAGCAGGGGAGGAACAGAAGAGGATTTTGACCAAGTCACCCAACTCTGTGACTTGGATCATGCAGGCAGCACGTTTACGTCTTACTGAAGAGAGAGAGATGGGATTCGCTCTGCACAGTAGGTGCTTAAACAGAATGTCTTTGTTTTCAGCCAGCATGATTATTAACCTTTCCTTCTCCTTTAACTTCAGCCAGAAGAATTTGCGAACTGAGGGCTCTCTGATATGAGGCCCCTTATACTATTTTTTATCCGGAGAAGGTAGTTCTTAGAACAATGCCAGATTTCTTACCGAAAGTAGTGTCGAGTTTTCATTTAAATGAGCCCATTGTTCTTCCATCATTTAATCTTGACTTTCCTTCTCAGGATGAGGCTCTATGGTCAAACCTGGATGTGAGAAATTGTCTGGAGGAATATATTCTGAGAACTCAAGCTATCAGAAAGTCAGATAATCTTTTCATTATCCCAGCAGGAATCTATAAGGGTAATGCTGCTTCTGTTAAAACAATCGGAAGATGGATAGTACTGGCAATTACCACGGCCTACAGAGAACAAGGTCAACAGTTACCAAGTGGGGTGAGAGCTCATTCAACCAGAGGAATGGCAGCATCCTGGGCGGCAGAGGCACAGGTGACTCCTGACTTGATCTGCAAGGCGGCTACATGGAGATCCTCTAATACTTTTCTTAGACATTATAAGCTTGATGTTTCTTCTCAGAAAGAGTCTATTTTCGGCCTCAAGGTTCTGCAGGCCGCTTCTTCTTCTTGAATCATTAAATTTGTGTGTAGCATTATTTTGAGTGTTGTTTCTTCCTTTCCCCTCCCTAGTGAATTATTGCTCGGGTACTAACCCAGAAGTTTTGAGATGCTACGGAGGGAATGGCCAGGAAAAGAGAAAATTTGTTTCATACTTACCGTAATTTTCTTTTCCTGGCCATTCCCCGTAGTAGCATCTCCCCACCCATTAATGTTTTTAGCTATGTATTCCAGAAGCTTTGTACTTAGACATGGAGCATAGTGGGAGGAGGCATTTATAGTGTCGGTATTTTTCTTCCTTCTGTCTTATCATCGCTGAGAGGGAATACCCAGAAGTTTTGAGATGCTACTACGGGGAATGGCCAGGAAAAGAAAATTACGGTAAGTATGAAACAAATTTTCTCTTTTATAGGGGCTACCAAACAGCCAGTAACAGCCCTTATTTGACATCCCCATGGACTTTTTTCATGCTTGTGTTGCTCTCCAACTCTTTTTTACATTTAAATGTGGCTCACGAGTAAAAAAAAAGGTTGGGGACCCCTGATCTCCACAGTGCAAGGTAAGATAATATATATATATATGTAAAAAGAGACAAGCAGCACCAGGAATTTCATTAGTAAAAAGTGTTATTTTATGTACAACCGACATGACGTTTCGGTCCCAAGTGGGACCTTTCTCAAGGCAAACACATCCTCAATGCTTTACAAAATATATATATCCACCCCTCATAGGTACATACAGGAAATGACCAAACTTTGCTCCAAATTTAAATGTGAACAGAGCAATCAATTACCAATATATCTAAAAAAAACTGAACATGTATATTTAATAATCTTATAAAAATGATTAGTGGTAACTGAACTGTAACGAATCCTGGTGACTCATGGGTCCTCTGTACCTTTACCTAAATCCTCCTTGGCTATTGAAGGCTTGGACAATAATATATAATAGTAATTTCTCAGTAAAGGCAATGGAACAGAGGACACTGCCCCTGGGCTATTTAATGGCTCCAATGTGTTTAACATATAAATTGATATATTTATTTATTTTTATAAATCAGACTATTCAGTAAAGTGGCCAAACTAGATTAATAGCTTTAGCATAGGATCTGTTTCTGAACTGAATCGTAATGAAAAGTGGAAAAGGAAGATATGCACTCCCCAAATGCAATTTCTAATCTTAATTATATATATTTTTAGCTAAAATATATGCAATGCTGAACAAACCCAGTTCTCTAAAGAAATGAATGTGATTTTACTAGGCTCGCTAATGGCATTTCATTAGTATTAAATTAGCCCAAATATGGGTAGTCTTCAAAAATATAGTTTCATATGTAGAAATAATGTAAAAATGCACTAAAATATGCACGTCATTTGCTGTGAAGAAACAGAAAATACAATGTATTTAGCGAAAATGGTAGTTTAGTGTAGTATTTAAACATAAAGCCAGCGATATGTTTTTGTACATACATGTTGTTTCTCTTTGAAGTCCTTTTTAAATGGTATAAAACATTTAATACCTATATCTCCCATATTACGATGTTTATTGTTAACAACATTATTTTCAATAGTGCAAGAAATCAGTGCTCCTGATTTGCTGTTCTGTCAATTATCATCTTGTTTGTGATAAAACAATATAGAATGTAGCCTGTGTTTGGGAAACAAAGCAACAACATATAAAAACGTAAATGTAACCCTATCTTGGCTGTAATGGCCTAAATCCAGCAACTCCTAGGTAGAAAATTCGTAAGCCAGATTCAGTGGAAAATTCGTAAGCCAGATTCAGTGGACCAGCAGGGTCGGATTCCTCAGACGGGCGCCCCTAGGCTGTGCGGTCCTGATAATTTGTTCCTATGCTCTTAATACATTTGTGAATATTCAACATTTTGCATTGGAAAAAATGTACATGGTAAAACATGTAAAAGTTAACAAATGTGAAGTTCATTTGTCAACTACTGAAAGTAGTTGACAAAGTAGTAGCCATTTTCATGTCAAATTTTATTGCAGAAAATACTGTAAATTGTATCTGTCACCCTTTAGGAAATGTGCCCCTTCATCTCCTTGGTGGAGCGCAAAGCTTATAGCTATATCTATATCTATGTAATACTCTTGGAGTGTTCTATTACAGCATCTGCTATCTATACCTTATGCACAGGGTCCCTGCTCCTTGAAGAATTCTCCTATAATTCTGCTATCCTTACGACACAGAGCTCCTTCCTGGCACCTTATGCTCCAGGCTCCCCCAGCAACCACCGTTAGCAGAAAATAGAATCCTAAAAGGAAGAGCCATGTGCTTATTCCCCTTTAAAAAGCTATAGGCATGTGGAAACACATCCCTTCCCCAGGGCACTGACTACAACTAACTGGGACTTCATGAACCAGCAGGGGTTTAAACTCCCCGCATCCTTCTAAATTAAGAATACCCTTAGCACACTGCCATTTAGGGGCAGATTTATCAAGGGTCGAAGTGAATTCGAAGGAAATTTCGAAGTAAAAAAATTCGAAATTTGAAATCATTTTCTGGATACTTCGACCATCGAATAGGATACTACAACTACGACTTTGAATATGATTCGAAATAAAATAGTTTGAATATTCGAAGTACTGTCTTTTTAAATAAACTTCGACTTCAATATTTTGCCAAATTAAAACTGCCGAAGTGCTATGTTAGCCTATGGGGACCTTCTAGAGCAGTTTTCTAAGTTTTTTGAAGTCGAAGACAAATCGTTCGATCGATCGCTGAAATACTTCGATCGTTCGATTCAAAGAATTTAATCGGTCAATTTTACTTTGACTGCAGAATAGACAAAGTCAATGAAAAAAGTTTGAATTCGATATCCGAATTCAAAGTATTTTAATTTGATTGTCGAATTTCGAAGTATTTTTAACTTCGAAATTCGACCCTTAATAAATCTGCCCCTTAGTGTATAACTCACATTCATATTAATTCTGCCAAAGTGCATAACTTTGCATTTACCAACATTGAACCTCATTTTCCAGTTTGCTGGAGTTTTCCAATTACGTCAAATCACTCTGCAAAATGGCAGCATCCTGCATGGAAATTAAAGTTCTGCACAATTTTGTATCATCAGCAAAACCAGAAATAATACTTTCAGTGGCCACCTAAATGTGACATTTACCACCACTTTTTGTAATCTATCCTTCAGCCAGCTCGCTATAAATGTATAAATATACAAATAAAAATAGCAAAAAAAACCTCAGAAGCACTCTACAGATGTTTCTATTGTTGACACTGCATTATACAGGTTACTGTATACTTTTATTTGGATTCATTATTAGCATACTGCACTCCACCATTTGATTTGTACCCAGGAAAAACACTTAAAAACAAGGTTAAACTTATTGAGTTTAATCTAAGGTTAATGAAACACAAGACAATTTTAACTGAGTGAAAGGTGCCACGCCTTTTATAGATTCAAAATGGTATTTAGAAGATGTAAAATCCTGCTGAGCCACTGGAGGTATTTGGAGTATACTGATTCCGACTTTCCATATAGACACCTGCTACCTTTACTATTTCCTTTGCCCTCACTCTCATTAAGGCCAAGTGTATATAATCTGGTCATTATGGGCCTATTTTAGCCAGTCCCTTCCTGCCTCTAAGTATTGGATCATTAAGTTTGTTTGGTGATCTTGTCTCTCTTGTTCTGACTCCAGCCTTGTTCCTGTTTCTGCCCAGTACCTGTACCCAGAATCCTTGCTCCTATTCCTGTGTTACTATTATGGACTTCTGGATAAAGACTTGGGCTAATTCCTGGATATTTTATTCAATTGAACTTTGCCAGCCTCTGACCTTGGCTTGTACCCAACTACGATTGAACAGGATCGCTCCAATCGATTGGACAGGAGCCTCTGAGGAAGTGAGATTCTCATGAAATACGTTTGGCCGAAAGTTTCTTTTTTAAATGTAAGTCTGGATATTTATTTGTTTTATAAAGCTTAACCGAATCTTCTGAGCCCCCTCTTTGTTGCTCGGAAACGTTTTCCAGCCCACAGAGTTCCGTGATTGTCCCTCCTGGAGACTTGCCGAGATAACCAGGAAGTGAAGAAAGGATCGTGGGCAAGTGGAGCAAGAAGCAGCAGACTGCTCTACGAGCAGGTGAACTCAATGCCTGAGAGACCATTTGCTTATATGATCGGAAAGATCCTGTGAGTATAATCTTTAGCAGGGATCTGGTCATTAACATCACAGCACTACACAAAATGTTCCCTTTTGTGTCTTTGGTTGATGTGAGGAGGTGACAGATATTCAAAGACACAACAGAGACACAACAGAGACTCTGTGTGTGGTGAACTTTATTATTGCTTTTTAGGAAGCGCACACTCATTTTATTATCTTTACTGTTTTTGTGATTTGGAGTCCCGTTTGTGTTGCGCACCTAGCTATAATTTCACAAGGTGTATGCTCAAACTATAAGTACAATTGAACTCCACCTGCTTCTGACCTTGGCTTGTACCCCACTACAATTGAACTCTGTGTGCCTCTGACCCAGGGTCAGACTGGAGCCCACCGGGGCTGCAAATGACCAGCGGGGGCCCATGAGGGCTGGGGCCCACCTGTTTTTTTCCCGGTGTTCCGCCAGCCCAGTCCAATACAGCTCTGACCTTTGTCTATCCTAACTATGATTGAATTCCACCAGCCCCAGAACAATTACCTGACTAAGGACTTGCTACAGTTTGCCTACTGGCTTAACCAATAGTTGCTTTTGGTGCCACTTCATTCCACCTTGTTTTGGTATTACATTTAATTCATCATTAGATCACAATGCTTCACTTTACATAGCTTCTGCAATCAATCTATCTCAGAACATGCATAACACGGGTTACTCAACAAACAGGCTCCCTCCTGCCAGCCTCACACCTGATGTTGTTCCTGCCTATCCTGACAGTTCAGGTGTCAGAGTATTTCAGTCCCAACTTGGGGATGAAAAGGGGACTTACTGGTTCCCTAACATATTTAATATTCAAGTAAATGGTAGAGGCATGGGAGCTTTTCAGACTGCTAAAAAGGGTTCTGTGTGCAATCAAGCTAAGTAGTATATTTTGTGTATAAGCAGATATACAGGTATGGGACCTGTTATCCAGAATGCTTGGGACCTGGGGTTTTCTGGATAATGGATCTTTCTGTAATTTGGGTCTTCATGCCTTAAGTCTACTAGAAATTCATTTAAACATTAAATAAACCCAATAGGCTGGTTTTGCTTCCAATAAAGATTAATTAAACCTTAGTTTGGATCAAGTACAAGCTACTGTTTTATTATTACAGAGAAAAAGGAAATCATTTTAAAATTTTTTAATTATTTGGATAAAATGGAGTCTATGGGAGAGAGCCATTCCGTAATTTGGAGCTTTCTGGATATCAGGTTTCTCCATAAGGGATCCTATACCTGTATTTATCTGTATCACCATCTGTAGAGAGCTCTAAATAAATCACTATTTTACTAGTATTGCCTTCATCCAATATAAAAGGGCATTATAACTGGGGGCATGGATATCTTTTCGATACCTAACTCAAAAGTTATTTTATTAGACTATACGTTTATAGATATTATTTATTGTTCTATTACAGAAACCTATATACGAGCTAGTCTAATTTTAGTAAATGAATACAAAAATGGAGATATATAATATTTATTCTGCTGAATATGTCCTCATGATTTATTGAACATGTGAAGAAAAAAAGGTTCAAACTGGGCCGTATCTAAATAAGATACATTTCCCATTTACTTTACATAACTTCTCAAGGATACCTAACTTAAAAACTGGGATTCTTTTGGCCTTTTTTAAAGGGACATTGTAAAAATTACAAGAATGTCATCTCTAGGAAATGACTTGCTGCGAAGGAGACTTTTTTTCAAAATGCATGATTTTTGGTGGTAAGTCTTCATAAAATTCATAGCCCAGGAGCTCATTGGAAGTCTGGCTTCTATGCAATTTCTTTGTGGAGAACAGGGAGCAGTGGAACTTCCAACACTCAGTTAGTTGGGTCTAAAATTCCCCAGGAGGTAAGCTTCTTCGGATCACCCCTGGCTTTTAAAAAGTCATTGGTATCCCATTAAGTAACAGTTTCTATAACCATTATTTAGTCTGTACCATGTATTTTTTTTAAATATAAATATATATATATATCCTTACGGAAAATGATCCCTTGCTGGAAAGCTTGAATTTGAAATACCACTATTTTCCCATATAAAAGAGAAAGGAAATGTCTGTTGCTTCTGGGCTTTTAATCACAGCTAGAGAGAGCAGAACATAAATCACCCATGTGCAGGTATGTGTTACTTTTCTCTACAAGTTATTTAAATAAGCATGCTGCTTAAATCGAATTAGATTAAGAAATGCTCTTTTGCCTATTGCTAAGAGCAACTAAGGCAGATATAATAAAGGTAAAAGAAAAGTCATTCGTGGTTCATGAATTATTCAGTGTTACCTGAGAATCAAGGCTCATCTTCCTCAAATGGAATTTGCTAATTGAGGTGTCTTGTAAGGCTGACTACAAGGTGGGAGGTCTTTGATGGATCATTAGTAATGCTTTCATAGTAAGTTTGTCATATTTCATTATATCTTTTCATGGTGTGAGGGTGGCGGAGCTAATCTAACATTGGACATTGATAAAATGGCTTTGCAACCCCACTGATAGCAAATAACTTCAGCAGGTCTATGCGAGGACCACTGGGCTGTGTTTAGCAGGATCACAAATAGGTTGAGTACCCCAGCGAGCAGAAAAGTGACCAGACCAAAAGCAAAAATCAGTATTACCGAATTATATGTAGGTACTCTACAGACTAGTATTGTCCAAGTATTGTCCACATACTGCCCCTCTAAAAGGAAATCAAAGGCATAATAGATCATTATTTTTTGAGTTTTGTTTATCATTGGCTGAGCTTTCAAAGTAGCAACTTTCTTTTAATATATAACATGCCTTTTGCAAATGTAATAGCCTCTAGACGCCTCCTACAGCCTTTGATGAGTGTCTGGATTATGGATGGCAGTATTTTTGACCATTCGTCCATATAAAATCTCTCCAGTTCAGTTAAATTTGATGGCTGCCGAGCATGGACAGCATGCTTCAAATCATCCGATAGATTTTCGATGATATTCAAGTCAGGGGACTGTGACGGCCATTCCAGAATATTGTACTTTTCCCTCTGCATAAATGCCTTTGTAGATTTCCAAGTGTGTTTAGTGTCATTGTCTTGTTGGAATATCCAACCCCTGCATAACGTCAACTTTGTGACTTATGCTTGAACATTATCCTGAAGAATTTGTTGATATTGGGTTGAATTCATCCGACGTTCAACTTTAACAAGGGCCCCAGTCCCTGAACTAGCCACACAGTCCCACAGCATGATGGAACCTCCACCAAATTTTACAGTAGGTAGCAGGTGTTTTTCTTGGAATGCGTTGTTCTTCTTCTGCCAGGCAAAGCGATTTTTGTTATGATCAAATAACTAAATTTTTGTCTCATAAGTCCAAAGCACTTAATTCCAAAATGACTGGGGCTTGTCTAGATGAGCTTCTGCATACAACAAGCGACTCTGCGTGACTGCAGAAAGGGCTTCTTTCTCATCACCCTGTCATACTTTGTGCAAATTGCGCTGAATTGTAGAACGATGTACAGATACACCATCTGCAGCAAGATGATCTTGCAGGTCTTTGGAGGTGATCTTTGGGATGTCTGTAACCATTCTCACAATCCTCCACATTTGCCGCTCCTGTATTTTTCTTGGCCTGCCAGACCTGGGTTTTACAGCAACTGTGCCTGTGGCCTTCCATTTCCTGATTACATTCCTGACAGTTTAAACATCTGAGATAGCTTTTTGTAGCCTTCCCCTAAACATTATACTGAACAATGTTTGTTTTCAGATCTTTTAAGAGTTGCTTTGAGGATCCCATGCTGTCACTCTTCAGAGGAGAGTCAAACAGAAGCACAATTTGCAATTAGCAAACTTTAATACATTTTCTCATGATTGGACACACCTGCCTATGAAGTTCAAGGCTTATGGAGCTAATCTAACCAATTTGGTGTTGCCAGTAATCAGTATTGAGCAGTTACATGCATTCAAATTAGCAAAATTACAATGGTACCCAAATTTTTGCACCGCCAGTTTTCCACATTTGATTTAATTTCATACAACTGAATACTGCTTCACTAAAAACCTTTGTTCAGAAAACACCCCAGTACTAAGTTGTTCCTGAGAAATGATAGACATACCACTGTTATCTTTTTTGTTGAAAGTGGGGTAAATTATTATGCAGGCTGAGAGGGGTTCCCAAACCTTTTCATATGACTGTACATACATAAATACATACATAATATATACATACAAATATGATATATAATTGATGATTGCACAGTTGATCACCCACAATGTCATATTTATTCCACAGAAATGGTGATGGTTCACACACACACAGCAATGGATGCCAAAAGACATCATCACACTGTAATTATGATTAAGGCAGATGTACCAAGCTTTTGATCTTCAGTATCTCTCAGTAAAAACAAGTCCCATTCCATGCACTAGCCATTCCCAGGTACAGTATATAGCGATGAAGTCCATAAATCGATGTTCCACTGAAAGAATGGTTTATATGAACAACACTAATTGATTGCATCAAAGAGTCCAATCTAATCTAATCTACAAACCGTACATATTTTAGATTTCAAAGTGTTTTCAATATACTGAAGATCCTTCATTTTCATTAAATAGAAGATTGGAATGCTACGTAATGGCCTTTGATCTTTGGACTTAACCACTATTTGCTTGGAAACCATTGTTCAAGGGGTTAATATATCAAAGGTCGAGTTGGTTTTTACTCAAAAAAAATCAAGTTGTCAAGGGTATTTTTCAGTCAAAACTTGAAATTTCGGGTAAAAAAATAAACAAAATTTTTCAGTTTTTTTTTATTTAAACTCGAAAATGTCAAGATTTATTACACACCAAAGCTGGAAATAGCTTGAATCCAAAAATACACCATCTAAAACCTGTCAAAGTCATGTAGAAGACAATTGCAGAGCTTCCTTGAACCATTTGAAGATTTTAATAGCCTTCATGATGTTTAGGTTTTTTCGGTGGGTTTTGCCTGAAAACTCAATTCATTTGGGCGATTCGAGTTTTTTTTCGGCAAAAACCCTGAATTCACTGATTCCAGCTTTTTACATTCAAACTTTTTCTTAAATTGGAAACCAGTTGTGAGTTAATTCAAGTGTAAAAAACCTCACAAAGCTCTAAAATTCAACCTTTGATTAATAACCGCCCCCCCAAATAACCCCCCCCCAGTCCCATGAGCCCATAGGACACAGACATATCCTAGTACTGCTTGATTAGTGGCTTGTTCTACAAACTGTATGAACAATAATACTATACTTGTTATTAAAATTTACTCCATTGAAGCTGAATGAACTGCAGTTGCCAAACAAAGTGGCAATTGTAGTAAGGAGATGTGTGAAAAGATGCTACAAAGCACTAAAAATATATCTGCTGTAGTGATGGGCAAATTTATTCGCCAGGCAGGGATTCACAGCGAAATTTCCCACTTCGCTGACTGCAAATGTTTTTTTCTAAACTGCTACAAAAATTCACCATGGAAAAATTCAAAAATAGTAATGCAGCAAAATCGTCAAATCATCGCCCATTGACTTTAATGCGTTTGGACAATGCGTGTTAAAATTGGCGCTCCTGTCAAAATGCTTTTGTGAATTTTTCGCCGTTTTGCTAATTTTTTGGAGTTTTGCAAATTTTTCAGGGACCCAGATTTCTAAAAGTCAAAAATTCTATTTTGTAACAAAAATATGTGATGTGTCCTGCTTCATATGATGGCAAGTGTCTCATATGTGGCAGAGAAATCTGGAGTCCTTTCAGATCAGTAGAATGGACTTCACTCCACCCCAGAACATTGTGCTACATCTATGTGGATACTGTATCTAACATAAAAAATATTATCTCAGTCGTACTTTGTGCATACCAGCACCTGAACTGCTAAAGCCAGTTAATGAAAGTAGACTGCAACTAAGAATATCCATCCTCAGTCTCTCTCCTGGGTGATTTGCAAGAGGACACACTTCATAAAAATAAAATCACATTCACAAAAAAGCCACTTTGTCCTGTGCTTCATCACCACTAAATACAGCATTTGCTTGACTATAATGTGTTGGGAGAAACTACAGCAGCTATTTGCATCACTTACAGCAGATGTATAAAAATTATAAAAAAGATATAATCGTCCTATTTACAGTTAAATGGATACTGTTATGGGAAAACTTGTTTTTTTCAAAACACATCAGTTAATAATGTTGCTCCAGCACTGAAATCCATTTTTCAAAATAGCAAACTGATTTTTCTATATTTCATTTTGACATGGGGCTAGACATATCTTCCCAGGAGCCCCCAGTCATGTGACTTGTGCTCTAATCAACGTCAGTCACTCTTTAATGCTGTACTGCAAATTTGAGTGACATCACCGACTCCCTTCCCCCCCAGCAGCCTAACAACAGAACAACAGGAAGGTAACCAGATAACAGCTCCCTAACACAAGATAAGAGCTCCCTGGTAGATATAAGAACAGAACTCAATAGTAAAAATCCAGGTCCCACTGCGACACATTCAGTTACATTGAGTAGGAGAAACAACAGCCTGCCAGAAAGCAGTTCTATCCTAAAATGTTGGCTCTTTCAGAAAGCACATGACCAGGCAAAATGACCCGAGATGGCGCCTACACACCAATATTATAACTAAAAAAAATACATTTATTGGTTCAGAAATTAAAATTTATATGGTACAGTGAATTATTGCAGTGTAAAAAGTATAATTTAGAAATAAAAATTACACCATAAATTCATGACAGAATCCCTTTAATACTTTCAAAACATGATTCTTAGTGATACCTTGCTCCAGTATTTGGTCTCTGATCCACCTATTTCTGCAGTATAACACACAAAAACATTTATTGGTTACAAATAATTATAAATTCCAAAACTTGCTTATCAAATCCAATTATGGAGCCCATTAGCATTGCCATACTATCTTAAATATTTCAGAAGACAGCACTAGATTCAATTTATAGCTTTATTTTTGCTTTTGTACAGTATACAATCTACCTTTTGTTAATGGAACGCTTTTCACCAAAGTGCATCATTTTTTTTACACATTCCCTAGACCTTTGGCACCAAGGTGCTGGTTCTGTATTTGCATATAGATCTGTGTTAGTAACCAAGAGAACTGTTTTGTTACAGCAGTAGATATTAAAACAAAACTGCTAGATAAGCATTTTTACTGAAGAAGTATTATGCCCCCAAGGATTTTAGTGGTTAGCAGTAATCCCAAGGCTTATAATTATTTAAACTGTGTAATTTTATTTCAAGTGAACATCTATTTATTGTGTTGTTATTGCAGAAGGCTGAGTAATGAGGCAGGACATTTTAGCATAGCTCATTATAAAACTTCCTTAATATAAAAAACCTGACATAATTCATGAGTACAAGTTAATGGATTATGGGGTAGTTCAACGTCTATTTCTTTAATTTTTTTGGTGATCTGAAATTTGCACATTGCCAACTACAAACTGTTTTTGTAAATGCCTTTTTATGTGACGATAGATCAAGAAGAAAATAAGAATTTATTGGCAAGATATGCAAGTCTTAATTGAGGAAGCCACTTTGATACAGTCTCAATATCGGATCATTTTTTGCTGCAAAAAAGATAAAAAGTCCAGCCAGGGAATTTGATTATACTGTAAGTTATATGCCCATTAATTGTACATGTATCTGTTACCATGGGACATCATTCATGACTATGGACACAAGGTTGTGCCAATGCATTATGCTGAATGGATCAATGCAGATGGCCATAGCTACGGGGGCAGGCCCGGACTGGCAATCTGTGGGTTCTGGCAAATACCAGAGTGGCTGCTATAAGGTGCCATATAAAGTCAGTATTTAGTGGGCTGGTGGGGGCTGTTTGGGCCTCTTTTAGGACTGATTGGGCCTCTGTGTACCTGAAATGCCAGGGCCTATTTTAATTCTCAGTCCGGACCTGTACGGGGGCATAGGTTTGTGTATTTATTTCTTAAACAGGTAGATGCTATGTTTATACAGGAACAATTCCTCACTCAGATAAGAATGTTAACTTTGTTCCTTTGTATTTGTAATTATCTTATGAGTAGTGATGGGCCAATTTGCGCCGTTTCGCTTTGAGGGAAAATTCGCGAATTTCTCGCAAAATGGCGAATAAATTCAACAGAAGAAAATTCAACAGAAAAAAATTCACCTCCATGCACGGTATCAAGAACAAGCAAGGGGAAAAGGAAAGGGTCCTACAGACCTCATTTTGGTCATCCCCTACGTCATCCTGCAGTGTTAGCATGGGATTCCTTCTGAGCTCATCGATTTTTATTCTTTATTAACTAGAACGCAAATTATACCTTTTTCTTGCAGTCACTTTATCAAAACTACGGGAACTTGTGATAATTGGATGGGTCTGAGCAAGTCTTGAAATCTGTTTCCAGATGAAAGTTTCCATACACTCTAATTTATTATATGTGCTTTTGTCACAATTTGTGTTTTTGTGCAGACATGCAGAGCATATAGAGGAACACAATCCCAATGACCTGGTAAAGGGATGACAAGGTCACAATACTCACTCCTCTCTTTAAATAATTCAAAGGACACCTGCAACAATTAACATGATAGAAGTAATTTATAATTGGCTGTGTGCCTGTGGGCATAGGTCTTTGCACTCCAGAGTGGAGCTTAAGGACATGCACTTTCCACATGAATACAGGGCTGCCTGCATAGGTGTCCCCCATCACACTCCCTAACTTGTACATCATTGCACAATTTTGTACCCCTTAGTGATCCTTATTGATGTGTTTCTATCACAAAGTGGTGTTGACATTTTTCAAGGAATAGTAAGGCTTCTTCTATAGCATCAGCTCTCCTGAACATAGGAACACTGATTTATTTTGAAGATCTCTTGGAAAATCCAGAAACATAACAATTGCAGAAGGCAGGTAAAATAACTTAAGCTGGACATATACAATTATAATTGCAGCAAAACAAATATAATGGGCAGATGGTGGAACGCAGACGATCACAACCCAACAATAATATAAAATTGAGTTCCATTCAGTTGGATGCTCAAGGATATTTTTTGATTTGAATAAGGAAATTGTTCAAAATGGTGGTAAATGAAGTAAGTTTTCTTTCTAAGTTTCTTACTGCAAAAAAAGAGAACCACAATGCTTTAGATTAATGCTTGAATTGCTTCAGAACATTATGGAAGCTCAAGTTTCATCCAGGTGCCTCAATGCTGAACATATGAAGTAATGAATGTATGGCTATAGCTATTATGATTTAAATATAAATGATTTTTTGTTCTCCCAGGGCCCAACTAAACACCATGTACTGTACTGCGGCAGCACATTATCGCTGTACTCTATCTTTGAGGCACACACATTTAAATTCTAAAATAGAATCTAGACTTCAGCAATATATATTTATTTCATCAGCTCTTACTGGTGAATGAGGCTTGAAGCATTTTGGCCCACAGGAAATACAACGATATCCTGCCTAATCATTCTCAGAAGCAATATCGACATGTATAAAAGAACATCACAAATTGTTCCCAAATGAACAAGAGAGAATATATTCCTGGCAATATATGTAATACCTTCAGCAGAAGCAAAACAGCATTCGGATAAATATACGGTGAACTTCATTAGGAAAAAGCCAACAGATTTAAACTTTAGTTGGCCTCTTACATATCAAATAGCTTTTTTCCGAGGACAAGAAAAAAGATCAATATCATCTGTTTACTAATTGGAAACCGATCCATTATTAGTGAGAATTACAGGCATCAAAAGCAAAAGTTATTTTGAAGAAGATTAAGGCACCAAAGTAAAGTACATTTGCACAAAAGATTTATGTACATGTAACCCTTCAGAGCACTGCTTACCTCAGTGTTTCCTGCTTAATCTGTGGCTTTTTGGGAAACACATTAAAGTTTAAAATAGGGAAATATGACTCTTATACGACTGAGGCCATAAGTGAACACTTCAAGCTTCCCAAAGCTGAGTTATACTGGACTTCACAAATAGTAGTCCATTTTATAATCCCCAGTCACAAACAGTTACCTTCTTTGAATGATGGTGTCCAAATGGGAAACCTCCTTGCAGGGCAATCTCATGTATATGTTTACTTATTAACTCCCCTATATCAGATACTTACTTACCTTACAGCAAATACTGGAAACAAGAGTTGGATAACAGTACTGAAGAGGAGCAGTGGCTTAAACTCTGGGCAAATCTGAAACACAACTCTATCAATACAGTTCTGCTGGAAGCAGGCTACAAAGTACTTTTTAGATACTATCTGACCCCAGCCAGTAAAAATAATAAAATTTGCCCCAATAACCAACAGCAACTGCTTCCGCGGATGTCACACTTTAGACACTAGGAGACATATCTGTTGAACCTGTTCCAAAGCCATATGCTTTTGGTCTAGGGTATATAATCTAATGTTTTCGTTCTTAAAATGAGGAAGAACTTATACGAAGCTCTATTAGGAGCAGTCCTGGAGACCCTCACTAAAAGCCAAATACAACTAGTCAATTTTATATTGTTGGCAGCCCTCCAGACATTGGCGAAATCTTGGAAACAAAGGTCTACTACTTTTTCAAACTGTAAAAGCAAAAGTTGATTGTATAATGGTAAACAAGAAACAAAAAGGAAGAACCTCACTCCAAGGTCTTGTTAAGGTGAAAAAAAGGTGAAAATTTATTTCAACGTTTCGGCTCACTGACTTGGGCCGTCTTCAGGAAGTGATATATATATATATCTATATTGTGGCAAAGAACTCTGTCCCAGGAGGCTGGCTGTACATGATGGGAGGTATATAGCACCCAAACTCTGAGGAAGTGCCCAGTGTTTGGGGCACGAAACGCGTTAGTTCTTCGCACTCCCACTCTTGATGTACCACTATGTATGTTTAAATAAAGCCGCTTATTGATATTAATCCTACCGCCTCCCGTGAATATGTCTACCTGCGCTGACAGCGGATTTTTTGTTGGATGCATTCAAGTACTCGGCTGAGAGTTACCGAGATCCCGCGATAGCTGCGGTGGACGAGGGAGAGAGGAAGGAGTGGGGAGAGCTCCGCCGTCGACGCCTCTTCTATTATCGGTATATAGCACCCAGCCTGAGGTATTGGCTCCTTTAAATCTCCAGGGTAAAACAAGCTAGAACGATTGAGCAAAGAAAAACCAGTAAGCTGTCCAATTAGTCCACAGATGGGGTGTTTTATAGGAGCCTGGCTGTGCAAGGGGGTTGTACTGGAAGCTAGAGTGAAGCTCTGAACACACGCTGTGATTTTCTTGGAACAAACTGTGTATGCTACTTAAACTCCAAAGGACTGCCTTGTGACAGCAGTAAGGAGTTTGATTACCTGTGTCCTGTAAACCTGCAAACCGGTGAGGATTTAACTTGTTATTGACTGTTATAGCACGGAACTTGTGCCTGTTTAAGTTTGTCCAGTTTGAACAATAAACCCCAGGCGGGAGCCTGCTCAGTTTTGTTGCAAACCTGAGCCTCCTGCCTCATCTGTAAGAACTGTTTACCTGAGCCCTACCCGCTGTTATGAGCAATTCCCCACAAAATATATATATATATATATATATATATATATATATATATATATACAGGTGTGGGACCTGTTATCCAGAATGCTCAGGACCTGGGGTTTTCTGGATAACAGATCTTTCCATAATTTGGGTCTTCATGCCTTAAGTCTACTAGAAATTCATTTAAACATTAAATAACCCCAATAGGCTGGTTTTGCTTCCAATAAGCATTAATGATATCTTAGTTTGGATGAAGTACAAGCTACTGTTTTATTATTATGGAGAAAAAGGAAACCAATTTTAAAAATGTGGATTATTTGGATAAAATGGAGTCTATGGGAGACAGCCATTCCATTATTCGGAGCTTTCTGGATATCGGGTTTCCAGATAAGGGATCCTATACCTGTATATAAATTTCACTCTGATACCGGCACTCTCGATAACTGCGGTAAATGTGCCTGGGTGCAGAGACAGCAAATTAAACAAAATATATCCAGACGAATCCGCACTCACAGGTCTTACAAATTAAAATGTTTGTTTCTCAAAGTGAAAAGGCAGTGGGTCGGCCGAAACGTCAGACCGTGTTTTAAAAATAAAACTAACATTTTAATTAGTAAGACCTGTGAGTGCAGATTCTTCTGGATATATATATTCTGTTTCTATATTTGTAATTTTTATTTTGTTCTTAAATCTACATTTTCCTATTTCTTCTGTTCATGAAATTCAACAAAATTTTGATGAAATGAAAGTCAATGAAACCTTACGACTTATGTGTTTTGTGGCATCCCATCACTCTCTATCCAAAAAAAAAAATCAGCAGTATCTTCATGTTCAATTTCAGTTTTCCTCTCTTTGGCTTCTATTGTTTATTTATAATTGTGCATTTAGAAAAATATGAAAAGCAAAGATCTAATATTATCATTAATCTATGTACTTAAAAGGAGTAAAGTAACAAAGAAAAACATCACTAATATGTTCCTTTATTTAGCACAACATAGATTAGGCAGGTACCCAACCTGGACAGAAGTCTTATGCATGATTATGAAGTAAATAAAATGCATCTTTGAGAATATTTGTAGGATTATTCAGTAGGAATATAATAATTAAATGTAAAAATGTTCCAAGGGGATCATACTAAATCATACTAAATTTATGATCATAACTTTGTGATTAAAAACCCCTGTATTGTAAATACATGGACTTGCATTTATACTGAATTACTTATGAGACAGGGGACCAGGGAATGTGCATTGAAAAGTAGCACTTCCATTATACGTAAATATACTTTAACTTAGCCTTTTGAGTGTTCCCACAACCCCCCCTCTTTTTGATCATACCAAATTGTCTTTAGAGACAGGGTTTCATACAATGCATACACTGTACATGATAATATTTTGTGATAAAGCTGAAGAAAAAAAAAAGCATTGGGCAAACCAGTTAAGAACTTGAAATAGAAGAGTCTTCTGTTGATGGGAGAGATCACTACATGGGACACATAAAAATTCTGATTCAAGATTTGGATGGATGGTTTTGCCATGAATCAAAGGCTTTTTAAAACACTTTTCACAATGTGGCAAAGCCAAGCGGTTGAGAGGTGTTGTCTTTGGCAGCTACAAAAACATAATTGTGAAGCATAAGAAATTACCTATTTCCTCTATACATAAGGTTAGAATTTCTGTATTGGGGACTATCATTTAATTGTGAAGTCCGTTGGCCCTGCAGTCATGTATGAACATGGAGGTACAGATATGGGGCCTGTTATCCAGAATGCTAGGGTCCTGGGGTTTTCTAGATAATGGATCTTTCTGTCATTTTGAATCTTCATACTTTAAGTCTACTAGAAAATCATGTAAACATTAAATAAAGCCAATAGGCTGGTTTTGCTTCCAATAAGGATTAATTATATCTTAGTCGGGATCAAGTACAAGCTACTGTTTTATTATTACTGAGAAAGAGAATTTGAATTATTGGATTATTTGGATAAAATTTAGTCTATGGGGAGATGGGCTTTCTGCAATTCAGCTATTTATGGTTAACGGGTTTCCAGATAACGGATCCTGTAACCGCACTTCCATAAGCTGCGTATATAGTTCTGAGGCTGCCGGCATCCTTTCCATCCAATCTGTTCCTTCTAATGTTGCCCAATATGGTAGTTAAGATGAATGAAAGAGTAAGATTTCAGAGCTTCTCTAGATGAAATGCTTTCAGTCTCTAATACTTGGAAGGACTTGGAGTCCCTTGGTTTAAGAAAATCATATAAGATATTAATATTCTTTTTATTTCACCATGGAAAGGTTGAGCATGATAGACCTGAAATAAAGTCTGGGTTATTTATAACAGGTTCCATATGTTGTGATTCCTGTGAGATGATTTTATTTTACCTTGCTGTAGCCATCTTCTGATAATAATTTGAAACAGCAGTCTGTTACTCTGTTACTCTGGGCCTAACATAAAACTCAACACAGGATTACTGAGAAAACATTAAACATAGCTGAAATGCAGTTCAGCATTGAAAGAGAAAACTCAGCAAACTCACAGGTTATATAGGATAAAAACTGTTTATCACAATAGTTTTCAGACTTCTGGAGTTCAAGGACCGATTTGTAGTCCATCATATTAAAGATCTGTGAAAATAGTTTAAGTTAAGCTACTATAGTGTAAAGATGATCCAAAACAGCTAATGAGTGTTCGCCATTCTTACATATACTCAAAGGGGTGGCTGGTCCCACAAGTGAGGAACCTCAAAAATATTGTAAAATATTTTAAAACTATTTTTATATATTTTTTTCTTACAATAAAAATTGTTTTTAAAAGTCATATTGCATTATTACCAGTTGATATATAATATATCAACTATAGTATAATGATATATTGCATTTTGGGATTTTGGCAAAAATTGTCATTTCCTCAAATGCAGGGGGGGGGGGGGGGGAATTGGCAATCGCTGGATAAACCTGCATATGGAAGTTTGGTGGTGAGAGTTTTATTTTTCCCAATCTTTAGAAAAATGCCATTTACAAAAATGCTGCAAATTTAGTTATGTGATTTATACGAATTGCAGCAAAATTAGATCACAAAAATGAAAATTGAGATATCTTAAGAATGTATTACGATTTGATGATTCAGTAAATATTATTTATACTTTTTGGGTTACATAATTGTACAATCCTTTGGGGAATCCTTTTCGGGAATTTTTTGCAGTTTCACAAATTTCGCAGGAAATTCGCAAATTTTTTGTCGAAACTACGCAAATTCGCCCGTCACTAGTGATATCAGTAACTGCCACCTATGGCACTATTGTCTAAATTGTTGAAATCATTGAGAAATCCACCCTTTAAACCTACTTTCCAGTTTTGGACAATGTTTCATATTCTATTCTCACCTGCATTTACCATAATATTGATTTTGCGATGTAACGTTTAGCCAGACAATTATTATAAAGTTCCTTGCAATTTAAGAAAAAAATCTCAGCACATACGAAGAAACCCTTACCTTCATTTTCTGCTTACCAAGCAATTGCAGTTACAAATTTATCACTTTTTTGCCAAACATAATTGTGTGTCCATGCACTAATGCAACATAACATAAATGTGTATTCACACTCTAAGGTGAATTAGTAATGCATTCTAGCAACCTAAATGGATGTGTTACAGATAGGAAATCAAAGTAGTTCTGTTTGTACTTTGTCTTTTACGCTCTCTCTAGTATAAACTCTTACTCCACATCTGTGTGGTTCAAACGTCTGAATGCCATTTGAGAGCTGCTTAAATCATTTGGCAATCAAATGGGTTTAGCTTTCCTTTCCAGAAGATTACAACTCTAAATCACTATAAAAAAAATTGGTTGGCAGAGATGATATAGTACATTTAAGCTAAGCTTGACTTTGCATATTCCCAGTAAAGATTGTGGAAAACTATGTACAAGTATGAAACCTGTTATCCAGAATCCTCAGGACTTGGGGTTTTCTGGATATTGGATCTTTCTGTAATGTGGAGCTTCATACCTTAAGTCTACTAGAAAATCATGTAAACATTAAACAACCCCAATAGACTGGCTTTGCTTCCAATAAGGACTAATTATATCTTAGTTGGGATCAAGTACAAGGCACTGTTTTATTATTACAGAGAAAAGTATATAATTTTTAAAAATTTGATTTTTGGATAAAAGTCTTTCCGTAATTCTGAACTTTCTCGATAATGGGTTTCTGGATAAAGGATCCAAAACCAGTAGTAATAAAGGAGCACTTATATTTAGTGATGGGCGAATTAGCGAAACAGCGCGACGTCCGTTTTTTTTTACTCCGGTGTCCGTTTTTGAGGGCAAGTTTTTGCCAGCGAATTTTCGCGCCTGTTTTCCGAATTTATTAATACGAACAGGTGATAATGTATTTAATTAGACTGTAAACATGTGAGGACAGTTAAGACTACGGAAAGAAGTTGAAAAAATATCTCAATGCCAATGACATGCTGTTATACTTAGCTACTCACATTAGGCTCTAGTGGCGGCACATGAGACAGAGCAGCAGGAGACACTGTCCACATTGGGGCCCTATCCTTACCAACTGCCTCTTCTTTGTGTGATATCAGTAACTGCCACCTTTGGCACTATTGTCTAAATTGTTGAAATCCACCCTTAAAACCTGTGTTATCTACAGTTGCTATATTATGCAAAAAGGCAATTCTAATGTGTTGGAAATCCCTTAATCCCCTTCCTTTGCAGTTTTGGCTGAAATTGGTGAAAAATTCCCTCATATGCGAGAGGTTGCCCAGAGAAATTTGAACCTACTGTATATGGGGAACCTGGCTGGACCTGCAAAATATTTGATGATGCTTAAGTACTACCTAGTCACAAAATAATTGCAACCCTTGCCTCTTTCTAGTTCCAGTTCTTTCTTCTCTCCCTTCTTTCTTCCTTCTCTTTCCCTTTTTTCTTATTATTGTAACTTTTTAATTTTATGTTTTGAAAGTTGAAAAATAAAACCTTGTGAAGATAGGTAGTGATGGGCCGAATTTATTCGCCAGGCGTGAATTTGCGGCGCAAATAAACGCCTTTAATAGTTTAATTAGAGAAAGATGTAGTGGGTTTTTGGTGTCAATGTATTAGAAGGATATTAAGAAATTAATATTATTATTACCATGTATTTTTAAAGGGCCAAAATTTGCGAAGATCTGTAAAATAAATGCAAAGAAATCACATGAATTACATACATAGAACACACAGAGTTACATACATAACAACCAGTAGCGAAACAAAAGAAGAGGAAGGCCCTGTGCAAAAGAGCTTACAAACTAAAATCTGTTTTCTTGTGATTCCAGCTGGTTCAAAGTTGAAAGAAGAGAATCCAGTTCCTTGATCCTTGTCAATGTCCTGTCCAACTGCCTTGTTTACCTGCCATTTCTAAGCACTTGTGAAATATTAGCACTTAGGAAATGTTAGCACTAGTGCCATGCCCCTGACACTACTATCATCCCCTATACTGAACCTGAATTTATATGCAGCTGATTGAGACAACCGGAGCCTAATTGAATAATTAATCAATTAACCAACGATCATAGGGCAAAGTGTTACAAACACTAGAACCTAGTTTTGAGGCTATAAAAATATCTCTTGCTCACTGAGGAGTGGACACAGATGTGAGTTTGAGATGTTTATCAAAAGCTCTGAATCAGAGTAGGCCTAACAGACAAGGTTATTGGAGTTAACAGATACAAGCAATAAACTAGAGTATAATTACCAGGATTTAAGCAGTATACAGGAGTTGCAATAGAGTGATGTACAGATGCAGCCACTTTGGTTTGTCTGTTTGACACAGAATAACTAAACACAGATATCCCATTTATCTCATTTAACACAGAAAACTGCATCACAACATCCCATCTAATTAAAGCATTCCCCATTGTGAACAATGGTGCTTTGGTATGCTAATGAAAAGGTTAAATGCATTAAATGGGTTAAGATGACTTTAGATAACACAGTTTATTCAATTAACTCTGAGTCATGACGCATTTAACTCACAAATCCAAGTGGCTTCATCTGTATATAGCAGTATAGATGAGTAGAATTACCTGTAGGAGTGAGAAGTGATAGGCGTTAGTTCCACTGAATTGCCGTTTAAACACTTTTGAAAAATTAGCACAAGTGCCATGCCCCTGACACTAGTGAATAATAAACAATCCCATGTGGCTGGCCAGCATACTTTTTTCTAATTGAACACCAGGAGATTAAACAGCTTGCCCAGGATCACAAGAGATGCCTCAGGGAATCAAACCAGGGTCTTTAGCATGAGACCCCCACATCAAAGAATCCTTAACCTCTAGACCAACTCCTTGTAGAACCACCTTTTAACTATATACTATTACATGTTAGCACAGCTTATAAAATATAAAACATGGTGAAGCAAAACCTTAAAACCAGAAAAGTGTGATATTTGGGGAGAAGGCCTAATTGATCTCCTTCACAATTATGGAAATATAATTAATTAGGGGGTTTATCTATTTACCTATTTCCTTCCCTAGAAACTTTTACAATGGTGGCTTAAAAATTGATGCAAAGGGCCAGATTCAATAGCTTGAAAAAAATGTATCTCACGGTTTATCACGTGAAAACTAGAGATTCAATTCGAGGGAAAAAAAATTCTCCAAATTCAGTTTCCGTTTTTTTTTACCACTTCACTAGAGTTTTCATGTGATAAACCATTTTTCTGAATTGAATTGCATCTCAAATTGAATTTCATTCATGAGTTTTCAGGTGCTAAACCTTTTTCTCACTGAATTTAATGTGGCCCAAAATGTTTTATACATATATCTAACCAAATGTTGAGCATCAAAGAGGGGACTTGAATAAAAAAATCCTCATCCCATAAATATTTGGACCATTTTTTTATTCTCTGCAAAGTCACTATGGATTTTACAGGCTCATTGCCTTTGAAAAAATAATCCCTTCTTCTAAGTGATCATTCCTTGCTTGAAGGCACTAAAACTCTACATTTATGTGACTATTTGAAAAGTTTTTGAATTAAAACCAGTACAATCAAGTCTTTCTGCTCTTGATCCATGAGCAAAGTCTTACTTGAATCAAAACTTGTCATGTTTTTTGAGCTTGATGGATATCACAGATATTACATGTATTGTCCTGTGGATTTCTCTTCAGCCCTGATTAATAGGCGTATTTAAGCCATAGCCACAGTGTGCACATACTTGGAAAATAAAGGAAAAGCTTTTTTCAAAATTTTCCCAAGCTGTACAGAATAAAATTCTGTGATTTATTAAGTGAATGAACATTGATTCATGCGGATTTTTCAAGAAGATCATATTCTGTTTATGAGGTTCATAAATCAGGAAAATGTTATACGCATTTATGATAAATGCCACACACACACTTTAGTCCCAAGCAATATGATATGCTATTTTATATAATAATCAGAACAACAATTCAGGCTATAAAAAATAGAATTATATTGCAATAGCAAAGGACATGCTCCTCAAATATTTAGACATAAATACAAGATACACCAGGACTCGTTTTCTATTCCTGAGCATAGGGTTATCATTAAAATCCATATAGTTGCAGTTTACCCAAACTACCTTGTGCCTAGTGACAATGTAACAATTGTTCTTATTTATGTTAATCAGGTTCTGGGCGCAATTGACCATTGACCATGTTTAAAGTACAGGTCTTCCTTTGCCTTCAGAGCTCACGAGAAAAAATGTTGCACCTGTAAAACTTCACAAAATTGGGTTTAAAATATACTGTAACCCCATCTAGGCTAGGTTGGACCTTGTCCAGCTAGGAAACAGGCAAAGCACTGGTTACATTTTACCCTCTCTCAACAGGATGGGCCTTTGCTACGTAAAAGTGTGAAGAAGAGATAGAGCTGAACTTAAGTTCTTATGCTGTGTGATTACCGTATATACTCGCGTATAAGCCGAGTTTTTCAGCACCCAAAATGTGCTGAAAAACTCTACCTCGGCTTATACGCGGGTCAGCTAAAAAAAGGTTGCCGCTTACTCACTGATTGAAGTGTGCAGTGACTCCTCCGTGCTGCCCATACTTCTCCCCGCTCGTGGCTTCCTTAGCCCTCAGCCCCTCCCCTCTCAGCTCTCGTCGCTCAGTACTCCTCAGCCCTTCCCCTTTGGGAAAATGTGTGCGCATTACCGTATTGCGCGTAGGAGCGCACAAGAGTTTAGAAGAGGAGCGCTCGAGACGTGGATGAGGTGCGCGCTCACTCTGTGATACGAGAACGCACCTGTACAGGGAGCGGAGTGCCCTGGGACTGATTGACAAGAGCTGAGAGGGGAGGGGCTGGAGCAGAATTAAACGAGGAGGGGGGAGAAGTATGTGCAGCAGCATGGAGGAGTCAGTGCATGCTTCAGATCAGTGAGTAAGCAGCAACGTTAAAGCTTTAAATTGGCCATGTCCTAAAATAATTTCTCACCCCTAGGCTTATACACGAGTCAATAAATTTTTCCAGTTTTCTTAGGTAAATTAGGTACCTCGGCTTATACACGGGTCGGCTTATACACGAGTATATACGGTAAATAAAATAAATTAGATGCCATAAAGTCCTTGAACAGAACAAAAAGTAACAAGCATTATTCTCTTAGTGCAAATTAGGCTTTCCATGCAATCCTTTGAGGTATACACATACATGTCAGGTAACATCACATAGAATACCAAATTGATAGATGCACACTCAGGATCTCTGAATAATGACCTGGATCTCCACTCATTGGATCAGGGAAATCACATAACCTAAATCCCTATTAGTATGTGGTCCCTACACTACAGGCTAGTCTTGTCTGTTGCGAGTGGCGTAAGTTCCAGGGGAACAGGGGGTGCAATTGCACCAGGGCCCCCTTAGGCCTGCCGGAAATCAAACGGCAGTAAGGAAACCACGCATCTAGAGGGGTGGGGTGGGGCCCGGGTGCACATCCTGCACCCAAGCCTGGAAGCAGTTGGTTACGTAACTGCCTAAGGGAGAGTTACCCCCTTGTATCCATCCTAGTTGGAGCGCAAGCTGCTCTTGCTCACTAGCTCTATCTGCCTTGCTTTCCTATAAAGTGCTCTTACAGAATCTACCCTGTCTTGATGACTAGTGATGGGCAAATCTGTCCTATTTGCGAAACGCATTGAAGTCAATGGGCGTCAAAATTATTTTGATGCACAAAAATTTTGCGCAAGCGACAATTTTTATATGACTATTTTGTCCAAATGCTTTAAAGTCAATGGGCATCCGAATAATTTTGATGTGTAACAATTTTTATGCACGCAACAATTTTGACTTGGCAAATTTAGCTGCAGTTTCGCAAATTAATTTGCTGGTGGTGAAACGCGGGAGTTCACCGCAAATTTATGCCTGCTGAATTTATTCCCCCATCACTACTGACAACACCTCATACACAGGGTCCCTGTATTCCTGACTTCAACAAGGGCCTCACCATCCTTGGGGCTTTTCCTAAGCCTAAATCTCAGGCTCCCAGCAACACCCACTCACTCCTGAAGTGGAGGGAAAAGAGGAAGATCCACCCTCTGTCCAACACTATACGTGTGACAGGAAGTGGTCGTTGGCCTCCGGGCCAATGATACACAATATGTTAATAATACAAACTGGATACATTTCCTGCTGCCCAGCAACTAGGGAATAAGGAAATGTAGGGATTTAGAGCCATAGGGGAGCTTTAACCCTATGAGTCTCTACATCACATACATATCCTGCCTTTTCAGAGTGGTGCTCATCACCTCTATGAATTGAAATATAATAACATTTGCAAAACTTGTGCAAAACTTTGCGAATAAAAATTTGCAAGTCTCAATGTAATATTCTTCTTTATACTTTTATTGCATAGCGAATCTTGATTGTGCATAGCAAACTTTTAACACCTGCTCCGGAATTTTGTTAAATATATTATTACATACAGTTCACTGAACACTATTGCAAACTATAACATTTGCAATCGCTATCCTACTGTCACATGAGGGGGGAAGTGATTGCAAAGGCGACATTTTTCAGTTTTTGTGTTAGCGACCAATATTACATTCCCCCATATTTCTTTAAAACTACAAATGTCATGAAAGGTATTAAACATTTTTGAATGGCTAAAAAAAGGTCCAGTAGGTTTAGCGCTGCTCACATTGGGGCTCATTTATCAAAACTGGGCACATTTGCCCATGGGCAGTAACCTATAGTAACCAATCAATGAGTACCTTTTTTCAGCCAGGTGCAGGTAGAGCAATGAATGCAACAATTTGATTGGTTGCCATGGGTTACTGCACACAGGCAAATTTGCCCAGTGTTGATAAATGACCCCCATTGACTTCTTAATGACCTCGACTGCTTTTACTTGCTGAAAATTTGTATTAGAGTTTTCCATCGTTTTCAAACGTAATAAATCTCGAATTTTTAACATTTTAGAGAGAAAAAAACCCACACATTTTTAAAGAAAAAAATACAGTTAGTGAAAAGAATAGAAATCTGAATGTTGGTAGATAGGCCCCATGTTATGGCATTGATTTAAATGAATGGTGAAAACCGAAAAACCTTTGACATCTAGGTATTCATTAGCCGGTTCCATAGATCTTTTGATTTATAGATATATATTATTATATATTATATTTATAGATTATAGATATATTGAAGTAGTCAGACAGGTGTTGTGCCAAAATCATGGAGAGTTGATGTCACTACCACACCATTTGGCATTCAGTAACCAAAGATGGCATCTGCCATATTGATTTAGGTGCCAGCCATGCTTCTTCACAAAGTAGAATAATAACTTTCTTCATTGAGAGTATCCTTGGCTCACTTTCCCTAGTTGCATGGTTATAACTTTTCTTGAAGCTTCATGCAGTGCATATTGTTGAGTGCTGGAAGGGAAACCAGTTGAGTATGCTGATGGTTTATGTCACTAACCTTTTTAAATTTCCTTTTATGTTTCTTTATTGAAACTAGACAATAAGATATGTGTTTCAGCACGCTGCTCCCCAAGACTTGCTTATGTGACATGTGTGTCCCTTCCAGGAATACAGAATTCTTAATGGTATGTCAAGATTGTGTTGAGCTAAATCAATAAGTCAAATAAATCAGGTAAATGTAGGCAATCTTGACAAATGATATCACAGTAGGGAGGGAGCACTTTAGATAGAAGAGCAGATAATATAGAAGTCACTTCTAATAACCCCCTCATTATAATGACAGCTTCCAGCTAATGCTTCTCAGGTCGACTCACATCACATTAAATATAACCCCTCTGCACTGCCATTATACTGCATATGTTACATCCCTATGTGCATTTGTAACTCACATGATCCAGACATCTCAGAACCCTACCTGCATTTAGCAATGTAGAGCCAAGAATTTCCATGCTAGCGGTATTATCATCTCACATGTTTTGTTGGTCTCACTTCAAATGACTCTGGTGGCCAATTAAATAAGAACTACATATCTGTGCCACACGTTTTTCCTCATACTAGCTAAATGGAATCCCTTGGAGTGCCAGCTGCAGAATTTTTTTTACATAATATAATTAGTTAATGTCCTTTTCTATTCTTATGGGGATAATAGCCTTTTCTCTGAAACCGTAAGTTTAATAATGTAGAAAAATATTATTTTCAGGAAATAACAGTGATATATTTATATATGTAGTTAACTTTCACTTGTATAGTCATGCACACACCCCTGCTATATACTTTCCAACCGCAAATGCCTTAGTGTTATTGTATTAACTCTTTCTGTACTACAGTTATCCCAGCAGCACGGTATCTGTGTGCATGGTATGGTATCTGAGTTATTTCTGGTGTTTAGTGTCAACAGTGGCATTGCCTCATGATTCACTTGAGGGCAGATTTATCAAGGGTCAAATTAAAAATTCGAAGTAAAAAAATTAGAATTTCTAGCTATTTTTGTGTACTTTGACTATCTAAATTTATCATGAACTGTCATGTACTTCGACAGTAAAAAACTTTGGCAGTAAAACTTTGATTTGAACGATTCGAAAACACAGCCTGGTCACCTGCAGAAAACAATTTCGATTTTTTTAATAAACTTCGGTTGGACTTTTTTTCTTTGTATTTCGAAGTTATTGGAGTTCAAAAACTCCCATTACTTCAAATTCGACCCTTGATAAATTTGCCCCTAGGTGCAAGTCAATTGTAGCTGTAAATGCAACCCACTAATAGAGACCTGAAATTACCACTAGATCCACGCTGATGGTTCCAGGGTTCCCTTTTGTCAATGTATCCAAGAATTCATCAGGCATGCACCAAATCCAGGATTTGGTTTGGTATTCTGCCAGGATTCTGCCAAGGACGAATCCTTGTACGTGCTGAACCGAATCAGAATCCTTAAAATCACATGACTTTTTGTCACAAAACAAGGAAGGAATTTTTTTTCTCTTTTTCCCTTCCTGACCATAATTTGCATATGCATATTCAATTTGGATTTATGTTCAGTATTCACCAGAATCTTTCACAAAGGAATCTGGGTTTCAGTCAAATCTCAAAATAATGGAAATGCAAACATGCAAATCATTGT
The DNA here is from genome assembly GCA_038501925.1 of Xenopus petersii. Classification (NCBI taxonomy): domain Eukaryota; kingdom Metazoa; phylum Chordata; class Amphibia; order Anura; family Pipidae; genus Xenopus; species Xenopus petersii. Next base: position 24,357,824 of record CM076680.1, on the reverse strand, counting down.
GTATGGACACAAGTATCTTGGTGAATAGTGTCATTCGATATTAGCACTTTTCAATTGCATTTGTAAGCCCATATAATAAATGTCTTTTTGCACAAAATAAATTATGCTACCTTCAAGCAGGTCAAGCTTGCAATGTAAAAAAAAATAATGAACATTTATGGGCAAATTTACATAGGGTCGAATATCGAGGGTTAATTAACCCTCGATATTCGACTGGCGAATATCGAAGTCGAAGGATTTAGCTCATTTCCCCATAGGCTAACATTGGCCTCGGTAGGTTTTACTTGCTGAAGTAGGGGGTCGAAGTATTTTTTAAAGAGACAGTACTTTGACTATCGAATGGTCGAATAGTTGAACGATTTTTAGTTTGAATCGCTCGATTCAAAGACGTAGACAAAGGTCGAAGTAGCCTATTCGATGGCCAAAGTAGCAAAATTCGACCATTCAAAATCAAAGTTTTTTTTCTTCTATTCCTTCACTCGAGCTAAGTAAATGGGCCCCTAATACTAGTGATGAGCCTAACCCTGGCTCAAACAAAATGCATTGAAGTTAATGGACATTTTTTACTGCTTTTTTTTCTGTTGTGAACATTTTACATTTTTCCACAGTTTAGCACAAATATTTGCTGGTGGCAAATGTCACCACTGATCGATGCCTGGCGAAAAAAATCATTATTCACTATTTATTACATTGCGAAAGGCTAAGAACATAAATAAGGAAATACACTAATATATTACAATAGTTGACCAATAGTTGTCATGCAAGTAAACTGCCATCAGTCTACAACAACTGGAATAATGGCAACAAAAACTATGGTTGCTGCATTTTTTTTGTACATATATTTGACAACCATCGCCCTTTAGTGCATTTCTGTTGGTTCCACCTTTATTTGATCATCTTATTGCATCCTGTTTCCGTCAACAATTCTGACCAGGTACCCCCCCACACACACACTCAGGTCACTATCTATTGTATAATAACACAAATCAAGAATTAATAGTTTTAAGCCAAACATTTTTGTTGTTCATCCAAATATTCTAAATGGTTTGTAACATTGTTTACGTTTGTTTAATATTACACTACAAACCACTGGTGCCACTTTTCACTTCACTATATAATCTGATGAGTTCCATATTCCAAACCATAAGTTCCAGGGAGCAGTTGTTCTTTATTTCTCGTCATGTAATTTGAATGTATTGATATATTGACACTATGACATTCTTAGATAAAAAAGATTCATAGATGAAAAGATATGGGTATAATACAACACACATCAGTAGTGAGTGCTCTTCAGCTGTTTCCATGTAGTGGGTCAATGTGGTATACAATATACTCATGTTGTCATGATGACGTTTTACAAAGACATCTATTGGTGCCTTGTAGTACCATGGGAGTAATTAACAGTGTATCTCCATATTTTTGAGATGCATCAAAACAAATGCATGTTCAAAATGGTATTTGTATCTGATTCAATGGGACCAAGTCTGGTGCCTATTGACATAGCCCTGGAGCTACTACCAGGTCCAGGATGGCAGTATCCGCAGGGTTCCTCTGCATCATTTGGTACACTTAATCACTATTCATAAGTATAGGCATAATGGAACCAGTTGCAACAATGTGGAAATGCAGGAGCATCTTTGGACTTGTGTACCTTAATGATTTTTATTATTATGTGCTATTTTGTTAATTTCAGAGCAACCAGACCATGGATCTTCAGTTGAAATCATAATAATTGAAACACCACATACCAGATGCATATTTACAAACAGCGTTAAGGAAATCATTCTGGTTTGTCCATCAGAAGTTTTTTTTTTTTTTTTACTTTACCCATTTGACTGGTCTGCAACAATCATTTGGTTTCATAACTCCAAAACAAAGCTTCAAAACTCAAATTGAATGAATTGAAACATTTTGCCAAATCACTTTGCTCCTACAAGTATAGGACCTGTTATCTGTAATGCTTGGGACCTGGGGTTTTCCAAATGGGGTCTTTCTATAATTTAGATCATCACACTTTTAATTCATTAAAGAGAACAAGGAAATCATTTTAAATTTTTTAAATTATTTGATTGAGGTACAGTCTATTGGAAATGACCTTCCTGTAATTAGGAGCTTCCTTGATAATGGGTTCCCGGATAACAGATCCAATACCTGTATTTAATTCTAAGAGTTTCTTTTCTTCAAAGCAACATTATTTTGTCTTCATTCACTGCTGTGAATCATGACCTAGCATTCATGTTTATTTTGCAAATTCTATATCCTGCTGACCTAATACTTTGGGAGTTATTTATTATAGTCCAAATGCCAAAAATCTTCTTTTAAATTTTTTAAACTCTGAGGATGGAAAAAGTCAGAATCCAAAAATCCAGCATATCGGATCTTCCGAGGTTGTATACAAGTCAATGGGAGAGGTCCCCATCTATCTATCTTGAAGTTTCTGTGGTCTGCGTTGGAATTAGCCAGAAAAGCAGACTATTTTGGACTTTTCAGGCAAAAATCTGAAAAATTCTGGCTTGTCGGGAAAAAGCCTGAAAAAAATCGAGTGCAATTTTGCCGTGTTTGTCCCAGATTCAATTAAATTGTGATTTTTTTTTTTTTTAACAATAAATAAGGTCCAATCGTGAATTCTAGTTTGGTTGGACTTTTTCTGGATTAAAATAATCAGAAAAATTCTGACTTTGATAAATACTGTAAGGCCAACATAAGCTAAGAAAATAAAAAATAATAACAGCTACAATCTAGCACATATTTACTCCACCTGCAAATTCTACTTCAAATAATAATTATTAAAGTGCTGTCTAAACATACAAAGGAGCTAGTGGCTTGACTCCCGCTATATGTTTTATGCTTTTTTTGATTGCTTCCTTTTAAGCTAATTTAAATGTGTTCTTAATCTTAGCTACAGCACCCTTAAGCAGTGAAAGGATGTGGCACATAGCTAATTTATTCTTTCTTTGGATGCATACACAAATCCCTATTCCAGAACAAAGGGAGTGACAGTTTGGCTCAGAGCTTCTTGCATATAAAGTGAACAGGGCATGTGATTAATAGCAGATCAAGAACGGGTTTTCGAATACAAAAAATTTTCATAAGAAAATGGATTTAAATATGATATATAGACTTATTGCTTTCCCTCTGTGTAGTGGAAATGTGGGCTGTTAGGTCTCTTTATTTAATATATCTTATGCAAGCTTTCCTAAATTAATCACAAATTGATTCTTAAAACCTCTAAACTGTAATGTAGGTTTTACAATATAAAAAAAAGTGCACAGTCAATCTTTCATTAGGCGTGAGGTGATGAGGGGTCAGCAGACACCCCTGCAGTACTAAAAATAAAAGCACCACATCTGGTATGGAATGATGTCTGGAATCAGAATGCATGTGCATCCACTTATTTGCTCTGCAGAAAATACTTCACAAAAAAGCAAGATGAAACCCAAACCAGTGCAATAGGAACTTAAACATTAGAACAGACTGTTTGTATATGTGGATGGAGTTTATTAGAAAATGGGCAGGTCTGGAGAAGTGAAGAAACATTGGTTGTGTAGATCTGTCACACATTTAACAAGCTGTTTGTAATATAGACCATTTTGAGTTAAGAGAGCGAAATCACTCCCAGAGGCCTTAGGAAATCATGATGCTTTACAAAAGTCCCATTTGCTCTTTGCACCAAGACTATAGCTGTTACATTTAAAAGGGGCAGAGACTAATATTAAAGTAAAAAGAGTAGGGGATGCATTGTAGCAAAATGGTTTTGGGTTTTTTGCATATCTGTCAGAAGATGTAAGAGCAGGAAGTTTGTGTAACAGGAAACAGAAGACGTAAGCGAGTGCTTGTGCTTTTATTTTCTTGATTAAGGTTGGTTTTAGTCCTACCAGGGCTGGCATTACAAAATTGGGGAATGGTGTGTAGAGACCCACATTATATTTGCATGATCTAATGTGTGGGTATCCAGGTTATGGTATAGAGAGCCTGGTGGTGTATCAGTTTGGTACACTATCTCCACAAAGGTGCTGCCTCTGAATTGTTACCTGACATGTAAGTGTATACTGCAAAGGATTGTGTAGTATGAAAACCCTGATTTACACTTTACGAGAATAAAACTTGTTCCTATTTGTTTTGTTCAAGAACATTCAGGGGTCCAAATCTTGTATTAAGTCGCACAGCACAAGTGAGGTGTAGTTGCACAACATCTTCCCTTTACCCTATTACGTAGCAAAGGCCCGTCCTGTGGACAGAAGCCAAATGTAACCTGTGCTTTGCCTGTTTTCGAGCAGGACAAGGTCTAGCCTAACCTAGATGGGGTTACAGGTGTAATGAAGTGTCTCCAACCTGTGAACCTTCAGCTTTTTCTCCAAAACAGCTGCAAGCACCACAAATGCCTTTATGGTTTTGGGGGTTTAGAAACACTTGTAGAATCACCGCCTGGACATCCTTGATGCCGATACATCTAACAATTGTAAATGTGGCTTTTGTACTTTTTCCACACCATTTCTTTCCTGATGGAAAACCATTTGATGGTAAATGCCCAGGGAGGGCAAATTACCTTTTTGTCCTGGCCTCAGACCAGTACTTGCTCCATTAGGGTTACAATATATTACACACTTTGTTTCTGACATTATATTACAATTTTGGGCAAATTTGAACCGTTTCACTTAGCCAAAAAAATCTTGAATTTCCTGCAAAATAGCGAAACACTTTCTAAACACATTGAAGTCAATGGGTGTCAAAATTATTTTGACATGCATCAATTTCGACGCCTATGGGTGCCTATTTTATCCAAATGCATTAAAGTCAATGGGCGTCTGAATAATTGTGATGTGTGACAATTTTTATGGGTGCCACTATTCTCTAATTATTAGTAGTTGAGATGGTCTGTCCAGATACTGTTGTCAACAGTTTGCATGAAACAACTGCAAGACTGGTTCCCAAGTTCTACCTGTATTTTGGGCCTCTACTTTCTGATAGACAGGCCATTACTATGATTTTTGATTTTGCACACCTTTCCTTTCATATTCTATCTGTTGCATCTTGCAACATAAAATACAATGGTGTGTTCAGAGAAATATTGATTGAGCTACTTTTCTACAATAAAGCTGGCCACAGACGCAAAGATCCGATCGTGCGAATCAATGTACGATCGGACTTCCCCGTCTCCCGACCTGCCTCTAACCATTCCATTCCTGCCTCTAACCATTCCATTCCAAAGATCTGATCGATTCATACGATCAGATCTTTGCGTCTTTGGCCAGCTTAAGACCTCTAAGCAGCCTATTCCCTCACTCCTGAAGCTGGTGATCTCACATATTATTTGTCATGCCCAGTAGCCCAAACCCCACATTGGAATGACCAGCAGAGCCACTGGGTTAATATTTAAAGTATAAACTAGGAGGGAGTAGACTGGTAAGGAGACTAGAAGGATGCTTGTAATAAGAGAGTTTATTTAGCCAACATAAAGTAAATGAGTTCCATAGTACCGAAATAGGCCTGATAACAAAATGAACAACTTACTGGCTCAAGAGTTCAAAGTTGACAAAAGTCCAGGGACAGGCATACACCAGACAGCAATGGAAACAAGAACAGGGAACTTTGGAAAACAGGTTCAGACTGGGAAATCAGGAACGTAGACCAGATGTCCAGTTGGTATGGAGACCTATGAACTGGCATGGAGAGAAATCAGTTCAGGGTTTAAATAAAGGCTCTGCTGGGAGCTAATTAGGGATAGGCTGCACCTGCCAGTTAATGCAGAGCAGTTGAGTATAATAACAGCGCCAGTGCTAACCATAGGAACCTCAGACAAGGGTAAGCCTATACCTCTAATCTGCCTGAATAGTGAAGAGGTAAGACTACAGGCTGCAAAATATGAGGTCCCAGGTTCTAATACAAGAGGTCCTCTGCACTCAACCCATTATCAATATATTTAAGACAGAGCATTTTGTGCAAACTGCTACTGAAAAATGCCTTACCCTTTAAACAAAACAGGGATTGTTTGTCCATATATTGCAATATATTTAAGCTGGCCAACTACGTCAAATTCATCCCATATCTGGTCAGTCCTACACTCAATTTTCATCTGATTCATTAAGAATTCTATTGCTTCATTATAAATTTTACAAAGGGACTACGTTTTACCTGCAACTTACTTGCTGCTTTCAAAGTAAAACTCCCAAACTTGGCTGCCCTTTTATTTGACACCAGTGGGATCACCTGACTATAGCTGGGAAGGGTGGGGCTATAACAATATATTGATTATAGGTTGTATTTGTCTATATGTATTTTTTGGTCACAGCCTCATTGCACCCCCGCCTAATGGTTTTAAAAATTAGTGGTGAGCAAAACTTTTCATTGTTTTTTTATAGTCACCAACCCATTGAACATGTAGCCTTAAAGCAGTTGCTTATTTTTGAATTCCTGACTTAAGGGCAAGCTTTACTTGCATAAAAACAATGTGTACTGACAATCACAGCCTCCTGTAGGCTTCCAGTCCACATACTGTAGGTGCTACCAATAGCAAATCACAGCACATATTTGACATCCCCACTTTTTGTATGCTTATTTTGCTCTCCAACCTTTTCTACATTTGAATGTGTCTGACTGCTCTACACTAGTGAAAAAGCAGCTAATTATAAGTAAAACATCATCCAATCACATAAGCAAAGTTGTCGTAGTTTATAGACTCATCATTCTCCTTGTACAGGTATGGGACCTGTTATCCAGAATGCTCCGGACATATAGTTTTCCAGATAACCGATCTTTCTGTAATTTGGATCTTCATAGCTTAAGTCTACTAGAAAATCATGTAAACATTAAATAAACCCAGTAGGCTGGTTCTGAGTTCAATAAGGATCAATTCTATCTTAGTTTGGATCAAGTACAAGCTACTGTTTTATTATTACAATTATAAAGGAAATTATTTTTTAAAATTTGGAATTATTTGATTAAAATGGTGTCTATGGGAGATGATTTTCCTGTAATTTGGAGCTGTCTGGATAACAGATCCCATACCTGTAATAGTAGAAAAGATAATTTGCCTTTTTTTTCTGTGACCCATTCCTTTTAATCAATATCAGTATTTAAACAACATATTTTAAGGTAGTACTTGGTCAAATATGATATGGTCAAATATGTTTTATTATTTGTATAGAGCAGCAGTATCTTATTTGGTGCCGTCTTGTTTCTTGGTGTTGTCTGACATTATTTGCTCTTACACATTTGACTTGCAGCTCCTTTATTCCCACCAAAACATCAGTGTATTTTTTTTGAGCTTTCCCTCTGAAGCCACCCTGACCTCCCAGTCAACTGCTCTCTATCTGAAGCAACCATTCTATTAGTTACTCCACTTTAATAAGAAAAGGCCTCATTAGATGTAAATGGAAAACATACTTGATTTATACGGTGCATTTATCTTTCACTTAGAAAACTGATCGTTGTTTAATATAAAACCAGGCTTTATAATCAGAACATTTTTTATTTTTCAGTGATAATGGCAAGAGTTTTATACAGTTCTAGTTTAGCGATGCCTCCTGCGATAATACATAATTGGATGTTATTTCTACTTAAATAATCTCATCTAGAATCTTGGCATTTCTCCTAGCAGGTTAAAAGGTGAAATGAAGGGGAATAAAAAAATCCACAGAGACAGACAAAAATGATGATTTATAAAGGGGCTATGGCTTTTCCCTAGGAGCATTTGATGTATTTTACTTTTGTGTTCATCTACTACTTATCATTTACCATACTGTATGCAATCTTCTTTTATGGTTTAATGACATTGGACATCTATAGGTAATATACCAGTCTTGAATGCAGATTTAAGTCATATTGCTGGGGAGTAGGGATGTAGCAAACCGCCGACTATGTGTTCGCGAACGCCGTTCGCGAACACCGGCAAAAAATGTGAACAGTTCGCGAACAGTTTGCGAACTTCGAACATCCGAAAATCGTTCGATTCGAACGATCGAAGGATTTTAATCGTTCGATCGAAGGATTTTCGTTCGAATCGAACGATCGAAGCCATTCGATCGAATGATTTCATTCAATCCAATGGCTTCGATCGTTCGATTCGAACGAAAATCCTTCGATTTTAGCGGTCGAAGGAATCGAATGGTCGAATGATCGAACAATTTTTGACGTTCGCGAACTTGCGGCGGACGCGAACAGTCGAAGTTCGCGCGAACTAGTTCGCCGGCGAACAGTTCGCTACATCCCTACTGGGGAGGCAACATCACTGAAATCTGGAATTACATTTAGGGGCAGATTTATCAAGGGTCGGATTTCGAAGTAAAAAATACTTCGGAATTCGACCATCGAATTTAAATAATTTGAATTTTAATATCGAATTCAAACTTTTTCCATTGAATTTGGGTATTCTGCAGTCGAAGTAAAATTGTTAGATCGAACAATTAAATCCTTCAAATGGAACGATTCAAACGAGTTTATCGTACAGTCGAACGATTTTACTTCGACTTCAAAAAACTTAGAAAAATGCTGTAGAAGGTCCCCATAGGCTAACACAGCACTTCCGTAGGTTTAATTTGGCGAAGTATTGAAGTTGAAGTTTTTTTAAAGAGACAGTACTTCGATTATCGAATGGTCGAATATTCAAACTATTTTACTTCAAATCTAATTCGAAGTAAATTTGAAGTCGTAGTATCCCATTCGATGGTCAAAGTATCCAAAAAATTACTTTGAACGTCGAATTTTGTTACTTCGAAAATTCCCTCTAATTCACTTCGACCCTTGATAAATCTGCCCCAATGTGTTTTGCACTTGTATAGAGTAGGCTGAAAACCACATAGTTTTATGACATGATGGTCATTTCTTTAATTATACAGTGGTACTCAACAATCACAAGCATGATAAACAGCATACTCCCATACAATTCACAAGTCATGTGCATTAAGTAAATTATTAGTGATAAATAATTGTTTTATCCCAATCTACCCCTTCATTAAGCTTACTGTCTCTTTTGGTCAAGGCTAGGCAACTTGCCTCTACCTGCATGAACATAGAAAAGTTCTTTTTTGGTATTGTGCCATTCCCAGGTCCTATAAGACTCTCTTGATCTGCAATTTGTATGGAATGTGCCACAACTGGGTTTAGTATAATTAGTCAACAAGAAGTTTGTAAGAATGTATTCCCTGGGCTGGGTGTCTATGCTGAATGGAGTACTGTTTAGTATTAAGGGGCCCGTTTAAGATTGCTTGTTCTTTTTGGTCCAGAAACTGATGAACATCTACTGTAAATAATTAGACTCTTGATGCCCCTACTTGGTTCTTAGGCTCCAAAACATCGATATTTGTGATTTAAGTATTAACACTACAAAGGTTTACTTTATTCCTTCAATAAACCTGTTTCTGGACACCTATTTTTAGAATCCATGGTTCTCTGAATCTATTCTTCAGGTCAGCATTGCATTGCTACATAGGCTATACTGGTTATTAACTGTGTCCTGGGACTGTAAAACCTGTAAAAACTCCATAAAGCACAAGGCTACATGAGAAAAAAGACAACAGAAGATGCACAGTATAGCAGTGATAAGGGCTTTGCAGAGCTTTGACAACCAAAGCAGTTTTTGTTTTATATAATTCTGTCCAATGATGGTTTGCTGTATGCATTTGTCATTGTAATCACACCAAGGGGTTTCAAAATATATAAAAATCTATTTTTAGAGCATTTAGAAAATGTTGAAAAGTGACTTTTACAAAACAACTAATAACAGGTTTTCTCCAGAAATTTGTTACACTTTAGTGTTCAGAGATTTTGGCCAAGATTCAATTCAGTGAGAAAAAAATGTTATCACCTGAAAACCCATGGACAGCATTACATTTGAGAAATTCAAATTGAGCAATTTAATTCAGAAACTCATTTCACTGATTATTATGTGAAGTCTATGGGAAAAATCTGGATTTGGAGAAAAGTTTTTTCTCATTGAATTGAATTTCGTCCATGAGATAACTTTTGCTTTTTTGAATTGAATCTGGCCCTAAGTGTGGCAGTGCTACTGAAGAGGGCACAATTGAAGCATTAGCTTTATGAATCACAGGCTCTTTTATGTGAAGGGGTAGAAGTAAAGGTTTTGTGCAGTTGTCTATGTTGACCTCTATTCCTTATACCTTAACTATGGAAAAAGGGGTACGTGAGTAATATTGAACATGCCATTTACATCTCCCCCACCCTCCATTCCTCCTCCTCATGTTATTGCTTGCAAAGTGAGGATGGAAACTACTATTTGCTATTAGAACCCCCATGCATTCCTGCTCAGGACCCCAACTATCAAATGTAACTTAGGTTGATGAGCGTGCAAGATGCATAGCTTTTCCCCATTGATAAAAATAGGTAAAATTTAACTCCTACCCAAATTTACATTTTCTTCTGCCTTCCTTCTGCCCTTATTATGTATTTACCTCCATTCTCTCATAGTCGTGCCACTATCAAAAACTAAAAAGTTATACATAGCTAATAATATTGCAGCCTTCTACCCATTCTTGACTTCTATAAACAAGCTTATACGCTTCATACTTAATGATTGTTTTGTAGCCCTTGTACTCCTTACATATTTTACAAATTCAGTTGTAAGATGTTTAGCAACACTTCAAGAATAAAACCCACAAACTAACATAAAACTCACAATAGACAAAAAAATGCACATGCCATTGGTGTTAAGATCCTGAATTTGATTCTAAAATGGACAATATAACAATAAGTTTTATACTCCAAAAACATACAGGCAGATTTACTTCTTCCAATTATTCCTACCTATTTTTGAAACCCTTCTCATGTGACAGTATGTCTCAGCTAGTGCAGACTGATAACTATTTCCTACATTATATAATGACTGCAACATTCACCTTACCAGCTCTCCTCTGAGATTGTAAATCCCTTCATTGTACACTTAGGGGCAAATGTATCAAGGGTCGACTATCGAGGGTAAATTAACCCTCGATATTCGACTGGGGAATTAAAATCCTTCGACTTCGAATATCGAAGTTGAAGGATTTTGCGCAAATAGTTCGATCGAACGATCAAATGAATAATCGATTCGAAGGATTTTAATCCATTGATCAAAGGATTATCCTTCCACCAAAAAAAGATAGCCAAGCCTATGGGGACCTTCCCCATAGGCTAACATTGACTTCGGTAGCTTTTAGGTGGCGAAGGGTCGAAGTTTTTTCTTTAAGAGACAGTACTTCGACTATCGAATGGTCAAATAGTCAACGATTTTTAGTTCGAATCCTTCGATTCGAAGGTCGAAGGTCGAAGTAGCCCATTCGATGGTCGAAGTAGCCAAAAAAACACTTTGAAATTCTAAGTATTTTTTCTTCTATTCCTTCACTCTAACTTAATGAATGGGCCCCCTAAATTCACAATTACATTATAAATATGCACCTTGGCAATCTTTGTGTATTTATCACTGTATTATTTAAAAAAAATCCCAAGTTATTCCTTGTCTACAGAATATTATATCTGGAAATGGGTTCCATTCTCCTTAAGGGGCCTATTTGCTAACATTTGGATTTCCTTTTTTTTTTTATCACATATCGTATTTTTTCTCTCCAAAAATTTGTTTTTTTTATATCTCTAATATTTTAAAAATTCAAGATTTATTAAGTGTAAACCCCATGAAAAACTCTGATGCATAACTTCTCCAAGTAAAAAGCAGTCAAAATCCCATAGAAGTCAATGGGAGCTGCACTGATCCTATTGGACCTTTTTCTTGTAACCACTCAGACTTTTCAAATTTTTTTGTCTGAATTTAGTCTGAATTTTTAGAGGGTTTTAGAGACATTCATACCTATAGATCGTTCAGCACTTTTCCTTAACACTTTCGTCAAGGCTGTCAAAAACTCATTATTCAAGTATCAGATGTACCACTGTCCCTGCAGCTAGTAGCTGTCACATACAGACCCCCCTCAATATTAATCTGTATTGTTTTTGATGCATTATTTGCCACTTAATATGTTGTACTAATATATTTCAACAAAATCTCTGCAACTTGACTTAAAGGTGAATTCAAAATAAAAAGTGGGTAAGTAGTCTGAAAAGAGGTAATGAATATGTTGGACTTCATGCATATAATTTTATGGTGTGATCATTAATTTTGAATTCTTGCTCATGGCCAGAGGGCATGGAATGGACTAACTAGCTTTTTGGTTATTTTTTTAGGAAACAAAGAATGACCATATCAAGATATATATGTCAGATTTGACATACTGTAGAAAGAAGAGAACTGATTATTGTCCCAAGGAATATCAATATTTTCCTTCATTACATGCTAATGTAAATCTAAACATATAAGTGAGTGAAACGTTGTAAATTTTATCTGAAAGAAAAGTTACACTAAATAATTTACCCCAACCTCCACTTGTTTTAAACTGACTATAAACAAGATTTTATCAATATGTCTAGTTTGGATTTGTTCAGTCAACAGGGATATACTAAAAGTCTATGTGCCTTTCCAAAATGCCTGTTAATTTGCCCTCAGTGTGCCCTTGGTTTAAACTTACATAATGGAATTAAACCTTTTCACCTTTGTGAAGTAAAATGTTATTAGATTCACTCTATGGGGAAATATGTTTACAAGAAACAGATTTGAAAATGTACTGACATGTTATGCATATACCTAAAAGGTCACTTGTTATCATGTTGCCAAATGACCAATGTACTGGTTTCATAAATGTCATTGCAGCTTTTTTACTAGCAGTGCTCCAGCTTGTGGGTTTTATTTGAAACTTCACAATTCTAAATAATTTATTGAGAAATCCCAAGCTGAACCATGAAAAAATGCAGACATGGAAAAGTTAGGGTTAGACTAATTATTTAAAAAAAAAAATTTCATAATGTAAATTAGTACATTTCGAAACCAAAAGTTGTGTTACTCTCAATGAAATAATTGAATAAAAATGGCTCAAGGAGACAGTCATGCTCATCCTCCCTTATGTGTGTGTTTTCAACAATTAGACAAGTGAGATGGGAGCTTTTTGTGAGAGTTACTCACCCTGGTGGTCTAGTGGGCCGGCGTGGATGACCGCCACACTCTCGGCGGGATATTTCTCCCCTCGGGTGCTGGTTCCTCAGGGCACGCGGCACATTTCTGTGTGATTTAAAGGCACAGTGGCTCTGGCGCAAAATTTAAGCAGTATTTAAGGGCATTCCTGTAAGGGCAAGAGCCGAGAACAGGGTGCTTAGAATTGGTTTTGGATTTAGGGTGCCAACCGTGACACTTTTACTTTAAAATGCCTTTCCATCTTAGGCCTTCTGCAATGGAGCATTGTTTACCAAGAAGGTAGCAGTAAACAATTGTTTCGATTTGTAATAAGCCAACAAAGCACATACGGTATGCCTTATTCTTGTAAATGTATTTCCAGAAGTCAACTATGAAAAAAAAAACAATTCCTAAACACAGTGGTGGATTAATGACATGTGGGGCTAAATCCATATAGGTTCCCCTTCTAGGCTATGGTTAAGTTTGGATGTGTGCAGATGGAGGCACACATGCATTCCAGCTCTCTATCATGGGTTGAGTTGGGTACACACTAGTTATATCACTGGATCTGTAGGCATCTGGGCTCATGCATGGACCTTGCATGCCTTTTTCTACAGACCCAGCATCGCATATAAAATAAATGAAAAGAAAATAGAAATAATAATTTAAAAAGCTAGATGCCCCCCTGATCGTACTAGGCCTCTAAGCGGTAGTCTGTGCATTAATCTAAATCTTTGAAAAGATTCTTTATGTCTTTGTGTATTTTACAAGGCAACAGTATAATTTTGAAGATCATGACTTTAGCTGTGAACACATAAATTATTATGTAACTATGTAAATTCCTTCTAATGTGGGAGTCTGCACATTAAATGTTTTGCTATTACACTGAGTTATGTGTTACTCATAAAGTCAGATGGCTAAAAACAAAGCAAAAGATGTGATAAAATATTTTTTTTAAACAGGGATTTTATTACATGGCTTTAAAACGAGGGCCTCTGCATTTTACTTTTTTTCAGGAGATGGGTAAATAGAAGCTGTTTATTAAATGAATGTGAACTGGCAGGTTTCAGGTTATGTTAATTGTGTCTTGTACATTGTAAAATCTTAAAGTTCCAGTCAAAAATAGTTGCGCTTATTATGACAGTTATTTATTAAGGATCTAGTTGTGTTTTCCACAAAAATTTGAGTTTTCAAGTTAATTTTTTTGGTCAAAATTAATTTTTTTTTAGAAAAACTCGAATTTGTCAAGATTAATTATACCCCCACCCTGGAAATGGCTTGAATCACAGCAAAGCTAGTTAGTGCACAGGGGTTTTTGTCCACCAATTCCTTCCAGCACAAATTATTGGTAGGGATGAGTAAAATATTTTGCCGCATTTCACCTAGAAAAAATACCCATAGACTCTAATAGATAGTAAAAAAATATATGTTAGGTGTCTTTTTTTGTTGCTTCTAAAATTGTCACATCATGATATAGAGGCTATATGTTGGTGATAAAAAACCTATTGTTTCCTAAATATGTAAAGAAAACTGTCAAAAAGGATCATTAAAATACTGGGGCCTCAACTGTAAATTAATACATTTTATACCTATTAAACTAAAGCCTATAACTTGGCTATGTTAATCTAATGCTGGGCTCAACAGATGCCAATATGAGGGTGACAGCAGGCACCGGTCAACCAGTGAAACAACAAACTGAAAAGGCTCATTGTTCTTGTTCATTTTCATCACAAGTTGCCAGACTTGATACTAGATAACTTCATTAGCGAGTAACTCATCAGACATGTTTCAACAACTCTTTTGTTGCTATAAATAACTATTCTATAACTGCCTAGATGTCGAGGATGAACCCACTTGAGAGTACACCATAAGCCTTATTTATAACAAGCAAATAAAGATCTGAAAACTATATTTTTTGTAAATACATTTTGAAGTAGTTGACGAGTAATTTTTGAGACTTCAGAAGAATTTTCCTTAGGCTCTGATAAGATTCTCCATATTATAAAACAGAATTCTGAAACCTTACTGAAGAGCCTGATTGAGCAAGTGAGACGTTATAAAAGTTTGAAGAAGGCCCAGTAGAATTGCCGAACACTTACTGCTCACTTCTCTTCTCATAATGAACACTTGAATGGAGCAAGAGACTGTCTATAGCACTTGTAATTGCTTCAAGTGTGAACATACATCACAATGGCTCAGAGCATGTTTACATTCAAATTGACAGGTTGATCAGCTTCATTAGGAAAAAAATCCATACTTTGGAAAGGACAGTGAGGCCTCAGTACACTTACATGTGGTTATGAGATGCCACAAGGAGATATTATAGAGACGGTAAGTTACTTGATAAATTACTGGGAGATCAAAGAGGGAAAACTGGACTTTTCAGTGCAGTGATGATAATGAAAACCAAATGACTTAATTATACCATGAGAAGGCATGCAGAAAAATGAAACAGATGGCCTCTTAGTATCCAAAGGAAAAGTGGGAGATTTACCAGCGAATTAGACTTGATAAGCAGTTGGATAAGCATTAAATAATGTAGGTGAAAGGTAAATCCACTTACCAGTGTTATACATACAGCACTACTTAAAATTATGACTATGAAGATTTTCATTCCAAGTATAGACTAGTTATACTTAAAATTAGTTTTACCATGTAGAAAATAGACACCACACTCATATTCACATATATTTTTTTCGCCTTTATTTACTAAACTCCGAATGGCAAAACCTGAAAAAAAATAGTTTTTTAGTATAAAATCTGAATTTTTAGTGAAAAGAAAATCACTTCGGAATTTATTATACCCCGACGATGGAATCCGAAAATCCGGTATCTCAAACCTGCCGAAGTTGCATTATAAGTCAATGGGAGACGTCCCAAAGTATATTAATTAATAACCCGAAAAACCCTGTGCAGATTTGGTCAGATTTTTTTTTTAAAAAATATTGAGATAAATTCATACTTTGATAACCCCCTTAATGTGTTATATAACAACCAGATATTTGACAGTTTTTAAGGAAATGGAATTGCTCCCTGCTTTTTACATCCTTTTATTACCTTAGAATGAAGGGCCACCATGTACCATAGGTATTCCATTGCTGAGTTTACAACATAATTTATGAACCACAATTGCAGTGTGCAAAAACCATGTGATCATTGTGTTACTCAGAATTTTTTCCCAATCTAATTTGTGATGTTCCTGATGAAATTGTGTCTGATGTGGCAAAATGTAAGTTGAGTTTTTCTTCATTAAGCCGTTACAAAGTTTCATAGTGTGTACAGGGGGCATAAAAATGTTTACACATTGATATCTAATATAAGTAATTCAAAAAGCAACTGGATTTGCTGAGTAATTATTGAAGAAGTTTCACTACTCATCAGAGCAGCTTCTTCAGTTCAACTGACTTGTGTTGGAAGTTCTTGGAATATGGACTCCATGGGGCAAATTTACTTACCTTCAAAGTTGCGCCAGCGTTGGCTTCGCCGCACTTTGCTAGGCGAAGTTTTGCCAGGGCGCCGCTAATTCACTAAAATCCTAAGGGATTGTGAAGTTGTGCTAAGGGAGGAAAAGGTAGCGAAGTTGCTCTACCGTTAATTCGTCAAGCAAAGCGAAGTTACACTAGCGATGCCTAATTTGCATACAGTGCGAAATTAAAGTACAATGAACGTATATGTAGCAGCAAATACATTACACTACACAAGCCTGGGAAAGCTTCATTAAATAAAATAGAGTTGTTATTTTGCCCTATACATGTGACCGCTGTATAGTTTAGGTGCCATATGTTAGGAAATTTAGGGGGGAAAAAATTTACGATCTTTTTCAGCCTATCACCCTTAAAAAAGAAAAAGACACCAGCGTTTTTTTGGACTTAGAAAAAAATTTAAACTTTTTTTCAAGCAAGCCCTATCTACTCTATTGCACTTCGCCTGGTCTGAGGTGGTGAAGGCAAGTCTGGCGCAAGAGGTAACGTTCAATAAAATCCGCAAGTTAGTAAATTAGCGTAGTTACGTCCCTTCTAGTGATGGGCGAATTTATTCGCCAGGCGCGAATTTGTAAAACCGCCACGGAATTTCAGCAGCGAATTTGCGCCTGTGAAATTTCGCCGTTTTGTGAATTTTGCGGGAAATTCGCAAATTTTTTAGCAAAGCAAAACGCCACAAATTCGCCCATCACTATTCCCTTTGCCATATCGCAACTTCTCCTGGCGTAAGGGTGCGAAGTAGCGCTAGAGTAGGTCCACTTCGCTAGCAAATTTACGTCAGTACCCGTTAGTAAATCAACGAAGTAACAAAATGACGTCACGCTGGCGAATTTTCGTTACCGTTAGCCACTTCGCCATTCAGTAAATTTGCCTCCATATTCCATGAACTTCGCACACCAGTCAGTTTAACTGAAGAAGCTGCTCGGATGAGTAGTGAAACATCTTCAATAATTGCTCAGCAAGTCCAGTTGTTTTTTGAATTACTTATATTAGATATACCATGACCTGGATGTAAGAAAATCTTCATAGTCATTTTAAACATTGATATTTTAGGTGCAAGTTTGTTGCGCTGGTTGACACAGGCTACTGTGGGAATCCTTCGGCTACAACCACTTTCAAGGGTGGCAATAGCTCTAGCAATAGGAAAACTTGCACACAGTTTTTGGAATGAATGAAGGGGCGCCCAGCACAACTATGCGCAAGTTCAAGAACTTCAAAAAAAAATTGGATTCTTTCATGCAGAAACTGTGGAGACATTTGTGTTTTTGTCAATGCACTATAACTTTCAAAGATATCTCTGTACAGACTATTACTAAAGCAAAGTTCGCCATGGTATGGAATGATACATTTGGGCTGACAATGCCCTGAGTTTATAAGGTATTGCCTTAACCTAAATTTTATTTTTTAAAGGATTATATCACAATATGAGCATTAACTATTGGCATGTTACCACCTTAGAAAATAGAGAATGGGTGTAACTGTGTCTTTATTTCATTTGGCTGTTCTATATAAAGCAGGTTACCTTTAACAAACAAGGCACAGCACTGTAGTATTAAAAAGCAATCTTAAAATTATTCATGAAAGAAACCTTAAGCAGATGTGAAGAGAAATCCTAAGGCATGGGTGTACACAGGAACTTTCCCCCACTTACAGCAGTTCTACAAAAACAAGGCAATTTCTTTAATTCTGGAAAAATTTTATAATTATTTTTTCCATTTACATATAGTATACACTTGTTTGTCCTGAAATATTGTTGTGTTTATTTCCTCTCTGTTAAAATCAGTAGTGCTGCTGTTTTTCTGATGTAACATGTATAGGGCATTGGGAGTTCTCCTGGTGGGCCCATAATAATTGAAATATGAGGCCCAATAAAATCAGAGTAGGGGGCCCAACAAGAGAGCAAAATGTTGTATAACTTACCATGTGTACTTGACAGATAAAGATATTACACAGGAATAATTGCTATTGATTAGTGAGATACTCCCTCCAGCAATAATTGAAAGGAAGGGGTAGTAAATGAAATGCAGCAGGTGGTCTGTGTTCCCTGTGTGAAGCCTTGAGGAAGTCGCATAGACGAAACGCGTCGGCTAGTTGTGACGTCATCTGGGTGAGACCAACGTCGCGTGCCATACAAACAACGCCAGGAAACATCTATTGGACAGCGCGGATTTGGGAAACCCACAGACGGACTTTTAAGCACACGTATGTGAGTGCAATTATTTTATTCAAGTATTTAGTAAAGACGTTTTTACACGATTTTAGCACATCCTTTTTTAGAAATCAAGTGATGCCTTACATTGGAGGAGCAACTGTACTTTTACGCTAGTGATGCAATTAAACGTTTGTGAGTATCCATTACTTACACATAGGAGGTGATCACATATATTTCTAAAAAAACATAAACAGTTAAAGGACAACCAAACCCTTTGGTAGAAGAAAAAGAACACACCCCCTAGCAATTGCACAAAGAGGTGTAACTCTATCTAAAAATGACTACACTATATATTACTTTTTTTTGTCTGTCCCTGAGATTATAGCGCTGGTTTTCTTCCTACAATCGAAAGACTATATGGTCTGTGTTCCCTAACATTTTATTAGACAGCCAATATAAAATGAATCAAAAATTCCCCCCAAAATGGTTCAGAACCAGTTAATTTATAATTAATATCATATATATATATATATATATATATATATATATATATATATATATATATATATATATATATATACCAGTTAGTTTATTAGCTGAGAAAATGTATCTGTATTTAGAAGGATTATGGTAACCTAAGGAATCATAAGCTTGTAAAGGTGTTCAAGTCGTCCAAAAGAAAATTGTTAGAAATGCAATTAGTAGTTGATTAGTAAAAATAGAGAAACTTAGGTTCCAATATAGATAGCCTCAGTTAAAGGGCAAACTTCAAATACATACCATAAATATGGATACCCCAAGAAAAAGTGTTCCAAACAAATAATTTTAAAGTTAAAACTGCATTCAAGAGATGTGTTTCGTGGCTAATGCGGCAATTTATGAGTAAGTGCCCTATTAGGCATGGAACACATGAGGCTCTCTATGTCCTAATAAAATGCTGTTTTTACTTTTATAAATTATTTGTTCAGTACACTTTTTTTCTTGAGGTATCCATAGTTTTGTATTTATCGTGGTGATTACCCTGAAAAGCAAAAACCATTTTTGGGTTTAATTCATAAACCCAAAATTCATTTTGGGTTTTAATCCATAAATTAATAATCTCTGTAGTAACTATAAATATTCCTAAATTCTCATATAAATGCACTAATTGGAGTGAAATACTTCCATAATTATTGCCTACCAGAGTGTCCTCTATTCTTTGTACCTTAAACATTGATCAAGCACCTCCAACCAACCAATGTCAGAGGTGCGGGCACTCCAGAAAAGTTTATATATATATATTTATATATATTTATAGTACAAGAAAGACCAGCAACACCGATATCTTTTGTGAAAAAATCTTTCAAGTGTATTGAAAATGCATGTACAGCCAACGTGATGTTTCGGTCCTCTCAGGGACCTTTCTCAAGGCAACCATGCCTGTATCACCAATCAATTTAAATACCCCAATCCCCTAGTCAATAGGAAATGACATCATCACATCAAAGTGCTGTAACATGAAATAATAAATAACATTGTACCAATAACCATACGTTCACTCATTGGTAATGAATAACGAGTTTTGTCCCATATCCACCTAAGTAAATTAAAAACTACATATAAGTTATTGATTAAAGTGCATCAAGTGCATGTGATAATTTAAAGATAAAATTCATCCAGCATGTGCTATATATATCTATGTCGGCCAAATCAATTGCAAGTGCCTGTGTAAAGATTTAATATTATATAAAATCTAAAAACAATGTTTTACTTATTTCAATATCATACCTGACTGACACGGACCTATTGAGTTATATTCCCATATATTCTTTTAATCTATGCAATTACTCATGCTCATTAAAAACATTTTTATATAGTCCTACTCGTGTCAATACATCACTACTTACAGGTAGATATTCCCACTACAAGCTTACATACTACAACCTTCAGTAACAAGTTTAGTTCCCACATTTAAATATTTGTGTGTATCCCCGTTAAGTAACTGGTCAATCAATTAATTATAATATTTATGAGTCATTCATGAGGCTAGTTGGGAACCCTCTCACAGAAAACAATTCAAAGATAAAGAACTGTTTAAGCCTTTAGGGGCCACACAATTCAGTTTGTATGTCCAAAATGCCTCCCTCTGTAGTAGAGGGGGAGATGTAGATCGCATCTTACTACAGAGGGAGGCATTTTGGACATACAAACTGAATTGTGTGGCCCCTAAAGGCTTAAACAGTTCTTTATCTTTGAATTGTTTTCTGTGAGAACTAGCCTCATGAATGACTCATAAATATTATAATTAATTGATTGACCAGTTACTTAACGGGGATACACACAAATATTTATATATATATATATATATATATATATATATATATATATATATATATATATTCCTATTCATATTGTAAAGTTGAAGTTGTTTCAAACTTTATTGTATACATAACATATGTAGTTTTCTTAATATGTAGTTTTCTTAACAAAATATGTATGTGTATACAATTCATTCTACTACAAAGTGTTCTAACATACACATTTCATAAAGAAACAGGGCATCACAGAAGGAAGCATCTGTTAGCACTGGGCAATTATTTTTGCAAAGGAAAATTAGTATTGTTAAGATGAATCAAAATGTACAGAATTCACATCTTATTAAGTATATGACAAGATCTGTATAAAACATAATGTACCAGTTGAAAATTAGTATTGTGGGCATGAAGGGTCACATGGATTTCCATTATCACTATGACAATGTGTGAAAATGGTGTGGGTAAAAACAAAAAAGGCCGGATTAATAATTAAACCATCCAGATGCTATATTTTCAAGGCACTTAAATCTGATAAAGGTGCTGATAGATGGCGAAAATTACCAAATATTATTTAAAAGGAAAGATAGACCCACATATAAGATGATTTATAACTGCATTGTTTTCCCTTACTGTAATTTGTCATAGGATCAATTATCCAGAATGCCATGGACTTGTGTTTTTTTTTTTTTGGATGAGGGGTCTTTCTGTAATTGGATCTCCATACCTTAAGTCTTATAAAAAATAATTTAAAAACTAAATAAACTCAATAGGATTGTTTTGCCTCCAATTTGGATTCATGCAGTTTAGTTGGGATCAAGTACAAGGTACTGTTTTATTATTACATTTTTAAAGATAAGAATTCTTTCCTTTCCATGGGAGATTGCCTTCTCATTGCCATTCTGAGCTTTTTTTGATAACAGGTTTCCAGAGAACGTCAGTATGTTTGTATCATGAGTTTTTGAGCGAAAACCACCTCTGCTATTGACTTCTACATGTTTTAGCTGGAGCATTTTCAGTTTTAATCTATTTCCAGCTTCAGGGTATAATAAATCTCAAAAAATTCTAGTTTTTTTTTTCACCAGAAAAATTTGAGTTTTTACTGAAAACTACCCTACAAAAACGTGAATTTTTTGGGGAAAAAAATAACTTGACCTTTAATAAATAACCCTGTTAATTTTGACATTTCTGATCATAATTGTGTCCCATTTGAAAAAAACACATTGGCTGTAATTGTCTTAAAAGGAAACCCGAACTGCAATTATGGTAGAATTGTAATCGATTGAACTGCATTATGGGTAAAAAAATGATGGTGGCAAAATAGTCCAAAATGGCCCTTTGCAGGTACTCGTGTTCATAAATAAGTCCAATAATCTGATAGACCCTATAGAGACCCCATCTGGCTCTAGATATTATTTGTGTGTAGATAATATCCAGATATAGACACCGCCTCACTAAAAACTGAAATTGAATTAACCTTTTCCCCCAACATGGTCCTTCTTCATATGCACAGAACCCTCAGCCTCTTAAAAAAAATGCAAATCCAATCTCTTGGAGAACTATCATGAACTACCTGGTTCAGCCTTAGCATTTAACAGCCAAGCTCCCACTATTTGTGCCTGCAAGTAACCCACCCACTTGGATTGTAAGTCCTGTGGGGCATTTGGCACCGTCAAAATGTCGCCAACACCCATTAAAGTCTATGGGCGTCAAAATAATTTTTGTTGGCGGCGGAAAATTTTTTGACGCGCGTCTTTTTACAAATCTATGTGCGTCATTTTTTCGGTGAAACAAGGTGAAAAAATTTGCCCATCCCGACTCCATTTTATCCAAATAATCCACGTTTTTAAAAATGATTTCCCTTTTCTCTGTAATAATAAAAAAGTACATTGTACTTGATCCCAACTAAGATATAATTAATCTTTATTGGAGGAAAAACCAGCCTATTGGGTTTATTTAGGGGCAGATTTACTAAGCTCGAGTGAATCAAAAAATATTCAAATTTCAAAGTCATTTTTTGGGTACTTCGACCATCGAATTGGTGAAATGCGATCAAATTCGATCGAATCAAATGATTCGAACGATTCGAAGTAAAAATCGTTTGACCATTCGATAATCGAAGTACTGTCTCTTTAAAAAAAACTTCGACTTCATACTTCGTCAAATTAAAGCTACCGAAGTCCAATGCTAGCCTATGGGGACCTTCCCCAGCACTTTTCTTAGTTTTTTTTTTGGTCGACTAAAAATCCTTTGATCGCTGAAAATCGTTCAAATTGTTCGATTCGACCGATTTCATTGTTCGATCAATCGAAGATTTTGCGCTAAAATCCTTCAAATTCGATATTCGAATTCGAAGGATTTTACTTCGAGGGTCGAATTCAAGGGTTTTTTAACCTCGAAATTTGACCCTTAGTAAATCTGCCCCTTAATGTTTACATGATTTAGAGTATTGATATCCATATTACAGAAAGATCCATTATCCGGAAAACCCATGTCCCAAGCATTCTGGATAACAGATCCCAAACCTGTATTTGTTTTATTAATTTTGCTTATTTATATTATTCAACTGCAATGATTTGCAGTTTGGACTACTGCTATATCATAACAATGTAAAGTGCTATTATATAAATATATATATATTTCTTATTTGAAAACTCTGAATTTTGCCCGAGAACTCAGAAAACTTCTGGGTATTGCCAAAAAACCCAGAGCACATCAAAAAATTATTGGGACTTCTCCCATTGACTTATATGCAACCTTGGCAGGTCTGAGATGCCGGATTTTCAGATTCAGACTTTTCCATCCTCGGGGTTTAATACATTCCAAAAATTCCGATTTTATAAAAAAAAAAAATATCACAAATTTTTCATGATTCGGAATTTAGTAAATAACCCCCTATATGTGCATAAATTTATAAGAAATGATTCATTCAGAATTTTATTTAATTACCTAAGGGTTTTTGTGCTAATTCTAGCACCATAGGTAATTCAAATTCTAAAGTACAGGTATGGGACCTGCTATCCAGAAACCTGGGGTTTTCCTGATAATGGATCTTTCTGTAATTTGGGTCTTCATACCTTAAGTCTACTAGAAATTAATTTAAACATTAAATAAACCAAATAGGCTGATTTTGCTTCCAATAAGGATTAATTACAGTATATACTCGAGTATAAGCCGAGGTACCTAATTTTACCTACGAAAACTGGGAAAACTTATTGACTCTAGTATAAGCCTAGACATAACTACAGCCCTGTCTCCCAGCAGCACACATTCTGCCAAAGCGGCCCCCCCAGCGATCAACCGGACTTCTTTGCAAAGTTGATGGTGACAGAGAATTGCCAAAGGGATTACTGTGTGCATTGTCCCACTGTCCCACTACCATGTGCAGAGGGTGTTGTTTGATATTGCCATCACTGTTAATCTTTCGTATAACCAACAGAGGGCGCTGTGTGATATTGCAGTCACTGTTATTCTTTCATATAACCAACAGAGGGCGCTGTGTGATATTGCAGTCACTGTTATTCTTTCATATAACCAACAGAGGGTGCTGTGTGATATTGCAGTCACTGTTATTCTTTCATATAACCAACAGAGGGCGCGCTGTTATAACCAACAAAGGGTGCTGTGTGATATTGCAGTCACTGTTATTCTTTCATATAACCAACAGAGGGCGCACTGTTATTCTTTCATATAACCAACAGAGGGTGCTGTGTGATATTGCAGTCACTGTTATTCTTTAATATAACCAACAGAGGGTGTACTGTTATTCTTTCATACAACCAACAGATGGTGCTGTGTGATATTGCAGTCACTGTTAATCTTTCATATAACCAACAGAGGGCGCACTGTTATTCTTTCATACAACCAACAGATGGCGCTGTGTGATATTGCAGTCACTGTTATTCTTCCATATAACCAACAGATGGCGCTGTGTGATATTGCAGTCACTGTTATTCTTTCATATAACCAACAGAGGGCGCACTGTTATTCTTTCATATAACCAACAGAGGGCATTGTGGGATATTGCAGTCTCTCCCCAAGTATACTGTTGGTATAGGAATGATTAAAAGTGACTGCAATCTCAGCTACGGGGGTCGGGTACCACCGACCCGAGTATAAGCCGAGGTAGACTTTTTCAGCACATTTTTGATGCTGCAAATACTCGGGTATATACAGTATATCTTAGTTGGGATCAAGTACAAGCTATTGTTTTATTATTACAGAGAAAAAGGAAATCATTTTTAAAAATGTGCATTATTTGGATAAAATGGAGTCTATGGGAGACAGCCATTCCGTAATTCGGAGCTTTCTGGATATCGGGTTTCCAGATAAGGGATCCTATACCTGTACAGCCAGGCTTTAATTCACATATGATTACTGTGTGTATTGCACTTTAGGTTATGATGTTTCCTCCTTGTGTTTTTCATCCAATTATAAGTTAAAGTGATACCCTGATGTACAGTTCTCAAAATTCTTTTATTGTTTCAGTAAAATGTAAAACACCTTCCAATTATATTTATCAGTCTCCCCCTTGTTCATGTATAAATGTATATCTTTAATTGAATGAAGTGTAAAACCTTATATTTAATTTATTTGAATGTGTGCAGCATTTACAATATACCTGGAAAATCTCCCTCCCAGTGTCCACTGAAATGAACAAATGTCCCATTCTATATAATAATATATGATATAGTGTCACACCTGTGTTTGTTGGCACATTCTGGATCATCTTCAGTGTCATTAATAAAAAGACTGAAAATGATGGTGCCTATTCCATACTCTAGTGGTACTCGGCCTACAGCCTCGGCCCAGTGGGATTATAGATTCATCAGCTATCTGTACTCTATCACTCATATAGATATCACAAAGTACAAACCTTTCCCCTAGTATAATGATACTCATTTTTCACAGATAGTTATCGCTTTTATCTCAGCTTCTAGGACTGCTTATTTCTTCTGTGTCTTTACTTCTCCCTTCCTTAGTATTTTCTTATCTTCTCTTTGTTCCCATTTATAACAATAAAGTTAATCTTTACATTTAGGGGCAGATTTACTAAGGGTCGAAGTGAATTCAAGGGAATTTATAAAGTAAAAAAATTCGAAATTCAAAGTAATTTTTTGGATACTTCGACCATCGAATAGGATACTACGACTTCGAATTTACTTCAACTCCGATTCGAAGTAAAAATTGTTCGAATATTCGACAATTCGATAATCGAAGTACTGTCTCTTTGTCTCTTTGAAGTGCTATTTTAGCCTATGGGGGCCTTCTACAACCATTTTCTAAGTCTTAACACATCGAATAAAAACCGTTTTTTATTAGATTATTTTTATTCGATTGCAGGATTGCCAAATTTGCTGAAAAAACGTCAAATTCGGTATTCGAATTTGAAGTTTTTTAATTCGATGGTCGAATTTCGAAGTTTTTTGTACTTCAAAATTCGACCCTTGATAAATCTGCCCCTAACTTTTGGAATGTTATAGAATACTCTATTCTTCTCAACTTTTCAATTAATCCTTATTTTTATTCCTTATATTATTTAAATTATTTGTCTTCTTCCTCTTCCTCTTTCCAGTGAATCTATTACTCATTAAAGCTACAATGTTATTGTTATTAAATTTTTTAACTTCTCTTTCTGTTCAGGCCCTCTGCTATCAATATTCCAATCTCTAAATCACTGCCTGGTCGCTAAGGTAAATGAACCACTGACATTCCACATTAGAGAGTTGTTCAACAAAAAAACTAAATATTTCAATAACCACATAAATACCAAATGAAAATGAAACACAAAGAATCTTAGAATATGAATGTCTACATTTTAATACAAGTTTATTTAAAGGTGAACCACCTGATCTATTATTGCTAGTATTCTTTAATGTAAGTACAATTACTACTCAAAAAAATAAAATAAAAAGAGTGGTTCAGAAACCATTTTTCATATTCCTACTGATTCATAGTAATGTACAGTACATAGGCGGAGGGGAATTAGTTTGTTTGGGGAGACCAATAAAAACATTTTCTACAGAGATTTCTTCATAGTTTCCTATGCTCAGTTCCATGTATAATGCCCCAGTACATATGGCAGGATAAATGTACATTTCCTACATCCCAGAACACATAGGGACTAGCAAAAGTTATAGTTCAGTACTGCCACTGAACTTAAATTGAATTTAACTGCTCAGACCAATCAAATCACCGGTGATAAATTGGTACATATTAATAGCTGTGATAAATTCAAACTACTAATGTAACTAACTGGACTTTTTAAGTTTGTACAGACATGGGATCTGTTGTCCAGAATGCTCAGGACCTGGGGTTTTCCGGATAAGGAATCTTTCAGTTATTTGGATCTCCATACCGTAAGTCTTCTGGAAAATCATTTAAAAACAAAGTAAACTCATTAAGAATGTTTTGCCCCAAATAAGAGTTAATTAATCCTTATCTTTGCTTATTTGGAATCAAGTACAAGGCACTGTTTTTATTATTACAGAGAAAAAAGGAAACCATTTTAAACATTTAGAGGCAGATTTATCAAAGGTCGAATTTTGAAGTGAAATATACTTTGAAATTTGACCATCGAATGGCTATACTTCAATTTCGAATATCGAATTTGAAGTTTTTTTTACCGAATCTGACCGTTTTGCGGTCAAAGTAAAATCAATTTGATCGAACGATTAAATCGTTTGAATCCACAAAAAAACTAAGAAAATGCATTAGAAGGTCCCCATAGGCTAACATAGCACTTCGCCAGGTTTAATTTGGCGAACTATTGAAGTCAAAGTTTTTTTAAAGATACAGTACTTAGATTATCGAATATTCAAACTATTTTACTTCAAATCGAATTCGAAGTAAATTCAAATTTGAAGTATCCTAATCGATGGTTGTGAGGATTCAGCGGCGCAAACGCGCATGCGTCATCTCGCGTCGCTCGCCGAAACGGACGTGGGTGCAAAAACGCCCGCTAACGTGAATGTGCGCGGCGTGATGATGCGGGATGCAGGCATCATTACGTTTGGCGCCAAAGTACTCCTTTAAAAGGACGCTCAGGGAAAGGCTCTGTGCTTGTTGATAATTTAACCTGCTCCCGAACTTTTTGGAACCCTGACTTCTTGATTCTGGTTTTGACTCGGCTTTGGATATCAACTCCGCCTGCATTTGACCCCTGCCTGTTTATCCGTTACGACTGAACTCTGCCTGCATCTGACTTCAGCTTGCTTTCCCGATTACGACTGAACTCTGCCTGCACCGACCACGGCTCGCCTTCCGACTATTCTTCTGCCTACTCCCTCTGATTACTTGTCTGCTACAGCTGGTGACACTCTTGCTGGACTTCGTTCTCCTCACATCTGGACTCTGGACAGGTGAGGCCTGACAATGGTCGGAGTACCCAAAAAATTCCTTTGAATTTCGAATTTTTTTACTTCGAAAATTCCCTCTAATTCACTTCGACCCTTGATAATCTGCCCCTTAAATTATTTGACGGATGGAGTAAATGGCTTTCCCGTAATCTGGAGCTTTCTGGATTATGCATAACATACGTTATAATACTTCTGACTTTTTTGACTCTATATTTAGTGGGCACCGTTTTAATGCAGAACAGACTATCATCTATCTATCTATCTGTCTTATCTATCATCTGTCTATCTATCTATCTATCTATCTATCTATCTGTCTGTCTGTCTGTCTGTCTATCTATCTATCTATCTATCTATCTATCTATCTATCTATCTATCTATCTATCTATCTATCTATCATCTATCTATCTATCTTATCTATCGTCTGTCTGTCTATCATCTATCTGGCTATCATCTATCTATCTATCTATCTATCTATCTATCTATCTATCTTATCTATCGTCTGTCTGTCTGTCTAATACTTCTGACTTTTTTGACTCTATATTTAGTGGGCACCGTTTTAATGCAGAACAGACTATTATTCTTCTTATTTTTTTATATTTTTTTCTGTCTGTCTGTCTATCATCTATCTATCTATTATCTATCTATTATCTATCTATCTGTCTGTCTATCATCTATCTATCTATCTGTCTATCTGTCTATCTGTCTATCTGTCTATCTATCTTATCTATATTATCTATCTTATTTATCCTATCGATCTATCAATCTATCAATCTATCGATCTATCGATCGATCTATCTATCATCTGTCTGTCTGTCTGCAAAGTGAAGTAAGAGGAGCAAAAATATGGTTAGTATTTTCCCATTAAAAGCATATATATATTTGTGACAAAAGAACTTGCTATTAGGAGATCTTAGTGTAAATAATGATGCTATGAATTTCAGTTAATATACAGTCTACATATAGGAACTGCACTAAAAAGCTTTTACAACTGCCGCCATACAAAACAATCCAAACACAGACTGGCCCCAGAATCCTGCAACCAAAAATGATCATGAAAAACAAATTACAGTTGCACAAACTGACCACGGTGGCTTTTAATTTATATTCTATACTTGACAACCAGGTGGCTTTTCTTATACAATTATATAAGCAAGGCCTCCTATATTACTGACACAGATGATGATGGGGCTGGCTGGGTCTTTTGAACAATTCACCACTGCATGTGCCCTTCCTTAACATTCAACATGATGGGAAAATAATGAACACGCAATTTATTGACAAAACAAGTTAATTTTCCCCCTGCTACTGGAACCACCAAGTGCATAGTCCCAAAATAAATCCTGATATTCTGGAAGACCACATTGAGCCCAAAATGCCTGATATGCTACTGCTGTATATTGATCTCAGTTATAATAATGTTGTGTATTCTGTTGTAGTCATTGTGCAGCTATTCCAGGATGTTTGGTTGTTGATAAAAATTGTTATTTTGCCATCAATTACATTTAATGACATATGATAGAGGAGTTGTAATGGATATGTATCTTCTTAGTTTGTAGCTATGTAATAAAAGACTTAAAGGAACAGTAACACCAAAAAAATGAAAGTGGTTTAAAGCAATGAAAATATAATGTAGCGTTGCCCTGCGCTGGTAAAACTGATGTGTTTGCTTCAGAAACACTACTATAGTTCATATAAACAAGCTGCTGTGTAGCAATGGCCGAAATTGAAAAAAAAAGTCTATATGGTACAGGTTAAATAGTGGATAACACCATTATGTTCTACAGAGTTTATCTGTTATCTGCTGTGTAACCTGAGCCTTTTCCCCTTTTAATGGCTGCCCCTATTGCTACACAGCAAACAATAGCAGTGTTTCTGAATAGTGATGTACGAATAAATTCGCCTGAAAGACATGGATTCGCTGCAAATTTCCGTGGTTTGCCACCTGCAAATGTTTTTGCAAAACTGCATTGAAAATACGCTGGCAAAAAATTATTTTGACGCCCATTGACTTTAATCCGTTTTGCAAATTTTTGCAAATTATTCTGCAAAGCCCATCGCTATTTCTGAAGCAAAAACACCAGTTGTACCAGTGCTGGGGAACAATGCATTATATCTTTAATACTTTAGAACACTTTCATTTTTTGATGTTACTGTTCCTTTAATTATATATGGTCAAGTATAGAATAGCTCCGCTATATATATATAACATATATTGTTTTTGGGAACAGTATTTAGAACCCCCAACTACACTTACATGTTCAGTTAATTATCAAGGGGTCCGAACTCTCACACTGCTCCATGTTCAAGAGATGACATACGTTCTATTGACATTTTCTTAGTTTCCAACAGTCTGAATGTCACAATAGACTGCAAGTATAAAGTGATGTAAAGGGAAGCTGCAAAATACAAGATTAGAATAATGAAGCAAAGCACAAATAAAGAAATTATACCTGGTGATTCTGTTTTTCAAGTGTTTCTTATTTTAACGTAATTTCCCCCTAAAAAAAAATCACTTTTAACCAATAGGATATATAAAGAATGCATTTGCACCTCCAATTTGTTTAGGAGATGTAAAATGTAGAAAAATAATATTAATAATAATATGTATTTATATCAAATATTGCATGATCTATTCATAGGAGCTGGAAATGCTAGGTAGGTGCCAACATACAAGTCAGTGTTTCTTATTTTAATGTAATTTCCCCAGGCATGGATATGTGGCAAGGCCACAAAAGCCTGGGCCTAGGGCGGCAGAATTTCAGGGATGGCACGTGCCCACCAAATTGTTATTGGCTACCAGCACTGGAGACAGCGGGAGATTTACAAGCTCTCCCGCACGGCAATCTGTGCTGGTACACCGGACCTGACGTTTCAGGACGTGCGCACGCACAGGAATAGGAAGGGGCAACACTGGGGGACAGGGGCGTCATGAGCTGGGATTTACTAAAACTTTTTTCTCATTTTTATTTAAAAAAAAAAACACAAACTTATTTCCATGAATGTCAATCATTTATCAAAAGATTCAAACTGAAAAAGTACAAATGGGAAAAAGTTGCAGAAAAGTCATGGGAAAAAATGACTTGTTTTACTTGTCGCACAAAAGCCAGTATCAAAAACACCCAAAATCCTCAAAAACTACAAAGCAAAGAAAGATCTTCCAGTTGTCAAAGGAACATCTGCTATTGTCTTCTACGTGATTTTGACAGGTTTTAGCTGGAGTATTTTTGGATTCAGAATTGTCGCAGTTATGTCCCATAATTAATCTCAGAAAAAGTGCTGTTTTTTTTTTTTTGTCCTCAACTTTTTCCATTTTTTTTTTTGCAGACAAAAAGCCTGACCCGAAAAAGTCACGTTTTAGTAAATTGGCTCCACAGTCTCCTAAATCTCCTTCTCAGCTATGAAATTGCAAGAGTAGCAGACTCTCTTGAAGACTTATGCTTTTTAAACATTGCATATTTGGCTGGGAATTTAACTTTTGTATAAATCAATGCACAATACAAAATATACTTTTTTTACTTGCCCTGGATAAATTCCCTCTTTCTGTTTTCCGTACACTTTAAAGCTTCCTGTCACAGTGATTTGATTTGAAAGAGATATAAAATATGAATTCTTGACTTAAAAAAAGAGAAAGTTTGAAATGATGTATTGTTAAAAAAACTTTGCATCTCAGGACATCCAGGAGTCTGCTGAAGCCTTACTGCACAGCTGGCTACATTTCCCTGCTTTTTGCCTAGTTAGCATTTCTCCTGCTGTGAGATGTTTTCCTTGGATGGTTACCTACAAATACACCAATGACCTCAGAGTGCATAGAGAAGACCAACATAGACAAACATAACCAATTGGACATGCTCTATAAATCATTACCCACACACATCCATCCACTGCAGATACTTGGAAGTGTGAGGGGGTAGCTAAAATCAATTGAGTGTGTTTCACAGGAGCAATTACTGTATAGGCTTTCTAGTCGCCACCTGGAAGTACTTAAGAAACAGAATCTGGGATAATTGGTCAATATACAATCCATGATGCCTCAACATTTTTTATATGATAGATGCATTATACAATTAGGCACCTTACAAGAAGATCGTTATTTGTCTACTTGTTGTGGGAATACCTGGTGGTCTAGGAGGCCTGCGGGGATGCTTCAGATGAGGACTGCCTCAACTTCTTTCCTCTTTGCCCGCTGATGATTTGTCACACGCCAAATCCTAAATGAAGAGTGCCCACACCACTTCTGGGTTTGATACGAGCGCTTCTTCTGACGTCATCGTGCTTGGCATGAAATTTGTATCTTTTCTTACTTCTTGGGTGTGATTTCAAGTCTGATCTTCATTCCTGATCTTTGCCCATCCCTGCCATTGCCATTTTTCTGTCTGTACCACTGTAAGTGACCATTCTTCAGATCCTGATTCTGTACCGCGTTGCTGTTTGGTGTTGACCTTGGCCTGTGATCTTGACTACACTCCTGTCACCTGATCTTGTACTGCATTGCCTGGCCATCATTTATGCTTCCAGTTCCCCGTTCAACTTCTATATGTTCCGTTCCCTAGCCTGCCCAGAATTCTCTCCTTGGTCCTCTCACATTAAGGCCTGGCTGTAGTGGATGGCTCCTCCCGATGCCAAAGGCAGCTGTTATAGGCAGAAGAGTATGCTGTGACCAGGTCCTTGGAGTTAGTTCTGGATTTGGGATACCATAGGTTACACTCTTGAAGTGACTTTATTCTGTTAATAATAACCATTTCAAGAAAAAATGGGTGTCAGGACTGCATATCAAAATGGGACAAATATTTATAAGTACACTGAATAGTCATTTTGCTTTCCCCTTGTATTTTATGACTTTGCAGATATAGGTTAACTTCTTGTGAGATTTAAAAAAACTGATATGATAATGATTATTGTATTTATACAAATGGCCTGTAAATGTCACTGTGCTCAAGACTTATACTGTGCATACTTTCTAAACAGCTTGTGGTGTTAGAGTTGCTTACTGTTGTGTAATGGCTGCATGAGCCTGCTAATAAAGCACTGTTATACTCTACTCATCCTCTGGTACCAAAACATAACAATGATAATGTGGAATTATTGAACAGAAAAAAAGCTATAATGATGTGGTATTGTCATTTCCCACATAACCTTTCTAACACAAGTATAAATTATCTAAGCTGCTAAAATGTTAAATCCTACACGAGATCCAGAAGAAAATTCATGATTAAAAGAAGAGAAGGAAGATGGATGATTGTAGAAGTGAAAAGGGGAGCAGTGGTTCACCGAGGGATCATATGGAGAGGACTTGCAAGTCTAAGAAGAAACACAAGTAGGGGGTGTAAGGGAATAATTCAAGGAAGCAGCACCAGGAGGCCCTGAAGTTTTCATGTGGTGCAGATAAGACAAAAAGACCTAGGGGTAGGCATTTTGTATATGGTAAATGTGTAAGTATTAGGAGTGAGCCTGAAAGACAGAGAAATTAGAAATGTGTTTATGGTTAAGTGAATACAGATGATATGGGGCCTATTTCCTAATATTTGGATACATTTTTTTCAAAAATCATATATTTTCTCCAAAAATTTTTTTTATTTCAAACACTAAAATGTTAAAATCTATGAAATATAAAAACCATGAAAAACTGTAGTACAAAACTTCCGCAAGTTAAAGCAGTTGAGGTCCCATAAAAGTTAATGGAAGTTATGCTGATCCTACTGGACATTTTGTTTTAGCCATTCAGACTTTTTGATATTCTCATATTTTTTAGCACATCGTTTACATTTTTTTGTTCATTCTTTTTATTTTTGGATCTTTTAATAAATTACATGGCATTCGTGATTTTAGAGAAAATGAGTTTTTATGATATGATAAATCGGCCTCAAAGACTCTACAGGGCTGATTTTGGCTTTTTGATGCCAAAAGTCAAAAAAAGTCGCAGAGAAAAAAGTACAACTTTTTTGGCATTTATTATGAGAAAAACCTGCAACAATTCTGAATAAGAAAATACTTCAGCTAAAAGCTGTCGAAAACACATTTAAGTCAATGGCAGATGTCCCTTACAATAACTGGAAGATCTTTATTTGATCTGTGGTTTTAGATATTTTTGACGCTGGCTGTCATGCAACAATACAAAAAGTTGCACTTTTTGAGACTTTTCTGCAACTTTTCCTGTTTCTGTTTTTTCAGTTTGGATTATTTAATAAATGTCATGACATTTTGGTTTTAGAAGAAAGTGAGTTTATTGAGTTTCAAAAACCTCTAAAACCAAAGTTCTACCTTTAATAAATAGGCCTCCACATATGGTCCAAAATAAAAAGAGTTTTTATGTCTCGCTCCTGTATATACAGTATATTGTTTAACATCAACCACCTCCGCAGCAACCAGGGCCCTCATGATTCAGGAAACATCTGTAAAGAACCCTAGGGGCCAATTTATTAAACTGCAACTTTTTCAGGTCAGGCTTTTTGACGCCAAAATACTAATTTATTATGCGTCATATCTGTGATAATTCTAATCAAAAAATACTCCAGCTATAACCTGTCAAAATCAGAAAGAAGTCAGTGGCAGATGTCCCTTTTACAACTGGAAGCTCTTTCTTTGTTTATGGTTGTAGAGGTGTCCGGGTTTTTCGACGCTGGCTTTTGTATGACAATACGAAAAACCTTTCTGCAACTTTTTCCGTTTGTGATTTTTCACAATACATTACTAATCATTTGCCATTTACTTGTACATGACCTAGACAGGTTTGAGATGGAGTATTTTCGGATTTGAATTTTTACCAGCTTTGGGGTATAATAAATCTCTAAAAATTTGATTTTTTTCACTAAATTTTTTTTCCCCTTTAAAACCTTGACCAGATAAATTCAGTGCTTAAGTGCTGCTTTAGACCCTTCTCTTACTTTCTCAGCCCACATTGCTTCCCTCACAAAAATATGCCTATTCTTTCTAAGAAACATTACAAATATATGTCCTCTGTTGCTAAAACACTTGTCCAGGCCCTCATACTTTCCAGGACAGACCACAGCAATACATCACTAACTGGTCTCCTTTATTGTCATATCTACCCTCCATCCTCACTGCTGATTCCCGCATCATCTCACCCACATCTAAATCGCTCTTCACCTCACAAGTACATTCTCTTTCTCTTGGCTCCCAATAAAATGGCACATTTAGTTCAAAAATATTATCCTGTCATTCAGATCCCTGCAATCTTTTGCTCCTCTCTATACATTTGCTCTCATCTCTCCATACCCTCCCTCCCATGTTCTTTCCTCAGCTCAGGAAAATCTATTGATGAAAACAGCCTCACATAAAACTCCCTGATTACACCTTGCCTCTGGAATGCTCTTCCACCCTGCATCCCACACTAACATGTTCTCAAAACTCCTTTGTTTCTGTCTGTTCGTTTTGCTAAAACATTCACAAAGCCAAGGAAAAATTAGCAAAATGGCAAAACCAATACTTAACATAATGAATTGCAGTCACTGGGTGTTTTTTCTTTACTTTTTTATTACATCAA
Source organism: Xenopus petersii (assembly GCA_038501925.1). Classification (NCBI taxonomy): domain Eukaryota; kingdom Metazoa; phylum Chordata; class Amphibia; order Anura; family Pipidae; genus Xenopus; species Xenopus petersii. Next base: position 24,322,055 of record CM076680.1, on the reverse strand, counting down.
ATGCATTGAAGTCATTGGCCAATTTTTCTTCTCGTTTTTTCTTGCGCAAAATACATTGAGGGGGTTATTTACTAAACTCCAAATGGCAAAAAACAGAAAAAATCTTATTTTTTTTATAAAATCTGAATTTTAGTGGAAAATATAACCACACACATTTTTGGGATTTATTATCCCCCGAGGATGGAAAAAGCCTGAATCTGAAAATCTAGCATCTCAGACCTGCCGAGGTTGCATATTCAGTCATATGAAAAAATTTGGAAACCCCTCTTAATTCTTTGGAGTTTTGTTTATCATTGGCTGAGCTTTCAAAGGCGCAACTTCCTTTTAATATATAACATGCCTTATGGAAACAGTAGTATTTCAGCAGTGACATAAAGTTTATTGGATTAATAGAAAAATATGCATCATAACAAAATTAGACCGGTGCATACATTTGGGAACCCCAATAAAGATATTACATCAATACTTAGTTGGGCCTCCTTTTGCCAATGTAACAGCCTCTTGACGCCTCCTATAGCCTTTGATGAGTGTCTGGATTCTGGATGGCGGTATTTTTGACCATTCGTCCATATAAAATCTCTCCAGTTCAGTTAAATTTGATGGCTGCCGAGCATGGACAGCCTGCTTCAAATCATCCCATAGAGTTTCGATGATATTCAAGTCAGGGGATAGAATAATGTACTTCTCCCTCTGCATAAATACCCTGTACATTTTGATGTTGATTGTGAAGTGTGTCATTGTCTTGTTAGAATATCCAACCCCAGCGTAACTTCAACTTTGTGACTTATGCTTGAACATTATGTTGAAGAATTTGTTGATATTGGGTTGAACTAGCCACACAGTCCCATAGCATGATGGAACCTCCACCAAATTTGACAGTAGGTAGCAGGTGTTTTTCTTGGAATGCGGTGTTCTTCTTCCGCCATGCAAAGCACTTTTTGTTATGACCAAATAACAATTTTTTTTTCTCATCAATCCAAAGCACTTTGTTCCAAAATGACTGGGGCTTGACTAAATGAGTGACTCTGTTTGTGGCGTGAGTGGAGAAAGGGCTTCTTTCTCATCAATCTGTCATACAGATGTTCTTTCTGCAAATTGCACTGAATTGTAGAACGGTGTACAGATACACAATTTGCAGCAAGATGTTCTTGCCAGGGATGGGTGAATTTGACCCGTTTCGTTTCGCTAAAAATTTGTCGCACGGCGAAATTATTTTGTCGCGCGTCTTTTTTTTTACGCATGTCTCCATACAAGTCTATGGGCGTCATTTTTTCGGCGAAACGAGGCGAAAAAATTCGCCCATCCCTAGTTCTTGCAGGTCCAGGGCCGGAACTAGGGGTAGGCAGAAGAGGCACATGCCTAGGGCACAAATGTGGAGGGGCGCCAGGCAACGTACCACTTTTGCTGCCTTACCCATAGTTCAGACGCTTCTTTCCTCACCTGTGAGAGCAATCCCCACTTCCTGGACACATGCGATCTTCTGCGCGTGCACGCACATCAGAAGGGGGCGATGTAGTAGGCCGGGTTGCCTTGAGCGCTCGGCTGACTTGGCCCGGCACTGTGCAGGTCTTTGGAGGTGATCTTTAGGTTGTCTGTAACCATTTTCACAATCCTCTGCATATATTTTCTTGGCCTGCCAGACCTGGGTTTTACAGCAACTGTGCCTGTGGCCTTCCATTTCCTGATTACATTCCTTACAGTTGAAACTGACAGTTTAAACCTCTGAGATAACTTTTTGTAGCCTTCCCCTAAACCATGATACTGAACAATCTTTGTTTTCAGATCTTTTGAGAGTTGCTTTGAGGATCCCATGCTGTCACTCTTCAGAGGAGAGTCAAACAGAAACACAACTTGCAATTGGCCACCTTAAATACCTTTTCTCATGATTGGACACACCTGCCTATGAAGTTCAAGGCTTAACGAGCTAATCCAAACAATTTGGTGCTGCCAGTAATCCGTATTGAGCAAAATTTTTACACAGTCAGTTTTTCACATTTGATTTAATTTCATACAAATGAATACTGCTTCACTAAAAATCTTTGTTCAGAAAAGATATACCACTGTTATCTTTGTTGTTGAAAGTGGAGTAAATTATTATGCAGGCTGAGAGGGGTTCCCAAACTTTTTCATATGACTGTAAGTCAATGGGAAAAGTCTGAAAAATGTTTTGTTCTTCACTGGGTTTTGTGCAATAACCTGAGTTTTCGGGTAAAAAAATCCGAAAAATTTGTACGATTTGTATTATTCACGATTTTTTCAGAAATAATAATAATAATTAAGGCAAAAAACTAGTGATGGGCGAATTTGCGGCGAATTCATTTGCGAAACGATCGTGAAAATTTGCCAGCATCAAAAAACAGACGCCGGCATAAAAAACGGACGCCGGCGTCAAAAACGAGATGCCGGCACCGTTTCGCGAATTCACCCATCACTACAAAAAACCTGTGCAGATTTGGTTGGTTATTTTCAGAAAGAATTTAGATAAATTCAGACTTTGACAAATAGCCCCCTTAGATCAATGGGCATTTTTTTCAGCAAAAGTATATCACAATTCTAGCTCAGATTCACAAATGTTTTAGCCACTTGCTAATATCTACTGGCAGCCAAATAAAATTTTTCTCTGTGAGGCTACAATTTTATTATTTAAACTTTTTTTTTATTAAATACCTTTTTCATTCAAGCCCTCGCCAATTAATCTCTCTCATTTAAACCATTTCCTGGTTGCTAGGGTAAAAACATAAAGAGTTGAGCACAAAAACCTTCTAAAGTAAGATTCTCGTTAATATTATTAATTCAAGAACTAAAACTCAGTGAAACCAATATATTTGTTGCTAATTACTATTGCTGCTTTTTTCATTATTACATGACAGTCTGTATCATGTGGATTTCTTAAGTGCAATTGCACAGAAAAAAGTTTTAATGACCAGTCCCATTTATTGTTTAGCACCTTTGCAAAATGTGTAAATTGAGAAAATAAATGGGATCTCTAAGTGTCTGATGTTCTAGCCAGCAGGAATTATTTCTACCCCTAGCAACTCATGCGTACAATGCAATTATTGTAATAAACTCTATTAATAAACTCTAGAAACTTAGAATTTGTTATAATTTGAATAGTCAGTAAACTTGTGTAATTAAACAGGATTATTTGATTACAAAGATAAAAATACTTTTCTGTTCAACGTTACGCTCGTTGTGCATAGAATATTCTATGTTCTTTTGTATTTTTACAAATTGGAAAACAATCTTTTAAATTATCTTCGAATTTGGCTAAATACAAATTCAGTCTAAAAAGAAAAAAATTGGTGGATTTTTGTCTGAATGCAACTTGACAAATTTTGGAATTTGACTAAATACAAATTCTGCCAAATTAAAAAAAATACCCCAATTTTTTTGGATTATCAGGCTAAACCCAGCGCAGACCACAACATCTTCATATTGGGATAGGGACATCTGCCATTGACTTATACATGACCTTGACAGGTTTGAGATGCAAGGTTTTTGGATTCTGGCTTTTTGCAACATTGGGGTATCATAAATCTAAATGTGAGCTTTTTTCCCACAAAAAAATGTGAGTTTTTGCCACAAAAAGCCTGACCCAAAAAGCCTGTGTAAAAGCCATGAAAAACTCTAATGTACCTCATCTAAAACCTGCCAAGGTCATGTAGAAGTCAATGGGAGCTGTCCTAGGCAGACTGTAAAATATTTAGTTAGTTCAAGGTTTTACAGTGTTTTTGCTTCAGAATGCACAAAAATTTATAATTCTAATGTTATTCAATTAGTAGAAATTTGTGATTTTTTAAAAGACAAGTTTAATCTAGATGGATAAACCTCTAAAAATCTAAATTTTGATAAATAGGTCTGTACAACTTTTTAAATACAACTTAAGTTAAGTTAAGCCTAAAACTTGTCTTTGGACAACAAGAATCCCATAAGAATAAAGAATGTATTTTCCTCCTCCATTCTATCTGTTGCAAACATACCAGAATTTTTTTGTTTAGTTACATAGTTATAGTTTCATAGTTAAATCGAGTTGAAAAAAGACAAAGTCCATCAAGTTTAACCCCTCCAAATGAAAACCCAGCATCCATACATACACCCCTCCCTACTTTCACATAAATTCTATATACCCATATCTATACTAACTATAGAGTTTAGTATCACAATAGCCTTTGATATTATGTCTGTCCAAGAAATCACCCAAGCCATTCTTAAAGGCATTAACTGAATCAGCATCACAACATCACCCGGCAGTGCATTCCACAACCTCACTGTCCTGACTGTGAAGAACCCCCTACGTTGCTTCAAATGAAAGTTCTTTTCTTCTAGTCTAAAGGGGTGGCCTCTGGTACGGTGATCCACTTTATGGGTAAAAAGGTCCCCTGTCATTTGTCTATAATGTCCTCTAATGTACTTGTAAAGTGTAATCATGTCCCCTCGCAAGCGCTTTTTTTTCCAGAGAAAACAACCCCAACCTTGACAGTCTACCCTCATAATTTGTCTTCTGTCCCTCTAACCAGTTTATTTGCACTTAGTCTCTGCACTCTCTCCAGCTCATTTATATCCCTCTTAAGGACTGGAGTTCAAAACTGCACTGCATACTCCAGATGAGGCCTCACCAGGGACCTATAAAGAGGCATAATTATGTTTTCATCCCTTGAGTTAATGCCCTTTTTTATGCAAGACAGAACTTTATTTGCTTTAGTAGCCACAGAATGACACTGCCCAGAATTAGACAACTTATTATCTACAAAAACCCCTAGATGCTTCTCATTTGAGGAAACTTCCAACACACTGCCATTTAGTGTATCATTTTATCAACATTGAACCTCATTTTCCAGTTTGCTGCCCAGTTTTCCAACTTAGACAAATCACTCTGCAAAGTGGCAGCATCCTGCATGGAACCTATAGTTCTGCACAATTTAGTATCATCTGCAAAAATAGAAACAGTACTTTCAATGCCCACCTCCAGGTCTCCAGTTGTAGCTTTAGTGATTGGCGTCTGTTGGAGAAATTCAAAAATTGGCCATTTTTTTCTAGCAAAATGTATTAGTGTAAATTTTCATTTTTCTTGCTTTAAAAGTTCATTGGAGTTAATGGGCATCTTTTCTTGCATAAAAAATTCATTGGAATCAATGTGCTAAAAGTCTACGGCAAAGTCATGCCTGCCAAAGATTTTCTCTCATTACCATTTATCTATTTTTAGTTTCTTATATTTGGGGATAACCCTACCACTGTGTATAATTCTCTCACAAGAAGCCTAATGGCCAAGAGGGTGTAACATTTCATAATTTTGGGTGTGGTCAGACAGAAATATAAGATGGAATTTTCTAGGCCTGCTAACATTAGCAGGACAACCCCCTTGTTGTTGGCTTGTAAATATAAAACACAATTTATCTGAGGATAAGTATTTCTCTATTGAGCACAACTCTATGAGGCCTATTTATCAACAGTCTCATTTTAGTGCTTTTTGAAACTATGACTAAACTCACTTTCTCTAAAATCACGAATGTCTTGAAGGGGCATATTTATCACAATTGAGTTTATATCTTAATAAATAAAAACTCACAGACTTTCTATTCATTCCTATGGGATTTTTAGAATTGTATTTATCAATGGGTGAAAGTTAGAACTCACCATTTGATAAAAGTGTATTAAAAGATCAGAAATGAAAAAGTATGAATGGGAAAAAGCTGCAGAAAAGTGTAGCACGTTTTCGAATTTGAGAATTGTCGCATAATAAATACTAAAAAAGTTGCGCTTTTTCCCCTGCAACTTTTTTGGATTTTTGAGATCAATAAGACCGACCCTAAAACAGTTGTTAAGTAGTTAATTAATCAGCCCTTTAGTATAATTTAAAGGCATGCCGTCATCAAAATAAAAAGTATTTTCTTATACCAGTGTATACTGTTATGTAAATTAGTGTTTTGAGAAATCTAGATTTTTCTTTCCTCCATACAGAAATGTGTATGTTCTAGCAGCAATCATGAAGAAAAAAGGTCTTGGCTACCATGACTAAGATGGAAACCTCATTGACTCTAACAGAGGGATAAATTGTTGATCTTTCACACATAACAATAGGAAAAGATGCTCAGGTAGCTTGTCTAGTCTTAGACTATTGTTTATTGGCCCATTGGGGCAGTTTTCTTCTCTGCTCAGCTAATATTACCAATTAGCACCAAATGTGAAAGTAGCAGAACCTACCCTCCACGTTCATTTGGGTCTTCTTTAGTCCTCCAGTCAACGAGAGGGCCTAGCATCAGACCTTTGCTAGATGTAACCTGTAGTTCAGTGATCCCCAACCAGTGGCTTGCAAGCAACATGTTCCTCATAAACTCATTGGATGTTGCTCCCAGTGACTACAAAGCAGGTGCCTATTTTTAAATTCTTAAATGTTGGTTGGTTTTGATTCCCTTCAATCATCTTCCATTACTGCCTATATGGATTATGTGACTACAAGTAAGGTAATTTGCAGCTGATTAGCACACGCATCATTAAGGGTCGGTTCTTGGTGTTTTAAAATGACGTGTTGACAAACAAAAGATATGTGGAAGGCAAAAGGCCAAAATTACAACACGTATAATAGACCTTAGACACTTTATGGCAGCCTTTGTGTCCCACTGGTAAACTATGTATTGCTTAAATGGGTGGTTTACCTTTAAGTTAACTTTTAGGGGGAAATTCACTAAAAGGCGAAAATTCGCCAGTGACGGCTTCGCCACCTTCATCACACTTTGTTAGGTGCAACTTCGCATAGACAACGCTAATTCACTAAGTTGCTTAGTTTTGTCGTCAGTGCCGAAAAAATTGCACTAGCGTTACTACGCCAGGCATAGCGAAGTTGCGCTGGCGTTAGATAATTAGCATACAGCAGAAAGTTACATTTCAATGGACGTATATGTTGCAGCAAATACATTACACTACACAAGCCCAGGGAACCTTAATAAAAGAAAATAGAGTTGTTATATTGCCCTACACATGAACCCACTGTATAGTTTAGGTGCCATATGTTAGGAAATGTAGGGGGGAAGGAGGATACCCCCAAAAAAATTATGATTTTTTTCAGCCTATCACCCTGTAAAAAGGGAAAAATTTTGGACCAAGTCCTATCTACACATTTCCTGGTCTGAGTTGGTGAAGGCATGTCTGGCAATAAAGGTAACATTCAGTAAAATAAAAACTTAGTGAATTTGCGTAGTAACGCTCTTTGCCAGAGCGAAAATTCACCTGGCTTTAGAGTGTGAAGTTGCGCCAGAGTCTATCACATTCACTAGCGTAATTACGCCAGCACCCGTTAGTAAATCGGCGAAGCACCGAAATGACGTCACGCTGGCAAATTTTCGGCAGCGTTAGCCACTTCGTCCTTTAGTAAATTTGCCCCTTAGTATGTTATAGAATAGCTAATGGTAAGCAACTTTTCAATTAGTTTTCATTATGTATTCTTTATCAGTTTTTAATTATTTGCCTCTGTCTTCTGATGCTTTCTAACTTTCAAAATGGAGGTCACTGGCCCCATCTAAAAAATAAGTAAGGCTACAATTGTATTGTTATTGCTACTTTTTATTACTCTTGTATGGCCAGCTTTATAAGTGTGGGGTCTGTTATCCTGAAGCCACCGCCCAAAGACTCCATTTTATTCAAATAATCCAACTTTTTAAAAATGATTTCCTTTTTCTCTATAATAGTAAAACAGTACTTTGTGCTTGATCCATACCAATGATATCATTAATCCTTATTGGAAGCAAAACCAGCCTATTGGGTTTATTTAATTTTTTAATGATTTTCTGGTAAACTTAAGGTATGAAGATCCAAATTATGGAAAGAAAACCCCAGGTTCCTTACATGAAATGTTTTGCTAAACCGGTGTCTCCAAATGTAAAACAAATCTGGTCTGTTGAGATCTAGAGCATGGGTTGAGGGGAGTGAAAGTGAATAGCTCAATTTCTTTTGATGGCATCATTGCAGTTTTCTTTTAGGCACATCATAAATCTTGTGATTTCACTGTCATCCCCTAATCCTGTCAGTTTGCCTCAGAAGCACTGGCAATTACAATACGTGTGTGCACGATAGGAACTGAGAATGAAAAAAAAAAAGGCATAAGCTTAGAAATTACCAACTGTGTCTCAACATTAGGAATTTCAACCATGGGACTTTCCATTTGATGCTCTCTATGAGAATGGAATGTCATATGTTACATTAAAATCCTTCCAACACTCACAGTCAGTTTAGATGCAGTCACAGTAAGAAAAAAAAAACCTAGACTCATGCAACATGTCTCTTTATAGGTCCCTGGTAAGGCCTCATCTGGAGTATGCAGTGCAGTTTTGGACTCCAGTCCTTAAGAGGGATATAAATGAGCTGGAGAGAGTGCAGAGACGTGCAACTAAACTGTTTAGAGGGATGGAAGACTTAAATTATGAGGGGAGACTGTAAAGGTTGGGGTTGTTTTCTCTGGAAAAAAGGCGCTTGCGAGGGGACATGATTACACTTTACAAGTACATTAGAGGACATTATAGACAAATAGCAGGGGACCTTTTTACCCATAAAGTGGATCACCGTACCAGAGGCCACCCGTTTAGACTAGAAGAAAAGAACTTTCATTTGAAGCAACGTAGGGGGTTCTTCACAGTCAGGACAGTGAGGTTGTGGAATGAACTGCCGGGTGATGTTGTGATGCTGATTCAGTTAATGCCTTTAAGAATGACTTGGATGATTTTTTGGACAGACATAATATCAAAGGCTATTGTGATACTAAGCTCTATAGTTAGTATAGGTATGGGTATATAGAATTTAATTAAAAGTAGGGAGGGGTGTGTGTATGGATGCTGGGTTTTCATTTGGAGGGGTTGAACTTGATGGACTTTGTCTTTTTTCAACCCAATTTAACTATGTAACTATGTAACATCATCGGATGCCATTCTGATCTGTGTGATGGGATCAGCTCATTCAGCCCTACTGAATCCCAGATTTGCAAATATTTGTAACACTGATTTATCTCTATGTAACACAGAGAGGTTAAATGATATTTTCAAGTTCACCAGAAGCTAAAGAGAGAATTAAATCCAGGTTTCCCTGTGATCCCATAGAAATTTCCTTTCTCATATATATTAGCAATTCCCACTATCTCTCGAGAAGGCTGATTTTATGAATGTCATTGGGGCACATTTTTTCTTTGCATTTCCTATTTATAAAACAGAGCAATTTATTGGATTTTCTATTTACATGACTATTTTTCTGCCTGACAAATTACCCCAAATGCATCCTCTATTACTTAGAATTCCTCTATCTGCCTCTTCCTGAACAGGCATATATGAGCTCTTTGGATCTGTTCCTAGTTAAGTACAGGAAGAGAAAGAAGTTAAGCTGTTGCTATTTGTTGAAGATGTCAGATTCATGAAAGATCACAGGGAGTTCATCTACTTTTTTTTTACAATGTGGTTCTGTATTTTGAATGTTTTCTGTCTCATTTAGTTCCTGCCTCAAATCCCTCGTCGCAAGTTAGGTTCAAAATAATTAGCCCTCTCTATCACTCAAAGAACTTAAAAACATATTAGTCATTTTGTGATCCATATTTCCTACCGCAAACTGCAGCACGTCTTTCTGATCTTGGTATTTCAAATAAAGATTCCGTTTGTACGTGGTCTGCTCCTGGCATCTTCACCGGCCGTAAACAGTTACTGATTTCAGACATAAAGCAAAAGAAAACACATTCGTATTACAAATAAAGAAAGGGGAAAGCTGTGAAATAGTAGACTGTAAATATTTAGCATGGTTGATCTTTCAAACTTGGTCATTTATTTTTATCAGGAAAAGTGGAATAAATAGACATGTACCTCTGAGCCTTTCCAAAGTTATAACAGGAACGGATGGACTGGAAATTTTAAAGTCGGCAAAATCCGGCATGAACTAAAGGAAAACATATGCAGTTAATTTACTGTTCCCATCATGCTCAGCCAGCTGGGGTGGAAAGAGTTTTATATATATATATATATATATATATATATATATATATATATATATATATATATATATATATACACATATATATATATACACATATATATATATATATATATATATATATATATATATATATATACACATATATATATATATATTAAGGGGCAGATTTATCAAGGGTCGAAGTGAATTTGAGGGAATTTTCAAAGTAAAAAAATTTGAAATTCGAAGTAACTTTTTCGATACTTCGACCATCGAATAGGATACTACGGGGCCCATTTACTTAGTTCGAGTGAAGGAATAGAATAAAAAAAAGTTGAATTTCGAATGTTTTTTTTGGCTACTTCGACCATCGAATTGGCTACTTCGACCTTCAACTATGACTTCGACTTCAAATCGAATGATTCGAACTAAAAATCGTTCGAATATTCGACCATTCGATAGTTGAAGTACTGTCTCTTTAAATAAAAACTTCGACCCCCTAGTTCGCCACCTAAAACCTACCGAAGTCAATGTTAGCCCATGGGGAAGGTCCCCATAGGCTTTGGAACAATTTTTAGGTCGAAGAAAAATCGTTCGATTTAAAAAAACTTTGACTTCAATACTTTGCCAAATTAAACCTGCCGAAGTGCTATGTTAGCCTATGGGGATCTTCTACAACCATTTTCTAAGTCTTTACACATCGAAGTAAAATCGTTTGATCGTACGCTAAAATAGTTTGAATCGTTGGAAACGATTTTACTTCGATCGTTCGATGGCCAAATTTGGTGAAAAATTCTTCGACTTCGATATTCGAAGTCGAAGTATTTTAAATCGATGGTCGAATTTCGAAGTGTTTTACACTTCGAAATTCGACTCTTGATAAATCTGCCCCATAGAGTATATATATTGAAAGTAAAAAATGCTAAAAGCAAGTGAAGAAAATTGTGAGAATTTCTTTCAGATTTGTGTTTTTAGATTGGTACAAAGCAAAGGAACAATGAAAAAAATATAGGGCACACTTCCTCATAAAATAAAAACTACAGTTTATTGTAAAATTAAAAAAACACAGGTGGCTGCTGTGGAATGGCCGACTAACATTTCGGGAACACCCCTATGGCGCTGTTATTAAGTGGGTTATTTATCAAAGGTCGAGTTTGTGAGGTTTTTTTTATACTTCAAATAATCTCACAACTTCAGTGTTTTCTCATTTATGAAAAAACTCGGATGTAAAAAACATGAATCAGTGAATTACTCAAATTTTTAAAGCTAGAGTGTTTAAAAACCCCAAAAAATTTAGTTTTGACTGAAAAATATCCTCGAAAACTTGAATATTTCAGGTAAAATACAACTCGACCTTTAATAAATAACCCATTAAGTATATGAATGAACGTCTTGATGTCATCTATTTAGCCTATGATTCACTGTGTTCTCGAAACACATTAGGCGGCCATTCCACAGCCACCTGTGTTTTTTAATGTTACAATAAACTGTGGTTTTTATTTTATGAGGAGCATGCCCTTCATTTTTCCTTTGCTTTGAATCAGCACAGCTTGGGGAGTTCTACATTTATGCAAGAGCAAAAAATTTCTAGCTATTTTTTGTGTACTTCGACTAGGGAATAGTCCAAATTCGATTAGAATTTGAAAAAAAATCGAAAATTCGAAAATCTAAATTTATCAAGTACTGTCTCTTTAAAAATTTGACTTCGACCATTTGCCATCTAAAACCTGCGGAATTGCTGTTTTAGCCTATGGGGGGACCTCCTAGAACCCATCTGAAGTCAATTGGTGGACTCTATGTTTTTTTTAAAAAAAACTTCAAATCGAATTCTATCAAATACGATGTTACTTTGATTCATACAATTCAAATTCTAATGAAAACAGCCTATTCATCCGGAAAAAAAACTTTGATTTTTTTTAATAAATTTCAGTTGATCTTTTTTTATTCGAATTTCGAAGTTTTTTTTATTCGAAATTCAACCCTTGATAAATCTGCCCCTAGCAGTGACATACAAAAAGCTGCCAAAACTTTTTTGCTTATGCCTTGTTCTGAAGTTTATACAGGTATAGGATCTGTTGTCCAGAATGCTCGAGACCTGATGTTTTTCGGAAAACAGGTCTTTTATAATTTGGATCTTCATACCTTAAGTCTACTAGAAAATCATGTAAACATTGAAAAAACCCACTAGGCTGGTTTTGCTTCCAATAAGGATTAATTATATCTTAGTTGGGATCAAGTACATGTGACTGTTTTATTATTACAGAGAAAAAGGAAATCATTTTTTAAAAATTTGGATTCTATGGGAGACAGCCTTCCTGTAATTCAGAGCTTTCTGGATGAAGGGTTTCAGGATAACGGATCCTATACCTGTATTGGGATTGCCACCCCTTGGGCCCATTTTTAAATAATTAGGCCAAAAAAAATATACACTTGAAAGTAACCATTATGTAGGCTTACTAAACACTATTCCTGATTATTATTTTTTCTTTTTGTGAGCTCAACATTGAAATTTCCAACTGAAAGCCCACACACCAGATTTGGCCTCCAATATATTTTCAAGGACCCAGTTTGCCCATGGATTCCATGGATATCTTTTATGACATTCCCATTTTAAAATCATTTGGCCCTCAAACATTTCATTAAACTTACATTACACAACATTTAAGAAGGTGGACAGCACAGTTTTAGAATAATTACTCAAAAAAATGTATCCTGGAAGCCGCTATATATAAAAGTCAAAAAGTTTTATTAAATATATATAGTAAAAAAATTGTGCATACTGACCCTCCAATAATCCACTCTACAGTATGTACCATTTTTTACTATGTATATTTAATAAAACTTTTTGACTTTTATATATAGCGGCTTCCAGGATACATTTATTTGAGTAATTATTCTATAGAGCCTTGGGAGCTGGGGCAAAATCCTGGAGCCTCTGTGGCCCTATATGGACTGGCAAACTGGACTCCCCCCAAACTAACAATTTTTGTATTATTTTTTCAGCACAGTTTTAGCACATTTTTCACATTTTTTGTCAAAGGAGGCAGACTGGCTGGTCTTGTACATATTTGATCATGCGACCTGCAGGATTAAAAGATGAATACCATATGACAGATCATACATTTTGTGTCCACCATTTTTTCTTTGGTTTATTCAGACCAACAGCATGAACAACTGAAACAACAGGAAGGCAAAGGCAGCTTCGGCTCCTCTTTATTTCCTCCTTTGTTGAAAGAACATACATGACAAAGCACTACACATTAGCCAACATTATGCCAATATGTGTGTCGAGGATGAGAGCAGTGTTGTTTAACTACACCACTCTGCCTGCCAACAAATTAGGATAATGGACACCAGAAGTACTCAACCAGTAGGCACAGGTCTACTGAACACACAAATGTAGTACAGTGTTACTAGAGAGGTACATGGGTTGCAGAAATAATCATTCCCTTAGCAGTAATATACACTAATACCACTATGGCAACCAGGTCCGGACTGAGAATTAAATTAGGCCCTGGCATTTCAGGTACACAGAGGCCCACTCAGCCCACATAGAGCCCAAACAGCCCCACCAGCCCACTAAATACTGACTTTCAATGGGACCTTATAGCAGCCCCTCTGGCATTTGCCAGAACCCACAGATTGCCAGTCTAGGCCTGATGGCAACGGTTTTGGCAAGTTTTAGTGGACTGGATCACCTCCAGTGAAAACTTCATGTAGGCACATCTAACATAAGACCCTTTCCAACAGTCATTATTATCTGGGAAAGCCAGCTTCAATCTATCAGTCCAATGATGGAGCTCAGTGCTACTCATTATAGCTGACCTACAGTCTATCATAATAGCTCCTAGTCTATCATCTAATTACCTCATCCTTGTTCCCTGACTCACGCTAAAGGGATGGATCCTTTAGGGCACTCTTCAGTAATGGGGCCGTATTGTCAGTAGTAGTGATGGGCGGATTTCTCCGGTTTCTCTTCGCTGAAAAACTTGTGAATTTCCCGCAAAATTCATGAAACTCAAATGTTGACCCCGCGTCAATTCACGTAAATTTTGATGATGGCGTTAAAGTCAATGGGAGTCCGGATAGTGTTGACGAGCCATGGTTTTGATGCAAGTTCAAATTAAATTTGCTGGGGAATTTTTGCGGGGTTTCGTGAATTTATTTGCCGGCAGCAAAACGCGGAATTTATTCATCCATTATTAGTCAGCAGACATCCATCCTGGTCAGAAAATGTGAACCCAAATAGGATGAACCATGAGGTGGAGGCCAAAGAGTAAGAGCCATGAGCTCCCAGTCACTATAGTAAACATGAAAGAAAAAAAAAGCAAAGGGGAACCTTTTTCACATCTCTCTTAAGAAGAACCATCAGAGCTTTTTCCTTTTTCAAAGGGATATTGTGATGCCATCAACATAATGTAACCTGTTGGAGTAATATTCATTTTACCACCCCTTACTATGTGTGTGGACATGAGATATTACTTCTATACAGACTTTCTATATGGCAGATATAATTAAAATGATAAAGACTGAAACAGAAACCTTTAATAGGTTTTCTGTTAATTATGGTTTTATTTCTTGAATTATAGTCATTAGCCTGACTTTATAATGATCCATAACATGGTACCAAAAGCTGATTTATGCTTATGTTATACTTGCCTGTCTATTTTAAGATTCAGTTTTATACTGATCCATTATAAAAAAAGAAAAAAGACACATTCTGATATGTTTTCACAGAAATCCTGCATCTCTGAATCTTCTAAATGCAATCAATACAAAGTTTTTTTTTTTTTTTGTCCAGTGCTCCTTTTAGAAATAAAATGTACTAGCCCAGGGCAAAACAAAGAGCCAAGCGGCCATTTTACTGACCTTTTCCAGGCATCCCTTGCTCTAAATTAAACTCTCCCATGCGCAAGAGAGTAAAATATGAAAGATTCTACTGTAGTAAGATGTTGCCACATCACTTTTAGTTTATTCCTTGGGCCGGGTCATTTTTTCCAAAAAGAAACAGTAGCCTGGGGGGAAAAACCTAGTGGTTTTTTTTTTTGCAAAGTAAATGTTCAAAACTATGAGTAATCTCCATATTTGACTATTCGCTATAAACCAGCCTCCAAATGTCTGGCTTTAGTACTTGGAGTACCAATTGTTGCTGAACATTGGTCTAGATCAGTGATCCCCAACCAGTGATGAATGAGCAACATGTTCATAACCATCCCATTGGATGTTGCTCCCAGTGGCCTCAAAGCAGGTGCTTATTTTTGAATTTCTGTCTTGGAGACAACTTTTGGTTGCATAAAAACCAGATGTACTGCCAAACAGGCCTCCTATAGGCTGCCAGTCCACACAGGGTCTACCAAATAGACAATCACAGAATTTATTTGGCATCTCTATTATACACAATATAAGGCAGCAGTGGCGTAACTAGAGTACGTAGGGCCCCCTTGCAAAAAAATCTTCAGATGGCCCTAGCACACTCTGATCCCAATCTTCCCACCTACTTCCCATACTGACATCACCTGCTCCCGACCCTGACTCCGCCCACTCCTCACTCCGACTCCCACTCTCTGCCCAGTGCCGACTTTTACTTCCCCATCGCAGGTAAGAGAGCGGCTGGGGCGAAATGCGGAAATTCATCGCAAATTCGCGCCTGGCGAATAAATTCGCCCATCACTACATATAATTACTACATGACAGCACAGAAACCTGTGTAACCTGTGTAACTAGCATCAGAATTTAATAATCAGTCCTTTAGCATCAGCTTATATTACAGACAACCCTCATTTTCTGCTGGATAATTAGTGACGACCCCTAAGCTTAGCTTCTCAACAGCTGCTGAGAGCTCACTGAGCATGTGAGTGTCACAGACACTTTCCAAGATGGTAACCCCCTGTGACAAGTTTGAAGTCCTGGATCATTGCTGCTATTGACAAGCTGAAACTTTAAGATGGCCATAGGCGCAAAGATCGGATCGTACAAATTATCGTACGATTGGACTTTCCCATCTCCCGATCTGCCATTAACCATTCCAATCAAATAAAGTACAAAAGAACAGATCAGCCAATGTTCTGCCCCTGACAGCAATCATACGAAAGTTATGTCTGAGCTATGTTTAATTTTACAAATGCTTCTGGGTAAGACCTCCTTGCTGAACCTAAAACTTCTGCCAAGTGCTTGCCTCAATTGGTTGTTTTGGAAATTGCAGATAAATAACCTTTCATGCAGCATTTACAAGAACATCGGAAATAAATGCACTAAAATTATATCTTTCAGGAAAACCTTTTCCAATACACACCCATCCTCAAAGCATCAAATGAAGCAAAAAACATCAAAACGAGTTACAAGCTTAAATGAAGGTTTCCAGTATGTTAGCTGGTATTTCTGTGATCTTTTAAATGTCGCCTTCCACTAACAAAATAATAAGGGGAGAAAAACAGAAATAGAAGAAATAATATAAAATAGGCTAAAACGGCATGGGTTATGCATAGAATAATCATGTAGGTGGTTAGCCAAGTCATTTCCTTTGCAAGGTTCAGAATGGCAATTCCGGTCATTAAACCACTTAATGAAAATGGGAAAAGTGGTAATAATGTATGTACTCAATTAGCAATGAGTTGCATTATCTTAAATTAGGATTATTATTAATTAACGTAAGGCTCCGGATATTAATTAATGACTTGTGGTTTAAAAAATGATTTTTATCAAAATGATTCTACAAAAGCAATTAGGTTTTTATAATTAATATGTGCTAATTGCAGTATTTAGGCAATATTTTTTCAGCAAGCTTAATCTGACCAGTCCCATATAAAATACCTTTACGAGATCTCAAGCTTATAATTGATAAATAGGTGAGCACTTACACACATAGGGGCAAATTCACTAACCTGCGTAAAATCGCCGTCGTCGGCTTCGCTCACATCGCCACACTTTGCCAGGCGAAAATTCGCCAGGGCAACGCTAATTCACTAAAATGCGAAGTTGTGTCCAGGGCGCCGAACGATGGTGAAGTTTCGCTAGCGTTAATTCGGCAAGCAAATCGAAGTTGTGCTAGCATTGGCTAATTTGCATACAGTGGGAAGTTACATTTCAATGGACGTATATGTTGCAGCCAATACATCACACTACACAAGCCCAGGGAAACCTTAATAAAATAAAATAGAGTTGTTATAATGCCCTACACATGAGCCCAGTGTATAGTTTATGTGCCATATGTTAGGAAATGTAGGTGGGAAGCCGGGTACCCCAGGAAAAATGTACGTTCTTTTGCAGCCTATCACCCTGAAAAACTGAAAGTCGCCAGCGTTTTTTTGGACTTTTGGAATAGCGGACTTTAACTTTGACCCACTAAAACCCTAATTTAAACTATGTGCCCAACAATTTTAAATACAAGTGTTTGATTTTAAAAACATACACTCAGATCAAACAAACAAGGCCCTTGATTCTCTTTTAATGCTAACACAAAGGGGTCTATTTACTGAGATTCCTTTTTTTGCTAATAAAAGCAGGGAAGGTCCCATAGAAGTCAATGTGAGCTACCAGATTTTTTATCCAGATCAATTGTCAAAATGGTAAAAATAGAGCAGGTATATAAAAGAATGGTGAAAGATGATAATTTGCCTAATTGCTTCCCAAAAGAACATGAGTAAACACCTTCTACAAATAAGGTTTAAATATAAAATTAATATGCTTAAATTCGAATTCTGAGTTTATTTTAGTGTAATTTGACTAGGGAATAGTCCAAATTCAATTTGAGTTAAAAAAATGTGAAATTTGAATTTTGAAATTTATCATGTACTGTCTCTTTAAGAATTCAAAGTCAACTATTCACCATCTAAAACCTGCCAAATTGGTGTTTTAGCCTATGGGGGACCTCCTACAACCAATTTGGAGTCATTTAGTGGACTTTTGAAAATCGAATTGTTGTTCGATCCTATATACCCGAATTTTTTAAAAAATCTACTTTTTTATTAAATTTCAATTGGTGATTTGTTTTCTAATTTCGAGTTTATGGGAGTTGATGGAAGTTTTTGGAAACTCCCATAAACTCGAAACTCGACCCTTGATAAATATGCCCCATAATCTATAGGACACACGCTTGTAGTGTGCAAACACCTACTTGCTGATCACCAATATCCAAGCTAGGAACAGAAGTGACACAGACAATATTTTCTAGGATTGTGTTTTAACACGGGAGGCCTATTTATCAACATTCTCCTTTTATTGGTTTTTGAGGTTTTTGAAACCAGAAATAAATAAATTTTCTCTAAAATCACAAATACCATGTAATTTAATAAAAGATCTCAATACAAAAATTATGGGGAAAAAAAACGATGAATGATGCGCTAAAGGATATAAAAAAAAATTAGCTAGAGGGAAAAAAATCAGTAAACCTCTAAAGATCTGAATGGCTAAAAAACGTCAGATAGGACCAGTGCAGCTCTCATTGACTTTCCATCAATCACAATTTTTTTAAAGAAAAAATTAGATTTGTGGAAATTTGAATGTTAGTAAATAGGTCAAAAAAGTGTCAAAACAGTACAAAATTACAATTATATGACAAATCTTTTGCCTTTGCTATAGTACTCTGTATTACAACTTGTAAATGGTCATAGTTGTAAAATTATTTTTTAGGTGTAGCCACAGGTAAAAATCTTAAAAATTTAAAATGTACTTAACACCTTTAAAATCCTTTCCAATCATATTATTGTGGTTGTAGATTTTCCTTCTATATGTTTATATATTTCACCAAAATCCTACTTACTAAGTACCAAATTTTACTGAACAGACACCCTGCTTCTTCGATGTGGCTGCCTACGGTACCTTAATTCGAATTCAAATTCAAATTTTCCCAATTTTTAAGTGGAATTTGATTAGGGAATAGTTACAATTCGATTTGAGTTTTTAAAAAAATTCGAATAAGATTTTCTAAATGTATTGGACCTTTGAGAATAAGAATTCGACTATTTATCACTAGTGATGGGCGAATTTGTCCCGTTTCTGTTCGCTGAAAAATTCACGAAAAACATTGAAGTCAATGGGGGTCAAAATTATTTCGATGAGCTACAATTTTTTTATACGTGTGCCTATATTGTCCTAATGCATTAAAGTCAATTGGAATAATTTTGATACATGACAATTTTTATGCGCATGACTATTCTGACATGCGTGGTGGATTTTTCAACAGAGAATTTTGTGGAAGTTTCGCAAATATATTCGGCGTCAGGAAAACGTATGAAATTTGCATTGAATTTGCACATGGCTAATTTATTCGCCCATCGCTAATCGTATCAATAGACGCACGCATGAAAATTGTCACGGGCGTCAAAATGATTTTGACACCAATTGACTGCAATGCATTTTGGCAATTTTTTAAAAAATTTAACTAATTTATAGTGACGAGCGAAATTTTTTGCCAAGTTTCCCACAAAAAAATGCCCATAGACTCTAATGAGTGAAAAACATTGTTGCCCTTGACTTGCATTTGGAGATTTTTTTTCGCCATTTTGCGAGTTTTCGTCCATCACTTCTAATTTGACAAGGTATGAGTAAGTTCAGCTTAATAAATCAAATTATATATTAGAATGTAAGAATTGACTCTTACTCCTAAATGAAGGAGTGTGCCACTAGACTAATAACAGCTATGTTTTTATTTTCACTCACAACACTGCTGTGCTCAGTATTAATGTTAGTCATGCAGCTATTTATATAAACATGATGCAACGTTTAACTGTAAATTGTATGTTTACTTTTCAGATGTGGTCATTACCTAAAGATGTCCATTTCTGGGAAAGCAGAGATGAATGCTGCTCTGTAATTATGTCATCTGGTTGGTATGGCTTGCTGATATTAAACATATTCACTGCACTACTCACCACTTCATAATATTTTATCTATTAACCTGAAAATTGATAGTTTTGAGATTTGTTTTACCCCGACATGAGATCAATTTACACTTATTTACTGATGCAGTAGAGGAAGAAAAAATATAGTTGGCATCATAAAAATGTAAATGTTTTACAAAACATTTACCAATAACTTATTTTCAACATTTAAAAGTGTTGATTTTGGAAAAAAAAATATTCCAGTATTCCATATTCAGACAATTGCTAGCTAAAAAACCAAAAACCAATAAACGTTTGAATGGCTAAAAAAAGGTCCAATAGGATGAGCACAGTTTCCATTGGCTTCTATAGGACCTCAACTGCTTTTACCTGTCGAAGTTCTATATTAAAGTAATCATGATTTTCATACTTGATAAAGCTTACATTTTTTAGAGAAATAAAAAAATAGTGAACAAAAATGATTTGTGAAAAAAAATAGAAATCCAATGATAGATGCCCTAAGGGGCAGATTTATCGAAGGTCGAGGTGAATTTCCACATTGAAAAAATTCAAATTTCTAGCTATTTTTTACGTATTTCAACTAGGGAATAGTCTAAATTCGATTCGAATTTGCAAAAAATTAAAAAAATCGAATATATCAAAATGTATCATGTACCGTCTCATTAAAACTTTGACTTTGACCATTCGCCATCTAAAACCTGCCGAATTGCTGTTTTAGCCTATGGGGGACCTCCTAGAACCTATTCGGAGTCAATTGGTGAACTTTGAAAAATCTGTCTTTAAAAACTTTGAATCGAATTCGATCGAATGCGCTATTTTGTCGATATGTACGATTCAAATTTGGCCGAATACGGACCTATTCAATCGAAAACGGACCTATCCGACCAAAAAAAAAAACCCTAATTTCGCCTGGTCTTTTTGAATTTGAATTTCGATGTTTTTTCAATTCTAAAGTCGACCCTTGATAAATAGGGATGGGCGAATCTTTTCGCCTTGTTTCGCCGTGGAAATGACGCCCATAGACTTGTATGGCGGTGTGCGTCAAAAAGAAAGATGTGCGTCAAAAAAATTTCGCCTCACGACAAAAAAATTTTGACGCCCATAGACTTTAATGGGCGTCGGCGACAATTTGCCGGCGGCAAATTTTTGACGAAAGGAAACGGCTCAGATTCACCCATCCCTATTGATAAATATGCCCCTAAGAGTGAGTATGATAGGAAAGAGGATAATATTATTATATACAGACTTTGCTTCTGCATTGGTTCATTAGTGTGCAATATTGTATTGTGGGTAAAAACATGGTGATTTGCATCCAAAAATTGCATCTTTCGTTTTGAAATCACTTTTAGATGTCATATCTGTTTTATAATGGCAGCTACCTTCTAATTCCAAGGCCTTACACTAATGATTAAAAAAAGAAGTGGCAGCAGCAGAGATGGTATTAAAAATTGTATTATACAGAGTTCTTAGAACTTCATAACCATCTTTTTAAATGCAATGTCCCAGCCTCTGTAAAGCTGCCAATAAAATTGCCTTTATCGTTTATGTATTTTGTAGGTGGTGCCAGACTGCAGCCTCAGCAGCTCTGGTTTTTGATACAATTATACACAAGAGATGTGTTTGTTTTTCCAACTGACTTTTATCATAGAAATGAATCTCTCCCTTGATATTAGAGTGGTAGTTTTATTGCAAATCAGGCAAAAGTTGAAAAAGTTTTAGCAATAGAATAGAAAATGAAATAAAAACTGAACTTAAACCACATGCAATGTGAGACCCCTTTCACCTCATACATTAATTGATACTGAGTATCACATTAGAATATCACATTAGCATTGTTAAAGGATTTATATAGGGTTGACTGCTCTACACAAAGTGGTGTCCAAAGGAGCATCAATTGTGGACAGCAGATATAGACTGGCAAGATGGTATCAGTATGGCAATATGGTGCCAGTGCCTCTTTATATCAGTATTACTCAACTCTTCAGCGAGATAGTATTAGTAGGGCAAGATCGTAGCAGTACCTTTTTATATCACTGTTACCCAACTCTTCAGAAAGCTGATATTTGTAGGACAATATGGCGGCAGTAATGCTTTTATCAATGTTACCTAACTCTCCAGCAAGAAGTTATCAGTAGGGCAAGATGGTGGCAATCAATCTATGGGGGTTATTTATTAAAGTCCCAATGCCAAAAAGTTGAAAAAATTTAGTTTTTTTTACTGTAAAATTTACATTTTTAGGCCGAATCCGAAAATCCGGGATTTAGTCCGAATTCAAAAATCTCAGACCTATCGAGATTGCATATAGGTCAATGGGAGAAGTCCTGGAGATATCCTGATCTGCGCTGGGTTCCGTGCAAAAATCTGCGGGTTTCAGGTAAAAAAAATAATTTTTTCCTGAACTGGAATTTTTTTAGGAAAATGTATTGATAAATAACGGTAAAAAACCCTGTGTGGATTTGGTTGGAGTATATTTCAGAAAATAATGAGATTATTCGGATTTTGACAAATAACCCCCTATATATCAATGTTACTCAGTTCTTCAGCAAACTGTTGTTTGTAGGACAAGATGGTGGCAGTAATGCTTTTATCAATGTTACCTAACTTTACAGCAAGATGTTATCAGTAGGGCAATGGTGGCAATAACTTTATATACTAATGTCACTCAGTTACTCA
The DNA here is from genome assembly GCA_038501925.1 of Xenopus petersii. Taxonomy (NCBI): domain Eukaryota; kingdom Metazoa; phylum Chordata; class Amphibia; order Anura; family Pipidae; genus Xenopus; species Xenopus petersii. The sequence continues at coordinate 24,299,604 of CM076680.1, read as the reverse complement.
AGATTGTGGTAATAACTCTTTGGGGCCGATTTACATAGGTTCGAATATCGACGGTTCATTAACCCTCGATATTCGACTGCCGAATGTAAATCATTACGACTGTCGATAGTTTGATCGAACGAAAAATCGTTCGATCGAACGATTAAATCCTTCAAATCGTTCGATTCTAAGGATTTTAATCCATCTATTGAACAATTTTTCTTCGACCTAAAGTTGTTACAAAGCCTATGGGGACCTTCCGCATAGGCTAACATGGCACCTCGGTAGGTTTTAGGTGACAAACTTTTTTTTTAAAGAAACAGTACTTCGACTATCGAATGGTCGAATAGTCGAACGATTCAAACTAAAAATCGTTTGACTATTCGACCATTCGATGGTCGAAGTCGTAGTCGAAGGTCAAGTAGCCAATTCGATTGTCGAAGTAGCCAAAAAAAATCAGTTGAAATTCGAAGTTTTTTTTATTCTATCCCTTCACTCGAGTAAATAGGCCCCTTTATATCATTGTTACTTAGCTATTCAGCTAGAATCTATCAGGAAGGCTAGATGGTGGCAATAACTTTATACATTAATGTTACTCAGTTCTTCAGCAAGATGGTGGTAATAACTCTTTATATCATTGTTGCTAAGCTGTTCATCTAGAATGTAACAGGAGGGCAAGATGGTGGTAATAACTGGTTATATCATTGTTACTTAGCTGTCCTGCTAGAATGTATCAGTAGAGCAAGATGGTGGTAGTAACTCTTTATATCATTGTTACTTAGTAGTGATGAGCAAATTTGTCCCGTTTCGCTTTGCATAAAAATTCTTCAAAGTCAATAGGCTATGGAGGTTATGGAAGTTATATCCACACCAGGTCTTGTTGATCTTCATCTGCTGATGACATAGACAAGAGGGCAGTGCTGACTACTAGTTTGAAATAGTGTATTAATTATGTTAGTTTGCACTTGTACTCTACTTTCAAAATCGTGGCTAGCACAACTCTTCCTTGTGGAAGACATTCAGATGATGGCATATTCACCGATTTAAAGCAAAGGACTGACATTGCATTAACCAGCCAGCATGAATTCCATCCAGGAATTATACATTTGCTTTCAATGACAGAAATCTGCAAAGTCTACATCTCTCACCTCCCTGGCCTAGTCACAATAAATGAAAAGTGGCTGTGCTGCTTCTACCATCTGCTTAGTGCTAAGGGAACTGTTCAGAGAATCATTCAATATCAGGTGTTCAGAATGATAGAGATATCTACAGCAATAACCAGTGGGCACCTCATACATTCCAATACAGAAAACCACAAATAGCCTTGTTGTCAGCTATACACGTCAGTCACATTGCTCTTTTTTTTCAGTTCTCCATGTAATTCTACTAGGAATACATTTATCCAGCTTTGTCATAACAATTATAACTTATTAACACTCCAGCTGTTGCAGAGTTGTATCATTGAGTTGTAGCTGGTGGAGGTGCTAGGAATTCATATGCTTAAAGTGACAATCATTCAGCAAGAAATGTCCTCAAGCATTTTGCACATGCATCAAGGGCCCAGTATCACATTTTAGGAAATGTGTTTAACCAACCAATCAGGTGTAATCATAATCAGGATTCTTGTGTAAAAATAAGGAATTTCTCAGATGTCTAGGAGACACCCAAATGCTAATATTGTTGAGGAGAGATCTATTCAAAGGTATAAATACTGCTTCTAGACATGTATTCCTGATGATGACACCAGTGGTGCACTTCTTCTCTTCAAGGGTCATATATACTACTAACCTGTTACCATTAAGTTTGGGTAGTATGGCACAGTGACCATTAATTCTCTAGAGGGTAGGTATGTATTTTCTAGAATGTTTGAGAAGACAGAGCAGTTGTGAAAAATAACAGGAGATGTGTTCGCTCAGGCTGGAAAATCAAGTATAGGTGCTGAAATCACCTGTGGAAAAGGCATGGGGTGAGGACTGAACTTTGTCTAGGAAGTAGGAAATACAGTAAATATGTAATTCATGTAGTTTTTGGCAGGGCAAAGAAAAACAAACAGATTGTGAGAAAATCTTAGATACTTTTGTGATAATAGTGACTCAAAGATCAGGTTTCATATTGATCTGTTTTGGTTTCAGAAGAAAAAAACCTGCTGTGAGTAAAACATAGGTGAATACCTGCTTGAAGTTACCTTGGGAAAAAAGGATAACTAGTTTCGACAAAAATTTGCCGCCGGCGAAATGTCGCCAACGTCCATTAAAGTCTATGGGCAATTTATTTTGATGCGGGTCTTTTTTTTTTTTGATGCACGCCGCCATACAAGTCTATGGGCGTCATTTCCATGGCGAAACAAGGCGAAAAAATTGCCCATCCCTAAGGATAACTACTTCTGCCATTTGATCGAATTATCTCAGTAGGTAAAATACTGAAAATGCTGCCCTAACATCTCAAAGTTTAACACATTTACTAGCTGTCCCTTTTACAGCTTTATATTTATCATATTGCTTATTTATATGTCTGTTCTAATACCTACTAAGCAACAACTGTGTTTTTTCTTGTGGACCTTCCTATTGGTCTGTGGGAAATTTTAATTAAGCTCTGCGGGAATTAACCTGTTCTTCTGCTCAGGCAACATCAGTCACTGGAAAGCTCAACCTAAACTAAAAAAGGATGCTATAGGAGTAGAATAAAACCGGATATCTGTTGTTCTTGGTCCATTGCTACCTGTTCTCTTGGGAAGTCAAGTATCAAGCCCCTTGTGTCTTGCTGATCCTAATCACCCTGTCCTCTGTTTCAATGTTGCCAACAAACTCCAGTTCCATCTGCCGCTCAACTGCCAATAAAACACTATTCTTCTGTTTTCCAGTGTCCCAAGAGTAGCAATAAAACTGCATTCTCCTATGACTATCCTTGTCTCATTACCTTTTCTGCATCAGTCTTCAGGAAAAAAAAATGTTCCCCTGGGGGTTCAATGCTTCTATGTCTCACTGTCCTCCTATTGACAGGTGTGGATTTATGACAACTGGGCATAATAAAACATTAATGTACCTATTTGTCAAAATGAAAACAAGTGACATAATCAGCTTGGACATCCTGATTAACTTTTATGGGTAAAATGACTTCCAGTTTCCAAATAGTATTGGTTATGTAGTAATAATCAGAAAACAGATGTGGTAATAAAGAATAAACAAGGCTCATGTCCATTTGATGTACTTATTTCTATTCCACTTACTAATTGTTGTCCGTGTGTCTCTCAATAGTACTGTGCAGATCATAGGAGATAATTTTTTAATAAGGTTTCAAGTTTTTATCTGCAAACAGTAGGAATAGGAATCAGAAAAGATATTGTTGTAACTTCAAGGGCAAAGTAAAGTTAGCATGTAAGGTCTGTAGTGCAGTGTATTGAACCAAAGCAATCTTGATCTTGATCATTATTTGATTGGTGATTGCTTAGATATTGATTGGGCCAAAAAGAAAATGTTATTTGTTGAACGTGTGGGACACTGGTGACCCCTCTGCATAGGTTAAACCAGTTGTTGGACAAAGGACCAAATGTTCAGGGCAAAGATTTGCTCATTTGTCTTCTTGGCCAAATGAGTGGATACGATGTTGAGTGTATGGTTTAGTTTATTTTCCTAGATAGGATAGCCTCTCTATCTCTCTTTTTCATTTTGTTCTTTTTTAACCTGGTGAAACACGGGCTAGCTTTGGGCCTATTGGCTGTAATGCACTTTAGCTCACAATATTGATGGATCACTACACAAATGCTCTTCTACTGTTTGTGGTTGGCCAGTGACTTCATAGACATGTTAATGGAAGGTCATCTGTTTGGATTCCATGTTAATATATTTGCTGTATTATGTATAAAAATGTAAACATAATTCTTTTTAATTCTATCTGACTTAAAAGAAGGCAAAAATATATCTCAAGGAGCTTAAGGATCTTTTTTTACTCTAGTCTCTAGATCAAAAATAATATGAATTTTCTTAACCCTGCAATGTTCTGGTTTGCTAGAAGAACATTCACTACATATCATTTGACAGCTTTATCACATTTACGGTCAAAAACTGTTAGCTGCCCTCCCCCGGAGAGGATACCTCTTCCACAGACACCAACTCCCCCCTCCCCCGAGAGGAAACTTCCATACTTTTAACTGTAAAGAATGCCATCATGTGTTCTGGGGAGATCTTTTAGTGAATAGGCTCCCATGGAGATGTTGTATATGTGTTAATGAATTTATCTACAGTTACACCACCCCCTTAGGTACAGCTTTCTTTAGTTTACAAGAACACAACCTTTATTTATCTAGTTCCATAATGCCATCATGTTGCCTATCATGCCATAATGCCATCATGTTGGCTAGTTCTTCACTATTTTCCATGTTTGGGGGAAGGGTTACTATAAAACTATCAATATGTCTACAGAGTCATATCCATCCAGTACAGCGCTATTGTAGGATAAGCTTGGTAGTGCTTTACAAATAATAAGTGGTAGTGTTTTTCAAACAATGCCAATTTGTTAGGCCCTCCCAGTGATTATAATCTCTTATCCAGGGTCTCAGGTACGCAACTATAATACACAAGAATGAACATGAATATGCTGTAAATGATATCCTTATAAACGGATAATGATAGTGCTTAGTGATGTCATTACTTATTGATGTCATATTATCTGTTATAATTGAATATTCGTGATTCCATTTCTGTCACATGACTCACTAAAACTTGTGTATGATAATAAATAAAGTACCCCCTGTGTTTGTATATGGTCATGGAACTCCTCTGCAACTTATATCCTTATGTTTTACAAGAGGGGGTACTTTATTCACTATATAATTACTAGGGGGGGGCTGTGCCTTATAAATTGGCATCCCCAATGATTATACCTTTCCTTCTCCTTTAAGCTCTACTGCATGTCTTCTTCAACAAGAAGGATCAGTGACTGGATTTCAAGGGAAGGATGGGCTGTTGATTTACCACTTCCGGGTTGACCTTGTTTCCATATTTTCCACAATTCCATAGTTTCTATAGGAAAAGTATTGCATTTGCAGCAAGAATGACTCCAGTGTGAATAACTCCACCAATGAAGGAAGTAATTTGTTGCAGTTTACATGGCATGTGAAAGCAGAAGATCACCGACATTTCAACTTTCCTAAAAAGCATGTAATGTGTTAAAGGATCCGTGGGGTTAAATGGATGCTTTCAAAGCTAGATGCATGCCTAACAGTATGTAAGGAATTCTATTGTTATGCTTTCTGTGACCTATTTATAAGTAACACAGGCACGGCAGGTGCCCCTTTATGTGTTACCTATAAACAATACTTCCAACTATTGTTACTCTTTAGATTTAAAAAATAGTTGGCCCTATTGTATTATACAGCTCATTGAAAAAAAAATCCTCTTTGTTCCTACTTTTCTTTCTCTTTTTTTTTTTAAAATCACGTTGTCTTAAGTCATTACTGGGTTACAAATGAATTGCTTTACTGCCTAACTACTCATTGCAGGTTATTGAGCTGTAGGATTTCCCATTCACTTACCCCAATACACCATTGCACAATCCAACAGCTTGGGAGTGGGAGAGCCATTTCATAGCAGAGAGTTTGAGGGTGTCTATGATCGAATCTTTAAATGAAACACTTGAAGCACTCACTGTTACTTATTGGCTATTTCTGCTCTTTGTAGGCAAGACATGTCATTCTAGGATTTTTCATTACGTTTTCCATTTCCATGGCATTAAAGTGGATTTTAACTTAATCATTTACGGCAGATGGATCGAGTTCTCTTACCAGGAATAGACCCAGATATGTTGTTACGCACTCCAGGTTCATATTAATCATATTCATTTCAAGCGCACAATTTTACTGAATGAGCCAACTGAATTGTGGCCAGTTTAACGACAAGTGCTCCCTTAGCAATAAATCTAACTTAGCAAGTCACAGCGCGAGTGCTATTGTATAGGCGGCTCGATAATATCAGTAATTAGCAATATTATATTCTAAAAACCTTGCTGATGGGTAGCTATTATAAAGCACAACGTGGTTTCCCTACTTCTTTTGTCATTGAGGTCCTAATAGATCCATTATTTTAAGTTAGTACAAGATAGTAGAAATTGTCTCTAGAGGTGGCCTATTGCACCCATTATCTGAGATAATCTCCCAAATTTACAAAGGTAATAAGAACATTTAACAGCAGTTACTATACATCCCACCCCAAAATCCTGTCTGTTGTTTAAATTGCAGAACTTCCATTTACGTTCCCATGCTTGACCTGTGGGGTTAAGGCTCCATATGGGAGGGGGGAGGACATTGCCTACATGAGTAGAAAGTGGATTAAAACACTTTAAAGTCTTCTTAAAGCCAAAGTATTGCTAAGCGGAAATGTACACCAAGATTGGCTAAAAGTGTGGTCTGAACATGGTAAAGTCTTAAGCCCACTTGCAGCAACTCTTAGATGAACAATACTGCAAGTTCTGCTTACTTATGTCCCCGTCTATGGGCCAGATTTAATTCAGTGAGAAAAAGTTATCTCATGGTTTATCGTGTTAAAACTCATGGATGAGATTCGATTCAAGAAGAATAAAACGTTTCACCAAATTATGTTCTAGTTTTTCCCCATAGACTTCAGTAGAGTTTTCACACGATAAACCCTAAGAAAGTTTTTCTGAATTAAATTGCATCTCAAATTGAATCTTGTCCATGAGAAACCTTTTTCCTCACTCAATCGAATCTGGCCATATGCTTGATGTTGCTTATCTCTCCATCCACATATGCAACATGTCATCTATCTAATCATGAAATTTCAACAATAAATAATGAATACGTTTGTCTTTTGAGGTCGTTTTATCATGCAGGTTCCACTAATAAATCCTTAAAAAACTAGGGATGCACTGGATCCAGTTATTTGGTTCAGGATTTAGTCAGAATTTTGCATTTGTCTACAAGTTTTGGATTTGGCTGACTACAAGTATCCGGCTGACCTGAATATGAATTGTTAAAATCATGTGAAGGAAGGCATGCAGTTTTTTTTAACCTTTCATTACCCTAATTTGAGTTCTAAAATTAGGGCTCAGTTAATTTGCCATTGGATACTCTCTTTTCCCATTGTATAACTAAATAGCAGCAAGAAAAGGTCTTATTAAGGACAAGAAAAGGTAAACTAAAGAAGTAGGTAGAAATGTTGTACATGATGTTTTGTGCTTCTGTACCAGCCCAAGGCAAACACAGCCCTTTAGGGCTAGTCCACACAAGGAGATTGGGGGAGTGAGGCAACTTCGGGCAACTTCAGGCGACTATAGAAAACGCATCGCCACGTGTGCATTAGCGCAGGCGACTTTTCATTGTAGCCTATGGGGAAAAACGCTGAGGCAGTTCGGGGAGATAGTCGCTCAAAAGACGAGGCGATTAGTCACCAGGCAACAAAATCTCCCCGAATCTCCTCGTGTGGCCTTACCCTTAGCAGTAAAGATCTGTGTCTCCAAAGATGCCCCAGTAGCTCCTCATCTTCTTTTCTGCTGATTGACTGCACATACTCTGTAATGCTGTCACTTACTGAGCTTAGGGACCCACTCACAATATACAGTACACATAGAATAGAAATGTCACAATATAAGGCTGATTAGTAATTAATACAGATAATTACTACATGGCAGCACAGAAACCAGTGCAATTAGCATCAGAATTTAATAATCAGCCCTGTAGCATCAGCTTATATTACAGACCAACCTCATTTTCTGCTGGATAATTAGTGACGACCCCTAAGCTTAGCTTCTCAACAGCTGCTCAGAGCCCACTGAGCATGTGAGTGTCACAGACACTTTCCAAGATGGTGACCCCCTGTGACAAGTTTGAAGTCCTGGATCATTGCTGCTATTGACAAGCTGAAACTTTAGCCTTGTGCAATAAGTTCACTATATAAAATATGGAATTTTAGCCATATTCATTTTTAGGGTTTAGTTCTCCTTTAAGGCCTTATAAACATTTAAATTCCATAAATAATCAATATAAGGAGTGTGTTGCTAAGCCAACTTTAAGATTAGAGTAACAGCAAGACTTTCAGTTGGTTCAGAGTGTTCTCCTACATGCCCTTGCAATGTTCTAGCACAATTATCAGTCACAAAACAGAGCACCGTTGAACACTGAGTAGATGAGAATAACATTCTGTTTATATTTAGTATGACCTTTATAATCACAAAAATATTGGGCAAAAGGAAGAGGGTATACACCAAAATATGAAAATATGTGTATGTCTTCTAAAAAGTTTGAAATGTAGAAGATAGAAACAAAAATATTTAGCTAAAGGGAGAGTAGCAAAGTAAGAGATAGTTTTTATCCTCTCGTGTTCTTGTTCCCTCACCAGCAGGGATGGAGAGAAATATTTTGGCGTTAAAAATTGCCATGGTAAAATACATATATAGTAAAAAAAAGTCAAACAGAAAAAATGCCCACTGTAATGTATTTGGCAATTTTTGTTGCTGTTTCGCAAATTGTAAGCAAAGCGAAACGCATCAGAATCACCCATCAGTAATCACTAGTATTTAGTGATCAGCGAATAAATTCACCATGCATGGATTTGCAGCAAATTTCTGTGTTTCGCCACTGGCGATCTTGGTGATAATTAGCCACCGAAAAATCCGGCGTGTCCAAAAAAATTTGACACACTTTAAAATTCGCGCGTATAAAAATTGACCATCATGTTTGGCAAATTTTCACAGTTTCACAATTTTTTTTGCCATTTCACAAATTTTCCGGTGAAGCGAAATGGGACAGATTCGCCCATCACTTCTAGTATTAGCACAGCTGTGCATTTTGCCAATACGATCTTTAGATATATATATAACGCTGGTTTGGATTCTCTGCACAACAGATCCAACCTGATATTGTTTTCAGATTGCCTGTACACACTTTCTCCCATGTTCTTTATCACTGGTCTGTGTGACATAGGACAAACAACCACATTAGACAAGCAGAAGTAGCATGTAAGTGCCTGTCAGTGCAAGCAGAGAATATATGACAGTAGACTAAACTGAAAACGGATTCTCTAGAGACATTTGGCATTTTTCTGCAGCTCCTTGACCTGGATATGGATACATGCTCAATAGCTCCAAAGTCAAACATGAGTATAGACATAAGCATGTACAAGGGCATCAATTGGAGAAAAAAAATCTTCAATTTCTTTGATGTTATGGAATGCCATTGTTCCACTGACCATTAGAATATTTATTGCATTCTTTAAGTTGTATGTATGTATAACTTTATTTGTGAAGTACTGTTAAGGAACCACAGTGCCATACAATGCATAAAAGTACAATATAAATAAAAGTACAATGTTTAAAAGTGCACACAAGGAGGACAAGTCAGTTAATAAATATACAAAGTACAAAGAGCTCATATAAGGACACAGAGTATTATGTGATAAGAGCCACGGTAAGAAGGAGGTCCCTGTCATGTAGAGCTTACAGTCTGGGTGGGTGGCTAACATACTGGCACAAATTAGATGGGGAAAAGTGCACAAGGTAAAGGAATTGTGCAATAGGTGCCAGGATTAGACTTATGTTCTAGTGCTCCAAAAGGTAGACTCTGGTTTCTTCTAGAAGAGATTGATAGAGCACTCCTTATGGAGGAATTCAGGTATGAGAAAGGAACAGCAAGATAGAAAGGTGTGGGACGAGAGGTGGCAGTGGATGTTGATGGTGAGAAAGAAGGTGGCGCTGAGAGGAGTGGAGAAGACGGACAGAAATGTACAGTGAGACAAGAGAATAGAAGTAGTGAGGGGCAGAGGAGTGAAGGGCTTTGAATGTTAGCAGAAGATTTTTATATGCTATCCTTTGCATATGCTAAGGATTTTAGTTGGGGTTGAGCAGGTTCACTCTTGGGAGAGAGCAGGAGGATCCTGGTAGCACAGTTTAAGATTGATTGGAGGGGAAAGAGGTGGGAGTGAGGAAGATGGTTAGTAGCAGATTGCAATAGTCTAAATGGTATAAGATAAGGGGATTCAGTGTTGGACTGGGATGCAAGTAGCCCACCAGTAAACCTTAGGCTGAGGGCCCACTTTCCAAACTATTATTCCTCCTTTACTCACTCAACTTCTTTATTCTACTAGTCTTTTATATTTATTTAATATACTCTGTTCTTCCAATATTGTCTTTTTTTCTCATAAAGAAATATAGGGAATAACCATAAAATTGGGCAAATGGTTAAAAGCAAGAGGGCCCACTGACACCTTGGCCCACCGGGAGTTTTCCTGGTATCCCAGTGGGCCAGTCCGACACTGCAGGGATTAGTCTTTTGGCTGTTGATTGTGAATGAAAGGGGCGTATGTTGGCTATATTGTGAGGGAAGAAACAGCAGGTTTTGGCTGTAGCATTCATATGATTAGGGAAGGAGAGAGACTGGTCGAGATGACCCCCAAGCAGCCTGCTAAATTAACATTAGTAATGGTCATGGTAATAGTAATGGTGAAAGAAAGATATGGGATAGGTTTGGGTGGGTGGGTGGATGCTTTTGGTTCATCCAGGAGGATATAGCTAGTAGGCAATTTGCTTTCAGGGTCTTAATGTCAGTGGTTAGTGAAGGGGGTGTCTAAAAATATCTGGATGTCAATCGGCAGGCAGGTGATATTTAAGGTAAAGTGAAGATTTAAGGCCTCATAAAGAGAGAGTGTACAAGGAGAACAGCAGAGGACCAAGTATAGAACCCTGAGGCACCCCACCCTATGATGAATGGGGGGAGAGGATTTGTTTGAAAAAGTAACAGAGAAGGACAGGTCAGAAAGGTAGTAAGAAAACCAGGATGCAGCTCAATCCTGAATACCAATGGAATGAAGAATTTGCATTAGAACAGAATGGTCAATAGAATCAAAAGCAGAAGAAAAGTCCAGGATAATGAGAACAGAGTAGTGTCCCTTGGCTTTAGCAGTCTGGAGATCATTTGCAATTCTACATAAGGCAGTCTCAGTGGAGTGTGCAGGTCGAAAGCCAAACTGCATAGGGTCAGGCAGATTATTGGTGCAGAGAAAGTTAGTAAAGGGGAAAAGACGAGATATTCCAGAAGTTTAGAGACTAGCGGTAATAGAAAGACAGGGCGGTAGTTAGAAAAACACGATGGGTCCAGTGTAGCCTTTTTCAGAATGTGCAGGAGGGGAAGTACCAGAAGTTAGTGAGTAATTGAATATATGAGTAAGTACTGGAATAAGGACAAGAGAAAACTGTTGCAGTAGTGATGTGATGGCATAGGATCAAGTGGGCAGTTGTATTTTCAGTAACTTGTACTTAATTGCCCTTTCAAAATTATATTTAAAAATCCTAATTGCACATAACAACATAATATATCTGAGCACCCAGAGTTGCTATGCTTTTGCTTCTTCTTCATCTTCATCACAGTCTGTCTTCCTCTGTTGCACCTTAAGGCACTTTGCATTATCATGCTTTTGGAATCCCACCCTAATTTCACACTTTCTTAGCTAATTTGCATATATAAGGCACAGATGTCACCATTACCATTTCTAATGTTGTCTGCTACTCTCAAACATGTCGAAGATGGAACATCACTGAAAACATATATATAGAGCAAAAATCAGAATATATATATGGTTAGTGATGGGCGAAAAATGATAAACATTTAAATTTATTAATTAGCCATCAGCAAATTAAAAATGTGTTTACTGCAAAGAAGCAAGTTATTCACGTCATTGTCCAATTACAGGAGTTCCTAGTTAGTTTGAAGCAGGAGGTAGAATTTCACAGTTTATAAGAATTTATAACAGCAATTGTTGGAGCTGCAATCGACAAAAACTTGTTCGGAAGGAATTGTAGGCATAAAATTAGATTTTTTTTCCTGGTGAAATTGAGCATTATTGGAGGAAAACATTGGGAATGCTGCGACTGCTGAAATGTCTCATAGTTTGCTTTAATCGAATCAGATTTTTTTACAATCTCTGACCTAATGACATCATGTCATATCATAAATATAAAGTGGCCTGATGTGAAGGTGCAAAACTGAGCAGTAAATATGGCAACAGCCCTAGTTAGGAGGAAGTCTTTACAGTTGAGGACTATGGGGCTGACATGGGGGGTAACAGGTCTCCTGAACATTGTTGCTGTTCAGGAGACCATTATCCAGAAAGCTCCAAATTATGGGATGGCCATCTCCCATAGACTTAATTTTAATCAAATATTTCAAATTTTAAAACCTGATTTGCTTTTTGTCTGTAGTAATAAAACAGTACTTTGCATGCAATCCCAACAAATATATACAGTAATCAATCCTTATTGGAGCAATTTAATTAATATTTAAATTATTTTTTAGCAGACTTAAGGTATGGAGATCCAAATTACAAAAAAATCAATTATCCAGATAACCCTAGGTCCCTGTCACGTTCAGCCAGGACCGCCATCAGAAATCGCAGGGCCCCATACGACAAAATTTCCTAGGCCCCCTGGGCTGCACCCACCGTAAGCCCCACCTACAGGGGTGGCTAGGGATCCCACATGTTAATAGAAAATAAAAAGATATTGGTGGTCAGGGCCCCCCATAAAAAAACATTTGTGGCCAGGGCCCCCTCATTAAAAAATATTGGTGGCTAGGACCCCACATGAAAAAAAAAATGGTGGCCAGGGCCCCTTAAACGTCCATGCCTTCCCGAAGTCAGCAGCTCTCAGAAAGATGGGGGCTCGGCTAATCAAGTAAGTGTGGTGTGGCCGGGCCCCCCTTACCCTCAGGGCCCCCTACAACTCTCCCCCCTGTCCCCCCCTGATGGCTGCCCTGCGTTCAGCACCCTATATCCAGAACCCAAGCTAAGCTCCCTGGTCTCGGCTCTCACTTCTGCCTCTAACCACCGCCTTTCACCTCGGGAGGAGCCCTCGGCTAATTGGATGCCGCCAGGTCTTATTTGAGAGAGGAGCAAAGCTAATGGTTCTGGACGAGCAAAGGGGCACGATCGTCTCACCAGGATACTGGAAGGAAGAACACCACCAGGAACAGGCAGGCCAGGACAGCACAAGCAGAGAATGTTAGACAGGCCGTAATCAGGAAAGAAGAGCGTAGAATATTCAATGGACAGGCAAAGGTCAGATTGGTGAGGTCAGAGTAGTCACAAGCAGGCAGGATCAGGATTGGAGAGGTCAGATAAATCAGGCAGGCAAGGGTCAAAACCAGTAATAACAATTAGAATCAAGCACCTAGGAACTTACAAATAGAACCTAACAATGGGCAATGAGTTAAACTACAAGGCCCCTTTAAATAGTTGAAATTTTGCGCCGTTGCACAATGATGTCATCATGCCGGCACATAACCAAGGGAGCGCGTGGCCGCGCGCACCATAGAGAAACTGGCGCTGGATGGATACAGATGCATGCGGCAGGCGTCCCCGCCGAAGGCACGGCGTTCGTCCCCACATGCCAATGAGTGGACCACTAGACCACCAGGGTAACTATTCGTTACAGTCCCAAGCATTCTGGATAACAGGTCCCATAACTGTACATGTTACCTAACACAGCAGCTATGTGGATTATGTTTAGCAGAGGGACCAGAAACAGTTTAGATTCTGGGAAATACATAAAGCAGTTTGTACTGATCTCAGTCCAGCACTTTCATGAGCATTCCCAATGTTTTCTTTTAAATGAGAGCTCTTACAAACCAATTACAAACTCTCAAGAGCATTTCGCATGGGAATTGCTGGTGAGACTTAACATGGAATACGCGGCACATTTCTGGGCAGTGAACATATTAAATATGAGAAAAATCTGTCAAGATTGAATTTGTTCTCATTGGAATAGAGGAGTCGAAGCAGGGATATGATATCCATATAGAAAAATATTCAAGGTCAATACAAATCTCTGTCTGGGGATTGTCACTAATCAGTAAAACATATTAAATTGCTTGAAATGTAAAATAAGTCGCAGCCTTCTAATATAAACCATTTTAATAATGGTCACTATGAGGAGAGAAATAGGTTAGTTTTTCAGTTACACTTTCCTTAAAGGGGAACTCCACAAAAAACATAACTTGAGCTTTTTGAAATGTAAACATAATTTCAAGCAACTTTGCAATATACATCAAATAAAAAATATGCAGACTTCTCATGGTTTTTAATGGTTTGGAACAGTTCCCTAAGCCTAACCCCCTGCTCTCCTGCTGATCTCTCTGACTACTTTGCTGAGCTGGCTGACTAATGTTACTTTATATCAATAGCCATCTGTCCTCAGCCTGCATCCTCCAAACCCCACAATTCCCTGCACATGTGATTTCAATGAGGAAAGTGCAATGCAATGTGGGTTATGTAGTTCCTGCATGCTGTCTGTAAACTGTGGAGAATAGTGATGGGCGAATTTGCGCCGTTTCGCTTCGCCGGAAAATTTGCGAAACTGTGAAAATTCACGAAACGGCGCTAGTGTCTCGTTTTTGACGCCGGCGCCCATTTTTGACGCTGGTGCCCACTTTTTTGACGCCGGCGCCTGTTTTTGATGTCAGCGCCCGTTTTTTCAAAAAAAAAATTTTTTGCTGGCGTTTCCCGAATTTATTCGCTGGCGGCGAATCGCGCAAATTCGCCGCGAATTCGTGCCTGCCGAATAAATTCGCCCATCACTAGTGGAGAAGTTAAACAGCTGGATTTCAGCATAGAAAATGGCATTGATTCATACTTTTGAAGAAACAGATAACTGTGATGGTATATTAGGGGTTTCTATGTTATGGGGACCTCCAGATTTTGGTTTGGAGGCCAGAGTTCCCCATTAAGATAACTTTTTTGTAGTACAGAAAAAACAGCAAGAAGGAGTTCATATTGTGCTGAAGCAAATAATTATTATACACAGGCATCTTAAAAAATAGCACTAAAATTATGAATCTAAATAATCGTGAAACTGTATCAAAAAAATTTGCCCGCAGCTCATTTTTCTTTGCGCAACAAAACAAAAGACGGGAGACAAAAAAGAGAGGCATACGTCATTTTTCCTTCCACTCTCCTTCCCCATCAACCAAAGGGTTGTCTATATAAGGACATTCACATAAATATATGGTTTGTTCATTTTAATATGGAATACAAAGCACCCAGATATTACCTGTTGGTGGTCAGATGTATTATTAGTTGTGCCTGTGTTTGAAAGCTAGTCTTAATATATAAATTCTACAGGGTACTTTTTGCTTAAACAGCAACATACTGTAGTACCAGATACCATTACCAGTTTGTAAAAACCAACCAATCAAAAATTTTCAAATATATAGCATTTTTCAAATTCAGGTGAATGGGATCGAGCCGCAAACTCTAATCTAATTCATATCGAATTGAATCTTATCCGTATTTAAAAAAAAAAAACCTCAATTCCAGGACGTCCCCCATAGGCTAAAACAGCAATTCGGCAGGTTTCAGGTGGCAAATAGTCAAATTTGAATCTTAAAGAGCCAGTATATGATAAATTTCAAAATTCTAAGTTGATTTTTTTAAAAAACTTGAATTGAATTTTACCCTATTTACATAGTCAGCACCCTCACCTCCAAGAAGCTTTTGTATGATGCTCGTCCAACGGTCCCCAACCTCAGTCCGTTCATCAATTCAAATTGCAGTAATAGACGGCACCAATCATTGCTGTGTTATCTTAAAATGCCTTTATTGGGACATAGGCGTGCCGGGTGTTTGGGGTCAGAGCCTATGTCCCAATAAAGGCATTTTAAGATAACACAGCAATGATTGGTGCCGTCTATTACTGCAATTTGAATTTTACCCTAGTCAAATTACACTAAAATAAACCCGAAAATTTTAATTTTTAAATCGAAATTCAAATTTCCACTTCGACCCATGATAAATCTGCCCCCTACTGTTTTCCTTCCATGAGGGTATATTTTATTGCGTACACGCTATAGAGCCCATTCCATTTTTAATTGTTGGGTGCAGTGTGTTGTGGGCACATGGTGGAAGCAGGTCTTTGTGTTCCAGAATTAAGCACAAGAAACTACGACTTCCAGATTAGGGATGTAGCGAACGTCGGAAAAAAAGTTCGCGAACATATTCGCGAACTTGCGCAAAAATGCGAGCGGTTCGCGAACGGTTCGCGAACCCCATAGACTTCAATGGGAAGGCGAACTTTAACATCTAAAAAAGACATTTCTGGCCAGAAAAATGATTTTAAAGTTGTTTAAAGGGTGCAACGACCTGGACAGTGGCATGCCAGAGGGGGATCAAGGGCAAAAATGTATCTGAAAAATCTGCCTGTGTGTGCTTGGAAGAGATAGTGTAGGGGGAGAGCTGTTAGTGATGCTAGATGGCAGTTGGTTGAATAACACACTGGGCAAAAAATGCCTACAGGGCAAATAATGCCTAAAAGGTCAACTTATACACTACTACAGCGGTAGTAAAATAAAAAAAAGTAAAATAAAAAAAAAATGAATATAAAAAAAAAAAAAAATTAAAGTTGGTGCTGCTGAACTACTAGGAGCAGCAGATTAGCACACCAGTCCCACTCCCCAACACTGCTAGACTAATAGCACTGGGCTCTTATAGTAGTAGTAGTAGTAGTAGTAAAACAACAAAAAAATAAATAAAAGCAGTCCTTACAAGGACTACTGTTATTGCAGCAGTCAGCAGATGAGATCAGAAGCAGGACAGCTGCCCACTGCAGCTACATACAGAGCACTGCAGTAGAAGGTAGATTACTAGCCAGCAAAGCTACCTAAGCTTAAATGTCCCTCAAACCCCTGCAGACTTCTGTCCCTCCAATAACAGAGCAGTATCAAAACGATTACTAGCCAGCAAACTTTCAACTGTCCCTGAAATCACTAACAGGCAGCAGCTCTCTCCCTACACTATCTCTTCAGCACACACAGGCAGAGTGAAAAAAAGCTGCAGGGCTTCGGTTTTTATAGGGAAGGGGAGTGGTCCAGGGGAGAGCTTCCTGATTGGCTGCCATGTACCTGCTGGTCTGGGGTGAGAGGGCAAAAAAAAGCGCCAACAATGGCGAACCCAAAATGGCGAACGTCGCGCGACGTTCGCGAACTTCCGGCGAGCGCGAACACCCGATGTTCGCGCGAACAAGTTCGCCGGCGAACAGTTTGCGCCATCTCTATTCCAGATAAATAATAGAGCTGCTTACATTCAGCAGTGATGGATTTACTGGGGATATCATACAAGGAACGTTGATGGACCCATGGTGCAAAGAAGCCAAGTTCTTACACCTGCTATAGAGCTGTGTTGAACTTCCAATGTCATTCTCTGCATGAAGTTTAGAGTGCAACTATGCCCCAGGCTCTAGCTCTTAGTGAATAAGCCCTAAGGGGCCTAATTTTGCTTTCTTTGTGTTCTTGCACTTGTGCCCAGAGCAATGGTTTCTAAATGACTTTTTATCTTCTTCTGCATTTGAATACACGTCAAGAAGCTGTCATTAGTAGAATGCCCGGTGAGACAAAATTCTGAAAAGTTTTGAGCTTTTACACAAGAAAGAGTGATTCAACTGTTACATCACAGGGATCCTAGTGAACAAGTTCCATCGTCAACCACTTGGGCCTTTGGTAAGTCAGTGATACAATATCAGTACTATATTCAAGATCCTGACTGATGTCTATGTGGTAGATTTACTAAAGAGCAAAGTGGCTAACGCTAATAACTTTTCACCAGCGTTACCATCTGCAGGGACATCGCTGATTTACTAACAGGTGCAGGCACCAATTCGCTAGCAAAGGAGACTGTCGCTAGCTGTCATTCACACTCTATCGCCAGGTGACTTTTCGTCTAGTGAATGGACGTTACTCCGCAAATTAATTAAAATGCGGATTTTACTGAACGTGACCTCTTTCGCCAGACTTGCCTTCACCACCTCAGATCAGGCGAAGTACTGTAAAGCAGCCAGATCTTCCTCAATCTTCTGTCACTTACATCATATCCTGTGAGCCGAAAATGCATCAAAGTTCAAAAAAACGCTGGAGTCTTTTCCTTTTTTCAGCGTGATTGCCTGCAAAAGTCCTAACAAACTTTTTCTGGGGAACCGTTTTTTTTTCCAGACATTCCCTAACATATGGAACATTAATTTTACAGTGGGCTCATGTGTAGGGCATTATTATAACTCTATTGTCTTTAGTAAGGTTCCCTGGACATGTGTTTTAAAAAGTAGAATTTGTAAGTATTTGCACCATTTAAGATAAAGACGTCCATACAACTTTAAATTTCCCTCCCTATGCAAATTGACCTGAGTGCAAGATCACTAGCGAATTTTCGCTAGGGAAAAATGAATGCTAGCGCATCTTCGCTTTGAAATGCTCGCACTGCTGAAGTAATGATGAAAAGTCATCAGTGGTCAGCACCCAGGACGAAACTCCACATATTGGCGAAGTCAATTGCAATTATGCCTGGTTAAGTGTTGCGGTGGGTGCGAAACGGACGCCGGTGAAACTTTGCCGGTTAGTAAATCTGCCCCTATGTGTAAGTCACTATAAGGAATAAAATTAGACTGTAGTTATGTTGACTTATTCTTTGCACCAAGTACTGTTACAGTGAAACACTGCACTGATGCCCAATAGAACCAGATGCATCACTGCCTACTGTTTGTTCAGTGCAATTTCCACAACTGGCTTCCCATGCATAGTGGGACAGACCACCAATTTAGAGCTACTGTTTGCCTAGTGGATTCTGTTTTTCTTACTCTAATGTCGAACTACCCAAAACAGCCACCGTAGTTTTGAAAAGATTTCTACATTTCTGCCTTGTGTGAAGACAAACCAACCATTGCTATATTGTAACATTGTGCAATAAGTTCAGTATGTAAAATGTGGCATTTTACTTTAGTTTAGTTTAATTCTCCTTTAAGATTTCAGATCAGTTCAGTTGTGCTGTACCCGCAAATACAAACTGAATCTTGAGTAAGTAGGCCGAACACATAATCAGTGAAATAACATTTTTCAAATGTTTATTTGCAGAATCTCCAGTCCTTTATAAAAAATCATGTCCTTAATTTAATGGAGAACTAAAGTATGTAAGTTTTATTTATCTTTAAAGATTATTTAAGGCTAAGTAAAATAGACTCTTATTAGATTGCATTTTGAAATACCAAAAAAAAAAAATTCTCATAGTCCAATTTCTTTTCATAATATAAAAATGTCAATTGGAAAATTTGCAATTGCTCATTTAATTTGAATAAAATTATTACTATTGGGTATAATTTGAAAACATTCATATGTAGTGGGGTTTATTATACAGTATAGGACCAATTATTCAGATGCTCTGCACCTGGGGTTTTCCGGAAAAGGGATCTTTCTGTAATTTGGATCTCCATACATGTGAGGGTTTATTTATCGAGTTGTGTTTTTTGCATCTTTTTGAAAAACTCGAATTTTTTGGGGATTAAAAAAAAACTTGAATGCTCAGAAGCTGAAAAAAGCTTGAATCCAAAAATACTCCAACTAAAACCTGTCGAGGTCATGTAGAAGTCAATGGCAGAGGTCCCTTGAACCATTTGAAGATGTTTTTAGCCTTCACAGGTTTTTTTCTGTGGTTTGCACTCGAAAAATCAATTGTATTCATCCGAGTTTTTTACATTCAAGTGTTTTTATAAATAAGCAAACATTAGAGTTGTGAATTTATTCAAAGTAGAAAAAAACCTCACAAATTCGACTTTTGATAAGTAACCCCCTAAAGGTATTATTTACTAATATTTGGATTTCTTTTTTTCATGAATTATATTTTTTCTCTACAAAGTCATGCTTTTTTATTTCTCGAAAACTCCAAAATTTCAAGATTTATAAAGAATAAAAACCACAAAAAATTAGAATACAAAAATTCGCCAGAAGAAGTCAGGTTTTTTTACGGTGGTTTGCGCTCGAAAACTTGATCAATTGCATTCATTTGAGTTTTTTACATTCAAGTTTTTTCATAAATAAATTTAGATATTTTTCTTTTCCCCTAGTAAGTATCTAAAAATTGTAGCAGATCCTTCAGCATTTTTTCCCCATTTGTACTATTTATCAGATCTTTTAATAACTTTAATGTTCGGGGTTTTAGAGAAAAAGATTTTAATTTTTATTTCATAAAGCTCTAATACCACTGAATTTTTTTTTCGAGATCTCTTATGCCCAGAAGCTAAAAAAATCTTGAATCCAAAAATACTCCAGCTAATACCTGTCAAGGTCATGTACCACTAATACCACTAAAATTCAGACTTCAATAAATGGGCCTCACTGTGTACTTAAAATTAATTCAAACAATAAATAAACCCAATAGCCTCTAAGGGCAGAGACAGACTGTGCTATTTCGGGAGATTAGTCGCCCAGTGACAAATTGCTTCTTCTTCTGGTGATTAATCTCCCTGAACTGCCTTCCCACCTGCTAGAATGCAAATGGAAAAAGGCAACTTCGAGTAACCTCAGAAAGCCTAAGGGGCAGATTTTTCAAGGGTCGAATTTCGAAGTGTAAAATACTTCGAAATTCGGCCATTGAATTAAAATACTTTGAATTCGAATATCGAAGTCAAAGTATATTTCACCGAATTTGGCCATCGAATGATCAAAGTAAAATCGTTTGATCGAACGATTAAATTGTTCGAATTGAACGATTCGAGCGATTTTAGCATATGATCGAGCAATTTTACTTCGATGTGTAAAGACTGGTTGTAGAAGGTCCCCATAGGCTAACATAGCACTTCGGCAGGTTTAATTTGGTGAAGTATTGAAGTCAAAGTTTTTTTAAAGAGACAGTACTTCGATTATCGAATGGTCGAATATTCAAACTATTTTTACTTCGAATCAAATTCAAAGTAAATTTGAAGTCCTATTCAATGGTCGAAGTATCCAAAAAATTACTTTGAATTTCGAATTTGTTTAACTTCGATAAATCCCTCGAATTCACTTTGACCCTTGATAAATCTTCCCCTAAGTGTTCTGAGTGCCATTTTGCCGGCGATTTACATTCTAGCTAGCGGAAAAACAGTTCAGGGAGATTAGTCACCTGAAGAAGAAGCGATTTGTCGCTGGGCAATTAATCTCCTAAAATAGCAGCCTGTGTCTCTGTCCTAATAAAGATTAATTAAATCTTAGTTGGGATCAAGTACAAGAAAATCAGTTTTAAAAATCTGAATTATTTGCTGAAAATGGAGACTGTGGGAGATAGCCTTCCTGTTATTTGGAGCGTTATGGATAACGGGTTTCCAGATAAAAGATCCCATACCTTTACCGAACACGTTCTCTCAAGTAAAATGTAAAGTTTAGTTTTTCCAGTGTACAGTCCCTTGTGAAATTCCTATCACCATTTCCGATTTGGAAAATATTCAGAGTACAAGTGCCTATTCTGTGCACGTTCATTTGATTTACACATGAATAAATCATTGCAGTTATTTAAATCATTGTCACTGATTTATGCAGATGGAGCAAAACAAATAAGCAGCCCGCTCATTTGCTTTTGTGAGAAGGAATATGAATTAGCTTTGTTTGGTATTGTGTTATTAAGTAGCTTCATCCCTGTTTCAATGATCCCACCAAAAAGTCAACAAGCAGGAATTTAGAAAAGACAAATGGAGGGTTAATAATATACAGTGTTATAATATAATCGCTTAGTAGCAGGCAGAGTGAATGTGTAGACAAAATCATTAGGGATATTGCAGTGTGTGATGTTTTACAATTTCACATTTGAAAACCAAAACTCTAGGGGCTGATTTACTAAAATTCAGATTTCTAATTTTCTTCACAAATCTTATTTTTTCTCTAAAACCCTAAGAGGGGGAATTGGATTAATAGTCACAGGGGTTATTTAAAATGGCATCTTGGCAAATATTTAGCACGGCTCTCAGACGCTGGCGAATATGAAACTGCGCAATTTCGATAAGCAAAGGTTTAGCGTTAACACTTGCTCCGGATTTTTGTTAAATATTTTGTTGAAAAAAGGCTTTGTGATTGCAAAATTTTATTACATCCACTTTGAATGTTCGCAAAAACGATTTGGTCGCAAACTTTGCGATTAAGACGTTGAGGTCTTTAATCAGTCAAAAAGGACACAAACGCGGTCGCTAAAGATCTTTGCACAGGTTTTTTGTGCTAGCGAAACATATTACATTCCTCCCTAAAAATGTTAGTGTAAAAATTCTAATATAAAACCTCGCCCAGTAAAAGTAGTCAAGGTCCCATAGAAGTCAGAAAGAGCTGCATTGATCCTATTGGGTCTTTTTTAGCTTTGAGACTTTGAGGTTTTTGGATTTTTTTTTCACTACTAACTGTCTGAAAAACTCACATTTGTAGAGGTTTTAGAGGTTTTCACTATTTCATATTTTGATATTTTAATAAATTACATGCCATTCATAGTTTTAGAGAAAAACCAGTTTATTCGTGGTTTCAAAAACCTCTACTAAAACCTCTAAAATGAGAAGGTAGATAAATGGGCCTCTACAGGTTGGTAATGAAAGGTCAAGATTTGATCCAACAATCTTTATTAAACTTAGACAAAGATACAAACTGATGTAAGTTGACGTTGTATTGTCAATGCTGTTGCGCCATTTTCGTAGCAAAATATATTCGAGTCAATGGGGGCGACTTTTTTGTTATGGAAACTTATTCGATACAATGACTTTTTTCTAGCAAAATATATTAGAGTCTAGGGGAGACTTTTTTCACAAGCCAATTGCATTAAGTCCATTTGAGTTTTTTGTCACTCCAAATGCATAGTCAATGGGCGTTTTTCTTCTTCCTAATACAATGAAGTCAATGGGCATTTTTTCTCAACAAAATTTTATTTCACAGCAAATCCTTTTGCAGTTTTGCAATAAAAATCTGCCAATGGTGAAATGTGGAAACCCAATGGGGCAAATTCACTAACCTCCGCAAATTCGACAGCAACGGCTTCGCTCACTTCACCACACTTCGCCAGGAAAACGCTAATTCGCTAAAATGCAAAGTTGCGTCCAAGGTGCTAAACGATGGCAAAGTTTCACTAGTGTTAACCCTTTAAGTGCCAGCAGAATTTCACATTTTGGTTACGCGAAATGCCAGCCGTTTTTGAAACATTTTGTGCTCTCTCACTTTAGGGGCATTTTCTGAGGGGAAACCTATAGTTTACCTAGGAAAACTATACATTGTTTTTTTCGGTAGAAACTGAGCTTTTTAAATCTGCCTGAGTTTTCATGTATTTACACCTGTGCAAAAAAATTTATAGTGCTAAATACCAAAAAAAAATGAAAAATTACCATTTTTCATCGTATATCAATTTATACCAGAAAAATATTTCATTTTACGGATGAAAATCCAACTGATTTGGAAAGCCTTATGTCTCTCGAACGTGCCAATACCAGATATGAATAGTTTTAGGGAGATTTAGGATTTCTGTACAGCAAAAACTCCCGGCAGTATATTACCAAATTTTGAAAGCACTAAGGCAGAAAACGGCATGCTGTAGATTCCAAGGCAAAAAATCCTGAAACCGTAGGTTTACCCCAGAAAACCATACATTTTTGAAAAGTACACATTCTGCCGATTACAAAATGGGAAACTATGTCTCTCTACTCCCAACTACCAAACATAAAAGCTTGTCTGAACATAGCGGTTTTTCAACAAAAAATTCAAAATTCTGAAAAATCATTTCAAAGGTTTTATTTTGCTGCTCCGCATATCCCAAACTATATTAGGTACCAAGAAAAAGCACCTGAAATATGATTGCCAGGGGTCCACTGAACAATTTGATACCCATTATGCATAGGTTTACCAAAGTATCTGGCATTTAGAGACACCAATATGTAGTTAGCACATCCAAATTGTTCAGGACTTTACTTCAGCTACTGAGAAATCAACACATTGACTGCATTTTTTGTGGGGTAAAAACACAGAAATATATGTTTACCCCCCAAACCCATACATTTTTGGAAAGTACACATTCTACCGAATCTAAAATGGGTACCCATGCCTTATTGCTCCAAACTACTGAGTCACAAGGCTTTCCCAAAGTTGTCGGTTTTGGTGAAATATCTGAAAACTGCCTCAAAGCTTCAACTTCCCAGCACCATATCACCCATGTGTCATTACGTACTAAGCAAAAGCACCCTAAATATGATTGCCAGGGTTCCTCCGAACAGTTTGGTGGCCATTGTTCATAGGTTTACCAAAGTATCTGGCATTTAGAGGCCCCAAAATGAAGTTAGCGCATACAAACAGTCCCGTGGGTAACCAGCTAATGAAAAATCAACACATTGACTGCATTTTTGTGGGGTAAAAACACAGAAATATATGTTTACCCCCCAAACCCATACATTTTTGGAAAGTACACATTCTACCGAATCTAAAATGGGTACCCATGCCTTATTGCTCCAAACTACTGAGTCGCAAGGCTTTCCCAAAGTTGTCGGTTTTGGTGAAAAATCTGAAAATTGCCTCAAAGCTTCAACTTCCCAGCACCATATCACCCATGTGTCATTACGTACTAAGAAAAAGCACCCTAAATATGATTGCCAGGGTTCCTCTGAACATTTTGGTGGCCATTGTTCATAAGTTTACCAAAGTATATGGCATTTAGAGGCCCCAAAATGAAGTTAGCACATACAAATTGTCCGGTGGGTAACTTCAGCTAATGAAAAATCAACAAATTGACTGCATTTTTGTGGGGTAAAAACACAGAAATATGTGTTTACCCCCCAACCCCATATATTTTTGGAAAGTACACATTCTACAGAATCTAATATGGGTACCCATGCCTTTCTGCTCCAAACTACTGAGTCGCAAGGCTTTGCCAAATTTGGCGGTTTTGGTGAAATATCTGGAAATTGCCTCAAAGCTTCAACTTTCCAGCATCGTATTGTCCATGTATCATTACCAGCATAAAGCATCCTAAATATAAACATATGGGTCTACTAAACAGTTTGATGCCCAATGTGCATAGATATACCAAACTATGTGGCGCACAGAGACCCCCAAATGACAATATGTATAGACATTTTCACGGCTGACGCGCTAGCTGCTGCAATATAACCACCCGGTGTGTGTATTATGCGACATTAGACCACCTAACAGTACAGAGACCCCAGAAAACCATATATTTTCAGAAAGTAAACATTCTGACGAATCCAATATGGGTAAATAAGTGTTTCTACTGCAAACTGCCAAACTGCAAAGCAATGCTGAACATAACGGTTTTTATCAAATTTCGGAAAATCGTCACAAAGCTTCAATTTTACCCCATTATATGCCACACATTTCGTAACGTATCAGCATAAAACATCCTAAATATGAACGCCAGGGGTCTACTGAACACTTTGATGCCCAATATGCATAGATATACCAAACTATGTGGCGCACAGAGACCCCCAAATGACAATAGTGTATATACATTTTCACAGCTAACGCGCTGGCTGCTGCAATATGAGCACCTGGTGTGTGTATTATGCGACATTAGACCCCCCTAACAGTACAGAGACCCCAGAAAACCATATATTTTCAGAAAGTACACATTCTGACGAATCCAATATGGGTAAATAAGTGTTTCTACTGCAAACTGCCAAACTGCAAAGCAATGCTGAACATAACGGTTTTTATCAAATTTCTGAAAATCGTCACAAAGCTTGCATTTTACCCCATTATATGCCCCACATTTCGTAACGTATCAGCATAAAACATCCTAAATATGAACGCCAGGGGTCTACTGAACACTTTGATGCCCAATATGCATAGATATACCAAACTATGTGGCGCACAGAGACCCCCAAATGACAATAGTGTATATACATTTTCACGGCTAACGCGCTGGCTGCTGCAATATGAGCACCTGGTGTGTGTATTATGCGACATTAGACCCCCCTAACAGTACAGAGACCCCAGAAAACCATATATTTTCAGAAAGTACACATTCTGACGAATCCAATATGGGTAAATAAGTGTTTCTACTGCAAACTGCCAAACTGCAAAGCAATGCTGAACATAACGGTTTTTATCAAATTTCTGAAAATCGTCACAAAGCTTGCATTTTACCCCATTATATGCCCCACATTTCGTAACGTATCAGCATAAAACATCCTAAATATGAACGCCAGGGGTCTACTGAACACTTTGATGCCCAATATGCATAGATATACCAAACTATGTGGCGCACAGAGACCCCCAAATGACAATAGTGTATATACATTTTCACGGCTGACGCGCTGGCTGCTGCAATATGAGCACCTGGTGTGTGTATTATGCGACATTAGACCCCCCTAACAGTACAGAGACCCCAGAAAACCATATATTTTCAGAAAGTACACATTCTGACGAATCCAATATGGGTAAATAAGTGTTTCTACTGCAAACTGCCAAACTGCAAAGCAATGCTGAACATAACGGTTTTTATCAAATTTCTGAAAATCGTCACAAAGCTTGAATTTTACCCCATTATATGCCCCACATTTCGTAACGTATCAGCATAAAACATCCTAAATATGAACACCAGGGGTCTACTGAACACTTTGATTCCCAATATGCATAGATATACCAAACTATGTGGCGCACAGAGACCCCCAAATGACAATAGTGTATATACATTTTCACGGCTGACGCGCTGGCTGCTGCAATATGAGCACCTGGTGTGTGTATTATGCGACATTAGACCCCCCTAACAGTACAGAGACCCCAGAAAACCATATATTTTCAGAAAGTACACATTCTGACGAATCCAATATGGGTAAATAAGTGTTTCTACTGCAAACTGCCAAACTGCAAAGCAATGCTGAACATAACGGTTTTTATCAAATTTCTGAAAATCGTCACAAAGCTTGAATTTTACCCCATTATATGCCCCACATTTCGTAACGTATCAGCATAAAACATCCTAAATATGAACGCCAGGGGTCTACTGAACACTTTGATGCCCAATATGCATAGATATACCAAACTATGTGGCGCACAGAGACCCCCAAATGACAATAGTGTATATACATTTTCACGGCTGACGCGGTGGCTGCTGCAATATGAGCACCTGGTGTGTGTATTATGCGACATTAGACCCCCCTAACAGTACAGAGACCCCAGAAAACCATATATTTTCAGAAAGTACACATTCTGACGAATCCAATATGGGTAAATAAGTGTTTTTACTGCAAACTTCCAAACTGCAAAGCAATGCTGAACATAACGGTTTTTATCAAATTTCTGAAAATCATCACAAAGCTTGAATTTTACCCCATTATATGCCCCACATTTCGTAACGTATCAGCATAAAACATCCTAAATATGAACGCCAGGGGTCTACTGAACACTTTGATGCCCAATATGCATAGATATACCAAACTATGTGGCGCACAGAGACCCCCAAATGACAATAGTGTATATACATTTTCACGGCTGACGCGCTGGCTGCTGCAATATGAGCACCTGGTGTGTGTATTATGCGACATTAGACTCCCCTAACAGTACAGAGACCCCAGAAAACCATATATTTTCAGAAACTACACATTCTGACGAATCCAATATGGGTAAATAAGTGTTTCTACTGCAAACTGCCAAACTGCAAAGCAATGCTGAACATAACGGTTTTTATCAAATTTCTGAAAATCGTCACAAAGCTTGAATTCTACCCCATTATATGCCCCACATTTCGTAACGTATCAGCATAAAACATCCTAAATATGAATGCCAGGGGTCTACTGAACACTTTGATGCCCAATATGCATAGATATACCAAACTATGTGGCGCACAGAGACCCCCAAATGACAATAGTGTATATACATTTTCACGGCTGACGCGCTGGCTGCTGCAATATGAGCACCTGGTGTGTGTATTATGCGACATTAGACCCCCCTAACAGTACAGAGACCCCAGAAAACCATATATTTTCAGAAAGTACACATTTTGACGAATCCAATATGGGTAAATAAGTGTTTCTACTGCAAACTGCCAAACTGCAAAGCAATGCTGAACATAACGGTTTTTATCAAATTTCGGAAAATCGTCACAAAGCTTGAATTTTACCCCATTATATGCCCCACATTTCGTAACGTATCAGCATAAAACATCCTAAATATGAACGCCAGGGGTCTACTGAACACTTTGATGCCCAATATGCATAGATATACCAAACTATGTGGCGCACAGAGACCCCCAAATGACAATAGTGTATATACATTTTCACGGCTGACGCGGTGGCTGCTGCAGTATGAGCACCTGGTGTGTGTATTATGCGACATTAGACCCCCATAACAGTACAGAGACCCCAGAAAACCATATATTTTCAGAAAGTACACATTCTGACGAATCCAATATGGGTAAATAAGTGTTTCTACTGCAAACTGCCAAACTGCAAAGCAATGCTGAACGTAACGGTTTTTATCAAATTTTTGAAAATCGTCACAAAGCTTGAATTCTACCGCATTATATGCCCCACATTTCGTAACGTATCAGCATAAAACATCCTAGATATGAACACCAGGGGTCTACTGAACACTTTGATGCCCAATATGCATAGATATACCAAACTATGTGGCGCACAGAGACCCCCAAATGGATATATAGTAGATAAAATTTACAAGGAAAAACAAAATAAGGCAGTAAAGAGTGAAATGCAAAAAAATCCAATAAAACCACAAAAATCAATGTTTTTTTTCCAGACTAGTGTTATCGGCCATCAGAATCACAGTTTGAATATTTTAGCTGGGCCAAACAGGTTATACGGCTAGAAACAAGTGAACACAACATACGCAGAGCTGAAAATGCAATAAAATGGCTAAAAATTCAATAAAATGGCTAAAAATGCACCAAAATACCCCAAATTGCAATATAATCACCGAAATAACATAAAAAAGATATTGCACAGTACGGTTAGCGAATACGCTATTCGTAATGGCAATAAAACATTTTTTTCAGCCAAAAAAAGAGACGATGCGATAAGAAAAAAAAAAAAAAAAGCCACAATGCCATGTATGTGCGTGTGCGTGTGTACAAATGGTAAATTACATGTTATGTGCGCGTGTGTGCGTGTGCACATGTGTGTAAGTGCAGTGAGTGTAAGTGACCCCCCCAATCCCCAAAAATGTATGTGTAAGTGTGTGTAAGTGTGAATCTAAGTGTGTATTACTGTAATAAGTGTGTGTTGGTGTGTTTGTGTGTGTAATTGTTGCACTAACCTGAAAAAGTCGCTGGAGACTGTTGCACACGATCAGGAAGAGGCCCTGGAAGAAATCTGCAACGTCTTCTGTGTCCCTGTGCTGTGGGGGCGGAGATCTCCGGCGCGGTGTAGGCTGCAGCAGCAGGACACGTAAGTAGCACGTGCCTGCTGCTGTTTTTGGGCCCCTGGGCGATCGCGCCCCAGGGGCCACTCGATTCCCTGCTCTGCTCGTTGCCTAGGGGCAGGGGATCGAGCAGGAACGGAGCGAGCGGCTCTAACAGCCGCTCCTCCGCTTCTGAACCCGGAAGTGCTGCAGAACGTAGAATCTACGTTCTGTGGCATTTCAAGTTACTTTTCCACAGAACGTAGATTCTACGTTCTGTGGCACTTAAAGGGTTAATTCAGCAAGCACAGTTGTGCTAGCGTTGGCTAATTTGCATACGGCGGGAAGTTAAAGTTGAATGGACGTATATGTTGCAGCAAATACATTACATTACACAAGCCCAGGGAACCTTTATAAAAGAAAATATAGTTGTTATATTGCCCTACACATGAGCCCAGTGTATAGTTTATGTGCTATATGTTAGGAAATGTAGGGGGAAGCTGGGTACCCTAAATAAAAATGACGATCTTTTGCAGCCTATCACCCTGAAAAACTGAAAAGTCGCCAGCATTTTTTGGGACTTAGAAAAATTTTCAATTTTTTTTTGAGGAAATCCTATCTACTCTATTGCACTTCGCCTGGTCTGAGGTCGTGAAGGCAAGTCTGGCGCAAGAAGTAACGTTCATTAAAATCCGCAACTTAGTGAATTTGTGTAGTTCCGTCCATTCGCCAGAGCAAGAATTCGCCTGATGTTAGAGTGTGAAGTAGTGCTACAGTCTATCTTCACTAACGAATTTACGCCAGCACCCACTAGTAAATCGGTGAAGTCCCGGAATGATGTCATGCTGACAAAGTTTTGCCAGCATTAGTCAGGTCGCCCTTTAGTAAGTTTGCCCTAATGAGTGGTGAAACAAATGCTCATCACTATCCCTAATTTGTGTTTCTAAAAAATGAGCATCCTCCAGCCAGATTCTCCTGACTACAGCAGTGCCAAACACGGCCAGAGCTATACTCAGTGTGGTCACTGCAGGACCCTGTGCTCTGAAATGAGTGCAGAGACCTGCAGCAATTCATATATTGTTCAAAACTATGGCAGGTTGTGTCTCTTTAATTGACTTTGCACCCTGTCTTCCACCTTGTCTACAACTGTTATAGGCTGAATTAAAATGATAGATCGCAGTACTTTATTTTCTGCCTAGCCGACCTATGAATTGAATCATTTACTTGAGCTATTGGCCAAAAATCCATTTGACTAAAACATGCGATCTAATGTGAGCCTGACCTCTATGTAACCAACTTAAAGGGCTAATTCCCTGTAATTAAACCAGTAAAACTTTTCGAGAAATTAGGTATGGGAACCTAGGTTTGTCTACTAATACTACAGCATGGGTTCATCATTTCCCCCTTGTAAAGTTTTATTCAGTATATTATAGCATAGACTAATAATTCTGCATATCCTACAGCAACCAATCAAATGCTTGCTTTCATTGCACTACAATCAATATCCCATGAAAGTTAAGATACCGTATATACTCGAGTATAAGCCGACCCGAGTATAAGCCGAGGTACCTAATTTTACCTATGAAAACTGGGAAAACTTATTGACTCTAGTATAAGCCTAGACACAACTACAGCCCTGTCTCCCAGCAGCGCACATTCTGCCAAAGTGACCCCCCAGCGAACAACCGGACTTCTTTGCAAAGTTGATGGTGACAGAGAATTGCCAAATGGATTACTGTGTGCATTGTCCCACTGTCCCACTACCATGTGCAGAGGGTGCTGTTTGATATTGCCATCACTGTTAATCTTTCATATAACCAACAGAGGGCGCTGTGTGATATTGCAGTCACTGTTAATCTTTCATATAACCAACAGAGGGCACTGTGTGATATTGCAGTCACTGTTATTCTTTCATATAACCAACAGAGGGCGCTGTGTGATATTGCAGGCACTGTTAATCTTTCATATAACCAACAGAGGGCGCACTGTTATTCTTTCATATAACCAACAGATGGCGCTGTGTGATATTGCAGTCACTGTTATTCTTTCATATAACCAACAGATGGCACTGTGTGATATTGCAGTCACTGTTATTCTTTCATATAACCAACAGAAGGCGCACTGTTATTCTTTCATATAACCAACAGAGGGCATTGTGGGATATTGCAGTTTCTCCCCAAGTATACTGTTGGTATAGGAATGATTAAAAGTGACTGCAATCTCAGCTAGCCGGGTCAGGTACCGCTGACCCGAGTATAAGCCGAGGTAGACTTTTTCAGCACATTTTGGATGCTGAAAAACTCGGCTTATACTTGGGTATATACCGTAAGTGCATTGGAGTCAGATCCATTGTACAAATTGACCCTTAATTCCCCCATACATGGGCCGATAAAAGCTGCCGACAGACTCAGTCGACAGCTTATTGGCCCGTGTTTGGGGCCATCCGAAGGGCGTTGATCGGGTAGGGTAAAAAAATCCCGCCTAATGAGCAGTGTATGGCCACCTTAACAGTTATTTTTTATTTCCACTGATAAATCTATATAGAAGGCTAAAGCGACAGACTTAACACCATCCTGGTACCTTTGTAGATGCATTACACTGGGCATTAGCATTTTAAAGAAAGCTGCATATATTTAACTTCATCTGCCATTTACCTGGCATACCACTGGCATTTTAATATCTGCCATCCTTGTATCTGGTATTAGCAGGAAGAGGCATTACATATTCCTTATTTGCCTTTGATTATTGCTAGTCCTATATGCATCATGTTTGACTTCTTGTGCCCTCGTGGCCTTTCCTTCTCATAAAAACAGAAAGTAATCAAAACTAGTTTGCACAGCAAATATCCTGAAAAATGAATCTTTATTCATGGAACGAAAAAAAAAAATCTCAAAAATGGCAAATTGACAATCAGAGCTAGAAGCTCGATAATTAAAAACACACCGACCTAATATTGTAATTACATGTTTACATGGCACCCAGTGATGTACACTGCACAGAAAGAGAGAGGACTATTTATAGAGAAATTTGAATTTAAATTAAAAGTCTGCAAGACCCCCAGCTCCTTCATTTATAGATAACAACCGGTCCTTCTCCAGGGACGTATGGAAAGAGCAGAAGACAGAGGGACGCATCAGACTCTATTTGCTGTGGGATACTTAATTGCATCGCCTTATCTTTTTGGGGAGGAAATCTTAACTGATTTTATCAGTAGTCTTTTATGTCATTTACTTTTAATTTCCTTCTCAGTTCATTGCTCTTCAAGAAAGTGTCTATTGCCTGAAGGTCTGAAAACATGCAAATGCAAAGATCCAGCAACAAGAAAAGCTAATGGTTGTCAGGAATATGTTAATTGCATTAGTCGGCCCGTGCTCCCGACATTTTCATGCTCCAGTTGAGGAGAAGGTAAAACTATTTAGTGCATCTTTGACACATTACAAAGAGAGATATGCAATAGGATTTTCATTTATACTACCTGGTGTTTTATCTCTTCTTCTACTGCCGATCCTGAATTCTTTAGCAATTCATAAGCACGGTCTTTCTGTTGACTTGGCATAAACTATTTACTAGCAGAGTGACGGGGTAAAGTAGAACTGTCATAATTGATCATTATTCTTTTTTTTTTTCTAAAGTATATTCTGCATTAGCGTATAAAGTCACTAATCTTCTAGTAAAGTTTTTATGGCAGAAAAGAGGTAGCCATATGCAAAATATGCAGTTAGCTGTTCTGTTAATACCTTGACTCCTTCATACTTTCCACAAGGAAGTTAGGTACATTTTTTGGGGTCCATTAAGTTGGCTTAGAACTGACCACTGCAAGGTTTTGTGACAAGGAAGATACAGGGCCCATTTATAAATGGATTTAAACTAAGGAGCACATTATGCTACATGTTCCTTTGCAACTTGTGCTGAGTACCAATGTTCCCATTAATATTGATCTGATAAATTGTGGACATATGGGCAAATTCACTAAAAGACGAAGCGCCTAATTCTAGCGTTAATTCGCTATCGTTAATTCGCTAGCGTAGCGCATTTTTGTTAATTCGCCGATTCACTAACGGACGCTGGCATAAATTCGCTAGTGTTACTTCGCACCCTTACGCCTGGCGAATTTGCACAATGGACGTAACTACGCAAATTCATTAAAGTGCGCATTTTTCTGAACGCTACCTTTTACGCCAGACTTCCTTCGCCACCTCAGACCAGGCGAATAGTAGATAGGGATTGCTTCCAAAAAAGTTAAACATTTTTCTAAGTTTCTTTTTTTATGGGTGATAGGCTGAAAAAAGATCGAATTTTTTTTGGGGCTCCCCTCCTTCCCCCCTACATTTCCTAACTCATGGCACCTTAAATATACAGTGGGCACATGTGTAGGGCAAAATAAAAATTTTATTTGCTGTTTTGAAGGTTTCCCAGGCTTGTGTAGTGATGCTACATATACCTCCATTGTAACTAGAGATGGCGCGAACTGTTCGCCGGCGAACTTGTTCGCGCGAACATCGGGTGTTCGCGCTCGCCGGAAGTTCGCGAACGTCGCGCGACGTTCGCCATTTTGGGTTCGCCATTGTTGGCGCTTTTTTTTGCCCTCTCACCCCAGACCAGCAGGTACATGGCAGCCAATCAGGAAGCTCTCCCCTGGACCACTCCCCTTCCCTATAAAAACCGAAGCCCTGCAGCGTTTTTTTCACTCTGCCTGTGTGTGCTGAAGAGATAGTGTAGGGAGAGAGCTGCTGCCTGTTAGTGATTTCAGGGACAGTTGAAAGTTTGCTGGCTAGTAATCGTTTTGATACTGCTCTGTTATTGGAGGGACAGAAGTCTGCAGGGGTTTGAGGGACATTTAAGCTTAGGTAGCTTTGCTGGCTAGTAATCTACCTTCTACTGCAGTGCTCTGTATGTAGCTGCAGTGGGCAGCTGTCCTGCTTCTGATCTCATCTGCTGACTGCTGCAATAACAGTAGTCCTTGTAAGGACTGCTTTTATTTATTTTTTTGTTGTTTTACTACTACTACTACTACTACTACTACTACTACTACTATAAGAGCCCAGTGCTATTAGTCTAGCAGTGTTGGGGAGTGGGACTGGTGTGCTAATCTGCTGCTCCTAGTAGTTCAGCAGCACCAACTGTAATTTTTTTTTTTTAATATTCATTTTTTTTTTATTTTACTTTTTTTTATTTTACTACCGCTGTAGTAGTGTATAAGTTGACCTTTTAGGCATTATTTGCCCTGTAGGCATTTTTTGCCCAGTGTGTTATTCAACCAACAGCCATCTAGCTGTGTGACCTTGTTCACATTCTGTCTAAATATCCATAATATTACCGTCTCCAGAAAAAACACCGGAGTGACTTTTTTCAAGCAGCCATAATAAATTTTACGTAATCCGTATCCATCGCTGTAGTAGTGTATAAGTTGACCTTTTAGGCATTATTTGCCCTGTAGGCATTTTTTGCCCAGTGTGTTATTCAACCAACAGCCATCTAGCTGTGTGACCTTGTTCACATTCTGTCTAAATATCCATAATATTACCGTCTCCAGAAAAAACACCGGAGTGACTTTTTTCAAGCAGCCATAATATATTTTACGTAATCCGTATCCACCGCTGTAGTAGTGTATACGTTGATCTTGTGGGCATTATTTGCACAGTGTTTTCTTCAAACCGCCATCTAGCTGTGTGAGCTTGTTCACATTTTGTCTAAATATTGATAATATTATCGTCTCTAGAAAAACCACTTGAGTTACTTTTTTTCAAGCAGCATTCTTATATTTTACGTAATCCGTATCCACCGCTGTGTATACGTTGACCTTGTAGGCATTATTTGCACAGTGTTTTCTTCAAACCGCCATCTAGCTGTGTGAGCTTGTTCACATTTTGCCTAAATATTGATAATATTATCGTCTCTAGAAAAACCACTTGAGTTACTTTTTTTCAAGCAGCATTCTTATATTTTACGTAATCCGTATCCACCGCTGTGTATACGTTGACCTTGTAGGCATTATTTGCACAGTGTTTTCTTCAAACCGCCATCTAGCTGTGTGAGCTTGTTCACATTTTGTCTAAATATTGATAATATTATCGTCTCTAGAAAAACCACTTGAGTTACTTTTTTTCAAGCAGCATTCTTATATTTTACGTAATCCGTATCCACCGCTGTGTATACGTTGACCTTGTAGGCATTATTTGCACAGTGTTTTCTTCAAACCGCCATCTAGCTGTGTGTATTATCGTTTCCAGAAAAACCAACTGAGTTTTTGTTGTTGTTGTTTTTTTAAAAATAATGCCAGGCAAAGGCAGGCCGCCACGCAGAGGCCGTGCTAGGGGCCGTGCTGCTATGCAATCCTGTGGCCCTAGCAAATTGCCCAGTTTTAAAAAGCCAATGACCCTGAACTCCCAAAATGCTGAAGAGGTAGTTGACTGGCTTACACAGCACACCCCATCCTCTACCGTTTCTAACTTTACCACAACATCCTCCTCATCCTCCACTGCTATGGCCACCCCACGTAACACTTCCTCCACCACCGGTGCCCCTTCTTCACTGGAGTCAGAGGAGTTATTTTCCCATGAGTTTCTTGAACTGAGTAATGCGCAACCATTATTGGCAGAAGAAGATGAAGGAGATGAGGACGTTACACCAGATTTAATTCTGGCAGAGAACACGACAGAGATGGACATAATGATGAGTGATGAGGAGGAGGTCCCCGCTGCTGCTTCCTTCTGTGATGTGTCAGAAGAAATTGATGCATCTGAGGAGAATGATGATGAGGAGATTGATGTTTTGTGGGTGCCTAGTAGAAGAGAGCAAGAGGAGGGTAGTTCAGATGGAGAGACGGAGAGTCAGAGAGGCAGTAGGAGAATAAGACTTAGAAGAAGCAGGGAGGACAGCCCGCAGGGATCAGTAGGGCAACAACATGTATCGGCACCTGTGTTCAGCCAGCCAACGCACCCGCCATTGCCGCCAATGCCGCCAACTTCTACTGTTACCGCCAGATCGCACACTTCCAAAAAGTCAGCAGTGTGGGATTTTTTTAATGTGTGTGCCTCTGACAAAAGCATTGTAATTTGCAATGAGTGCAGTCAGAAACTGAGCCTTGGTAAGCCCAACAGCCACATAGGTACAACTTCTATGCGAAGGCACATGAGCGGCAAGCACAAAGCACTTTGGGAGCAACACCTCAAAGGCAACAGGCAAACTAAAAGCCACACTCCTTCTGGTCCAGCATCTTACTGCTCTACCTCTGCTCTCCTTGACCCATCTGAACCACCCTCCACTCCGCCTTCCACCTTGACCACCTGTTCCCATTCCCAGTCATCTGCCACCAGCCAAGTTTCTGTGAAGGCCATGTTTGAGCGTAAGAAGCCAATGTCTGACTGTCACCCCCTTGCCCGGCGTCTGACAGCTGGCTTGTCTGCACTCTTAGCCCGCCAGCTTTTACCATACCAGCTGGTGGACTCTGAGGCCTTCCGCAAATTTGTAGCAATTGGGACACCGCAGTGGAAGGTACCCAGCCGCAATTTTTTTTCTAAAAAGGGAATACCACACCTGTACCAACATGTGCAGAGCCAAGTTACCGCATCTCTGTCACTTAGTGTTGGGCCAAAGGTCCATATGACTACTGACGCATGGTCCTCCAAGCATGGTCAGGGCAGGTATGTCACCTACACTGCCCACTGGGTGAACTTGGTAATGGCTGGGAATGGGAAGCAGGGAATGGGTAGCTCAACAACAACAACAACAGTGGAGTTGGTGTCACCGCCACGGATTGCACGCGGTTCTGCCACCACCTCTACTCCTCCATCGCTCTCTACCTCGTCTTCTTCCTCTTCTTCTTCTTACTCTGCTGCTGGGTCCTCCTTCTCCTCCTCCACACCTGTGCACCCCCAGCTCCCCCTAGGCTATTCGACGTGCCAGGTACGCCGTTGTCACGCTGTCTTGGGGATGACGTGCCTGGAAAGCAAAAACCATACCGGATCTGTACTCCTGTCATCTCTGCAGTCACAGGCCGATCGGTGGCTGACCCCACACCAACTGCAGATCGGAAAAGTGGTGTGTGACAATGGAAGCAATCTGTTGGCAGCGTTGAGACTGGGAAATTTAACACATGTGCCCTGCATGGCACATGTGTTAAATTTAATAGTCCAACGTTTTGTCTCCAAGTACCCAGGATTCCAGGACGTTCTCACCCAGTCCAGAAAGGTGTCGGCCCATTTCAGACGTTCCTACACAGCCATGGCACGCCTTGCTGACATTCAGCAGCGCTACAACATGCCAGTCAGGCGTTTGATTTCTGACAGCCAGACTCGCTGGAATTCAACGCTCCTTATGTTGGAACGTCTGCTGCAACAACAAAGGGCCGTCAACGAGTACCTTTTTGAACTGGGTGGTAGGACTGGATCTGCAGAGCTGGGGATTTTTTTCCCCCGTTACTGGGTGCTTATGCGCGATGCCTGCAGGCTCATGCGACCTTTTGAAGAGGTGACAAATATGGTCAGTCGCACCGAAGGCACCATCAGCGACCTAATACCCTTCGCTTTCTTCCTGGAGCGTGCCGTGTGACGAGTGACAGATGAGGCTGTAGACCAGCGTGACGAGGAGCTGGAAGCGCACGATTTATGGTCGGAATCACCAGAACGAACCCAGGCACCTGCTGCAATGCAGGGAGAGGTGCCAGAAGTGGAGTCAGAGGAGGAAGGTGGCTTTGTGGAGGAGGAGGAGGAGGACCAACAGGAGCAGGCTTCCCAGGGGGCTAGTGGTGACCATTTGGGGACCCCTGGTCTTGTACGTGGCTGGGGGGAGGAGACCGTGGATGATGCAGTCCTTGATAATGAGGAAGCGGAGATGGATAGCTCTGCATCCAACCTTGTGAGAATGGGGTCTTTCATGCTGTCATGCCTGTTGAAGGACCCCCGTATCAAGAGGCTTAAGGAGAAGGACCTGTACTGGGTCGCAACGCTACTAGACCCTCGGTACAAGCATAAAGTGGCAGAAATGTTACCAACATACCACAAGTCCGAAAAGATGCGGCATTTACAAACCAGCCTGCAAAACATGTTGTACAATGCTTTTAAGGGTGATGTCACTTCAGGAACTCATCAACATTCCAGGGGCAGAGGTGCCAGTAATCCTGCCACGAGCACACCTGCAAGGACAAAGCCCTTTGGCCGGTCTGTAACATCAGACATGCAAATGTTTTTCTGTCCAAGGCAGCGCCACAACCCTTCTGGATCCACCCTCAAAGAACGCCTCGACCGGCAGGTAGCGGACTACCTGGCATTAACTGCAGATATCGACACTCTGAGGAGCGATGAACCCCTGGACTACTGGGTGCGCAGGCTTGATCTGTGGCCAGAGCTGTCACAATTTGCCATGAACCTCTTGTCTTGCCCAGCCTCAAGTGTGCTCTCAGAAAGGACCTTCAGTGCAGCAGGAGGGATTGTAACTGAGAAGAGAACTCGCCTAGGTCACAAAAGTGTCGATTACCTGACCTTTATTAAAATGAATGAGGGGTGGATCTCGGAGGGTTACTGCACGCCGGAAGACTTGTTCTGACTTCTATGCAGCTGTCCTTCTCTTCAAGCCTCATGACTCCACACACAGCTGTCCTTTAGCGTCCTCCTCCCTCCGCCACCGTTACAAACTAGGGTGCAAACCCTACTGGTTTAATTTTTTCTGGCCTCAGTGGCTGCAACCAAAAAAACTGGGCAAACAATGTCTACAAGGTCAACGTATGGCGAAAAATGACTATTTTCAGCATTTATATGGCATATTTTTTCTGGCAACTGTGCTTCAGTGGCTGCGTCCAAAAAAATGCATATTTTCTGCATTTATATGGCATAATTTTTCTGGCCTCTGTGCTTCAGTGGCTGCAACCAAAAAAATGCATATTTTCTGCATTTATATGGCATAATTTTTCTGGCCTCTGTGCTTCAGTGGCTGCAACCAAAAAAATGCATATTTTGTCCATTTATATGGCATAATTTTTCTAGCCTCTGTGCTTCAGTGGCTGCAACCAAAAAAATGCATATTTTCTCCATTTATATGGCATAATTTTTCTGGCCTCTGTGCTTCAGTGGCTGCAACCAAAAAAAATTATATTTTCAGCATTTATATGGCATAATTGTTCTGTCAACTGTGCTTCAGTGGCTGCGACCAAAAAAATGCATATTTTCTGCATTTATATGGCATAATTTTTCTGGCCTCTGTGCTTCAGTGGCTGCAACCAAAAAAATTTATATTTTCAGCATTTATATGGCATAATTTTTCTGGCAACTGTGCTTCAGTGGCTGCGACCAAAAAAATGACTATTTTCAGCATTTATATGGCATATTTTTTCTGGCCTCTGTGCTTCAGTGGCTGCGGCCAAAAAAACTGGGCAAACAATGCCTACAAGGTCAACGACGTTGACCTTGTAGGCATTGTTTGCCCAGTTTTTTTGGCCGCAGCCAATGAAGCACAGAGGCCAGAAAAAATATGCCACATAAATGCTGAAAATAGTCATTTTTTGCCATACGTTGACTCAACGTATATGGCAAAAAATGACTATTTTCAGCATTTATATGGCATATTTTTTCTGGCAACTGTGCTTCAGTGGCTGCAACCAAAAAAACTGGGCAAACAATGTCTACAAGGTCAACGTATGGCGAAAAATGACTATTTTCAGCATTTATATGGCATATTTTTTCTGGCAACTGTGCTTCAGTGGCTGCGTCCAAAAAAACTGGGCAAACAATGTCTACAAGGTCAACGTATGGCGAAAAATGACTATTTTCAGCATTTATATGGCATATTTTTTCTGGCAACTGTGCTTCAGTGGCTGCGTCCAAAAAAACTGGGCAAACAATGCCTACAAGGTCAATGTATGGCAGTTGTTTAAAGAGAACAGTAGATTACTAGCCAGCAAAGCTACCTAAGCTAAAATGTCCCTCAAATCCCTGCAGACTTCTGTCCCTCCAATACAGAGCAGTATCAAGCAGATTACTAGCCAGCAAACTTACTATCATCTGTCCCTGAAATCACTAACAGCTCTCCCCCTACACTATCTCTTCCAAGCACACACAGGCAGATTTTTCAGATAAATTTTTGCCCTTGATCCCCCTCTGGCATGCCACTGTCCAGGTCGTTGCACCCTTTAAACAACTTTAAAATCATTTTTCTGGCCAGAAATGTCTTTTTTAGATGTTAAAGTTCGCCTTCCCATTGAAGTCTATGGGGTTCGCGAACCGTTCGCGAACCGCTCGCATTTTTGCGCAAGTTCGCGAATATGTTCACGAACTTTTTTTCCGACGTTCGCTACATCCCTAATTGTAACTTCAATTTGGCGTCGTATACAAATGAAGCATCGCTAGCGTAACTTTGCTTTGCTTGGCTAATTAACGTCAGAGCAACTTCGCAACCTTACGCTTCCCCAGAGCGCAACTTCGGATTTTAGTGAATTTGCGTAGCGCTGGCGAAAATATGCCTAGCGAAGTGCGGCGAAGCAGACACTGGCGCAACTATGCATCTTAGTGAATGTCCCACATAGACACAAGGAATTACCAGGAGCGTAACTACAGAGGAAGCAGACCCTGTGGCTGCAGTGGGGACCAGGAGGTATAGGGACCCCATGAGGCCCTAATTCATATACAATTTCAATAAATATTAGTAAAACAGGTCAATCGCTATCGGGGACCTGAAAAATTATTTGCAGTGGGGCCCAGTAATATCTAGTTGCGCCACTGACCAGGAGATTGGTGGTTATTAGTGATGGGCGAATCTGTCCCGTTTGCCGAAAAATTCGCAAATTTACAGCGAAACAGCAAAATATTCACAAAACATATTGAACTCGATGGGCATCAACATTAATTTGAAGTGCATCTATTTTGACTCAGAATGCTCCCATTAAGATTGATCTGATGAATTGTGGACATAGAAGCAAGGGAACCCTGGAATTACCGGGTGTTTATTCCTGGGTTCTCTTAGCAACTTGCGTCCACGGCTGCAACTGGCTTGCTCCAAGGAGATTGGACTGCAACACCATTATTGACAGAAAGTATTAGCATGATCCAAGCAGCAAAACAATGCAGGGTCTGAATGGATATAGTTTAGGGTTCCCCATGCAAGCGCACAGTAACCAGCAGTGCAACTCTTGCAGTTGTGGTCTCAAAACATGTTGTGTAACATATCCCAAATAAAGGGAGTTGTGGGTTCATAGCATTAGTATGCTGGAAGCGGCATCCTCCCTACTGCTGAAAACTATTTACTGCATTGTTCAGTAAAAAATGGCTGAAGCCAGTGCTGTATTCTTGATGGCCAGGTTGGGGAGATACATAAGCATGCCCCATACTACATCCCCCATACTGCCCCCTAACCTGGGCACCATTTAGATGTGCAAGCTGGTGAGAACCCTATTTTAGACAGTAGGGACAGGGCTGATTAAACCCCACCAGAGTATAGCACCTTGTTCCAGATACAAAGGGACTGATTTGTACTATGGGGCATGATATGGAGCCTGATTTCATACCCCCTTCATACTTTTGCACTTGTTTCTGGGGCGTTTGTACATAACTCCCTGCATGTTTACCTAAATAAATGTGTGTCCATATTGATGCATTATGATGAGAACTAAACCCTAACAATGAATATGGCTAAAATGTCATGTTTTATATATTGAACGTATTGCCTCAGCCTACAGTTTCAGCATCTCAATAACAGCAATGATCCAGGAGTTTGTCACAGGGGGTCACCATCTTGGAAAGTGTCTGCGACACTCACATGCTCAGTGGGCTCTGAGCAGCTGTTGAGAAGCTAAGCTTAGGGGTCGTCACAATGAGTCTCTAAACTCAGTAAGTGACAGCAGCACAGAACATGTGCAGTGAATCAGCAAAAAAGAAGATGGGGAGCTACTGGGGCATCTTTGGAGACACAGATCTTTACTGCTAAAGGGCTGTGATTGCCTTTGGCTGGTACAGAAGCCCAAAACATAATGTACAACATTTCTAGCTTACTACTTCAGTCAAGCTTTAATTCTCCTTTAAACTCAAGGATGGGACATCCACTATTACACTGGAATTCTCAGGATAATGCTGCATTGTAGATAAAAAACCATGGTGATTGTGTCACGATTAGTTCACTGTGCTCATAAATGACTCTTTTGGAATGTTCTTCGCACTGAATTTGGAAAAGGGAAAAACAGGATTCCATTCCTATATCAAATTCTTTTGGCTTTGGGTATGTCTGTTAAACTAACCATATATGGGTCAAATCCCTTGGATTCATTATGTCTGAGTTATATGATCACAATGGGATTAGATAGGTTTGATGAACCTAGTTCAAGACAATAATGTAAGAAAACTAAAGTGTTTTGGATGCAGTTTAGCCCCATGGGTTTGATAAAATAAATATTTGTATATAGCCTTGGGAATTATTAGCACTGCTATAGAACAAAAGTCCTTATATGGAAGCTAAAAAGGCATAGAGAAATTGTAAATCTTAGGGGCTGATTTATAACTTTGGGGAAAGAGAATTGGGTCCACTCACAGTTTTTTTTACCAAAATAGTTTTATTTTTTTTTAAATTGTGTTTTCCTTCATAAAATCAATTGCTCACCACCTAAAATCTGGTGAGATTTATAAAGGAAAAATGTGATCAACAAAAAAAATTGTAGAAAAAAATAAATGTGAGATTATAAACTTAAGGACTGAATGCTGGATGTATGATCTGGTCTCTGTGTTGTTTATGCTGTAGTCACTGCACATTCTTCACTTCTTTTCTTAAAAAAAAAAAAAATCACCCATGGGGTTAATTCATCATATTCGAAACCGTCAAACAGAACTGAATTTTATTGCACTGGACTTGACTGGGAGTAAAATAAGATTGATTATTTATAGAATAGTAGTTTTTGACTACACATACATATTGGTAAAGAAATGTTTGAAAACACTCTAAAAAATGATGAATGCTTTATTTCTCTTCTGCAGTGGAGTAGAAAGAACATTTCATTGAAATTTTATTTGAAACCAAAGTTTATTGAAATTGAATTACATTTTATATAAGTCAGTTACAAAAAGCTAGAAGTGATGCTTGAAAAATGTGCAGGAAATTATGAATTTTCAGTGGAAAATATAATTTTTTTTAAAATGATGTTTTTTAAATTAAATTATTAAAATGGGACAATTTGTCTGAATGTTACAGATTTAGAGATTTGACCATTTCTTTATTGGGAAGTGCTTTATTGAATTCTTTTCAAAATTCTCTGAAAATACCTCAACATCCAAGTCACATGTATAGGGGTTGTAAGATGTTTTTCAGAGAGCTTTATGGAGAATTTATTGATGTTGCATTGTATTAAAGGAACAACATTAAATTTAAAATATAATCCACACAAAGTCATTCCCTAAGCATCAATGACAAAGATTGTACTGTATATAGATTATTGAAGCAATTACCAGAGCAGCCAGTTCTGCCTTATGATAATTTCCTCAATGTAATCACTGCAAGTTCCTTATCACTGAGGTTATCTACAGCAGGTGAAGCCTTATTTCGAGTGGCTGAGATAAAATCATCTACAACAAAGTGTTCATTAGTGCAAAGCAATTGAAAGCTGCATAACAACATGGATTTCAGACCTGCAGAGTCATTTGCACATGACTAAAGACCTTTGAATGGGAATGATTCTTCTATCTCCCTATCAAAAAAAAAAAATGTTTGAGGTTTTCAGGTAGGTAAATAAAAGGCAGTATTTATTCCACAATCTGTGAGTAATGACCTGTGACAAAGCTTTTTCCTCCTGTTGCCAAAGGTGTACTTGGATCTACATGAACAAATGTCAAAAGACCCTTGCTGAGCTTTGTGGCATCCGGCAACCTAAGCCTTGTGCTCAATACCCCCCAGGGGTCACTGCTACACCTGCAGTGGACTTCAAGGTCCACATGATCTCAAAATGGTCCACCAGTTTTAAACAAACATACACTGAGCTCTGGCATATATTGCCAGATAAACATTTGTCAGTTTATGACTATGAAGATTTTCATTCATCCAGGTCATAGTATATCTAG
Source organism: Xenopus petersii (assembly GCA_038501925.1). Lineage (NCBI taxonomy): Eukaryota > Metazoa > Chordata > Amphibia > Anura > Pipidae > Xenopus > Xenopus petersii. Next base: position 24,255,489 of record CM076680.1, on the reverse strand, counting down.
TATGGGTCAATCTAAAAACAGCTGGACTTGCTGAGTAATCAATTAAGACGTTTCACTACTCATCCGAGCAGCTTCTTCAGTTCAACAGTTGAACTGAAAAAGCTGCTCGGATGAGTAGTGAAACGTCTTCATTGATTACTCAGCAAGTCCAGTTGTTTTTAGATTGACCTATACTAGATATTTGTCAGTTTAAATGATCGCCGTTGTAGAGGAACTTGATATTTTTATTCTTTCTAATTATGTTCAATTAGGTAAAATAACTACCTCTAGTCACTTAGGTGGTTAATCCTTAATGGAAACAACGAAGCTTGTTTGTAGACAGTAATAACTAACTGATTTACAAGTAACTGATACTACCCAGGCTTGCATCAACTACTTATTAGGGCAGCACCCTACTTCATAGATGGTTAGTAGCAAATGTATGAAGACAGAGCTAAACTTTGGTCTCTTTGTTAGGTCAACAACACACAATATAATTGCAAATATCTTGCCTGTCAGAAGTAAAGAGAAACGGGGCAAAGTTTATTTTACATAAATACCCAAAGCATTTTGAGAAGTGCTTCTCTTTACTTATATATCATATGGGGATCTTACAAGTGACCCCTGCAGAGAGAACCATCATTATTATTTATGTATTGAGGAGTGCACCACCAACTATTGTACTGTTAAAAAAATTTTGTAACCACTAAACTGCTTGTAAACAGCCCTTCAGTGGCCTCTATAAAAGCCATATGAATGCAAGCACCTGCACTTGTTATGCAATTATGTAGCAGGAAAAATGTTCTTCTGTCATTGCCCTTGAGAAGACATGGGAGGTCCCAAGACAAGAAGATACCTTCCACGCCCTGGTGACAATGGACATTTCTTTTTCTGGCTTGCTAGCTAACCTGTAACTGTAGTTCAATTTCAAAAATAGTGTTCCTTTACTCTTTTCTACCAAAGCCTCATATAGATAACACTCAAAACTAAACGAATTCCACCAACACCATTCTGCCACTGAGTTAGGGCTTCAGGTAGTTAGAGATATGTGAACAAGGCAGGTTTGTTCTAACGAAATCCACCATCTGTTGCTGCTCTCTTTCCTGATTAGGCCACACCAGTCCGACCAATATAATATGTAAAAAGAGGGATAGGATGGAGCACACAATTCAGCAGATATTACTGCAAAATATTTATTAACATGACATGTTTAGGACCTACAAGGATCCTTTTTCAAGTTTCAACACTTGAAAAAGGATCCTTGTAGGTCCGAAACATGTTGTGTTAATAAATATTTTGCAGTAAAATCTGCTGAATTGTGTGCTCCATCCTATCCCTCTTTTTACGTAGTTAGAGATATTAAGGTGGCCATACAGTACATGGGCAGATAAAGTTGCCGATATGGGTCGTTTAGACCAATTTGGCAGCTTATCTGCCCGAGTATGGGGGCTTCTGTCAGGTCTTCCCGATCGATATCTGGCCACAATATCGATCGGGAAGGTTTGATTTTTACCCGACCGACCCGTTGGAGTCCCTTGGCGTATAGTAATCTGATCATTCGACCAAACGGCCGAACATAATGCAATGTCGCCAAACGAGCGGATATTTGAGTCTATGGCCAGCTTTACTGTTATCTATATTTTTAAATTTCTAATGGAGAAATATGTCAAAAAAACTTGCAGTGCTTGAAAGGGGTTCGCTTTGAACATGGCTTTATCGTATACCTGTGCATATGACTTTATTGTATACCCAACCCAACTTTTCAGCTATAGTGCTGGAAGCCACTATTTGTAGTTCAGCAGCACATAACTGCTCAATTAGACCAAGACTGGCATAAGCCAACGCAGCTGCACTTTTCTAACTCGGAACTGTACAATATTTGGTATATACTTTGAGGGTAAAAGTGCAGAGTGTAAACGGATATCATGCTTCCACTTGCATATGGATCAACTTTGAAGCATCCATTTTTGGACACCATCCAGACAGGGCTCAATTTGGTTGAAAGGAGATAATTACAGAGCACAAACTTGGAAGTGGATCACAGCCTTTTATACATGTTCTTTATCAACCAAAAACATTTTATATTTCCTTTAACCCTTCTTCTGTTTCTTTCCAAAAGGTAATTCAGTGAAACATTTTGACTTTGCCTTTTTCCTCTTTGCAGAACAAAGCTCAGTTTTTTTTTTCTTTTTTTATCATTTTTCTCTAACCAGCAAACGTTTTACAAACTATTTTGTTGGCCACTGTGGTTATTCTAATGATAAATGCCTTCTGGTTGAATTAAAAATGCCCCTGTACATTAACTTGTACTGTGGTTTTTTTGTAATGGTATAATTTATAGCATCTTTTGTTCAGCCTATGAAAATATATGTGACTGTCAATGCTATGCCAATATAGTTGAATTTGGCAATACCCCCTGTGATATCATGCAAAACCTTCTTGCAAAATAGGCTTTTTGTAAGGAAATTATACCAATACAGGAGTGTTATGGGAAGTGATATGGAATGCTTGGGTCAGTGAAGGCACATTTCATCTTCAAGGATAAATGCAGCAGCCCAAATGCATTTCCAAGTCTTCAGCTGCTCCTTCTTCTACTGATTTGTATAAGAAAAGGGTTACCGATGGCACACACTGGTGCTATCGGGACGGGATCACTTACTTTAGCATTCCCTGAGAAACCCCATCCTGATCAAATTATGTGAAGCAACTATAGGCAGGTCAAGGCAGTTTGACTAGTGATGGGCGAATACATTTTTCAGACACAAATTCACAGCAAATTTCCACGTTTCATTGCGGGTGAATAAATCTGCGAAACTGCAGAGAAAATTCACCACTTCAAACAAATGTGGGCATGCGTCAGAATAGTCATGTGCATAAAAACTGTTGTGCATCAAAATTATCCGGACTCCCATTGACTTTAATGCATTTGAACAAAATAGGTGCGCGTATAAAAATGATAAAATTTATCATTTTAAAAATGATAAAAATACGTGCATCAAAATAAATTCAGCGAAACGGGAAAAATTCTCCCATCACTGATTTTGACCATTGTGGTGCTTTAAAGGAGAAGGAAAGCTACGGAGGCATTTTATTGCCAATAGATTAGCTGCAATAGTGCAAGCTAGAATGCTATAGTTATTCAGTAGAATGTTTTACCATACCTGAGTAAAAAGCTCTAGAAACTCTCTGTTTGTTTAGACTAGGAGCTGCAGTATTAATGTGGTGTGACATCACTTCCTGCCTGATTCTCTCCCTGCTCTGGGCTCAGATTACAGTAGAGAAGGGAGGGGTGGGGGGAGAGGAGCAAACTGAGCATGCTCTTGCCCAGGGCAATGAGGTTTAAGCTGAAGGCAGGAAGTCTGATACAGAAGCCCATGTGTACACAATAGAAGGAAAGAAATGCAGTGTTTCTTTTGACAGGGGACTCAGAGCAACATTACTTGGGGGGTTTACTGGTATATTTAGATGGACCTTTCTGATAAGGCTTACTTAGTTTTAACCTTTCCTTCTCCTTTAAGAGCTGGATTATGTTAAGCTCATGATGTCCTTCAAAGAAGCCCATGGAGACATTTGGCAAACTGGGGGCAATCAAAATCACTTGGCAGTCACATCCAGCCTGTGAGCCTCCGATTGGACAGCCGAGACATCTGAGACATCTGATCAGCAATTTTTTATTGCCACTTGCATGAAGCTGAGGAAGGTATAGAGGGGGGTCCCCAAGCTTTTTTTTGTACCCATGAGCATTCAGATGTAAAAAGAGTTGGAGCATGAAAAAAATTCCTGGGTGGTACAAAAGAAGTGCTGTGATAGTAGCCCCTATGTGGACTGGCAGCCTACAGGAGGTTCCGTTTGGAAGTTTATCTAGTTTTTATACAACCAAAACTTGTCTCCAAGTCAAGAATTCCAAACAAAAAGCACCTGCTTTGAGGCCACTGGGAGCAACATCCAAGGGGTTGGTGAGCAGCATGTTGCTACTAGCTACTTGTTGGAGATCACTGGGGTAGAGCTTTCAGCCTGATGCCTTTGGTTCTAATAATGACAATTCAGTAGCACATACGATTTTACCACCTCCTTGTGCATTTTAAAAGGTGCCAGACATGAACTGTAGACTTTTGCAAATGTCAGCGTGGTTGCTGTAAGATGCCACAGGCATTCACTTTTTTTGGACCAGTAGAAGGGCTCTTTAAGCCTTTGTGTACCTGATATGCCAGGGCCTATCAGGTACTTTGCCGGGCCTGGGGTCTATATTGAAAGTGCGACATGAAGGAGTCATGGGGAGGAATTAAGTTGCCGCATGCGCACTTTCAGCCTGGGAAATATGACATGACCTTAACCAAGATGGCGGCCAAAAAGTCCACAGAGTGATTTTTTTCAATGTGCCAGTAAACTAAACCAAATTTGCTAGTCAAACTATGGTGTTTCAGGAGGAGGAAATGCAACAAACAGTTTGCAGTAACAGTATAAAAATACCTTACCTTCTCCTTTAAATGAACTAATCCGCATCAACATTTCAGGACTTTAGGAGGAGGAGAAACATTCCTTTCTCATAGATAATGTATGCATGTTATCTACTGTACTGGATAAATAAGCATTATTATGCACTGAAAGCAATTCCATTCTATTTTACACACATATGAAAGCCTTGCTTTGTCCTGGGGATTTTTGTCCTCTCAGTCCTCTTGGAATAAAAGGGACACTCTGTCAAAAAAAATGCTGGACCCAATTGTTTCAAAAATGCCAGTAAAGTTCATTACAGGGCAAAGTTGCGGTTATCACTTGCTCACCATCGGTCCATTACAGAGCCAGAAATATATTTTTTTTAGACTGTAATATTTGCCCCTAAGAAGCCCAAAGCAGTGGTTGAGTTAGAGGCAGCATCAAAACTAATTGCTTCTGGGGCAATTACTATTTTGCTGGTCTGGATACTTTGGAAGCACTTTGAGTGAATGATATAAAGATTCTTTGTCTATGGAATGCTATGGAAATAAAGAATTTTTGGGGGCATATTTATCAAGGGTCGAATATCGAATTGAAAAAACTTCAAAATTCAAATTCAAAAAGACCAACTGAAATTAAGTAGAAATTTTTTTTTGGTCGAATAGGTCTGTTTTCAATCAAATTAGAATCGTACGAAGCGAAACTCATTTTTTAAAGTCCACCAATTGACTCCAAATAGGTTCTAGGAGTTCCCCATAGGCTAAAACAGCAATTAAGCAGGTTTTAGATGGCGAATGGTCGAAGTTGAATTTTTAAAGAGACAGTACATGATAAATTTCGATATTCTGATTTTCAATTTTTTTTCAAATTTAAATCGAATTTGGACTATTCCCTAGTCGAAGTACACAAAAAATAGCTTGAAATTCGATTTTTTTTTTTTATTCAAAAATTCACCTCGACCTTTGATAAATGTGCCCCTTAGTATGATGTAGAGAGTGATATTCTGAGACAATTTGCAATTGGTTTTCATTTTTTATTATTTGCGGTTTTAGAGTTTTTTTTATTCAGCAGCTCTCTAGTTTGGAATTTTAGCAATCTAGTTTCTAGGATCCAATTTATCCTAGCAACCAATCACTGATTTGAATAAGATATTGGAATCTATATAGGAGAGGGCCTGAATAGAAAAATGAGCAATAAAAACAGAAATTGTAAATTTGTAACCTTACAGGACATTTGTTTTTTTAGATGTGGTTAGTGACTCCCATTTGAAAACTAAGAAGTCAGATAACGAAGGCAAATTTTAAAAAACATATCTATTAGAAGACCAATTGAAATGCTGCTTAGGATGGGCTCTTCTATGACACACTAAGGGGTTTATATATCAAAGTCCGATTTTATCTCAAAATTTGCTTTGCGAGTAAAAAAATCTTATTTTCATGATTTTTATGGATTTTTTACCCGATTTCTTATTATTTTTGCCCGAAAACTTCGGGGTATTGCACGAAACCCAGCGCACATCAACAAATCTGGACTTCTCCCATTGAGAACCTTTTCTGATTCGGACTTTTCCATCCTCGAGGTCTGTAAAATTAGTGATTTTTTAAAAGTCAGATTTTATTTAAAAAATCAACAATTTTTCTGGATATATGCATTTGGAGTTTAGTAAATAAACCCCTAAAAGTAAACTTAAAGTAGTTGTTCACCTTTAAATTAACTTTTAGTATGGTGTAAAGAGTGATGACAATTTGCAATTGGTTTTCATTTTTTATTATTTGTGGTATTTGAGTTATTTAGCTTTTTATTTAGCAGCTCTCCAGTTTGCAATTTCTGCAATCTGGTTGCTAGGGTCCAAATTATCATAGCAACCATGCATTGATTTAAATAAGGACTGGAATATAAATAGAAGAGGCCTGAATAGAAAGAGGAGTAATAAAAGGTAACAATAGCTATACATTTGTAGCCTTACAGAGCATTTGCTTTTTACATGGGGCCAGTGACCCCAATTTGAAAGCAAAAAAGAGTCAGAACAAGAAGGAAAACAAGTCAAAAACTATATAAAATACATTATGAAGACCAATTGAAAAGTTGCTTAGAATTGGCCATTCTATAACATACTAAAAGTTAACTTTAAGGTGAACCACTATATTTTTTCAGTGTACAGATGGCCTTTCCAGTAGGAATTATTATAATATTCAGGTATAACGAGCACATAATTACCCTAGAAACTATACATTGAGTTGACTAGAGACTGGAATATGAATGGGCCTGAATAGAAAGATAAGTAATAAAAAGTAACAATAACAATAAAAGAGCATTTGCTTTAAAGATGGGGTTATTCAGTGACCCCCCATTTGAAAGCTGGAAAGAGTCAGAAGAAGGCAAATGATTAAAAATGATTAAAAAATTATATAAAAAACAAACACTTAATCATAGGCATCTCAGACCTGTCGAGGTTGCATATAAGTCAATGGGAGAAGTCCTAATGATTTTTTGATGTGCGCTGGGTTTCATGCAATACCCAGAAGTTTTCATAGTTTTCCGGCAAAAAAGCATAAGAATTCGGAGTTTGCGAGTGCAGGGAAAAGCGTGAAATTCTATTTTTTTTCCTGCAAAGCAAATTTTCAGGAAAATGCAATAATAACTACTTGTAAAAAATCCGAGTGGATTTGATTGGAGTTTGTAACAGAAAATGTTGAGGAAAAAAAGGACTTTGATAAATAAGCCCCTATGACATACTAGGGGGGTTATTTATCAAATATGAATTCAAAAATCACTTAACTTGATTTTTTGACCCAGACTTTTGGCGAGAAAATCAGATTTTCCGCATTTTTTGCCCAAACCGATTTTAGCTAGCTTTTTCTATGATAAATAAGGTCCAACCGCCAATTCGGAGTTGGTCTGACTTTTTTAATAGAAATAATGAGATAAATTCGGACTTTATAAATAACCCCCTAGGAGTTTAGAAGTTCCTCTGCTCCATAATATTCTGCCTGTGCTGTTTATTAACAGGGCAAACCTGACAGAAAATAAGCGCTTGTGTATTCAGTTCCCCGTTGCTTGTCCTGGATAAATTCTAAATGGTTTTGTTTCAAACATTCTCCTTCCATCGCAGCCCATTTATGAGCAATGAATCTATTAACTGATTGGAAAGAACACTGGTATTTGTGCTTTGGTATTGTCACGCCACACGGTGCAAAGCCATTCCATATGATGTGTATTATAGCTTTGACTGGAGATAGCAAATCCCTTTCTCCAAATCATAATTCGTAGCCAATTTAATGTGATTCATGGACGGCTGGATGCGCATCACAATCTGTGAATCAATCTATTCATCGTTCCAGAACGGATTTTGAAAACAATTCTCCTCCTTAGTTATGACTACCTGTTTCATTTCAGAGCTCAGTGTGTCATCTGGGATACTGCCAGCTTTCATAGTATTTCTACAAATTGTAAATGTAAAGCAGCTTTCAAAAGTCACATTACATGATAATAATGCCTGTCATTTCCTGGATTTTTTTGGATCAACAAGTGGATGGAAGAGTTGGCTCCAGTCAATCAATGCAGAAAAAAATAACCAGAGAGCTGAGTTGAAATGGGATGAAAATGTTTATTTGTGTGCAGAGAAAGACAGGAGATTTGGTATTAAAATAGTACCTGATGATTGCTCCTTATACATATAGTCATACATAGTCTCACAGCATGAACAATGATCACAGAAAATGCACGAAAAATGCACAAAAAATGGTGAGTATGAAGTAAGACTACCCCAAGGAGAGTTTGTGTAGGGACCCATTTGTTAAATAGAGTGTACCTCTCAGTTAACTTTTACTATGATGTAGACACTAATATTCTGAGACAATTTGCAACTGGCTTTAATTTTTTATTATTTGTAGTTTTTGAGCTATTTAGCTTTTAATTCTGCAGCTCTCCAGTTTGCAATTTAAGCAATCTGGTTGCTAGGGCCTGTTTAGAAAGATGAGTAATAAAGAACAGCAATAACAATATATTTGTAGCCTTACAGAGCATTGGTTTTTAGATGGGGTCAGTGACCCCCCCCATTGGAAAATTGGAAAGAGTCAGAAGAAGATGCTAAATAATTCAAGAATTATAAAAAATAAATAATGAAGACCAATTGAAAAGTTGCTTTGAAATGGTCATTCTATAACATGCTAAAAGTTATCTTAAAAGTGAACTACCCCTTTAAATCTCCTACTAGCTCAGGAAGTCTTGGTTACTGTATCCTATTCCTGTGGGAGACATTCTTTCACTATTGGTCCAGTCACTTCCAGAATGCCCATGGGGAGTGACCTAGGAACTAGGAATGACTAGGAAACATAAGAGGGCATCCGATATTATGTGTGTTGTATTGTCCTGGGTTGCCTGGCAGGATGGTTGGAGACACAAAGGGTTAAAAGAGTAAGGAAGTGAAAGGGGTGCTCTCTTTTAAACAGCGTCCCCCCACCCTCCCCAGAGCAAAGGGCAGGGGATAGTGATGTGGGGGTGGTATTAGTTTAGAGTAACAGCAGGAGGGACTCCTCGGGGAGGACCCTGGGATATTGGTATCAAGTGTAGGGTTTAACAAGGGTTAGGCCTGGGGCCAAAGTGATGAATACATGTTGGTGGTTATTTATATGGATTTGTTAATAAACAAGTTGTGGCCTTTTGTTGTTGGGAGGGGCCGTTAGATTGATGTTACCCCACCATGTTTATGTTGCAAGAGGGAGAACATGGCTCTTCCTCTTTGGAATCCACCTGCTGTACAAGATAAATGCTGCTGGAGAGCCTGGAGAATGAAGCCCCAGTAAACTCGAAGGGAGCCCGTAGTGAAATTTGGGGAACGGGGATCCTGTGAACGAGATATTGAGTGACAGAAATTACACTCGTACTAGTACACTAGACAGACAGGCCAGCTAGAAACAACAGTAATCAGCTTCAACTAGGACAGGATAGATTGGATGTAGCCCTACCAGATGAAAGACAAGTAACATCCAAATGAATAGGCAACTATTTACTCCCTGAGATGTCACTAAAAGGGTATCTCCACAAGGTGATCTTAAATCGTCCAGTCCGAAAAATTTGTTGTATGGGGCGCCATGATTTCTTTTTTTTAACAATTCCTTTATTTGCACAACTATCAATTGTACAAACAGTATGAATCACATAGATTATCTTTGTTGTACTATGTCAATAAAGAAAATTTAACAAAGCAAACAGAACCGAAGTGATGTCATTCTTCACAAATACAGTCATCAATGAAGGGTAATACAATTAAACGCAACATTGTAAACCAAGATAAAGCATTCACCTTTGAATTCTCATCTACAAAATACAGTAGGAAGCCAGTAAGGCAGTACATCCCAATATCACCATAGCATGGAGCATATCCCAAGAGGAATAATGAGCATTCCTGAGGAAAAACAGACCTTAAGGCACGTCTGATTCAGGATCATCCTCTGTCCACGGCGCCCACACTTTATTAAATTTCTCAGGGCAACCCCGCCTCAGATACGTTATTTTATAGAGTGGCAGTGCGTTCTCAATTACCTGTTCCCATTCATGTAAAGTAGGCCCATTACTAGATTTCCATTTCATAGCTATCATTTTTTTCGCATACATACACAGAATAGATAGCAGAGTCCTCTGAGCGTGTCTCGGGACTAGGTCAGTTACTTGATTCAGTAAGAGGACTTTGGGGATCCATGGGCACCGGGAGACCAGTTTTCATCCCCACCAGCTGTGTTACCTCTTTCCAAAAATTATAAATAACCGGGCATTCCCAAACCATATGGAAAAACTCCGCTGGGGAGTGAAAACACCTGGGACATACATCATGTATATTCGGGTTCATTTTATGGAGTCGGTATGGGGTAAGGTACACCCTATGCAAGTAGTTCAGTTGTGTCATTTTATCTTTACTGCAAATAACCCCTTCAAAGGCCGAATCCACAATATCCTCCCAATCTTCCGAAGAAATCCCAGGAATGTCCCTCCGCCACCTAGCCATCAGTTTACTAAGGGAAGCACCCCCGGCCTTCATCAATTGTGCATAAAAGGTCGATAATGGTTTATCAAGCGTAACCTTACGAATATTTAACTCAATTGGTCTGGGAGTGGTATCTATTGCATTGTACTGAAATTGGGTGTGCACTGCATGTCTCAGCTGCAAGTACCTAAAGAACATTTGATTGGGAAGTGTAAACTTTTGTTTCAGATCCTGAAAAGCCATCAATCTGCCCTCCACCATAATATCTGCTAAATATTTTATGCCATGAGTAGCCCATAGTTGCGGAGCTGGAATGGTACGGAGCTGCTGGAGTTTGGGATTGCCCCAGAGAGGGGAGAATTCTGAGCAAGACTGTTGTGGCTTAGGATAAAATTGTAGGGCAGTCTGCCAAGCTCTCACTGTGGTTCTCATTAAGGGAGAGATGTTTTTGGTAGTTGAGGTACCCCTATAGAGAAGGTTTTTCAATCCCTCAAGTGACCCTACCAACTGCGCCTCGAGAAGTGTAGCTGCATTGGTGTAAGACGGAGTGGCCCAATTCCTTGCCACCACCAGTTGGGACGCCAGATAATACCAGTAAAGGTTAGGAGCAGCAAGGCCTCCTTGAGTGGTCGGAAGCTGTAAAGTACTAAGAGCCAACCTCGGGTGAGAGCCATTCCAAAACAAAGAAATCATAAGGCTTCTTAACTTCGCAAAGACCGAACTGGGGATTATCAATGGGGCCTGCCGAAACACGTACGTGAGCTTTGGTAATAACATCATTTTAAATAAGTTGATGCGCCCTAGTAAAGTGAGGGGGAGGCTCAACCATGCCTCTTTCTTTTGTGCGATGTATCGCAAAATGGGTTGTATATTGAGGTCCACAAATTGAGAAAGGTCAGCATGAATCCAGATCCCTAGGTACTTGAAAGACTCCACCCATTGAAGACCATGGGCCCTTTCAGGTAAGTGATGGGGGAGGCGGTCTATGGGGAAGATCACTGATTTGGCCCAATTGATCTTGAGACCAGAATAGATGGTATGAGTGTTAATGATCTCTAATGCGCTGGACAATGCTCTATGAGGGTTGGGTAGAAATAAGAGTGTGTCATCTGCGTACATAGAGATAGTTTCCCGTCTTGTGCCCACTATCAGACCCTCTATTTCTGGTGAAGTTTTAAGTTGGCAGGCCATGGGTTCCATCGCAAGTGCGAATAACAGAGGGGATAAAGGGCAGCCTTGTCTAGTACCCCTGCTTAACGGAAATGCCTTTGATACCGACATATTGGTTCTAATCCGAGCCACTGGTGAACAATAAAGTTCTCGTACCCAGGCAACATATTCTGGGGGAATGCCCACCCTCCGCATTGTGGCCCACAAATACCCCCATTCCACTGAATCAAAAGCCTTCTCGTTATCTAGAGAGGCAACTACTCTTTCCCCTTTGTTGTCATGCAGAATAGAAATGTTGGTGAAGAGTCGCCTGATATTAGTATCTGACATACGGCCCGGCATAAAACCAGTTTGATCGGGCGAAATTACAGAAGCCATGTGAGGTGCAATGCGCACCGCTAACACTTTGGCCAGTATTTTAGCATCCACATTTATGAGTGAGATAGGCCGGTATGAGGCACATTCCAATGGATCCTTGCCTGGTTTAGGGATCAGAATGATAAGCGATTCTCTCATGGAGTCAGGAAGAGGGTTCCCCATCCGAATTCCATTAAATAAAGTGGCCAGTAGGGGTGCTATTTTTTTAACATGATGCTTGTACCACTCAATAGGCAAGTCATCTAGGCCTGGAGTTTTCCCCCCTGGAAGAGCTGAAATAACCACCTCCACCTCCTCAGATGAAATAGGCATAGCTAAATCTGTGCTGGCCTGCAAATTCAACGCCGGAATGTCAATGTCTTGCAGGTATGTCTGTACCTCTCCCTCAGAGACCATCAATTTGGAACTATAAAGGTCAGAGTAATATTCAACAAAACGTTTATTAATACCCTCGGGGCTAGAGGTAGTGTCCCCATTGACTAGTTTCACCGCCGGAACAGCCCCGGAGGCATTAACATCCTTAGATAGTAGAGCCAGCAACTTCCCATTTTTGTCCCCAAATTCAAAAATGTTAGCCTTTTGGTAGAGTATATGTTTCTTTGTGAGTTCAATTTGCGCTAAATTCAGTTCGGGGCGCCATGATTTCTAATGGTGGCCCTGCAGCCACAGGTGTTCAACTTTCCACTGTGTAACCATTGAATCGTATCCGTTTGTTGATTTGTTCTTTATGCTACTGGACACAGTTTAAACTAACAAGACTTCTAAAGAACCATCTTTTCCTGGATTTGCTCTGTAATGACTGTAGGTATCTTTCACCACACCTGCAGTGTTATTTTATTTTGCCACATCATTCTTTCTACCTCATTCATTTGAACACAGAATGGATGTTCATTCTCTCAAACAGGAGAGGGTCAACAATTAACAAAAACATCAGTCCCTGCAACGGCCTGGCAATTTATCTGACAAAGTGTATTTTACAGTTCTCTAAGGTATAACCAAATGAAACAAAAAGGTATTAAAATGGGGCAGTGTGTTTACTTCAAAATCACAAACCAATGAGATTATGCTGGTCATTTGAGTACAAACTTATATCGTATATATAGGATTCGGCTAAATAATGAATCATCTATAAAATTAATTTTGCTGAATATTAAATGGAATCCATCATTTTTATCATTTTTTTTATGATAAAAATGTGATTTTTGTCTATAGCATGAATGTCCCATGACTTTAAAGGTTTGGTTTTGTTTTAGCTCAAGATTTACTTACCAGGCAGTGAGCAAAGAGCTACTTTTGCCCACAATGTGGCATTTTCCCCCCCAGAAGTCCAGAATATTTGCAGTCATTGTCAAATTCAAAAATAAAGTGTTTAAATGCGTATACGTAAAAATCCTATTTCAGAATGAGCTTTATGTTTTAGACTCCCAGAGCCGATCTCAATCCAGATAACTGCAGATTTGCCAGAAGCTGTACTCATCTGCACATCCTTCATCTATCGCTGCATTCAGGGTGGTAGTTTCAAGGCTCCCAAATGTCAATAGGTGCACTTGTGTACAATTAATCTAAATAGGCAAGATAGGCACAACGGCGCTCAGATCAACTTTGTAGAAGTTGTAGGAGCATATTTGTTAGTGTCAATACACTCACCATTTACATCCATTTTATAAAATCAAGTGTATATCTGCAAATGGGATCCTATGAGAAAGAAAAAGTTGGTACAGTGTTGAACGTAAAGGAACAGTAACAACAAAAAATAAAAGTGTTTTAAAGTAATGAAAATATAATGCAGTGTTGCCCTGCACTGGTAAAACTGCTGTGTTTGCCTAAGAAACACTACTATTGCTGTGTAGCAATGGGGGCAGCCATTCAAAGGAGAAAAAGCTCAAGTTACACAGCAGATAGCAGATAAGCTCTATCTGTCTAATAGTGTTATCTGTTATCCATTAGTTAACCTGAGCCATATAGCCGTTTTTCAATTTCCGCCATTGCTCCACAGCAGCTTGTTTATATGAACTATAGTAGTGTTTCTGAAGCAAACACATCAGTTTTACCAGTGCAGGGCAACAGTACATGATATTTTCATTACTTTAAAACACTTAAATTTTTTGGTGTTACTGTTCCTTTAAGCTGGTCATAGACGCAAACATTTGATCGTATGAATCTCCGTCTCGTAGGATTTTCGGGCCATGTGTGGAGTGTCTCAACATTTTTCATGAAATGGCGATTGGTCGTTCAGTTGATCGGACAGGTTAGAAAATTTCTGTCGGCTACCGATCATACGTATCTCTGCATGAATTGCTGATCTGACAATATCAGTGGGAGACTGTCACAAGCTTTTGTCGGACATAACTTTTGTACGATTGCTGTCAGGGGCAGAACATCCGCTGATCTGTTCTTTTACTACTTTATTTGATCTGAATGGTTAGTGGCAGGTCGGGAGATGGCATCGAGCAATTGTTTGTCTGATATGAAGGTAAATCTGCATGTTTATGGCCACCTTAAGACATTTTATGAGAGTATTCCTGCTATCATCAATAAATCTTACTATGTTTAGGGTTATGGGAGATAGCTTATAGCACAAGTTGATCCAGGCACTGGTTCAATTGCGATTTTGGAGTCAGGAAGGAATTTCTCCCCCTCTGAGGCAAATTGGAGAGGCTTCAAATGGGATCTTTTGCCTTCCTCTGGATCAACTAGCAGGTTAAAATAGACTTGAAACTTGATGGACGCGTGTCTTTTTTTATACTTAACTTACTATGTTACTATGTTATACAGTACATGGTTGTTGGATCTACAGATCAGTTATTTTGTAACTGATCTGTAGACACAACCTTTTGTTGCCTAGTGTAGTGTCTATATGGGGTTTATATTTCCTACACTGACACCCAGAGTATGAGCAACCTTGTTCTATTCCCTCTGTTCTCTTGCTGTATTTTTGAACAGATAAGAATGACATCAGAAATTATTTTCAGTCAACGATGTCATAGGGCCAAAGAGAAATCTCAGCTATAAATGTCATGTGTAAATCTCCATTAACGCCAGCAGCAATGGGGGTTCTCCCTCTGTAATATTTTTAAAGGACTACTACTTTTATTAGGCAAGATGATACCCTTCCACGCAGCAGTCAACTGCGTCTTTCCTTGCCAAGTCAAATATTTGTTGCCTATAATATACAAGAGTGCTGCACTCTTCAGCAACATGAATATTGTGAAGTCACTCCAATCATTGCCAGCCCATTTCATAAACTCAAAGCTATAAATTAATAAGAATGGACCAGCGCTCAGATGATTTATGAAAGGCGGTGGCCGTAAAATGTGCTGTAAATTTTGATAGTGATTGTGAAAGGTAACCATGAATCTTGCATGCTAACACAATAATGGGCATTAAAGAGGCTTCTGACTTGGCAGGTTTGTTGATGCTTTCATTTGTAGGTGACTGTCTGTAGAGAAAAGCCAGACATAAATTGGAAACCCATAACTGTATTCATACGTAATGAAATGGAACTGCTTATAATTAGGTTCAAGATTACATACCCTGACAAGAAGGAAAATGATTTACAAATAGTTTTGCCTGCAATGGTACAATTTATAGTCCAAGCCAAATGGAGGTGTGAGTTCCTGATGGAATCTCTGACACGCAGATGACACGGCCCGGGGACATAATCTCAACAACTGTAGTCAAGAAACACAAGAAACTGCCTTGAATTATTTTTAAATAAACATAGAGGTTTTGTGTGTTCTATAGAGATTTTCCTGGGTGTTTCACTTTTTTAGACAGGGTCAAATGATTACATTTGCTTCACTGAATTGAACTTATTCGGCGCCCCGCTGAGTGCCTGAGAGCAGATCTGCAACACAACCTGGCGGGCAGCTGCTCTTTTCTCCCAAACCAGAATATCATTAAATTGCAGCAGAAACATGACACACAGCAGGCAATTTTATGTTTCTGTTGTGCTAAAAGGATGGAGAGACGCTGGAGAAAAATTGTGACCAGAAATAACCTTTTGAAAATCCATGAAAGATATGACAAAGTCACTGTATGCAAATTACAAACAGTTTTTAGAGAAATTTGGGGGCAAAAAGCTTATTATATAGACAATATCTATAATTTGTACTATTTTATTGTTTTGCTCTTGTATTCCTTTATTATAATAAATAAGACCACATGAAAAATTTTATTTTATTGCTGTTTTTTCTATAAAATAAGGACACAAAGCATTATTCATGGAGATAGCTAACCTGGCCTTTTCCCCAAATCACAAAAAACATATGGTTGCTTGATATGTACCCATTCTGTTGTCACTACCAGGGCCCAGTTTGTACTGTTGCAAATGAACACATTTTTTATGTAGTTACTTACACAATTTTTTGGTAATTTATCAAGTTTAAAAACCATAAAATCTATAAATACAAAAGTTTGGCGAGTAAAATCTGTCTAGGTCATGTAGAAGTCAATGGAAGTTCCATTTCTTGTCTTGCAAAGATCAGCTTTTTATCTGTGGTTTTAGAGGTTTTTGGAGATCAAAATGTTAATTTTCGTACAAATTATTTGTTTGTTCATGAAAAATTTGGGTTTTTGAAATTTTTTCAACAGCTATTTTCGTTCTCACTTTTTGTAATCGAATCTTTTAATAGAAACTTAGGGGCCGATTCACTAAATTCGAGTGAAGGCTTTGAATTAAAAAAACTTCGAATTTCGAAGTTTTTTTGGGCTACTTCGACCATCGAATGGGCTACTTCGATCTTCGACTACGAAAATCGAACGTTTCGAACTAAAAATCGTTCGACTATTCGACCATTCGATAGTCGAAGTACTGTCTCTTTAAGAAAAACTTCGACCCCCTACATCGGCAGCTAAAAGCTACCGAAGTCAATGTTAGCCTATGGGGATGGTCCCCATAGGCTTGCCTGGTATTATTTGATCAAAGGATTTTCCTTCAATCATTGGATTAATCGAATTGATCGCGATTGATCGCAGGATTTGCGCTAAATCGTTCGACTTCGATATTCGAAGTCGAACGATTTTAGTTCCTAGTCGAATATCGAGGGTTAATTAACCCTCGATATTCGACCCATAGTGAATCGGCCCCTTAGCGTTCAATCGTTGTTTCAAAAACCTCTAATACAACTAAAATGTAACCTTCAATAAATGGGATTTCACGTACTTGAATTTTGCGCCATTGTACACATTTGCATTATCACGCATCTGATACAAACGTCTAACAAGAATCATAACAAGGTTTGCAACATACAGGTGAGTATTGTCAGCATCAGAATAAAAAAGTAAAGATCCTGACTCTCTTGAAGGGCATAATCTACTCAAACCAGGGTAGTTTGTAAGGAGCTTGAGAAGGTCATTGAATTCAAGGAGAATCATCCAGAGAGACCAGTCTTTGATGAAGTTATGTCTTGGTGCCTGAATTTAGCCATCAGCAACTCCAGCCTCATGATTAATCCCATTTCTTTAACCAAGGCTGGGGGTTTGGAGCAGTCTGAGGAGCCCAGTCTGAATTCAGTTAGAAAAAGAGTTGAGGAAAAAGCATATTTGCTCTTCATGAAGAAAAAAAAAAGCCCAGGGTGAATGTCAATCAAGGTGACATTTTGGGTAAACATTTATTTGCTGTCTTTAATATCTTGGACCTTATATTTATAACCTACCCATAATGCATTAATGACACAAGAATGTTTTTATATATATTTATATATTCCGATTAAGGAGGAGCCTCAACCAAATTATGGAAAGTGATGGGTAACTTTTTACATACCCCCCAGTGCAGATTCAGGGACCGCAGTTCACGGCAGCCATCTTCCAGGTCTTTGGTAATCTGAGACGTAGACCGGCGAAGTGGCGCATGCGCAGTTGGAGCAATATCCCAGTTTGCGACAACTGCACATGCGCCAAAATAGATGGAAAAATTGCAGAAGCGCCGGACGTAGACACGATGTCCTGGAAGATGGCTGCCGTGAACTCTGATCCCTGAATCTGCACCGAGGGGTAAGTAAAAGGTTAGGGGCATTTGCCCGGGGTATCAGCTAGGCTGGGGGGGGAGGAGGGAGGGGGGTCTATGTGGGGTAGGGGGGGATATGGTTTTTTTTTAAGTTAAGGGTAGAATTCTCCTTTAAAGCAATTCAAATATAATGTTACATTGCACTGCACTGGTGAAAGTTATGTGTTTGCTTCAGAAACACTACTATAGTTTATATAAACAAGTTGCTGTGTGGCCATGGGGGCAGCCATTCAAGCTGAAAAAGTATAAAAGGCCCAAGTCACTTTGCAGATAACAGATAAGCTCTGGTTTTCTGCAGAGTAAGCTGTGCCTTGAATGGCTGTCACCATGGCTACATAGCAGCTTATTTATATAAAGCAAACACACCCGTTTTACAGTGCATGGCAACACAACATTATATTTTCATTATTTTAAAACACTTTCATTTGCTGGTGTTACTGTTCCTTTAAGATTGTCTTGTTTGGGAGGCTGAACAATGCAGATCTTTAGAGTCTGTGAGAATCCCACTAGTTCTTTCTAGAAATTTCTCGTGAGCCTTGAGGCAGAGAACAGACAAAGGGAGCAAGACTTGAGGGGTTGCAATAGTATAAAAGAAGCCCTCGGGGTAGAGTCTGCAAAGAAGATAGTTCCCATTTGCATGATAGGCGCTTGAATAGAAGCTTGTATATACATATAAACAATGGAGTAAGAAATAATACAATACGCTATAAATATTTGCTCTAGTTGAATAATTCTGTGTATTATGCTGTTTTTAACTACTTCTACGATAATAAATTACTGCAGAATATCATAATTAAATAATATAATAATTATTCAATATTCACATACATTTATAACTAAGTTACTTTGTTAAGCCCAAAACACATAAATTATATATTTTGTGTGTGTGTGTGTGTGTGTGTGTGTGTGCACGCAAAGACACACTATCCCCCACAAGAACACATATGTACACATATTAAACAGCCCACCATATGTTCCATTCAAGCCAGCCCTCATCTTTTAGTATTCCGACATGGAATGTATTTAATAGCCAGGATTCTTTTCTTCCTTCCAGACCGGCCTTCCATTTCTGTGATGTGTTAGCTATCTGACAATTTGCTTGAATGAAAATATCATCTCTGCTTTAATGAACACCTGCCATCCATTGCCTGGACTGACTTAATGTTCTCTATTCAACGGTTCAGAAATTTCAAATAAGGCTGGGGTCTCAGCTGAATTGCATAAATAATTAGAGTACATGCATTCTGTGTACAAACGAAATTCAATCCCTTTTGACACAAGCCAATCTATTTTCATTCTTCGGTTGTTTCTAAAATTTGTTACTAGCCTTAAACTGAGCTGAAACACAACAAGGAAGTCATGGCAAGATGGCCTCATCATTATGTAATGTCTTGCCAGGAAAAATGACTCATTGGTACCATTCACAGGCACCATAGCATTGCTCATCCTAGATGGGATCTCTCCAGGTCCTCACGTTTCTTTGGAAAGTAATAACACGTCCAATGATTAATAGATATAATTAACTGTATTCCTCTTTGTTACGCAGGACACTACAGATGGAACCCTACAAAATAAAGTACACAACCTATATATAGACAAAATATATAAGACCCACATAGCACAGTTGGGTCTCACCAGGGAAATCATTACCAGAGTACATCAATTCTCTATCTATCCCCGTTCATGGCTGCTTGCTTCCCTTCCCTTTTTTTTCCTCCTGCTGGAGACTGTGTTTATTTGGTGTATACCTTCTGCCTCGTGGTTATCTTTAGCATGTCATCCATAATTATTTTTGTCTCTTCAAGATGGACATTTGAAGAAGAACTGGGCAGATTTCATAATAAAAAAAACAAAAGGATTTTATAATTGAAGGACCTTCTAAATGTCTATGTTGGTTCATGTAATGGTACAGGTAAAGTACCTGTTATCCAGAATGCTCTGGACCTGGGGTTTTCTAGATAATGGATCTTTCTGTAATTTGGATCTTCGTGCCCTAAGTCTCCTAGAAAATCATGTAAACATTAAATAAATGTTTTATTTGGTTTTGCTTCCAATAAGGATTAATTATATCTTAGTTGGGCTCAAGTACAAGGTACCGTTGTATTATTTCAGAGAAAAGGGGAATCGCTTTTCAAAATTTCAATTATTTGGATAAAACTGAGCCTATGGGAGACAACCATTCCGTAATTCGGAGCTTTCTGGATAATGGTTTTCCGGACAATAGATCATATACCTGTATCTTGATCTTCTGAGAGAAATGTATATCTTGTTTTGCTTGTGTAACTAAGAGGATCCCTACAAAACTCTCATTACCTTATGCAAAATATTATCTGTTACACAGTGATATGATAGCCCAAATTGTCTATAGTATAGTAATGTTATCTCTAATTTCAATAAATCCGCCATATGATCTTTTATGATACAGGTGAGGGATCTGTTATCCGAAAACCCATTATCCAGAAAACTTCGAATTACGGGAAGAATTTTTAATTTTCACTATAATAGCAAAACAGTACCTTGCACTTTATCCCAACTAAGATAACTAATTCTTATTAGAGGCAAAACAATTCTTATTGTGTTTAATTAATTCAATGATTTTTTAGGGTACCAAGGGGCAGCTTTATCAAGGGTCGAATTTCAAGTTCATGGGAGTTTGTAAAAACAGCCATAAACTCCCATGAACTAGAAATTTGTCAAAAAAAAAATAGAATTTTTCAAATTCGGGTGAATGAGATCGACCTGCAAACTCGAATTGATATTTGATCTAAAAAAAACCTCGATTTTTAGGAAGGCTGCAAACAACTCCAAATTGATCCCAGGACGTCCCCCATAAACTAAAACAGAAATTTGGCAGGTTTAAGGTGGTGAATGGTCGATTTCTTAAAGGGCCAGTACATGATAAATTTCGAAAATCGGATTCAAATTTTTTTTTTAAAAAACTCGTATTGAATTTTAACTATTCCCTAGTCAATTCCACTTAAAGAACTCAAAACTCTTAATTCAAAATTCACTTTGACCCTAAACAATTCTGACCCCTAATGTAGGAATCTCCAAATTACAGAAAGGCTCTTTATTCGGAAAACCCCAAGTCCAAAGCAGAATCCCCCCAGGACCCCTTCCGGCACAGGAAAAGGTAAGCGATGGGACGACATTGCATGAGCAGCCTCAGGCGACTCCATATGCAGAATCAAGGCTGATAGTAACATAAATAGTAAGATCGTTAAGTTAGGTTGAAAAAAAGACACGTCCATGAAGGTCATCCTTTTAAATCTATATATAACTGCTAGTTGATCCAGAGGAAGGAAGGCTAATGTCTGATTACTATAGGCTATTGCAACAGGGTACGTTTTTAGTATGTAAGTAAAAGAGCTTGAGTGAGTCCCTGGGCAGTAAAGAGTGCTTTCTATGTGGAGGACACATGGTTGAAATGTTCCAGGTATCACTATACAGTAAAGCCGGTGTTAAGGTTAAAGTCCATCCTGCTCAAATTAGCAACTTTGTTCAGATTTACTTAATGGGTTTAAGGTATTAAAGCCTTTGTAATACATCTTCAGAGGCCGGATTAATTAATCTGACAAAATCCCTCTACATCCATTTAAAGAAAGAATTTTAGCAGATTTACTGTGGATTTATCACTAAAGAAATCTGAGCACTCAGCTCTGCCCACTGTAAAAAGAATTCTCTGCTAGAATTTCCCTCTTTGGTCTGCTTTGCCATTAAAAAAAAAAACTCAAACACACACTGTTGTGCCTGAAAAGAATCCGCAAACTTCATTACCTGCTCATTGCATTCCACATTAACCAATGGAATCGGATATTTCCTCAGTTCTCTGAAAAAATGCAGAAAAATAATAATAAATAATAATAATAATAATAAATAAAAATTTTCACGTGATTGGCTGGGATTTCTGCTTGTAAAGTATTTTACATTACAGCAGTTCTAATGAATTCAGAGGGACAGGTATTTCCAGCTGGTGATAAAGAGCCCTGTCATTGCCCTTAGGGTTTGTGATGTTAGAATGAGAATTGTTTCAGTTAATGTACCAAGAATGTCGAATTATTATCTCCCACAGTTCTCCTACACTGTTATAATCCCCTAGAAAAATGCCATAATGGAGGGTGACTTATCAGCCATAGTAGCTTGGTATAACATGCCAGCAGGAAGAAGCAGGAAGAGAATCTCTCCATGGTGCTTGGGCTGGCGCAGTTTTCTCCTAATAGGTGCACTGGTTATTGTACATGCGATCACTTGAGGGTGCCTAACTTTTGGCTCCCCCAAGCACAAAAAGACTTTCCTTCTCCTTTAATAAAGGAATTTCTCTATATATAGGGGATTCTTCTTTTCCTTTCATGATGTTCAATATTCTGTACTTGCCAAAATTCTACAGCCCCAGTCTGTAATTATTAATATTATTAGTGAATTTATTCACCTGGCGCGAATTTGTGCGATTCGCCGCTGGCGAATAAATTTGCAAAACGGCCGCAAAAATTTGCTGACGAAAATTCGTCCAAAAAACCCGGACGCCAGCGTCAAAAACGGACGCCGGCGTCAAAAATTTTGCGGGAAATTCTCAAATTTTTCTGCAAAGCAAAACGGCGCAAATTCGCCCGTCACTAATTATTATCAATTTTATCAAACAGGAAGAAAAATATATAAAAGAGGGCCGCAGACCATCAGTACCTCTGGTATTGTCAGCTGTCTCTTATCATACACCGCTTCACTTGCCATTTTAGCTCCTTTTATGATCTCCTGAATAAAGTGTTTCAAGCCTAAAAGTAACATTTAGGTTATTTATTAAGGTTCGAGTTATGTTTTCCACGAAAATTCAAGTTTTCGAGGTTATTTATTTGGTCACAACTCACATTTTTAGGTTAAAAAAACTCAAATTTTTAGAGTTTAAGAAAAAAAAATGAAAAATAAGAATACAGATGACTATTATTCATTCTTATAATTGCACTGATAAATGATGGCAGCAGAGACCATTTTACTGTAGAGTTAACTTTGCTTGTTGTTCTGCTGATCAAGACGTAGGCTATGCTTGGAGGATATTTGTTCTGGTGTAAAATTAACATTTTAGTACCGAATCTGGAGAAAAGAAGATCTAAGAGTTTCCCATGCTGGAAACAGTTATGTTTCCAGCATGGGAAACCAAGCACCTCAATATGGCTCATACAAATAGTAGAGATGTTCAGCTGACCGTTAGCCAGCCTTCCACTTAGTAGTAGTAGCTGCACACAAAAAATATTGCCTTAAACATGGGTGTATTCGCCTTTTAAATGATGTAATGTCCTGGCACACTTACTCCCTACATAAAGAAACACATCTTATTGTTGAAATTAAAATTCACAGATGTGCCAGCTCAGCCTAATCTGACAAATTGTTTGCAATAGGGATGCACTGAATCCACTATTTTGGATTCGGCCGAACCCCCGAATCCTTGGTGAAAGATTCGGCCTAATACCAAACCGAATCCGAACCCTAATTTGCATATGCAAATTAGGGGTTGAAAGGGGAAAATATTTTTTACTTCCTTGTTTTGTGACAAAAAGTCACATGATTTCCCTCCCCGCCCCTAATTTGCATATGCAAATTAGGATTCAGATTCGGTTCAGCCGGGCAGAAGGATTCGGCCGAATCCGAATCCTGCTGAAAAAGGCCGAATCCTGGCCGCATCCTGAACCGAATCCTGGATTCGGTGCATCCCTAGTTTGCAATTGCACCCATGGATGCTAGGAAACCGTGCAATTATACTAGTCTGGACCTAACAGTAATCTCAGGGTTTCCCTAGAGAGTTCAATTGCAACTGACTTGTACCTAGAGAAGTGGACACTAATGCTGTTATTGCAACAATCCCCATGTTGAAAAAAGACACCGCAATTTGCATATGATTCAAGAAAAAGCGGATTCTAAGGGGGCTTATTTACTAAAATTTGTATTTGACTTTTTCACATGAATTGTATTTTTTCAGGAAGTTGTGGTTTTTTAAAAACCCTATAAATTTGAGATTTATAAAGTGCAAAAAAAAACTCTAATGCAATACTCCTCCAAGTAAAAGCAGTTGAGGTCCCATAAAAGTCAATGGAAGCGGCTTTGATCCTATTGGGACTTTTTTTTAACCATTGAGACTCTCAGAGGTTTTCAGATTTTTTTTTTGTTAGTAATTACTTGAATCTTGAGTTTTAAGAGGTTTAGAGACATTCTTTATCTAACCACAGGTATGTCCTTTATTATTTTCATCTTCTAGTGATTCAAAGGCCACTTTGCCTTTGTGTAACAAAAAATATGGCTGTTGGCATATAATTGTATACACTAGTCAGTAGTGTTGTCTTGTTTGCTTTAAACATGCATTGTTTTCAAATCTATCTTCATCATCAGCTGTACCGTACTGCCTATATGCAGCTCCCATGAATACCAGCGCATATGCCAAAGATAGCCCCAGGACTCCATTTAATGTTCTTGCAAATCAATTATCACTGGCACTCCTATGTCCGTACCTGTCACTGGGACCAGACACTGAGTACAGGCAGCCAATCAGGGCTAAATTGAGGCACAAATAACTGTCCACTCACAATCACAATCACGCTGCTCAGGTGATAACCCGTTACATGAAAATTAAAGGACAAGGAAAGGCTATGTAAGAGTTAATCTCCATTGAAAGGCATACCTCTGCTGTTGACATCAGTGCAATTCAATCCCTTCTTGTTTAAGCCGTTTTTCAGTTTAAACGCTACACAATGAAAACAAACCATGACTTCAGGAAAAAAAAATCATCAGTCACCTCACCAAGACGTAGGGGCACATTTACTAAAAAGAATTGTGTTTTTCTGATGAATTTTCACAGCGACATGGTCTATTTACTAAAAGTTGAGCCACACCCTAAAGCACTCTCAGTTGATACTTCCATATAAGCCACTTTATCAGTATTCCGACACTTTACAATAGTTGGGTAAAGCTGAATACTATTCTATACAAAGTTGGGAGTCCATATGATTATTAAACCAAGCCCACGGGACTCGCCCCAGTTCAAAAGGGCCATCAATCATAGAAAAATTTATATCAAAAAATGATATAAGTCCCAAAGCTTCTTCAAGTAAAAAAAATATTAATTTATTGAAGTACATTTTAAAAGAATTATAGCTGGTACATACTACCCCCCATATCCCACCTTACGCGTTTCGCACCCTCCGGCGCTTAGTCATAGGTGTGTCTGAATACTATGACATTAACTTAAGGTCTGCAGTTTATATTTAGCAGAAACTAGCGATGCACCAAATCTACTGTGGGATTGGCCGAATCTTAAGAAAGATTTGGCTGAATTCCGAACCAAGTCTGAACTCTAATTTACATATGCATATTAGGGCCAGGGAGGGTGAAAGAGAAGCACTCGTGCAGCTAAATAATTATTTTACTTCCTCGTTTGTATGATGGAAAGTCACATGAGTTTAAGGCTCAAGATTTTGTATTGTCATTGAAAAAATGCAGAAAATGTAAAGTTTGGTGATACCTTTTATTGGCAGTATATCCAATGATATAGCCAATAAAAGGTATCACCAAACTTTACATTATCTGCATGACTTTAAGGCGAAATCCGAATCCTGCAGAAAAAGGTCAAATCCTGGTTGAATCCCGAACTGAATCCAGGAATCGGTGCATCCCTAGTAGAAATATCTCAAAGATCCATAAAAAAGGTCGGAATGTATGCATTCTTTGCTTTTGCTTGAGTTTATTGAAATATGTTTATGTTAACAGGATAGATAAAAGTTTATTTTACTAAACGACTTCCTGCTATTCAAGATTTACAGCCGAAAAGTCACCTTGGAAGATCCGACACCAAATATTTACAGTAGAATTACAGGTGACAGTTCTGTTGAAAACACACTATAGGGTCATTCATCAGAGTGAAACAACCTTAGCCAAAGAGGTACATTTCATTTATCAAATAAGAAAATCTCACTGATTTCAGAGATGGACCCGATCTATACTATATCTCATGCCACACCTCCCTCTCCACTTTCAGCTGAAAACCGAAGCAGAAGATAAATGACCAGCGGAGCAATCAAAACGATGCAAAGAAGACATAGAGAAAAATATTGTCTAAATGGTGGAAATGGCATTTTCCAAGCTGTGATCAATTAGCATTGTTGTGTGCTCATAGAGGATCTTCCCATCATGCAGATTCCGCACTTTGGGGGTCTCTTACTAATGCTGAACCAATATAGAAGTTAAGTTCAAGCCCATGGGTTTTAATGAATCAAGTTTCATAAATGGTAATCATTTGAATGAATTGATTTCCAGTATTTTGAATTGAACTTTTAAAATTCTGAACAACAGCAAGTTCATTGTTGACAGTCACATGATTTAATAAATTGGATAACAAACCTTGGGCCAAATTCAATTCAATGAGAAAAAAGGTTAATCATGTGAAAACTCACAGACGAGATTCATTTGAAATGAAATTCAATTGAGAAAAACTTGTCTCACTGTCTCTATTGAAGTCTATTTTTCACTTCTCTTATTCATAAGTTTTCACGTGATAAACAATGAGATAATCCTTAAAGTGGACCTGTCACCCAGACACAAAAATCTGTATAATAAAAGTCCTTTTCAAATTAAACATGAAATCCAATTTCTATTTTTTATTAAAGCATTCATAGCTGTTGTAAGCTCATTTAAAAATCTCAGCTGTCAATCAAATATTGTCTGCCACTCCTCTATGCCAGTGGCTTGGAGGCGGGGCAGACAATTACTTTCACTTTCCATTCAGCACTCCCTAGATGTCACTGCTCTCCACACATTCCCCCATTCTCTTTACCATTTAATTGTGTGGGGATGGACATCAGATCCTCCATTCTGGTGCGCAAACAAGATTCTGAGGTGATACAAGGCTTGTCTTAATAACAGTGTCCACAAAATGGCTGCTTCCTGCTTGCTATAATTTTGAAATCCCAGACTGAAGGAAACAAGATTCAAATAATTTATATAGTGTAATTAAAGTTCCTTTTGCTTCACTAATGTGATAAAATAGGATTTTGAATAATTTTTTTGGGTGACGGGTCCCCTTTAAATCTGGCCCCTTGTTGGATAATACTTGGTATTGCAGTTTAGATACAGTTAGGCAACCACATGGGGTTCTTTTCCCAGGCTGGGGTAATGGCATGGAGACTGGACAGAGTCAAGTTGTTGCTTCTATTGGTTAATCCATAGTAGGATGTTTTTAGGGGAGCTCAGTGTTATAATTATATAGAGATTGAGATTTTTAAGTTGATGGGTTTCCTCCTCTTTTTGACTTAAATCCCAGTGGAGGCCTAGGGATCAGCCTGAAGGCCAGTTAGAATATGATATGGGGACACAGCTTATTTGGTTTTCTAGAGGCTCATAGAAACTGGGAGGTCCATTTATTAAAGGTCACATTTTAGTGGTATTAGAGATTTTTGAAACCACAATTAAACTATATTTCTCTATAATCACTAATGCCAAAAAAGTTATAGATAGGATAAAAAAGTATGAATGTAAAAAACGCTGAATGACCCCAAAAAAGGGTTTTCGGAAAATCACTAGTGATAAAATATTCGAAAACCTCTTAAAGTCCGAATGGTTAAAAAATGGTCCAATATGATTAGCTCCCATTGACATCTCTGTATGTATGTATATTTTTATTTGTATAGCGCTCTTGGTGGCAAAGCACTGTACAGAAAAACAATAAATTAGTAATAACAAACAAGGGGTCACTGTATTAATAAGTAACCATAAGTGCATTATTAGAAATACAATTCACATAAATATAAAATATATTTACAATACAGATTAATTGCTCAGTGTCAAGGAGACAAAAGGATGGAGGGTCCTACCCCGTAGGGCTTACAGTCTAAATGGGAGGGTAACTTACAGACACATCTATGGGACCTTGACTACTTTTACTTGGTGCAGCTTAGTATTAAGAGTTTTTTGAGGTTTTTGTTCTTAATAAATCTTGATTCTTTAGAAGGATAAAAAAAAACAAATTTTTAGAGAAAAATATGATTTGTGCAAAAAAAGGGAAATCGGAATTTTAGTAAATCGCTCCATAGTTTGAAGATCAAACACAGTGAGAATTGGTGGTGACCATAATTTTCTGTTCAATATATTTGTTGGAACTACGGCTGAATGTGCCGATACAGCAAAGTTTTATACATCTGTGGTCTTCTTATGATCTAAGAGTTCACCCAACAAAGGTTCAACCTCCAAGAGGAACAAAAAAAAGTCCAACATTTGCCATTTAGATGAATAGGCAGTTTTTGGTTTTCGCTCACAGCTCAGAACATTTCCTCTCTGCCCTGTTCTGAGTATGCTAATAGTATTAACAAGATTCAGATTTTATTAAACTTCTCAGTGTTCACAAAATTCAGACTGATGAATGGATTTGAACTGATGTGAACCATGAGACTTGAATTTGCAGACCAGACCCATTTTCATGCTTTATTCAAATTGATTATCGATTTTAAACACAGCTGTTCCGTGCACCACCGGCTCCTCGCAATTTGCTCATTATTTCTGGATATATTATATCCTGAGCAGAGATGAGAAGCAATACAGCTAACAGGGAAAAGCCACAAGATATATAAATATAGGCTGTAATAAAGACACAGGTCATTCTCCTGTAAACCTGTAATTTTCAAAGTTAATGAATATCGACTGATCTTCCTGGAAAAGGGATTTGATCAATATCAGTAATTTGTCGATACTGATCAAATTTGACTATTAATGCTGCCAATTGCCTACTACAGGTCATGGGATCTATTATCCAGAATGTTCAGGACCAGGGATCTTTTTTTTAATTTAGATCTTAAGTTTGCTAAAAATCACCTAACTATTAAATAAATCAATAGAATTGTTTTGTCGTCAATATGGATTCAGTATATCTTAGTTGGGATCAATTACAAGGTACAGGTATGGGATCTGTTATCCAGAATGCTCTGGACCTGGGATTTTCTAGATAACGGTTATTTCCATAATTTAGATCTTCATACCTATTAAAATATAAAAAAAAAATTAAATATTAATTAAACCCAATAGGATTGTTTTGCCTCCAATAAGGATTAATGATATCTTAGTTGGGATCAAGTACAAGCTACTGTTTTATTACTACAGAGAAAAAGGAAATAATTAAAAAACAAATGGAATTATTTGATTAAAATTGACTCTTTTGGAGATAGTCATCCATAATTTGGAGCTTTCTGAATAACGGGTTTCCTGATAACTGAACCCATACCTGTATAATATACAAAACCTTAGACCAGTCGATCTTTTGGTGGTCAGTTGGGATCAATTTCCAGGAAAACTAGGACAATGTAACATATCTATTTAATTGACATTTTCTATCTATTCAATCAAACTTCCTTCAAAGATGGATTGGTTTGGACTCCACCATTCAATCTCTGTCTAATGTACTGACATGGCATACGTCTTCCCTGATATAATAATGCATAACAATGAATCAAATGTTTGCTTTCATTATTCTTATTGCTCTAAACAAATCGCTATTCCACCAATTGACTCCAAACGGGTTCTAGGAGGTCCCCCATAGCTAAAACAGCAATTCTGCAGGTTTTAGATGGCGAATGGTCGAAGTCAAATTTTTAAAGAGACAGTACATGATTAATTTCGATATTCTAATTTTCGAATTCGAATTTGGACTATTCCCTAGTCGAAGTACACAAAAAATAGCTCGAAATTCTAATTTTTTTCATTTGAAAATTCTTCTCGACCTTTGATAAATCTGCCCCAAGCTGCTGATAAATTACTGGACGAACTCTGCCCACATTAGCAAGGCCAGAGCTAGAGGTAGGCTGAATAGACAAGTGCCTAGGGCACAATAGTGTGGGGGGGCAGGGCATGTACCTCTATTGCCTGAGCTCCCCTAGTTCAGGTCCTGCAGGATCGCAAATACCACCAGTATTAATGGCTCCATGGGCCCTCCAAGTCTTCCAACTGATGTGCAAGCTCACACATGGGAGGGGACTGCCTGGGGCGCTTAGTTAACTTGGGCCAGCACTGCACATTATCCCATATTTGCTGTAATACAGGTTCCTAATTAATTTTTTTCCTTCTGGGTGGCAAATTTAAGAATATCGAGAGGACTATAGAGGTGGCATTTGTCATTTCACATCATGTTGCAGAAAGAGAGATGGAGAAGCTGTTCCAACGATAGTTGTTGCTTTAAAATAGTTTTTGAATTATTTGCCTTCCTTCTCTACCTCTTTCCATCTTTTAAATGAGGGTAAGTAATGGGCGAATGAATTTGCCAGGCGCAAGTTTTCACATTTCGCCATGGGCAAATAAATTGGTGAAGCTGCCGCGAAAATTTGCCTGCAAATGTAATTTTGGATGCATGTCGGAAAAGTCGTTTGCGTCAAAACAGTCGCGCGTCAACAATATTCAGACTCGATTAAATTTAACACCGGCTTCTAAATTGATGCGGGAGTCAGAACTGATGTGGGCGTCAAAATTCATTGTTTTGCAAATTTTGTGGGAGATTCACAACTTTTTTCGGCGAATCGAAACAAATTCGCCCGTCACTAATGTGGGTCACTGACCACGGCAGCTACAAAATGCTGAGTGAGGTTACTGTTTTATTGCTACTTTTTATTTCTTATCTTTCTTACGTTTGAGATGGAGTATTTTTTACAGATTCGGATTTGTAGCTGGCCCTTATTTGAAAGCTGAAAAGATCCAGAAGAATAAGGCAAATATTTAAAAAAAACATTTATACAAAAAAAGAAAAAAGGCCAATTGAAAAGTTGCTTAGAATTAGCCATTCTATAACATACTAAAAATTTACTCAAAGGTGAACCACCCTTTTAACTTCTTTTATTGACGGGTTGGACGTACCTGAGCATGGACGTCCAATACATTCCCTACAACTAATGATCTCTACATTTTTTACTTTAGACTTCATCAATTTCTGGCAATGGACCAAGGTTCCGAAGGATCGGAGGGGCTTCCAGGGTCATCCCCCTTTTATAGCATTCATTAGTTTAGAGCAGAGATCCCCAACCTTACTTACCCATTAGCCACATTCAAATCTAAAAAGAGTTGGGGAGCAACACAAGCATGAAACGTCCCTGGAGATGACAATTAAGTGTTGTGATTGGCCCCCATGTGGACTGGCAACCTACAGGAGGCTCTATTTGGCAGTAACCTTGTTTTCTAAGCAAATAAAACTTGCCCACAAAAAAGGAATTCAAAAATATGCACCTGCTTTGAGGTCACCTGGAGCAACATCCAAGGGGTTAGAGAGCATGTTGCTCATTAGCCACTGGTTGAGGATCACTGGGTTAGAGAGAACCTAGCAACTATGGGCATGACGTCCTTCCCTTATAAGAGTGTCTTACGGCCCATCACTTGTTTATTTATTGCACTACAGCAGGCCTCTTCCACAGGACCCCTGCATGCACCTAATCCACTATTTTGGATTTGGCCGAACCACCAAATCCTTTGCGAAAGATTCGGCCGAATACCGAACCAAATCCTAATTTGCATATACAAATAAGGGTGGGAAGGGGTAACATTTTTTACTTCCTTGTTTTGTGACAAATAGTCACACAATGTCCCTCCCCATTCCTAATTTGCATATGCAAATTAGGATTCTGATTCGGGTTTGGCCGGGCAGAAGGATTCAGCCGAATCTGAATCCTGCTGAAAAAGGCTGAATCCCGAACCGAATCCTGGATTCGGTGCATCCCTAATATAAATATACAGAATCTTCCCCCCCTACTCCAAAGAAGCATCACAGACATTCAGACATTGTGGCCCCGCTCTAGAGCCATTGGATGAGGTTACCTCCTCAAAGCTGCCGTCACTTATATAAATATAATTAATAGTCATTAATATTATGTAAATGATATCCTGATGAATGGTGCTTTGTGATGGCACCCGTTTTAATTAGTGCTTGTTGATTTCAATTGTGTCACATGACTTACTGTAATATGTATATTATAAAAAATAACCTACCCCCAGTTATAAAATATGAGGATATCAGAAATCCGTTTATCTCGATAGGATAACGTAGTGTAGTGATAAGAGTGGACTTTATTTCTTTATACTGTGTCTTAGTATTAAAAGACATCTTTTTCTCTTACGAAATATCCCCCTTTCCATTTACGCCTTGTAAGTCGACTAAGAGCACTGAGCTGCTATGGAAGCGGTTATTATGCTTATGTTTAGTCAATGAAAATCCCATGTGCTTGGAAAATCTGCAGTATATAAATAGGCTGTGCTTGCTTCGTCTGCATTCGTGTGAATGAAATATACAGTATACGTACGCTCACAACGCCCTCTGATGGAATTCCTCTGCATGTGCAAGCCTTGCCTAGCTGGAATGGGCACACATGGAGCCTGGACAAGCTGCAAGGGCTGCAGTAATGTTACTGGCTGGTATCCAAGCGAATGAAACGTTAGCACACGTGACTGGCAATTAAAATAAATAAATAAAAGCAATGGTTGTTTGAATGGTGGAAACAATTGGCCCTAAGGGTTGCAAGGGCTGGGCTGAAATGTGATTCCTGTGCTGCGCAGCCAGGCAACGTTGCATATTTAACAATAATCACCATTGCCTGAGATGACATTTTACCCAGGAACAGGTGGGAAATTGAATCAGAATCCTAAACTCCAAACGGGATTTGATTTAATCTCCCCCCGGCTTTTCTGCGTCTCTGTGATATCACTTCTCACCGCAACTTCAAAATTAGACAGAACCTATACAAATAAATACACATGCATGGCATAACAAGAGAGGCACGGAAACATAACCTGTTGGGTGCCACATTCTTTATTAAATCAAAGATATCTATGCAGCCCCCCTCCAGCTGTTGTAGAACATCAATTCCCAGCATCCCTTCATCTTTAGCACTCTAAGGGGCAAATTCACTAACCTCCGTAAATTCGCCAGTGACGGCTTCGCTCACATCGCAACAATTCGCCAGGCGTAGATTCGCCAAGACAATGCTAATTCACTAAAATCCAAAGTTGCGTCCAGGGTGCCGAACTCTGGGGAAATTGCACTAATGTTATTGTGCCAAGCGAAGCGAAGTTGCGCTAGCGTTCACTAATTTGCATACGGCGGGAAGTTAAAGTTGAATGGACGTATATGTTGCAGCAAATACATTACACTACACAAGTCCAGGGAAACGTTAATAAAATAAAATAGAGCCCAGTGTATAGTTTATGTGCTATATGTCAGGAAATGTATGGGGGGGTCAGGTACCCAAAAAAAAACCCTGAAAAAAACTAAAAGAAGCCAGTGTTTTTTGGGACTTTTTGGGAATTTTTCAACTAAAAATTGAAGAAGCCCTATACATTCCATTGCACTTCACCTGGTCTGAGCTGGCGAAAGCAAGTCTGATGGAACAGGTAATGTTCAGTAAAATCAGCATCTAAGCGAATTTGAGAAGTAACGCTCTTTCGCCAGAGTGAAATTCCGCCTGGCATAAGAGTGCAAAGTAGCACTAGAGTCTATCTCCTTCGCTAGCAATGTTATGCCAGCGCCCGTTAGTAAATCGTCGAAGTACCGAAATTACGTCTGACGAATTTTCGCTAACGTTAGTCACTTCGCCCCTTTAGTAAATTTGCCCCTAAGGCTGCTGGGACGTGTATCTGAAAAACAGCTAAAAGTCTGCAGATTGGAAACCCAGGACATATATTTTGGGCATATGACTATAGAAATGTATTTACAGTTGAGGAATTTTAGCCCTAGGTTTCTCATTTAAGTGTTACACCATCTTGCCCTGTTATACACTCTTTCCTGTAGTTGTAGCCCTCCTCCTGGCAACATTTTCCCTTGTTACACTCTAATCCCCAGTTATAACCCTTCCTCTGATGCCAGGGCTCATTTATGACTTCAACCACAGGTGAGGTCCCAGCAAAAATGGATGCAGTCACTGCCCAAATGAATGCCATCTTTGCACTTCTGTACAGTTGCTCTTGGCACCGGTGTCTCTGCCAAACCTTTGGTTCCAAATTGTGTATAATGACAATTACAACTAGATGGTGTCGTTTCTGAAGAAACCACAAGATGTTGGCTTTGAAACGCAAGAGGTGTTGGGGCCAGTCGCCCTGGTGCATAGAGAGTACACAAAGTTGGTAAAATCTGGTTTAAAACGGTGAAAATTGAAGCAGATCAAATTGTACCATTAAAATCAATCAAAAAACCTGATTGGCTGTTTTTGGCTCCACCCACTTTTAAAATTTTAATCCCAGTCCCCCTGTGACCGACTGTGCCAAGTTTGATGTCCCTGCCATTAACTGTGAAAGAATGGCAGAAACTTATATATTGACATTGATTAGCAATAGGTAACATTTGATTGGCTGTTTTAAGCTCCACCCAGTTTTCTGAATTTTCACCCCAGTCACCCAGTCATGGTCTGTACCAAGTTTGTAGCCTCTGGCTTTAAAACTGTGAGAATGGTAGTATTTGAAACTTTTACATTGAAGTCAATAGGTAAAATCTGATTGGCTGTTATTGGCTCCGCCCACTTTTCCTAAATTTTGACCACAGTCACCCAGTGAGTAATTGTGCTGAGATTGGGACACTTGGCATTGACGCCGTAATAATAGCAGCAATTTGGCGTTTTTCATTAAGGTCAATGGCTGAAATCTGATTGGCTGTTGTTGCCCCGCCCCCCTTTTTTTCCTAATTCTGAACCAGAGTCACCAAGTGACTAACACTTTAAGGTTTCGGAATCATGACATTTAACATGTAAAAATGGCAGCAATTTTATGTTTTTCTATTGACAGTTTTAACTTTTCCCATTGAAACAAATGGCTAATATTTGATTGACTGTGGTAGACTCCGCACATTTTTCTATATTTTATCCCCAGTGACCCATGGTGCCAATTTTTGGGTCTCTGGCTTTAACACTGTGGGAATGACAGTGTTTGACATTTTCTCATTGAAGTCAATAGGGAAAATCCGATTGGCTGTTTGTTGCTCCGCCCACTTTTTGGAGTCCCCAAAATGTGACAGAACTTTTCAGGTTGACCCCATGACTAAGTAACCCAAGTTTGGTGAGTGTAACTTTAATGCTGTACGAGTGGCAAAAGTTTCGAATTTTCCAATGAAAGTCTATGGGAAAAAATGGGGTCTTTGGGGGGCCGCCACAGGGCCACGGAGGGTGGGATTGCTTAACAGAGCACAACCTATTTGGGTATGAGCCGAACAAGTGTGCAAAGTTTCATAATTGTACTCCTAAAACTCTGGGAGTAGTAGCGTTTAGAAAATTGCTAAAATTTCATTGGCTGTTGGTAGCTCCGCCCACTTTCTGATGGCCCCCCCAAAATACATATTTTTATTCAGGGTGGCACCAACAATATGCGGTCCGAGTTTGGGGAGTGTAGCTTCAAAACTGTACGAGCAGCAGCGATTTGAAAATTTTCCCTGTCAAAGTCAATACGAAAAAAGGCGTCTTCGGTGGTCCGCTGCACGGGCGCAGTGGGTGGGATCGCTTACTAAATAACAAGCAACGTCCTTTGCTATAAGGCGCATAGGTGTGGAAAGTTTGGCGCTTGTACCCCTAAAACTGTAGGA
This sequence comes from Xenopus petersii, assembly GCA_038501925.1. Taxonomy (NCBI): domain Eukaryota; kingdom Metazoa; phylum Chordata; class Amphibia; order Anura; family Pipidae; genus Xenopus; species Xenopus petersii. The sequence goes on along the minus strand of CM076680.1, from coordinate 24,219,975 downwards.
GGAGTAGCGTATAGAAAATGGGGGGGTGCGAAGAAGAAGAAGAAGAAGAAGAAGAAGAAGAAGCAGAAGGAGCTGAACTAGTAGATCAAAGCCAACATAATAAGAATAAGAACGAGCTGAACTAGTAGATTAAGATGTTGGATTTTTCAAAGCCAACATAATTATTTTGATGCATTAGCTGCAATTGTGTCAGGCACATCTTCCCCTTGCAGTCACAATTATGCTGAAATTATGGGGAAAAATTCATTCATTCAGGTAAAAAACATGAAATTGAAAAACTGCACTTGAGTAAATGAGCCAGAATATTGCCTTTCTATATAGATCCTATATCTGTACCGTAAGTCTGTCCTACCCTAGCTGGTATTTTACCTGTTAGGCTGGCGAATTACGAGCCACATGGCAACCCTAGTTACAGCCTTTCCCAGAATTCTGGTATCATTGTGATGGGACTATGATTTGCCCCAACATCAATTGCGCCTCATGCATCAAAACCAACAAAACTGTGAGTGCACATTTTTGCAAATGGGGTGCAAGTTGGTTCTAACAAGAGTGGGGACTGAGTGACTTTGGGTATGGGGCTATTAATACATCACTGTTGGCATTCTATAATCCTGGAATTATATAGTTATAATTATACCGGTATGGGATCTGTTATCCAGAAACCCGTTATCCAGAAAGCTCCAAATTAGGGAAAGGCTGTCTCACATAGATTCTATTTTAATGAAATAATTCAGATTTTTAAAAATGAGTTCCTTTTTCTCTATAATAATAAAACAGTACCTTGTACATGTATGGGATCCGTTATCTGGAAACCGATTTTTCAGAAAGCACTGAATTACAGAATTCATGTCTCCCATACGCTCCATTTTATCAAAATATCCAAATTTTAAAAAAACTTTTTCCTTTTTCTCTGTAATAATAAAACAAAACTCAGTACTTGATTCCCAACTAAGATATAATTAATCCTTATTGGAAGCAAAACCGCAAAACCAGCCTAATTGGTTTTTTTTTTAATGTTTACATGATTTTCTAGTAGACTTAAGGTATTAAGATCCAAATTACAGAAAGATCCATTATCTGGAAACTCCCAGGTCCCAAGCATTCTGGATAACAGGACCCATGCCTGTACTTGATCCCAACTAAGATATAAGTAATTGTTATTGGAAGCAAAACCAGCGTATTGGGTTTATTTAATGTTTACATGATTTTCTATTAGGAATGAAGATGTAAATTACAGAAAAATCTGTCATCCAGAAATCGCCAGGTCCCGAGCATTCTGGATAACAGGTCCCATACCATTTAGTATCTCATGTTAGATAAGTTCTGTCTAAATAAATGCTGTCTGGCATTCTAATATCTATAATAATATAATAATATAAATGACATCCAATGAATGCAGTGAGAATGCAGCGCAGATCGTATCCGTGTCCTGTATGCGCAAGTCAGTGTTTAAAACATCAGCGTAGAGATTCATATAGTTGTGAGAGCTGTCATGCTGTGTGATGTTGTGTGAAATGTCATTCTATTCCATGGCTTGTCTGAATGGGAGTCGTGCAACGCTGTATCAAGCAAGCCCTGTTGCGGTTTCCCTTGTTTTACTTACTATGCAATGCACTGATCGCGGGAGAGACGAACACTCCATTACAATTCGAGAGAGCTTGGTCTATAATTTAAAATGGAAATTTCGAAGGGAAGAAAAGGATTTGTGCTCCCTTCTCTAATTGGAAACTGAATGAACTATTTCACAAGTGCAGAGGGGAGGGCAAGTGGGGCTCAGGCTGTGGCTATTGCTGACCTTTATGTCCCGGGGCAGCCTGACAGATGGATACCTTCCTATTATCCAGACTGCAGCTGCACTGCCAGTTCAGACTGTAATATTGTTCTTTCCCAAGGAAAAGCAGCCTTAACCACATTATAACACATTCAATTCGGCTCCTGTACCCCTCTTTCTTTTTGGCACCAAAATTATTATTTTTTTTTCCATTTAGGGCCACACGGAGGACTTTAAGCAGCTGATGATCTTGTGACCCTATTAGCTATTGTGCTGGATGCTACAGATGGCTGTTGGCAATGGGCTACGGAGCAGGAGAGCATCATCTATTGACTGAGCCATCGTTACTGACATGTCCAGACAAGTTCTCTGTGATTGGCTGTTTAGCTTCCTTACAGCCTTCAGGAAACTGATCAGTCAGCATCTGCAAGGGAACATTACCCTTACCTTACCAAGCTCGTATTCGCTCATGCAGGTCACCTTGAGCTCTTCGCTCGGTGGAACACGTGAAGATTCGGGGAGATTAGTCGCCCAGTGACAAATCTTCTCTTCTTCGAGGCGATTAATTTCCCCAAAATGCCTTCCCGCTGGCAAGAATCCAAATCACCGGCGGGACTGCATACAAATCACTTCGGATTTCCGAAGTCGCCAGAAGTTTCCTTGTGAGGCAACTGCGGGCGAAATGTGTGACATCCCACCGGCGATTCGTATACTTGCTGGCGGGAAGGCATTTGGGAAGATTAGTCGCCTGAAGTAGGGGAGGTTTGTCGCTGGGCGACTAATCTCCCTGTCTGCCACTACCATTAGAGGAATGCTGGGAGTTGTAGTCAGACATCTATAAGCTGAGCATCCATTGTATACACACATTTATACTGACGCCAGCTTATGTCCCCAGGTCTATAGCAATGCCCTCTCTACACCACCTAACTTGTTACTTACCCCTCCTCCTAGGTCCTCTCCAGCGGAGTTCACGGCAGCCATCTTCTCCCGGGCGCTCTTCTTCTTGTAGTCATCAGCATTTGGTGGCGTATGCGGGAGGAGGCATTTGCCGGTTCGGATTTACTGCACATGTGGCAAAAGTCACGAAGTTTCCAAAAAAGAAATCGGAAACGCAGGGGAGGGATTTTTGCGCCTAGGGGGTTGAATTCTCCTTTAAAGTGGTGGTTCACCCTTCATTAAGATTTAGTATGTTATAGAATATGTTTAACACCTAGGAGCCGTCATGGGAAGGTTGGCTGGCAACGAAGGAGTTACTTACCAGTTGGAAATTCTTCTCTGCGTAGTCCCGTTTTTCAGGTTGATTGTAGGTGCAGAGCTGCAGGTGAGAAAGATTAAAAGCCATTGGCTAGGGCAAGTCATGTGACAGCTGCAGGTGAGTATAAAAAGAAGGTTCTCAGAAAACGTACCTGTCAGTCGGTGAAGACCAGTGAAGAGGAACAACGCTGTCATGCTCTCCAGGTTTATAACCAACCGCCACCCTGGTTATTTATATATATATATATATATATATATATATATATATATATATATATAACTGTAAATAACAATTTAGTACAATGAATAATAAGTTGGTAATAAAAGTAAACATAGATCAGATATAAATTGGATTAGCTTGACTTGCAAATGATAGAATAGATTACATAAATCCTAGGAATTTAAGAAGAAGAATATAGAATCGTGTCCAACTGTTCTTTAGCAATTTGAGATAAAGTGCTTGTAAATAATTTCCATTTAAACCAGAACTTAGAACAACCTTTTTGTGTTGTCGAAAGTAAAGTCAATTGCTTCGTTAAAACAAAGGGTTTTCAACTCAGAAGACACATCTTTTATAGGAGGAGGGTTGCGATCTAATACTATTATTAACATATATTTTTAGAGTGTCAACATATTGCGAAACGCTGGTACTAGTACTAGTTACATTGTGCTGCACATGGTAGGAGAGACTCATGAATCCACAGTGATGGGGCCTGTAATTTGGTTGTGACATGATGCAGTGCTGTTCCTATGAGAGCCATGCAGACAGGCTGTACACAGACACATTGACAAGGGACCAGGCATCAAGAGATTACAGTCCCACAGGGATGCGGGAAGACACAGATGGTGCGGGAAGCAGCAGAAATGAACTGGAAAGATGAGACACATCATACAATATCAAGATTTGGAATTTTTAGTGATGCTGTTGCAACCTGTAAAACTGCCCCAGTGCAGTTCCCTATAGCAACAAATCAGGTCTCTGTTTTCCTTTTAGATTGTAAGCTCTTACAAGCAGGGCAACACTGAGCATTAACTGGAAACACTAGTGCTTTCCAAAACTGTCACATGTCAAGGTCAGCAGCCACCTAGACTGCCAACGTATCCTGTTGTGTTAAACATAAATACATGCAGGGGCCCAAAGCATGGACGAAAAAGAGAAAGAACTGGCTGACCAGCTAAATCTATCAGCGTCTATCTAGCAAACTTCAAGCGTGACTGAGAAAAAATCCTGAAAAAGAGTCTAAGGGGAAATTTACTCATACTTTGGCTCCGCAGGTGAACAATGATGTCAAGCTATGTGACATTGCCAAGGTAATTTAACACTACGAGGAATGTATTGGACTCTGGAATACTGTGTAACCTAGGTGTAAAGTGTATTTAGTATATACCTACATATATTTTTATATAATTTTATATAACTAAAATTCATAGTTACACCTGTTTATATATTTAGTGCACATTTAGTTTCACAGTACAAACTACAATGCAAAGTAGATTTAAAGGAATAAACAATATGTGTCATGGAAATATGTATTAGGGATGCAATATTTTGGATTCAGCCAAATCCTCGAATCCTTTGCGAAAGATTCGAAAGATTCCGAACTGAATCATAATTTGTATATGCAAATTAGGGGTGGGAAGGGAAAAATACTTTTTACTTACTTGCGATTTTCCTCCCGTATAGTAGGGAGCGATGGTGCCTATAGTAAGCAGTGGGGTAATAGTCTTTGGGAAGGGACTGTGGCTGTGGGATAGCAGGTATAGTAGGGAGAGATGGTGCCTATAGTAACAGTGGGATAGTAGTCTCTGGGAAGGGAGTGTGACTGTTGGATAGCAGGTATAGTAGGGAGAGATGGTGCCTATAGTAACAGTGGGATAATAGTCTCTGGGAAGGGAGTGTGACTGTGGGATAGCAGGTATAGTAGGGAGAGATGGTGTCTATAGTAACAGTGGGATAATAGTCTCTGGGAAGGGAGTGTGACTGTGGGATAGCAGGTATAGTAGGGAGAGATGGTGCCTATAGTAACAGTGGATAATAGTCTCTGGGAAGGGAGTGTGACTGTGGGATAGCAGGTATAGTAGGGAGAGATGGTGCCTATAGTAACAGTGGGATAGTAGTCTCTGGAAAGGGAGTGTGACTGTGGGATAGCAGGTATAGTAGGGAGAGATGGTGCCTATAGTAACAGTGGATAATAGTCTCTGGGAAGGGAGTGTGACTGTGGGATAGCAGGTATAGTAGGGAGAGATGGTGCCTATAGTAACAGTGGGATAGTAGTCTCTGGAAAGGGAGTGTGACTGTGGGATAGCAGGTATAGTAGGGAGAGATGGTGCCTATAGTAACAGTGGGATTATAGTCTGTGAGAAGGGACTGTGGTTGTAGGGTAAATGCTTCCCAATGTGCATTCTGTGTGTACACGTGAGAGTACTGTATATGTGTAATTACCCTTACTAATAGCTACAGCTTCTAGGAATAATTTACTTTTAAAAACAACAAATACACACCGCACAACCTGACTCTAATCTGACGGCACGGCATGGGTCTCATACTAATAAGCATGTTTAAAACCCCACCGTGTAGCTCATAAACAAGAGAAATATGCTGTGCAGATGGTTGCCAGGAGGATGAAATATTATATGGTCCCAATGCATTTTTAGCTATAATTATTATATTCGTGCAGCATTTGGTTTTTAAAAGCTCCAAGAGGATTTGGAAATGTCGTTAAAACCCTGCACTAGTTTGAGACCGGCAAAGAAAGTAAATGGCTTGGATGGCATACTCCAAGGAGAGTAGGAGGTAAACAGAGATACAATGAAATAAGTAGTGACATGGAAAGGAAACTTGCTCCAGTGAGCACACAGGAATGTCATTAAAGGGACAACAGCCCACGGGCAGTGAGTCCAACCCATCAGAATATATACAGTGAGTACTGTAAACACCAAGGCTACAATAAACTATGAAAGTATTAAAGCCTCAAAATTCCTTCTGTAATATTACCCGTTATCAATTGAATGTGCAGGGAGTCTGAGAGGGAAAGTTTTTTAATGGGGTGGTTGACCTTTAAACTTTTAGTATGTCTAATGTCTAAATTAGCATGGCTAATTTTAAGCAACTTTTCAGTAGGGATGTAGCGAACGTCGGAAAAAAAGTTCGCGAACATATTCGCGAACTTGCGCAAAAATGCGAGCGGTTCGCGAACGGTTCGCGAACCCCATAGACTTCAATGGGAAGGCGAACTTTAACATCTAAAAAAGACATTTCTGGCCAGAAAAATGATTTTAAAGTTGTTTAAAGGGTGCAACGACCTGGACAGTGGCATGCCAGAGGGGGATCAAGGGCAAAAATGTATCTGAAAAATCTGCCTGTGTGTGCTTGGAAGAGATAGTGTAGGGGGAGAGCTGTTAGTGATTTCAGGGACAGATGATAGTAAGTTTGCTGGCTAGTAATCTGCTTGATACTGCTCTGTATTGGAACAAAAAAATAAATAAAAGCAGTCCTTACAAGGACTACTGTTATTGCAGCAGTCAGCAGATGAGATCAGAAGCAGGACAGCTGCCCACTGCAGCTACATACAGAGCACTGCAGTAGAAGGTAGATTACTAGCCAGCAAAGCTACCTAAGCTTAAATGTCCCTCAAACCCCTGCAGACTTCTGTCCCTCCAATAACAGAGCAGTATCAACACGATTACTAGCCAGCAAACTTTCAACTGTCCCTGAAATCACTAACAGGCAGCAGCTCTCTCCCTACACTATTTCTTCAGCACACACAGGCAGAGTGAAAAAACGCTGCAGGGCTTCGGTTTTTATAGGGAAGGGGAGTGGTCCAGGGGAGAGCTTCCTGATTGGCTGCCATGTACCTGCTGGTCTGGGGTGAAAGGGCAAAAAAAAGCGCCAACAATGGCGAACCCAAAATGGCGAACGTCGCGCGACGTTCGCGAACTTCCGGCGAGCGCGAACACCCGATGTTCGCGCGAACAAGTTCGCCGGCGAACAGTTCGCGCCATCTCTACTTTTCAGTAGCCCTTTATTATTTTAATTTTTATATTTTTTTTAAATTATTTGCCTTCTTCTTCTGGCTCTTTCCAGCTTTCAAATGGGGGTCATTGACCCCATCTAAAAACAAATGCTCTGTAAGGCTATACATTTAGGGGCAGATTTATCAAAGGTCGAGGTGAATTTTGGAATGAAAAAAATTAAATTTCGAGCTATCTTTTTGTGTATTTCGACTAGGGAATAGTCCAAATTCGATTTGATTTTGAAAAAAAATTTAAAAAATTAGAATATCGAAATTTATCATATACTGTCTCTTTGAAAATTTGATATTTTGCCATTTAAAACCTGCCAAACCTGCCTGCCAAATTGCTGTTTTGGCCTATAGGGGACCTTCTAGAACCTATTTGGAGTCAATTGGTGGACTCATCAAAATCAAAGGGTTTTTTTTCTTTGGGAAAAACTTTGAATCAAATTCGATCGAACGCACTATTCCTTCGAATCGCACAATTCGAATTCGGCTGAATACAGAACTATTCGATCGAAAATGGACCTATTCGACCAAAAAAAACCTTCTACTTAATTTGAGTTGGTCTTTTTGAATTCTAATTTTTTTCAGTTCCAAATTCGACCCTTGATAAATATTGTAACTGTGACTTATTATTACTAGTGATGGGCGAATAAATTCACCTGGCACAAATTTGCAGCAAATTTCCACGTTTCACCGCCGGCAAATAAATTTGCAAATCTCTCGCGAAAATTCGCCGGCGTCAATTTCCGATTTTCACAATTTTCTGTGAAAACTTTCTTCGTGAACTTTCCGATTTTTTCCACAGATTTTTCACTGGGAGTAATTCACCCATCACTAATTATTACTTATATTACTATTCAGACCCTTCCCTTATTATATTCCAGACTCTAATTTGTATGGTTGTTAGGGGAATTTGGACCATAGCAACCAGACTGCTGAAATTCTAAACTAGAGAGCTCCTGAATAAGAAGCTAAATAACTCAAAACCCACAAATAATAAAAAATTAAACAATATCAGAATATCTCCTTGTATAACATACTAAAGATAACTCAAAAGCATATAAGTATCAAGTATCTATGTGTAGGACACAAGGTGGACTTATAAATAACTGAAACTAAAACAGCTAAAAGTGCTCAGGCCTTAGTAAAACACCCGCTGATAGTTCCACCACTGCCTTTGTCAAAGGGTTTATTTGCCCTTTAAACTAACTCTCAGTTTATTAGTATTATCATCTAAATAACTTTGTCTTTATTACAGGTATGGGACCTGTTATCCAGCATGCTTGGGACCTGGGGCTTTCCGGGCGACAAATCTTTCCCTAATTTGGATCTTTACACCTTAAGTCTACGAACAAATCGTTTAAACATTAAATAAACCCAATAGCATTGTTTTGCTTCTACTAAATATTAATGATATTTTAGATGGGATCAAGTACAAGGTACTGTTTTATTATTACAGAGAAAAATCTGGATTATTTGGACAAAATGGAGTCTATGGGAAATGTGCTTCCTGTAATTCAGAGCTTTCTGAATAATGGGGTTCTGGATAACGGATCCCATACCTGTATGGTTTTCCTCTCTATTTATCTTCATTTTTAAAAAATATTTTTTTCCGAATAACTTTGTCCTTTGCACATCTCAGCATTTTAACATCTTTTTGCTGGGGTCACTGACCCTAGATACCTATTGTTTTTTTTTTTTTTTAGATTGATATTCCTATTTTGTGTGAGGGTGTTGGAAGTTGTGCTTGAACAACAACCACATCTGCAGGTTTGACAACAGTGATATAAAGCTTGTCTAGCTGTCATCGTCTACAGCTGGTACTCAGTGGGGCCCCAATATGTGCAGGTCGCGGTTAGTTGGCCCCGGAACCTGGAAGACAATAAACAAGTAACTAAATAATAAAATGTAAAGATGAATAATAATAATAATAATAATAATAATAATAATAATAGGATGCCTTTCTCTGTCCCAAGCTCTTCGCCAGCCTCACACTGCCTGTATCCGAGCAAAACCAGATGAGAGGACTGTAGCCATGAATAAAATCAAGCAGATTTAGCCGGCATTGAGCTCTTGCCTGATAGGCCCCTAATGTATTCACACAAATGATTAGGACGCTCAGTGTCTTAAAGAAGCAGCGCAAGGCAGGAGATTACATTGATGGATAGTGCTGCTGTTTGGGTTATCGCACCTTCCCTCGCCAGCTGCTCTCCTTTCAAACTGAGGATCCTGATTGGCAGATGCTTAACAGAAAAACTCCTTCTGGGGCTAAACCTTCAATGGCCCCTGAGATGCTCAGCTGCTGCATGAAAGCACCCCCCTCCCCAGCCACTATTGAAGTGAATTACTCACACCATGTATTATTATCAGACAGGTCGGGGGGGGCATGTAGATGTAGACAGAATTTTAAGAAGTTCCCGGTGTCAAACATTTGGACTGCGGCCAACAGTTCTGCACTCAATTTCCACTGCTTTAATACAAATAAAAACCCAGGGAGGATTAAAGATCAAAAGGGGGAAAAAATTCTATCAAAATATCCCAATTTTTTCAAGAAAAAAATGTTTAGGTCCACCTAGACGCCATCTAGGTAGATGTGGCCCTCCACATGATTTGTTTGGCCCCAGCTATCTTATTGGCTCCAGTTTCTGTGACATCATCGTTTGAATATAAAGCAGCGTGCAAACACGTGGCCCAATGAGCAGCTCACAGTACTGACCCACGTAGTAGTGTCCTTGAGCTACAAGAAGGCATAAATATTTAACAAAGGGCAGAACTTGATTGATGGGAGTCTGTACTTTTCACTCTCAGCTACTAGCTTCATAATATCTTACATTTTTCCAGCATCAGAAGCACCTAAAAAGATTCTGGTCTCATCTATTATAAGTGTGTGAACTTGCACCCATGGAAGTACCTTTGCTTTCTTGTGCCAAACACGTATATGAGATTATATGGGTCAGTTCTAGTAATGAGTAAACTCCCCACAGTACGAGAGGGACCCAGGCATGGCTGGATTTCGATTTAGTGCACCTTTTTGCTATCACCTCCCCTTGCACCTCACAACACCCAGCTCCTGCATCTCTCCACTACCCACCACCTTCCCCTCCACCCCACTTATACTGATATAGTAAATAGTAATATAAAGGAGGGAAGTCAACTGCAGCAGTTGCATAACTAAAGGCTTATGAGCAGTAACGTAACTAGAGGGGGCAGGCCCTGGTGCGTGACGCGCAGCCGGGCCCCCGCCCCCTCCATACGCAATTTTCTAGACACCCCCTGCTCCCCCGGTAGTTCCGCCACTGCTTATGAATGGGGGTTGTTTACCTTTAAATTCAGTTCACCTTTAAATTGTTAGTATGATGTAGAGAGTGATATTCTGATACAATTTGCAATTGGTTTTCCTTTTTTATTATTCGCGTTTTTTTAGTTATTTCGCTTTTTATTCAGCAGCTCTCCAGTTTGCGATTTCCGCAGTCTGGTTGCTAGTGTCCAAGTTACCCTAGCAACCATGCACTGATTCGAATAAGAGACTGGAATATGAATAGGAGAGGCCTGAATAGAAAGATGAAGCATAAAAAGAAACCATAAAAATACATCTGTAGCCTTACAGAGCATTTGTTTTTTAGATGGGGTCAGTGACCCCCATTTGAAAGCTGGAAAGAGTCAAAAGAACAAGGGAAATATTTCAAAAACCATAAACAAAAAACAATGAAGACCAATTGAAAAGTTGCTTAGAATTAGTCATTCTATAACATACTAAAAGTAAATGTAAAGCTGAACCGATCTTTGAAAGGTGGGCTCTCCAAGAACTCAACTGCCAATAAAGTGCACTGTTAATTCACAGCATAACCTCGGCATTACACATTCTGTGCTGCACTTACTCACAGGCAAGAGTACGGCACAAAACGCATAAGGCCAAGCTGATGCTGTCCTATCAACAATAAACCATGTTGTTGCATTGGAATTCTGGGCAAAAAGTAGATCATAGCTGATAGTTCCAATTTTTTGCCCCTCGTTAGTAAATAAGCCTCTCGGTCAGACATTTGGCCGGATAATACGGCACTGACTGTATAGAATGTAGTTTGCCTGGGGCATAGGGAACTGGACTCAAGCTGCTACGGAGAAGGAGTCATTATTGACAGCATTTACTGCACAGAAATAGATATGCCGTGCCATCAATAGCATCGATTTGCATCTTTACTCATATCCCCGACTGCACAGCTGCCTGGCTTTAAACACAGCCATGATTCAGCCAAAGATGCCTAGTCTCTGATTAATGTCCACGTACCCCCCCACTCAAAGACATAGTAATAGTGCCACCGCAGCTGCTGGAAGTGCAACTATAACTCTCAAAGCACCGAAATGGCCTTGGGCCCTTCAAGGATGGGATTTGTAGTGCAGCCAAAGCTGTACAGTTAAGATCTATGGGTTAAAGGCAACATATACCTGCCTAGGTTAGGAAACTGGTACTGAAAAGTAACCAGGAGGCTGAAGGATTAAATAGCCAGACAGCAGGGCTGCTTCTATAGAGTGCTGAATATGATCTTTATAATACACAAAAGCCATGAATATCTTGTAAATGGTATCCTTATAAACGGTGAGTAGTGATGTCATCAGTTTTAAACGGTGAATAGTGATGTCACCAGTTATAAACGGTGAGTAGTGATGTCACCAGTTAGAACCGGTGAGTAGTGATGTCATCAGTTATAAACAGTGATCCAAAAAGAAATGATGCTGTAACCTCTAACCAACCGCGAAAAACAATTGTTAGTCGAAATCCATGTGGTGCACCTCCGCCGTGTGTGCTGCTGAATTTATCCACAAAGCTTAAAATTTCACAAGGATCGACCCAAATACAAGATTAACCGCTCAAACTTCAATGTTTATTGTTTAACACATGTTTCAAGTCTTGTAAGACTCTTTGTCAAGTGTGTGAGTAGTGATGTCATCAGTTATGAACGGTGAGTAGTGATGTCATCAATTATAAACAGTGAGTAGTGATGTCATCTGTGACTCACTAAACCTGTGTATTATAATATAGTATCCCTTGTTGTAAAATATGGTTCCATGACCATATAAAAGCAGAAACTTATAATATCCTTATAGTTTACAATACTGGGTACTTTATTCAATATATATATATTAGATGTATTCTTACGACCCCGTAAAGCGATAGTAAATGTGTTATTTCGCAGGCAGGAGCCAATAACGTCGCACCTGCGTAGGGGCTGAAGGGTTAATGCAGGCAGCGTCCAGCCGTTCTCCAGCGGTTTCAGTGTATTTTTCAGATTCCTCTGTCTCCTCCCACCGCAAGATTTTGGCTCCAATGGCGGCGGGTGGATGTGGCTGTAAAGCGAGTGCGGCTCGGATGGGCAGAGGGGAGGAGGGCTGCGATTGGCCAGCTGCAAAGTGATGTCATCCCTCTAGTCCCTGTAAGAACTAGTAGAGTGGGAAGGCGGCGAAGTTTTTCGCAGAAGGGAGTGAGAGAGCCCAGAGAGCAGGAGAGAGGGGCTCTATGTGAGGACAGTAGCAGTAGCGCCTATACGCGTCACCGGCAGCCAAATCCAAAGTAGTCCCGCGTTGCAGTGACAGCCATGGTGCAGCGAGCAGACATGGACAGCAGCCAGCACACTGAGCCCAGCACGGACACGGAGGAAGGGGAGTTCATGGCGTGCAGCCCGGTGCCTCTGGACGAAAGTGACCCGGACTGGTGTAAAACGGCCACCGGGCACATCAAGCGGCCAATGAACGCCTTTATGGTCTGGTCCAAGATCGAGCGGCGAAAGATTATGGAACAATCCCCGGACATGCACAACGCCGAGATCTCCAAGCGCCTGGGGAAACGCTGGAAAATGCTCAACGACAGCGAGAAAATCCCCTTCATCAGGGAAGCCGAGCGGCTGCGGCTCAAACACATGGCCGACTATCCCGACTACAAGTACCGGCCCAGGAAAAAGCCCAAAGTGGATCCTTCAGCCTCGTCTAAACCCCCGGCTCTCACTCAGTCTCCAGAGAAGAGTCCCAAGAGCCGCAGCGCCGGCAGGAAATGCCCCAAACTCAAGCCCAGTCACAGCGGCAGCAGCGGCGGCTCCAAGTCGCTCAGTATCAAGTCCGAGTACAGCGGCGGCAGCGACGAGTATGTGTTCGGCAGCCCCAAAGCGTCCGGCAAAGCTGCGGCAGCGGCGGTGAAATGCGTCTTTATGGACGAGGAGGAGGAAGAGGAGGAGGATGATGAAGAAGAAGAGGACGAGCTGCAGATCAGGATTAAACAGGAGGAAGACGACGAGCCGCTGCGACAATATAATGTGGCCAAAGTACCGGCCAGTCCGACCCTGAGTTCATCCTCGGCCGAGTCGGTGGAAGGCGCCAGTATGTACGAGGACATTCGCAACGGCACCCGCCTCTACTACAACTTCAAGAACATCACCAAGCAAAGCACAATCCCCCAAGCCACCATCACCCTGGCCCCCCGACCCGCCCCCACGACTACCTCACCCGCCGGCAGCCACGAGCTCCTCTTCGATCTCAGCTTGAACTTCACCCAGCAGAACCCTCAGCTCCCCGACCCCAACTCAGGAAACGTCTCCCTCTCCCTGGTGGACAAGGACTTGGACTCTTGTAGCGAGGGAAGCCTGGGCTCCCACTTCGACTTCCCCGATTACTGCACCCCCGAACTCAGCGAGATGATCGCAGGCGACTGGTTGGAAGCCAACTTTTCAGACTTGGTCTTCACTTACTGAATAACTGTGTTCTTTCTTTTTTTATTCATGTTAATAATAATTATTATTATTCCAATGGGGAGGGGGAGGGGCACAATAATTCTTTGAGCTCCATCAACATCTCGGTACAGATTTAAAGGGCTGTTCTTGCATCTGTTTTTTTTATATCTATCTCTCTATAAACGTCCAGCCTTTGAATTTGGGCGATCACTGTAGGAGGAAGAGGATGAGGAGGGCCACATTGGACATAGGGGAATGAAGAAAGGAAATTGTTTAAAAAAAAAAAAAAAAAAACTCAACTAAAAAAAAAATTGGTCTGGAAGATGGTCTGGCAGAACAAAAAAAAAAAGTCATCTCATGGCAGCTCAAGGGGAAGGGGTCACTTTTTTTTTATTATTTTTTAATGTTATTCTGCTGGAAACGAAAATAAAACAACAAGGAACTTGACAATTTTCTGGAAGAAGGAAAAAAAAAACTGATTTCTTCTATGCATCTGATTCTCAATCTGCAGGGAGTTGCAAGACGCAGACACAACTGCTACACTTACACACAACTGTGAACTGATTCAAGAGTTTACTTCTTACAGGTCAAACAATGTGCAGGTTATTCTTTTTTTTTTTGGTCACAATGTGATTTTATTTTATTTTTTTGCCAACTACTTTATAATTTTATAACTGGTTCCCTTTATTATTACCTCCTTGAATCCAGACAACCCAGACCTCAGTAACAAAAAAAAAGTAGAGAAAAAAAAAAAAGGTATTGAAAAATTTTTGATACATAACAGACCTCAGTCTTTTTTTAAAAATTTAAACTATTTTCAGGTGTATTTTTGTACAGTTTAAAGAAAAGGGAACATTCCTGCTGTTTTTTTTTTTTTTTTATTATTATTATTATTATTATGAATTTTTTTGGTTCAGTGAGACTTTCAGGCACTTCCTATCTCTTCTCTCTCTCTGTCTTAGCATGCAAGTATGTTGGTAACTTTATGTCCTGGTTAAAGGATTAAAATTTAAAAAAAAAAGTCAAAAAAAGAAAAAAAATTCTTGCATCTAAATAAAAAAAAAAGGCCTTGTGGTTTTAAAACACTTTTTTTTGTACAGCTTATAGTTCAGATTTGTTGAATATTTGTAGGTAAAGATTTATTGAAATGGTGATTATAGACCTCAGAGCTGTTAGCTTAAAAGATTGTATATGTAATGTATAATAGTAGGACTCTATGTATATCATATGCTGTGATATGTGGATGGACCCTGACGAATGGGATGGGAACTGGATACTCCAATGTTTTGGCAAAAGGCACATAATATTAAGAAAAAAAAAAAGAGAAGGTTTCTCGTGTGCAATATAACCTGGGAAAGATACTAGGACAGACCATCTGCATATTTTGTAGCAAATGATGGAAAAGCAGCACCGTGCACTCATCTTTGCCTGTTTTCCTAATGCTGAAAGTCTGTGTCTTGATGATTTTAAATAAATCAGCTGGAACTGATAGAAAAATGCCATTGGTGTCCGTGTGTTTCTGGAGCAGGAGGTGGAGGGGGGGGGGGGGGTTGTTGTTATGAGGGCAACAAGGGGTTAAATGTCAGAGCACAGGGATGCAGGATCATGTTGCCTAAATCAAGGTACCTTTCACAAGGAGTGTGGTGCTGCACACAGGGGTGGGGGGTAGGGAGCACAATGGGAGTGTCTAACTGATAAGACCTTAGACTCCAGCCTATACAGACTAGAGGTTTGTGCCTTGGAAACATGACACCCGGGTTAGTGCTTTTGTATGCAGTCAATGTAGGTAGCCTGTCTTCTACACCCCCCCTCCTCCCTTCCTTCACATCTGCACTATTTCACTTCTATGAGGCTGTCTAGCTGCACATCACAACTGACAGTGCTTGTCCTGAAAAATCTATCCCACAGCCAGGGCTTTTAATATTCAGACTTTTCTTCATTATTTATTTATTAAGGGCGAGGGAGCTCGCCAAGTCTTGTCTGTATTGTCGTTTCATGCTCGCACATGTGCATGCATTCGTCTTCCTTGTGTTCTCCTGCTTGCTTCATCCTTTTTATACAGATCTTTTTATCCACACATGTCTGATCAGCGTTGAGAAGGGGGGCTGTTGGATTAGAATAAGATAGGGGGTGCATTTTGTTCTTTATGAAACCTAGAAGAAACTAGTGGAAGCATGGGTACAGTGCTCCATGACATGCGTGTATATGGGGGGGGGGGTGAGGAGCAGAAGAGATTACATCATGTGTGCAGCCAAAGAATAATAAATCAGTGCAAAGGGGAATGTAATCCCCAAACATTATGTCATGGTTATTTTTCAGACTTCACATGTGAATGATAATGCTGCCTGGGATAATCTCTTTCAACTAAGGGATGTCATATATATATATATATATATATATATATATTTTTTTTTTTTTTCCTTTTTCTCATAGATATATATATATATATATATATATATATATATCTATAGAAGTTGGAAGGATCAGCACACTCCATTTTGCGATGAAAAAAGTGTTTCTTTATTAAACACACATAACTCCAACGTTTCGGTTCCTCCTGGGAACCTTTATCAAGGATATATATATAATTTTTTTTTCTTTTTCTCATATAGATATATATATATATATATATATATATCTATATATCATTTTTATTTTCTATATATACAGGTATGGGACCTGTTATCCAGAATCGTTACATATTTAAATCGGGTTGAATAAAGACAAAGTCCATCGAGTTCAACCCCTCCAATTGAAAACCCAGCATCCACACACATACACCTCCATACTTTCACATATATATACCCATATCTATACTAACTATAGAGCTTAGTATCACAATAGTCTTTGATATTATGTCTGTCCAAGAAATCATCCAAGCCACTCTTAAAGGCATTAACAGAATCAGCCATGCTCGGGACCTGGGGGTTTTCCGGATAACAAATCTTTCTGTAATTTGGATCTTCATGCCTTAAGTCTACTAGAAAAATCATGTCATCATAAAATAAACCCAATGAGCTGGTTTTGTGTCCCATAAGGATTAATTATATCTTAGTTGGGATCGAATACAAGCTACTGTTTAATACAGAGAAAAAGGAAATCATTTCATTAAAATCTGGATTATTTGATTATAATGGAGTCCATGGGAGATGGCCTTTCTGTAATTTGGAGCATTCCAGATAACGCATCCCATACCTGAATATGATAACGATATGACACACCCACCTAATTCCATCTATAGAGTACAGTTATTCTGAGCCCTAATTTCATAAAGCCCCATTTTGTATTATACTTGATTGTATAAATATATATATTATATATATATATTTTTTTTTAAAACACGTGGGTGCTATAATAGTTTTCCCATGCAGAGGGTCAAGGTTTTTTTTTTTTAAGTGATGTCGACTTGAACCCAAGCCTATATTTCCCAATATCCTAATAGCCTCCTATTTACATATAGACTCAAGGCTGCTGACCTACTGCCCTATAGGTGATCGGACTACAACCCCCAGGATCCTCTACTATGTTTAGGGTGGCAGTAACTTGCCTTTAATGACTCTCTTTGTAAACAGCTTTTTCAGAATGACTATGCAGCCTACATGTCTACATTGCAGCCGTATAACGAAAACAATCTCACAAACTGGATACTCTTGAGTGAGCTCTATATCTGTATAGCTATATGTTTTAGACGGTGGTACATACTGTACATACATACATACATACATATATATAATTTTTAGAATTTGATCCTCAGAAGATCAGGGCAGCTGGGATATCAGGGGAGGTAACCATGATTAATGAAACCTGCATTGTGCTCCTTTTTTTTTTTTTTTTCTTTCCCCCAAATCTCTATTGGTTTGGGAAAGTTACATCTGCTCAAGAACCTGTAGCCAATTCCCTATAGCTGATCATATGGCATAGGCTTAAGGCTACCATAGGACAGCCACAATAAAACAGTGCATCTGTCTGGAAAGAAACCATATGAAGATCTGCCCCCTCCTCCTCCTCCTCAAAAAAAAAAAAAGAAAAAGCTTTAGCAAATGCCTGCACCCTCGGGGCTTTCCGTTCTTGGTGCCTGTAGCAGGCACAGGAGGTGGTTAGACAGCATCCATCAATAGCACTCCCTCCCCCTCTCGCCCAGACAGCATCACGTCTGCTTCCTACACTGGCTGCTGCTGCTGCTGCACTGAAAAGAGGGGGAGACAGACAGGCAGCAAACCATTGTGGGGGGCTAAAATAGCACTGGCCCTTGTGAGCAGCAGTATATACTGTATATAGCTGATAGGTTGCTTATAAGGGACTAGGGTTGCCACCTTTTCTATATATTTATCTTTTTTCCTTATTAATAACATTGGGAGCAACCATCAATTTTTACCGGCCAGATGGCAACCCTATAAGACCCTAAAATGTCTTGGTCGTATCAAAATCAGCAACACTATAGTTTCCCACTATGAAATCCTCACCCCTCTGCACTGCAAGTCAGACAAGGTGCATTGTCATGTAGGCGAGAGGGTGACAGTGTCCTGTGCAATGTACAGTAAGGGAATCTACTGCTCTTATCTAACACTGTAGCCAGGAGATGCAGTCAGCTCCCACAGCTGAATCCTCTCTCTCTCTCTCTGTTTATTTATTTATCTGAAAGACTTACTTACAGTGTCAGTCTGCAGCCTGTCTGCATCTCTCGCAGGCAGCGAGGTTCAGCTTGGGAAATCATGACACAGCCGAATGTAGTCGGATGCTGAGTGCAGGCAGGGTGGGTTGGAGCTGCTCTTCATTAGAAAGATTTCTTCTGCATGTTTGTCAAGTCAGATGAAGAGTGATATCAGTCGTGTAGGAAAGACATGGAAAATGGAGGATATGAGATAGACATCCACTGTACAAAATATGTAGCTACAGTTGTGTTTAATAAAGAGTGTAAGAAAGTATCACTTCATTATAGGCACCATCTCACTCTGCTTTTCTTGCTGTTCAATGTGCATATACTGTAGCACCACAGCACCACCAATAGCCACTGGGTTCATAGCCTCTCTCAATGGTAGTGACTGTAGGATAGGACATGGCACTTATATTAGCAGTGGGAATAATAACCTTTGGGAAGCGAATGTGACTGTCGAATAGCTGGTATAGTAGGGAGAGATGGTGCCTATAGTAACAGTGGGATAATAGTCTCTGGGAAGGGAGTGTGACTGTGGGATAGCAGGTATAGTAGGGAGAGATGGTGTCTGTAGTAACAGTGGGATAATAGTCTCCAGGAAGGGAGTGTGACTGCGGGATAGCAGGTATAGTAGGGAGAGATGGTGCCTATAGTAACAGTGGGATAATAGTCTCTGGGAAGGGAGTGTGACTGTGGGATAGCAGGTATAGTAGGGAGAGATGGTGCCTATAGTAACAGTGGGATAATAGTCTCTGGGAAGGGAGTGTGACTGTGGGATAGTAGGTATAGTAGGGAGAGATGGTGCCTATAGTAACAGTGGATAATAGTCTCTGGGAAGGGAGTGTGACTGTGGGATAGCAGGTATAGTAGGGAGAGATGGTGCCTATAGTAACAGTGGATAATAGTCTCTGGGAAGGGAGTGTGACTGTGGGATAGCAGGTATAGTAGGGAGAGATGGTGCCTATAGTAACAGTGGGATAATAGTCTCTGGGAAGGGAGTGTGACTGTGGGATAGCAGGTATAGTAGGGAGAGATGGTGCCTATAGTAACAGTGGATAATAGTCTCTGGGAAGGGAGTGTGACTGTAGGATAGCAGGTATAGTAGGGAGAGATGGTGTCTATAGAAGCAGTGGGATAATAGACTGTGGCTGTGGGTTTGCAGATATCAGCCCAGATATCAATTGGGCGGTTTTAAAAATTCTGTCACACAAGGAGTGCTTTGGTATGTTGATGTGGTCGGCATTCAAGGGGTGTCTGTTGGCCCCAAAAGATGTTCTTTGGCCCAGCATGTGGCTGATTTGTTCCAAGTTGGGTCACTCAGTGGTCTTGATTCTGATAAGTGGCCAAGCTGTGTAATTCTTGGCATCATTTAATATCAGGGGCTAAAGGACTGTGCAGAGAAGTCTAAATGGCAATTTTTGTTGAGCTACAATCTCATCTTTCAGGGTATGATGGGAGTTAAATCCCAACAGCATTTGGTAGCTTCCACGTTCCATGCTATACATCGCTGACACATCCAATTTTTGGTCGATACTTATGAAAATTACCAATTGGTCATTTGTCTAGACCTCAACAAACCCCCGCTTGCCTCTTAAACATAACTTGTTGTGTACAGCAAACCAGCAGCATCTATCACATGCAGCTAGCCAAAACAAATGAGAATGTGCCCCAGCAACTAATAGATCAGATGAAATATGTTAATGTGTTTTGATAAAGCTGCCGTTTGCTATGGAGAAAAAACACCTGGAAGATAGCGCTTTACATCTCCCATGCAATAAGAAGGGCACTTTTAACATTTCTTCCTTTAATGGACGTCATGCACTGAAACTGAAGAAATCTAAGGCTTGATTAATTGATGCCTTAGCTAAGAACGTCAGGTTAAAATGCTAAATTATCTTTAGCTGTTCATCTGTTAAAAGAGTCTGATTGATAGGGGCTTAGTCCAGTCCTAGAGGTAATTATTCTCAACCCACAAATAAAGGGACATCTGCTTACAATTACTATTCACTCTGCTAGTAATTTAAGAAGGAACCGCTTTAAGATTTTTTTTTTTTCTCTTTCAACATGACAATTTAAGATGAACAAATTGAGAGTAGGCCTGAAAGAAACGGAATATCTTGTATTTTGTATTATTTTTTTTTCCTAGGAAAAGCAGTTAAATGCTGCTCTTGTTGTTAGAATGGAGGGAACGTAGCTGAACAGTTAGTTCATTTTAATTCTATTTTTTAGGGTATCAACTAGTGATGGGCAAATAAATTCGGCAGGCTTGAATCCGCTGTGAATTTCCACATTTCGCAAATAAAACTGCGGCAAAAAAAAAAAAATGGACGCGTGTCAGAATTTTTACGCGCATACAAAAATGACACACGTCAAAATTATTTGGAAGCCAATTAACTTTAATGTGGGCGTCAAAATTCGAATTTGGGAATTTTTCGCCATTTCTTGAATTTTCCGGGAATTTCGGCAAAGCAAAATGGGACAAATTTGCCCATCACCAGTATCAACTAGTAGCTGAAAGTCAGACAAATGAACCCACCAACGTGCTTGCTCATTTCATTATGAACATTTTCTTAAAGTGTCCTGCAATGTCTGGGGAACACTACGGCCTGTCACATTGTCCCCTTAAAATCAGGCACCAATAAAAACCAAACGTTGAATGGCTAATTAGTAATGTAAATGCATTGTGCATGGCTGCACAGCAACTAGTGCAGTCTGCAGCATGCATCTAATATAATCCCTAATTAGGCATGCAGGAAATGGGGGGCGGCTGTTATGTAATAAAAGGTGCAATATTTGCTTCAGGTCCTGTGACAGTGTTCATCTGGTTGCTATCGGTTACTAGACAGGAAAACATTGTACCTTTGGTTGCATTACCTCATTTATGTGTTTGCTTTTGTTGAACTACAAATAACAGCTTTAAGTGCCTCTTTCAGCAGTATACAAATGGAGGTAGCTGTCCCTATACAGAAAGTCGCATTTGACAAATATTGTTTGTCATTAATTCATTTATTTCTGAATGCTCAGGGCCGTATTGAGCAATGACCCCCTTAACCGACCTCCTTCTCCAGAGATGTCAGCTGACCCCCATGTCATTAGGGTGATAATGATCCAGTCCTGGGTCTGGTTTTCGGACCCTGGGAGGGGGAGGGGTTTCAACAGAACTATTAAGTTACCACTCTCTCCTACACTGAAAGAGCTGGATTTCCTGTTAAAAATCAGTGTATTTGGCTTTTAAAGTTACCTGCTGGCGGGCTTCCTTCACTAGAGGCAAAGTTTTCATGTAGAGATATCAACAAACCCCATGTCATTAGGTTGATAATAATCCACTATAGGCATTTGGAGCCGTTATTTTTAGCCTGGAAAGGAATGAAGTTTGAAATAATCCAGGACTTGATCTTTATCTCCCTCTTGACATAGGGTTAGTTGTCACATCTTCAGGCCTGGTTTTACAATCTGGTGTCCCTACATGGCACAGCTCATCACAAACTCCACCCTCCACCGCGCGGCTTCCCCTTCCTCTTCCTGTGCATGTCATGGAGTACTAGCACTGGAGATTGGTATGAGGAACAGCTTGCAAATTTCCCACTGTCTCCTGTGCTGGTAACTAGTGGATATTCTGCGTTTCTGCGAATAAATTCGCGAATTGTCTTCAGCATCAATTTTTTTTAAGTCAATGGGCGCCTTTAATTGTCGCCGGCATCGGAATTGTCGACAGTGTCAATTCTGATGCAGGTGACAGTTAAAGGCGCCCATTGACTTTAATGCACTCCGGAATTGTCGCCGGCGTCAGAATTGTCGCTGGCATCAAAATTTTTTTATTTTTTTCGGCAAAGCGAAACGGGAGAAATTCGCCCATCACTACTAACCAATTACAATGCAGCTGGGTGGAATGTCGTCTCAGAAATTCTGCCGCCCAAGGCTCAGGCCTTTGTGGCCTTGCCTTTAATCTTCTCATTGCAGAAGCAACCCCTTCCTGTGCTTACGGTTGCCACCTGCCCGGTATTTTAACGGCCTGGCCGGTAAAAATTAAGCTTGATTCCAATATTATTAATAGAGGAAATGCATAAAAATATAGGAAGGACGGTATTTTGTTCGAGAAAAGGTGGCAACCCTCCCTGTGCTTCATATTAATGTTACATTGGCCATACATTTAAAGAACTAATCAATTGGTGTGGTCACCAAATGAGCAGATCTTTCACCTTGAGATGGGCAATATTGTGCTGATCTCATTTTTAGGCTCGCGTTAACGATCAGGGTTGGACTGGGCCAGCCGGGCACTGGGAAAAACCCTGCTGGGCCCCACTGGCCCTGACCCACTCCCCCCCTGCCTGACACTATGCACTCCCGCACCCCAATCAATAGAAGTAAAGCAGGTATGTGGGGGTAGGGTTGCCACCTGGCCAGTATTTTACTGGCCTAACCGATAAAAATGATGCTTGATCCCAATGTTATTAATAGGGGAAAATTCAAAATATACAGGAAGGCTGGCATTTTTTTCCAAAAAGGTGGCAACCCTGGGCGGGGGACAGGGGGTTGGGTGGAATGGGGTTGCCGTTGGTGCGGGGGGCCCATGGAGTTGACAGAGGGGTGGTGGGTCCAGGGGTGGGTGTGTACGGGCCTCCCCCAATCCGACACTGGCTATACAGGCTGTAGGGACATGGACTGCATCAATGTGCAGATGCAGTTCCCCATCAAACAGCAAAATCAAACCTGCTGATTTTTAGCCGGATATTGTCATAGTGTCCCATACACTATAAGATAAACTGCTTTGTCGGTCTGAAGGGGCTTAAGTGCTGCACCCTCCTAGATGTTGTAGAACTGTAACCGTTGGTCCCCTCCTACAGTCTGAAAATATTTGTCCTGGTGTTCATGGGGATGTCACGTCCCCCTAGGGGCACCACTGGGGGCAACAGTCTGCAAGATACCAGGGGTGGTAAAAAGCTGCTCCTGGTTACTTTAAGAGCTTAAATTCCAATTTTTAAATCGGGATTTCAGCTCTGCTAGTGCAGAGAGAGCGATTTCAGTTTCCGTATTAGCAAGTGCCCCCCCCCTTCCCTTGGTGCACAGAAAGGTAACTGGCGGATATGGGGTGTGGCATCAGAAAGGCTGTCTCAGAACGACCCCCAGTTCTGCTACGTCCCACGTACACAGCCTTTAGGAATCTTATAGGAATCTTATTGAAAGGAGTAATGGTCCTGAACCACTGCTCTATGTGATTGACTGTGTGATTTATTAACCGAGGTGCTAATTTGCACCAGTGCAATTGCCCACAGCAACCAAACAGATTCTTTCAGTCATAGGTTGATCTCACATAACATCCCCGGAACAGCATTTACATGTTACTGTGCCAAAGCTAGCTAGTTATATTTACACCATGATGGGCAAGTGATCTCATTGAAGTGAACCTTCTCAGATCCCCTTTTTTTTCCATAAAACTAAAACACTTTGAAGTGGCCTCTTCTTTAGCCACTGGGTGTCATGCTGTGCTGTAGAAATCAGTTCACAGAGCTCACATGAGAGGCCGAAGTGACTGAATTACCATCTTTTAGCCTGAAAGCAATGCGTCAGTGAGTATCTTCAGGGCAGCTCCCAGGGGGATTTATTGCACTGTACCGTCATTCTTTCTTTTATTAGTCACTTTATTTAACCCCTAAATAACAGTCGTACAGGCAATAGAAACCATTCTAGACTTGCATTTTACTGAAGATCTGCTCAGTCAGGCCGTGTGTCATTTGTGTTGTGCCATTTGCTTCCTTCACTGTGACTAATGCTGACTAATTCTCTAGTGCTGGGATCACTGATGGTGTTGGGGTAAGGTTACCAGATCACTGGAAAATTCAGAGACATGCCTTATATGTGCAACTTGCTGGACTGCACTGAGTGCGCTAAAAGAAATGCACCTGGATTTTTCACATGGGGCCAGATTTTATTTTTACACCACCCCAATCCTAACTTTTTTTATGTCAGAAAGTCAAATAAAAAAAAAAAAAAATGTAAATCGTTCTGGTGCATTTGTATGATTCTTACATTGTATGCCAAGTGAATTACTTATGCTGGGACCCAAAATGACATTTGTACTAAAATGCCTTATTTACAAAGCTGAAGTGACGCTTTTGTAAATATGATCTTAATTTTATAATATGTTTGCTATTATTATTATTATAAATAATAATAAAAATAATATTTTTTCTTACTCTAGCTATCTATATATAGAATATATATCTATATATTAATATATAGAATATATATAGATGATAGATATAAATAGGGATACATAGATGATAGATATTGTATAGATAGATAGATTATTATTACAGGTATGGGACCTGTTATCCAGAATGCTCGGGACCTGGGGTTTTCCGGATAACGGATCTTTCCATAATTTAGATCTTCATGCCTTATGTCTACTAGACATTCATGTAAACATTAAATAAACCCAATAGGCTGGTTTTGCTTCCAATAAGGATTAATTATATCTTAGTTGGGATCAAGTACAAGCTACTGTTTTATTATTACAGAGAAAAAGGAAATCATTTTTAAAAATTTGGATTAGTTGGATAAAATGGAGTCTATGGGAGACAGCCATTCCTTAATTCGGAGCTTTCTGGATATCGGGTTTCTGGATAAGGGATCCTATACCTGTATATTGTTTTTATTATCATTAACATGTATTTTTAGAGCGCCAACATATTGTGCAGCTCTGTAAAATGACTGTGTTTATACAAATAAATCACATACATACATACATAGAACATACAGAATTACATACTTAGCAACCAGTACAAAAGGCAAGGAGGCCCTGTTCAAAAGAGCTTACAATCTAAAAGGAGAAGGGAATGAGACACAAGGTGTGGGAGTGGGCAAGATCAGAAATAAGCAAGGTGAAAGATGTAGCATATGGAATTGTCAGGGCTGGATTTTCATAGTGGGAGCCCTAGGCCCACTGCCGTTCGTCGCCCCTGTCCCCTCACCTTTATTCATGCAAATTTTCATCATCTGGACAGGAGCAATGGGGGTTGGCAGATCGGAAATTTTAAAAATGATTGTATCGCCAGCGCATCCCCAGTGTTTTTGAACCAATGTGGGTGTGGTTGGGCAGCATGCCGCCCCCCTAAAATCCTGCTGCCCTAGGCCCGGGCCTAGGTGGCCTTTCCACAAATCTGGGCCTGGGAATTGTAGTTCTAAAACATGAAAGTTATCCCATGGTCAAATGATGCGAGACTAAATGGACAGTAAAATACAAATTTCTTATATTTTTCTAGAAAATGTAAAGCATTAAAAAGACTGAAAGGTGAAAATAGTACAAGGCTTGAATACCGCACATGTCCCTCTTCAGGAGCTGGTGTGTGGGGAGGAAGCTGTGATGATTTTACTCCACTTCATTACTTCCTTTGTTTTGCCATAGAAAATTCAAACCTCTTTATTAGGAGTTAGAAGAAGTGAGAAGTGTCCAGCACAGGAAAAAATCCTCCCATTTTTAAAAATGCTTTTTCTCTGTAATAATAAAACAGTACAAGTATGGGACCTGTTATCCCAAATGCCTGGGGTTTTCCAGATTACAGATCTTTTCGTAATTTAGTTCTTCATACCTTAAGTCTACTAGAAAGTTATGTAAACTTTAAATAGACCTTAGGTCTACTAAACAATTATTTAAACATTAAATAAACCCAATAAGCTGATTTAACTTCCAATAAGGATTAATTATATCTTAGTTTGGATCAAGTACAAGGTTCTGTTTTATTATTAGAGAAAAAGGAAATCATTTTTACAAATTTGGATTATTTGGATAAAATGGAGTCTATGGGAGATGGCCTTTCTGTCGGAGCTTTCTGGATAATGGGTTTCCAGATAATGGATCCCATACTTGTACCTTGTACTTGATCCAAACTAAGATATAATTAATAATTAGTGGAGGCAAAATCAGCCTCTTGGCTTTTATTTAATTTTTACATGACTTTCTTGTAGACGTAAGATATGAAGAGACACATTATGGAAAGATCCGTTATCCGGATAACAGTTCCCATACCTGTATAATCTAAATTTTGCTTTTTTATGTGTCTGTCGAAGCAAGAAAAAAAAAAATGCTTACTTTGTAATGGAATTTAGCAAATCACTTAAAGGAAAACTATACCCCCCAAACAATGTAGGTCTCTATTAAAAGATACTGAGTAAAACAGCTCATGTGTAAAACCCTGCTTCATGTAAATGAGCCATTATCATAATAATATACTTTTTTAGTAGTATGTGCCATTGGGTAATCATAAATAGAAAATTGCCATTTTAAAAAATAAGGGCCGCCCCCGGAGATCGTACGATTCACTGTGCACACATACAAACCACATGTAAGGTCACATGAGCCAATTAACAGACAGAGTTCTGCCTTTTGCTTCCTCACTTCTTCCTGTTACAGTTAGTGTTGTAGTATTTCTGGTCAGGTGATCTCTGAGGCAGCACAGATAGAGTCACGAAATGGTGGTTCAAGGCAAGAGATGTAAAAGGGCAATATTTATGTAAATATATATTCCAGTTTGGTAAGATTCTTTAATATGTCATTCAATTTGACATAAACTATCTGTTGCTTAAGTATTCATTTTGGAGGTATAGTTTTCCTTTAACTGGCATTTAGAGAACATGCAGAGATCCCCAACCACAGTGACAGTGCAAAATCCCTCATTGATATCCATTAGGAATTTATCAAATATTTTTGTGGATTTAACTGATCTGATTATCCCTTTTCAGAAACCAGATTAAGAGGAATCTCTTTAAATCCTGATTTGGGCTTATAAATCCTTAAATACAATCCTTTAAAATGGGAAGTCATCATAACATTATTTTGCTTGCAAAATGTATAAATAGTATAGAAACATATAAAAGAGATGTAACTCATACTGAGTCACCTCCATCCAGGTCATGCTCTATTTCAATGCTGCAGATGAATTTGAAATACCTATGTTAACTTTATACAGATCCTAATTTTTTTTTCATCTTGTGAATCAAATGTTCCAGATATTCTGAATAAGGTTACCATAGGCATTTCCTATTCAGCATGTGAAATGTTAACTAGCCTTTACAATGAGTATTTTATTCAGGGTGTCAGTTCTTCAAAGCAAATTTGTCTGTGGCCTCTTCATTACCTAAAGGGTTAAACATAAAGCCCTTCTTTTATACATTTTCACAGGCAAATTTCACTGGTATTTTAGGAAATGCTTTTCTTCAAGATTGTATTTACTAACATCCCCCCCTTGTTACAATCCAAAGTATGTTCTAGGGGCTCAGGCTGGTGTTTATAAACACTAACAAGCTGCAGGACCATTTAGCCGTAAGAAGAGGGACTTTGATTTAGAAAAACAGCAGCTTGTGTTTGCCTTTAATTTGTTTGGTGGAACCCCACCCAGAACATCTAACACCTCTCACCTTACTTTGTACATGTGCTTTTGATTATTTAGCTTTGCTTTAGGCTTCACATCCCATTCACCAACGTGCCCAGTGCTTCTCAATTTCATCATTATTTGCATTAATGGGTTTGCAAGATAATAAAGAAGGTGATTCTTATTATTAATAACATGTATTTATATAGCGCCAAGATATTTCGCAGTGATGTAAAGAAAATGTGTTTATACAACTAAATCACATAAATTACATACATAAGACATATGGAGTTACATACATCACAACCAATACCGGTACAAAAGGTGAGGAAGGCCCTGTGCAAACAGAGCTTACAATCTAAAGGGAAAGGGAATAAAACACAAGGTGTGGGAGTGGGCAAGATCAGAATTAAGTGGGTGAGAGATGTGGTATTGCATTTGGTAGTTAAGCAGAGTGAGGGTAGGCTTCTCTAAATAAGTGCGTTTTAAGAGATTTCTTGAAAGCAAAAAGGTTGGGAGAAAGTCGGACAGACCGTGGGAGAGCGTTCCAGAGGAGGAGAGCAGCCCTTGCAAAGTCTTAAATGCGAGCATGTGAGGAGGTTATGAGAGAAGAGTTGAGGATCAGGTCAGTAGAGGAGTGTAGAAGGCGGTTGGGTGAGTATATAGAGATGAGGTCAGAGATGTAGGGTGGGGCAGAGTTATGAAGTGCTTTGAAAGTCAGTGTCATTAATTTGAATTTGATTCTGAAAGGTAACGGAAGCCAGTGCAGGGATTGACAGAATGGCGAGGCAGAGGAGGAGCGGTTGCTAAGGTGTATAAGCCTCACGGCAGTGTTCATTATGGACTGGAGAGGTGACAGTCTCTGGAGGGGAAGGTCAATTAAAAGAGAGTTACAGTAGTCTAGACGTGATATGACGAGAGAGTGAATAAGAATTTTGGCAGCATCTTGGGTGATAAATGATCGTATTTTAGATATGTTCCTTAAGTGAAAGTGACATGATTTAATAAGTGACTGGATATGAGGAGTGAAGGACAGGGCAGAATCTAGGATAACCCCAAGGCACCGGGCCTAGGGAGACGTGGTGATAGTGGAATTGTTAGCTATGATGGATACTTCCGGGATGTTACTGGCGTTAGGAGGAAAACGAGCCATTTCCGTTTAAGGTAACGTTGCAACATCCAAGTAGAGATAGCGGACAGGCAGGAGGAGACCCGAGTTAGGAGTTCTGGGTTGAGATCAGGAGAGGAGAGATAGATCTGAGTATCGTCAGCATAGCGGTGGTAGTGGAAACCGTACGAGTTGATTAGTTTGCAGAGGGAGAAAGTATAGATGAAGAATAATAAGGGGCCCAGGACACAGCCTTGAGGAACCCCAACAGAAAGAGGTATGGGAGAAGATGCTACTCCATTGTGGGAGACACTGAAGGAACGATTAGTGAGGTAAGAAGAGAACCAGGACTGGGCTGTGATTTTATCCACAAACACTTATATTATTAATATACAGTTATGGGACCTATTATCCAGATTGTTTGGGACCTGAGGTTTGATTAAGGGATCTTTCAGTAATTGTTTATCTATATGGTAGGGTAAGAACATGAATGAAATTAAAGAGACATCATGGATTTTATTCACAAAGGGGGAGTAAATTATAACTAGAATAAGGGGGGGGGGGCATAGAGAGCACCCATCAAGGCCAAAAAGCCTTGTATGGGGTGCCTTGAAGGTGAATTGCCTTTTAGGGTCAGGGCACACAGGCAGATTTAGGGGACATTAGTTACCCGGTAACAAATCTCCTCTTCTTCGGGGCGACAATCTCCCCAAACTGCCTTCCGCCGGCTAAAATGAAAATTGGCAGCGGGAAGGCACTTGGAGTGATTCATTTTTCAAAGTCGCCCTAAGTTTCCTCGTGAGACTTCAGAAAACGAATTGCTCCGAGTGCAATCCCGCGGTGATTTTCATTATAGCCGTCGGAAGGCAGAGGAAGGCAGTTCAGGGAGATTAGTCGCCCCGAAGAAGAGGAGATTTGTCACTGAGTGACTAATCTCCCCAAATCTGCCTGTGTGCCCTGACCCTTAAGATGCAAATCAGTTTCCCCAAGAGACTTGCTTATCCTATATTGTTACAAAAGTATCTAAGTATCTATTCTGGGCTCTCTGCCAAAAGCCAATTAAGTTAGAAACTTTGTATCTTTTTCTGGCTGTTCAGTGCAGGAGATAAAAGACAAAGGGGCAAATTCACTAAGGTGCACTTCGCCACACTTCGCCAGTCGTAGTTTCGCCAGCGCTTCGCAAATTCACAAAAATCCGAAGTTGCGCACAGGGGTAGTGTAAGGTTGCGAAGTTGCGCTAGCGTTGATTCGCTATATAAAGCGAAGTTACGCTAGCGAAGGCTAATTTGCATACGGCGCCAAATTCAAATTTCAATGGAGGAACACGTATCAGCACTACAAATGCCTAGAAAACCTTCAAATCAGCAAATAAAATTTTTATTTTGCCCTACACATGTGCCCACTGTCTAGGTAAGTTGCCATGAGTCAGGAAATGTAGGGGGGAAGGAGGGGAGCCCCAAAAAAAATTTTGATCTTTTTCAGCCTATCACCCATCATGTAGAAAACATGCCAGCGTTTTTTGGGACTTAGAAAAAATTTACCTTTTTTTGAAACAATCCCTATCTACTCTATTGCGCTTAGCCAGGTCTGAGGTGGCGAAGGAAGTCTAGCGTAAAAGGTAACGTTCAGTACACTGCGCAAGTTAGTGAATTTGCGTAGTTACGTCGCCAGCGAAAATTCGCCTGGCGTAAGGGAGCGAAGTAACACTAGCGAAACTATGCCAGCGTTCGTTAGTGAATTTGCGCAGTAACGAAAATGCCAAACGCTAGAGAATTAACGCTATCGTTCGGCGCTTCGGCGCTTAGTGAATTTGTGCCAAAGTCGGGACATTTCAGTAACAAATCTGGGACCGTGGGTTGAACTGTCAAAATCGGGACTGTCCTGCTGAAAACGGGACAGTTGGGAGGTATGTTTTTGTTCCTGCAGTTTGAATGCAGACTGGGGACAGGCCAGATTTCCATAAAGTGGTTGCAAAAAAACATTGAGTGATATGCTATAAAATGATCTATTTATGTAAAGGAGACAGGAGTATATTTTTACAGATTGAATGACAGGTAAAGGAGAATAAATAGCTAAATAAATAGTTACTAAAGCCTATCTATAAAGTTTTCAACCATACTCAGCATCCCTGCAAAATTTACTGTAAGACATGTATTAGGAGGCACAACTGTGTTCTGCTTTCACACAAAAGGACAGGACAATTACAGTAAGTGACAAATTTTCCCATTACGTCCTCAAGGCAGCACATACTGATAGTGCTCAAAAAGGAGAGAATAAAAACAGAGGTTCTTGCTGCTGCAATGACTTCAGTGCCAAATGCTTCTTCCTATGAGGCTTGCATATCCAGGCAATAATGTTTAGCAAAAATATGAAAATCTCTCTATGTAGAGGCCTATTTTTTCAACCATCAAATCCTTCTTCAGTCTGTCCAGGCTTTCCTGACCACCGCAGTGTAAGGATTAAAACAACCCAGTGACATCATTGTGCACTGGAGCTGCACTGTAATCTCAATGTGCCGCCAAATTCAAAATAAGAGGGTGTCAGACATCCATGTTCAATACCCGATTGTAGGTCTTAGTTCCCGACGTTTGTGTTTTCATCAGTGGCTACATTTTTGTGAATCTGTCCTAGAATTTTGTTTGCCAGAAAAAAAGCTGATTTTTTGTTCCAGAAAAACAGCATTATTAGATTTTCTAAATAGTTTTTTTTCTGCACCAGATACAAATGCAGGAAAATAGGCCCGTTGACTTCTGTGCATTTGATGTAAGAATAAACGTAGAGAAAAAAAACATCCTTTAACTCTAAGGCATTTGATGCAAGAAAAACAAACGCAGAGAAAAAAATTAGCTTTGACTACAGTGCATTTGGCAAATTTTAATCAAAGTTCCACCATTTCACATATTGTTCTTTGGTTTTGGATTTTTTTTGGCAAAGCATAACAAGGTAGTTTTCCTCATCACTACTGGTGTGCTCTAATAATATTAAATTTGTGATCCAATTGTTCCTGAATTATTGCCTTCTCCTGGCCATCCTGACAGCTGCCTGTAATAACTTGAGCTGCTTAAACCTTTGGATACTTCACCATCAGACTTTTGTTTGTTCCTGCTTCCTCCTTAAACTGGCCATAGACGCAAAGATCCGATCATATGATTAGTACGATTTTCGGATAGTGTGTGGAGAGTCCTGACATTTTTCATCCGGCGGAGATCGGTCGTTTGGTCGATCGGACAGGTTAAAGATTCCTGTCGGCTGCCGATAATATCTCTGCGTGTATTGCCGACCGTACGATTTTCAGAGGGAGACTGTCACTAGCTTTTGTAGACATAACTTTCATACGATTGCTGTCAGGGGCAGAACATCAGCTGATCTGTTCTTTTGTACTTTATTTGATCTGAATGGTTAGTGGCAGGTCAGGAGATGGGGAAGTCCGATCGTACTATGACTCGTACGATCGGATCTTTGCGTCTATGGCCGGCTTTAGTCTTAACTTCCTGGTCCAGATGGCCTCTTGTACCTGACAAACAGGTTCTAGATATATTCTAAGAGGCATATTTATTATGCTGTGGAAAACAAAATTTGCCAAAAAAACTGTGCAAAAACTGTACAAAATATTGTATGGTGGGTGTGTGCGTAAATTTATGCCATGCGAATGCCAGATTTGCCGCCGTCTAAGAAAAAGCGTAAAGAATTTGCACCACTTTTTACACGGCAAAGCCTGGCAATGTGTGGTGTATTACCCTGCCGTTTTTTCACAGCATAATAAATATGCCTCAAAGCTGCAATGTTATTTTTCTTGCAAGACACATAGGGGCAGATTCACTAAAGGGTGAAGTGGCTAACGCTAGTGACTTTTCACCAGAAATCCAATCCGCAAGGACATCGCCAATTCACCAACAGGCGCAGATGACAGTTCACTAGAGAACGGGACCGTCGCTAGCATTCATTCGCACTCTATCGCTAGGCGACTTTTTGCTCTGGCGAATGGTTGTTACTCCGCAAATTCAGTAAAGTACTGAACGTTACTTCTTTCGCCAGATTTGACTTCGCCCCTCATACCAGGCAAAGTGATTAAAAGAAGCTAGATTTTCCTCAATCTTCTGTCACTTACATCATATCCTGTGTGCCAAAAATGCATTAAAGTTCAAAAAAACGCTGGCGACTTTTCCTTTTTTTAAGCGGGATTGGCTTCAAAAGTCCTAACTTGTAACTGGTTTTCTCTAGGCATTTCATAACATATGGAACATTCATTGTACAGTGGGCTCATGTGTACGTCATTATATTAATTTTTTTTGTCTTTATTAAGGTTCCCTGGACATTTTTAATAAAAAGTGGTAACTTCAAGTATTTGCACCAACATTTATAATAAAGGTCTAAGCGCAAGATCACTAGCGAATTTTAGCTAGGCACATATGAACGCTTCGCTATGAAATGCTCGCACTGCCTAAGTAATACTAGCGAAAAGTCGCCAGCGTTCCGACAAAACTTCGCATATTAGTGAATTGGCGTAGTCGTAGCGCATTTGCATCTGGCGAAGTAGTGCGAGGTGTGCGAAGCTGACGCTAGCGAAAATTCACATGTTAGTGAATCTACCCCATAGTAGGATCCATTAAGCTAGAGTTACACATATAAATCTGATCATTCTCGGTGTGTATTTTTTTGCCCAGTACAGCAAAAATATTTAAGCATGTGCAAGAGAAACTATAGATGATGGGAAAGGTCTTTTAGCCCAGCTTGTAATCAAAGTGATCAGACTGATGTGTAACTGGATTTTGAAATGGCAACAGTTGCACATGCTTCATGTGGATCCTGGTCAATGCTGAAAGTGGGGTGGGATGAGGCGGGATTTCATCCTTTTACTTTTTATTTTTGTGTGAATACCCTCTCACTAGGCCAGATGGTGCCCTGTTAAATGGTGCAGCTTTCCCTGTTCAACACTGGAGCTTTGTAATGCAGTGTAGGACTTCTATCTTGTTCAGCACCGAGTGATAAAAGTCTGTGTACAGACATTGACAACTATATAAATGATTGGTCACTATGTCATGACAATATCTGCCGTGCCAGCATTGATTTTATCTAATTGAAATGTGAGGAGATGAAAACTTGATATTTTCCTTTTTGTTATGACAATGACAGACAGCAGTATTAGTATTAGCTTCTATAGTCTCATAATCTTTTCTTTATTACTTCCCATTACCCTCCAATTGTTTTATAGCTTCCTAACGAGAATCCAGAAGGCGGTATAGCCGATTTGTCTGCCAGTGTGGTCTGACCTAATTGAGGGCATTAGGGCTAGCACAGTAGGGCATTAGGGCTAAGTATGACTTCAGGGATGTTATAAATACAATGTTTGCTACTGGTCTAGTAACCGATAGCAACTGCTTATTGTTATTGTGCCTATAGTAACAGTGGAATAATAGTCTCTGGGAAGGGACTGTGACTGTGGGATAGCAGGTATAGTAGGAAGAGATGATTCCTATAGTAGCAGTGGGATAATAGTCTCTGGGAAGGGACTGTGACTGTGGGATAGCCGGTATAGTAGGGAGAGATGGTGCCTATAGTAACAGTGGGATAATAGTCTCTGGGAAGGGACTGTGACTGTGGGATAGCAGGTATAGTAGGGAGAGATGATTCATATAGTAGCAGTGGAATAATAGTCTCTGGGAAGGGAGTGTGACTGTGGGATAGCAGGTATAGTAGGGAGAGATGGTGCCTATAGTAACAGTGGGATAATAGTCTCTGGGAAGGGACTGTGACTGTGGGATAGCCGGTATAGTAGGGAGAGATGGTGCCTATAGGAACAGTAGTAGAATAGTCTCTGGGAAGGGAGTGTGACTGTGGGATAGCAGGTATAGTAGGGAGAGATGGTGTCTATAGTAACAGTGGGATAATAGTCTCTGGGAAGGGAGTGTGGCTGTGGGATAGCAGGTATAGTAGGGAGAGATGGTGCCTATAGTAACAGTGGGATAATAGTCTCTGGGAAGGGAGTGTGACTGTGGGATAGCAGATATAGTAGGGAGAGATGGTGCCTATAGTAACAGTAGTAGAATAGTCTCTGGGAAGGGAGTGTGACTGGGATAGCAGGTATATTAAGGAGAGATGGTGTCTATAGTAACAGTGGGATAATAGTCTCTGGGAAGGGAGTGTGGCTGTGGGATAGCAGGTATAGTAGGGAGAGATGGTGCCTATAGTAACAGTGGGATAATAGTCTCTGGGAAGGGAGTGTGACTGTGGGATAGCAGGTATAGTAGGGAGAGATGGTGCCTATAGTAACAGTGGGATAATAGTCTCTGGGAAGGGAGTGTGACTGTGGGATAGCAGGTATAGTAGGGAGAGATGGTGCCTATAGTAACTGTGGGATAATAGTCTCTGGGAAGGGAGTGTGACTGTGGGATAGCAGGTATAGTAGGGAGAGATGGTGCCTATAGTAACTGTGGGATAATAGTCTCTGGGAAGGGACTGTCGATGTGGGATAGCAGGTATAATATGAGATGGTGCCTAACAGTATTAATAATATTTTCATATTTTCTGGGAATGGGATTTAAATCTGCATTTAATAGGACAAGGGATAATATCCTCTTTGTAGTAGCAACTGAAATAATGTGATGTGGCTAGCAGGTATAGTCAAGCAAGATGATGCCTGAGGATAAGGGATCT
Source organism: Xenopus petersii (assembly GCA_038501925.1). Taxonomy (NCBI): domain Eukaryota; kingdom Metazoa; phylum Chordata; class Amphibia; order Anura; family Pipidae; genus Xenopus; species Xenopus petersii. The sequence continues at coordinate 24,184,431 of CM076680.1, read as the reverse complement.
TTCCGTAATTTGGATCTCCATATCTTAAGTCTACACAAAATAATTTAAACATTAAATAAACCCAATAAAGATTAATTATATCTTAGTTGGGATCAAGTAGAAGGTACTGTTTTTATTACAGAGAAAAAGGAAATCATTTTTAAAAATTTTAATTATTTGCTTATAATGGAGTCTATGGGAGATGGCCTTGGAGCTTTCTGGATAACAGATCCCATATCTGTATAGACAAGACTTTAGAGACTATAGAGGGAATGTAATTAAAAATCACAAACGTTTTTGGGAACGTTTAGCGCTGCTCGCAATGTATACATCAATAAGCAAAGGTTAACGTTAACACCTGCTCTGGCGTTTCGTTAAATATTTCACCACAGAATACGATTTGCGATGGCAACATTTTATTACATACACTGCGAATATTCACCAATGCAATTTGGTCGCAAACTTTGCAAGGAAGTTGTTGAAGTCGAAAAGGACGCAATAATAGTCGCTAACATTAGCAATGGTCTTTGCAAACGGTTTTTGCACATTACACTACCCCAAAAGTCTTGTATCTTATACCAGGTCACTGTCACTAGAGATGGCTAATGTACAAACCTATGTAATGTCACAACAAGCTGGTATCAATGAATTAAAGGGATGGTTCACCTTTATGTTATCTTTTAGTAGGCTATAAAATGGCTAACTTTACTATTGGCCTCTATTTTTTATTATTTTTTTAATTATTGGCCTTTTTTCTTCTGACTTTTCAGCTTTCAAATGGCTAATTTGGACCCTAGCAATTGGAATGCTGACATTGCAAACTGGGGAGCTGCTGAATAAAAAGAAAAATAACTAAAGAAACACAAATAATAAAAAATTGAAACCAACAACCTCTTTAATTAGTTATAATTATAATTGCAAACCTGTGGTTAGGATCAGCGTATCTACGGTTTTACAGTCAAGGTCTTTCATGTCTTTCACTCAAGTAAGTAAAAACTGAGGAAGAAAAAGTTTCAGGAATTTGGTTGTTTGGACAGCTGTCCTTATGTTTTACTACTGGATAATGTCTGTGTTATCGGAAGTCAGGAGATGAGCCATCAATCTATATCGGATACAGGCAGCATAGCTTTTTGTTACTTGGCTGTAGGGAACCTGAAACACCACTGTTTGCAAAGTTTTTGATTTGTGTATTATTTCATTTTTGGCATCTACTTATTTACATAGAGGACAGCAATAATATACTGTAACAAATTCAACATAGATGTACCCACGTCAATCTCATCCATCTTAACTGGACAGGCCTTTTTGATTCCTTTCAGCTCAGAGGTATTGCATTTAACTCGGTTGCATTGATTTGTCGTTCCAAGTGACACCTGACAAATTCTTTAAAAAAAACAGATAAAAATCACATTCAGTCCGGGTTTGTTGCTATTTTTTTCAATCCAACATAAATCTGGCTAAGTAAATTGCCTGTGTAAATGAGGCCTTTAAGAGAACATAGTACGGGCACATTAATTTTGGCCTCAGCGGTTGACACTACACATCTCTCAAGAGAGTAAACATTCCATTTTCAGAACATCTAATTAGGACTGTTTCATGGGAATACGCTTGCTAGTTCATTAGTGGCCACTTTGTGCAACCAACTAAGTAGACTAAGAACCATTCTGATGGTCAGAAACATCCAAGTCCATAAGGAATTGCCATGGAAAGACATTAACAGCGATTTATTGAGTCTCACTGTGACACCCTTCTACCTCCTGCAGCCTTATTCTTCCACTTAATGCACAAGCCCTGCATATTAAATATGATATAGCAAATAATGTCAACTATTTTGTTAAATAGAAAGAGATGCAAAGTTCAGTCAGGGTCAGACTGGGCCGGAGCGACACTGTGTAAAAACCCTTGGGCCCCAGCCCTCGTTGGCCCCGCTGACGCAGACCCTCACCTGTCTACTAGTGATGGGCGAATTAGCCGGCAGCGAATAAATTCGCGAAACGCCCGCGAAAATTCGCCCAAAAAAATTTGCCGGCGTCAAAAACGGGCGCCGGCGTCAAAGACAAGATGCCGACGCTGTTTTGCGAATTTTTCACCATTTCGTGCGAAATTCGCTAATTTTCCGGCAAAGCGAAACGGCGCAAATTCGCCCATCACTACTCTCTACTGCCCACAATGCACTGATCTCCCCCTCCTGGCCCTGATCATGGCTGCAACTCAAGTTGCAGCTGGGGCATGGGGAACCAGAGGGAGCCCTGTAGTGGAAGCACCAGTGGGCCTCCCAATTAGGGATACGCGAATCCAGGATTCGGTTCGGGATTCAGCCAGGATTCGGCCTTTTCAGCAGGATTTCTTCTGCCCAGCCGAACCAAATCCTAATTTGAATATGCAAATTAGGGGCAGGGAGGGAAATTGCGTGACTTTTTGCCAGAAAACAAGGAAGTAAAAATGTTTTCCCCTTCTCACCCTTAATTTGCATATGCAAATTAGGGTTCAGATTCGGTTCGGTATTCGGCCGAATCTTTCCCGAAGGATTCAGGGGTTTGGCCGAATCCAAAATACTGGATTCGTTGCATCCCTACCTCCAACCCTCCAGTCCAGTGCTGACTTTAGGCCATATAAAGTTACAACATAGCAAGCTGAGAGCTTTAATACAGACAAAATGCCAAAATTATTTTTATTATACTAATAGTCTATTTTCCAGCATTATATAGGTAACTGACTTTGCTTTGATAGATATATTTTGAAGGTCATTCATATATTAATGTAACATGACAAGGAATCGGGTGTTGTCAGCAGGATTCGAATTCGACCGAATCCTTCTGCCTGGCCGAACCAAATCCGAATCCTAATTTGCATATGCAAATTAGGGGCGGGGAGGGAAATATGGTGACTTTTTGTGATAAAATTTGTTTTCCCTTTTCAGACCCCTAATTTGCATATTTGCATATGCAAATTAGGATTTGGATGTAGTTCGGTATTCACCCAAATCTTTTGCAAAGGATTCGGGGGTTTGGCGATTCCAAAATAGTGGATTCGGTGCATTCCCGCTAATTCATCTTGTGGCTGCAGAAGATGCAGTTGTGGCAGAAGCTGTGGTTAAAGCCCCAGTGAGCCTCCGACCCTCTAGAATATTACATAATGCACAAGAGTCATGAAATATCTGCAAAATATATTTTTTATAAAAGGTGCGTAGTGTTATCATCAGTTAGAACGGGTGCTTAGTGATGCCATTTGTGTCATATGTTAGAAGTTACCCTGGAGTTCCAAGGCTTGTTAAAATTCAGCATCTGGCCTCGTGCCTTTATACATGGAACTCCTCAGTGACTGATATTTTACAATAGGGGATACATTATTCTCTATATAGCAAGCAGCTGTTTATCTAGTGAAGCATGAAGAAAATAACTAAAGGCATGGAGAAAGCTCTCAAGAGAACTGTTTTTTTTTTTGTTTCAGCTTCCTTTGCAGGTTTACAATCAGGAGGACAAATTTAGAACCGATACTGTAATTCACAAGTGTTTTTGAAGTCCTTTTGTGGAGACCTGTGTGTGTCGCTTTCTGAATTTGTATTGCTAGAATATATGGGTAGACATGTGCAGGAGCGATATGGACTGCAAAATTGTGCTCATTATTAGAGATGGCGCGAACTGTTCGCCGGCGAACTTGTTCGCAGCGAACATCGGGTGTTCGCGCTCGCCGGAAGTTCGCGAACGTCGCGCGACGTTCGCCATTTTGGGTTCGCCATTGTTGGCGCTTTTTTTTGCCCTCTCACCCCAGACCAGCAGGTACATGGCAGCCAATCAGGAAGCTCTCCCCTGGACCACTCCCCTTCCCTATAAAAACCGAAGCCCTGCAGCGTTTTTTTCACTCTGCCTGTGTGTGCTGAAGAGATAGTGTAGGGAGAGAGCTGCTGCCTGTTAGTGATTTCAGGGACAGTTGAAAGTTTGCTGGCTAGTAATCGTGTTGATACTGCTCTGTTATTGGAGGGACAGAAGTCTGCAGGGGTTTGAGGGACATTTAAGCTTAGGTAGCTTTGCTGGCTAGTAATCTACCTTCTACTGCAGTGCTCTGTATGTAGCTGCAGTGGGCAGCTGTCCTGCTTCTGATCTCATCTGCTGACTGCTGCAATAACAGTAGTCCTTGTAAGGACTGCTTTTATTTATTTTTTTGTTGTTTTACTACTACTACTACTACTACTACTACTACTACTATAAGAGCCCAGTGCTATTAGTCTAGCAGTGTTGGGGAGTGGGACTGGTGTGCTAATCTGCTGCTCCTAGTAGTTCAGCAGCACCAACTGTAATTTTTTTTTTTTAATATTCATTTTTTTTTTATTTTACTTTTTTTTATTTTACTACCGCTGTAGTAGTGTATAAGTTGACCTTTTAGGCATTATTTGCCCTGTAGGCATTTTTTGCCCAGTGTGTTATTCAACCAACAGCCATCTAGCTGTGTGACCTTGTTCACATTCTGTCTAAATATCCATAATATTACCGTCTCCAGAAAAAACACCGGAGTGACTTTTTTCAAGCAGCCATAATAAATTTTACGTAATCCGTATCCATCGCTGTAGTAGTGTATAAGTTGACCTTTTAGGCATTATTTGCCCTGTAGGCATTTTTTGCCCAGTGTGTTATTCAACCAACAGCCATCTAGCTGTGTGACCTTGTTCACATTCTGTCTAAATATCCATAATATTACCGTCTCCAGAAAAAACACCGGAGTGACTTTTTTCAAGCAGCCATAATAAATTTTACGTAATCCGTATCCATCGCTGTAGTAGTGTATACGTTGATCTTGTGGGCATTATTTGCACAGTGTTTTCTTCAAACCGCCATCTAGCTGTGTGAGCTTGTTCACATTTTGTCTAAATATTGATAATATTATCGTCTCTAGAAAAACCACTTGAGTTACTTTTTTTCAAGCAGCATTCTTATATTTTACGTAATCCGTATCCACCGCTGTGTATACGTTGACCTTGTAGGCATTATTTGCACAGTGTTTTCTTCAAACCGCCATCTAGCTGTGTGTATTATCGTTTCCAGAAAAACCAACTGAGTTTTTGTTGTTGTTGTTTTTTTAAAAATAATGCCAGGCAAAGGCAGGCCGCCACGCAGAGGCCGTGTTAGGGGCCGTGCTGCTATGCAATCCTGTGGCCCTAGCAAATTGCCCAGTTTTAAAAAGCCAATGACCCTGAACTCCCAAAATGCTGAAGAGGTAGTTGACTGGCTTACACAGCACACCCCATCCTCTACCGTTTCTAACTTTACCACAACATCCTCCTCATCCTCCACTGCTATGGCCACCCCACGTAACACTTCCTCCACCACCGGTGCCCCTTCTTCACTGGAGTCAGAGGAGTTATTTTCCCATGAGTTTCTTGAACTGAGTAATGCGCAACCATTATTGGCAGAAGAAGATGAAGGAGATGAGGACGTTACACCAGATTTAATTCTGGCAGAGAACACGACAGAGATGGACATAATGATGAGTGATGAGGAGGAGGTCCCCGCTGCTGCTTCCTTCTGTGATGTGTCAGAAGAAATTGATGCATCTGAGGAGAATGATGATGAGGAGATTGATGTTTTGTGGGTGCCTAGTAGAAGAGAGCAAGAGGAGGGTAGTTCAGATGGAGAGACGGAGAGTCAGAGAGGCAGTAGGAGAATAAGACTTAGAAGAAGCAGGGAGGACAGCCCGCAGGGATCAGTAGGGCAACAACATGTATCGGCACCTGTGTTCAGCCAGCCAACGCACCCGCCATTGCCGCCAATGCCGCCAACTTCTACTGTTACCGCCAGATCGCACACTTCCAAAAAGTCAGCAGTGTGGGATTTTTTTAATGTGTGTGCCTCTGACAAAAGCATTGTAATTTGCAATGAGTGCAGTCAGAAACTGAGCCTTGGTAAGCCCAACAGCCACATAGGTACAACTTCTATGCGAAGGCACATGAGCGGCAAGCACAAAGCACTTTGGGAGCAACACCTCAAAGGCAACAGGCAAACTAAAAGCCACACTCCTTCTGGTCCAGCATCTTACTGCTCTACCTCTGCTCTCCTTGACCCATCTGAACCACCCTCCACTCCGCCTTCCACCTTGACCACCTGTTCCCATTCCCAGTCATCTGCCACCAGCCAAGTTTCTGTGAAGGCCATGTTTGAGCGTAAGAAGCCAATGTCTGACTGTCACCCCCTTGCCCGGCGTCTGACAGCTGGCTTGTCTGCACTCTTAGCCCGCCAGCTTTTACCATACCAGCTGGTGGACTCTGAGGCCTTCCGCAAATTTGTAGCAATTGGGACACCGCAGTGGAAGGTACCCAGCCGCAATTTTTTTTCTAAAAAGGGAATACCACACCTGTACCAACATGTGCAGAGCCAAGTTACCGCATCTCTGTCACTTAGTGTTGGGCCAAAGGTCCATATGACTACTGACGCATGGTCCTCCAAGCATGGTCAGGGCAGGTATGTCACCTACACTGCCCACTGGGTGAACTTGGTAATGGCTGGGAATGGGAAGCAGGGAATGGGTAGCTCAACAACAACAACAACAGTGGAGTTGGTGTCACCGCCACGGATTGCACGCGGTTCTGCCACCACCTCTACTCCTCCATCGCTCTCTACCTCGTCTTCTTCCTCTTCTTCTTCTTACTCTGCTGCTGGGTCCTCCTTCTCCTCCTCCACACCTGTGCACCCCCAGCTCCCCCTAGGCTATTCGACGTGCCAGGTACGCCGTTGTCACGCTGTCTTGGGGATGACGTGCCTGGAAAGCAAAAACCATACCGGATCTGTACTCCTGTCATCTCTGCAGTCACAGGCCGATCGGTGGCTGACCCCACACCAACTGCAGATCGGAAAAGTGGTGTGTGACAATGGAAGCAATCTGTTGGCAGCGTTGAGACTGGGAAATTTAACACATGTGCCCTGCATGGCACATGTGTTAAATTTAATAGTCCAACGTTTTGTCTCCAAGTACCCAGGATTCCAGGACGTTCTCACCCAGTCCAGAAAGGTGTCGGCCCATTTCAGACGTTCCTACACAGCCATGGCACGCCTTGCTGACATTCAGCAGCGCTACAACATGCCAGTCAGGCGTTTGATTTTCATGACAGCCAGACTCGCTGGAATTCAACGCTCCTTATGTTGGAACGTCTGCTGCAACAACAAAGGGCCGTCAACGAGTACCTTTTTGAACTGGGTGGTAGGACTGGATCTGCAGAGCTGGGGATTTTTTTCCCCCGTTACTGGGTGCTTATGCGCGATGCCTGCAGGCTCATGCGACCTTTTGAAGAGGTGACAAATATGGTCAGTCGCACCGAAGGCACCATCAGCGACCTAATACCCTTCGCTTTCTTCCTGGAGCGTGCCGTGCGACGAGTGACAGATGAGGCTGTAGACCAGCGTGACGAGGAGCTGGAAGCGCACGATTTATGGTCGGAATCACCAGAACGAACCCAGGCACCTGCTGCAACGCAGGGAGAGGTGCCAGAAGTGGAGTCAGAGGAGGAAGGTGGCTTTGTGGAGGAGGAGGAGGAGGACCAACAGGAGCAGGCTTCCCAGGGGGCTAGTGGTGACCTTTTGGGGACCCCTGGTCTTGTACGTGGCTGGGGGGAGGAGACCGTGGATGATGCAGTCCTTGATAATGAGGAAGCGGAGATGGATAGCTCTGCATCCAACCTTGTGAGAATGGGGTCTTTCATGCTGTCATGCCTGTTGAAGGACCCCCGTATCAAGAGGCTTAAGGAGAAGGACCTGTACTGGGTCGCAACGCTACTAGACCCTCGGTACAAGCATAAAGTGGCAGAAATGTTACCAACATACCACAAGTCCGAAAAGATGCGGCATTTACAAACCAGCCTGCAAAACATGTTGTACAATGCTTTTAAGGGTGATGTCACTTCAGGAACTCATCAACATTCCAGGGGCAGAGGTGCCAGTAATCCTGCCACGAGCACACCTGCAAGGACAAAGCCCTTTGGCCGGTCTGTAACATCAGACATGCAAATGTTTTTCTGTCCAAGGCAGCGCCACAACCCTTCTGGATCCACCCTCAAAGAACGCCTCGACCGGCAGGTAGCGGACTACCTGGCATTAACTGCAGATATCGACACTCTGAGGAGCGATGAACCCCTGGACTACTGGGTGCGCAGGCTTGATCTGTGGCCAGAGCTGTCACAATTTGCCATGAACCTCTTGTCTTGCCCAGCCTCAAGTGTGCTCTCAGAAAGGACCTTCAGTGCAGCAGGAGGGATTGTAACTGAGAAGAGAACTCGCCTAGGTCACAAAAGTGTCGATTACCTGACCTTTATTAAAATGAATGAGGGGTGGATCTCGGAGGGTTACTGCACGCCGGAAGACTTGTTCTGACTTCTATGCAGCTGTCCTTCTCTTCAAGCCTCATGACTCCACACACAGCTGTCCTTTAGCGTCCTCCTCCCTCCGCCACCGTTACAAACTAGGGTGCAAACCCTACTGGTTTAATTTTTTCTGGCCTCTGTGCTTCAGTGGCTGCAACCAAAAAAACTGGGCAAACAATGTCTACAAGGTCAACGTATGGCGAAAAATGACTATTTTCAGCATTTATATGGCATATTTTTTCTGGCAACTGTGCTTCAGTGGCTGCGTCCAAAAAAATGCATATTTTCTGCATTTATATGGCATAATTTTTCTGGCCTCTGTGCTTCAGTGGCTGCAACCAAAAAAATGCATATTTTCTGCATTTATATGGCATAATTTTTCTGGCCTCTGTGCTTCAGTGGCTGCAACCAAAAAAATGCATATTTTCTGCATTTATATGGCATAATTTTTCTGGCCTCTGTGCTTCAGTGGCTGCAACCAAAAAAATGCATATTTTGTCCATTTATATGGCATAATTTTTCTAGCCTCTGTGCTTCAGTGGCTGCAACCAAAAAAATGCATATTTTCTCCATTTATATGGCATAATTTTTCTAGCCTCTGTGCTTCAGTGGCTGCAACCAAAAAAATGCATATTTTCTCCATTTATATGGCATAATTTTTCTGGCCTCTGTGCTTCAGTGGCTGCAACCAAAAAAATTTATATTTTCAGCATTTATATGGCATAATTTTTCTGTCAACTGTGCTTCAGTGGCTGCGACCAAAAAAATGCATATTTTCTGCATTTATATGGCATAATTTTTCTGGCCTCTGTGCTTCAGTGGCTGCAACCAAAAAAATTTATATTTTCAGCATTTATATGGCATAATTTTTCTGGCAACTGTGCTTCAGTGGCTGCGACCAAAAAAATGACTATTTTCAGCATTTATATGGCATATTTTTTCTGGCCTCTGTGCTTCAGTGGCTGCGGCCAAAAAAACTGGGCAAACAATGCCTACAAGGTCAACGACGTTGACCTTGTAGGCATTGTTTGCCCAGTTTTTTTGGCCGCAGCCAATGAAGCACAGAGGCCAGAAAAAATATGCCACATAAATGCTGAAAATAGTCATTTTTTGCCATACGTTGACTCAACGTATATGGCAAAAAATGACTATTCTCAGCATTTATATGGCATATTTTTTCTGGCAACTGTGCTTCAGTGGCTGCAACCAAAAAAACTGGGCAAACAATGTCTACAAGGTCAACGTATGGCGAAAAATTACTATTTTCAGCATTTATATGGCATATTTTTTCTGGCATCAGAAAGGACCTTCAGTGCAGCAGGAGGGATTGTAACTGAGAAGAGAACTCGCCTAGGTCACAAAAGTGTCGATTACCTGACCTTTATTAAAATGAATGAGGGGTGGATCTCGGAGGGTTACTGCACGCCGGAAGACTTGTTCTGACTTCTATGCAGCTGTCCTTCTCTTCAAGCCTCATGACTCCACACACAGCTGTCCTTTAGCGTCCTCCTCCCTCCGCCACCGTTACAAACTAGGGTGCAAACCCTACTGGTTTAATTTTTTCTGGCCTCTGTGCTTCAGTGGCTGCAACCAAAAAAACTGGGCAAACAATGTCTACAAGGTCAACGTATGGCGAAAAATGACTATTTTCAGCATTTATATGGCATATTTTTTCTGGCAACTGTGCTTCAGTGGCTGCGTCCAAAAAAATGCATATTTTCTGCATTTATATGGCATAATTTTTCTGGCCTCTGTGCTTCAGTGGCTGCAACCAAAAAAATGCATATTTTCTGCATTTATATGGCATAATTTTTCTGGCCTCTGTGCTTCAGTGGCTGCAACCAAAAAAATGCATATTTTGTCCATTTATATGGCATAATTTTTCTAGCCTCTGTGCTTCAGTGGCTGCAACCAAAAAAATGCATATTTTCTCCATTTATATGGCATAATTTTTCTAGCCTCTGTGCTTTAGTGGCTGCAACCAAAAAAATGCATATTTTCTCCATTTATATGGCATAATTTTTCTGGCCTCTGTGCTTCAGTGGCTGCAACCAAAAAAATTTATATTTTCAGCATTTATATGGCATAATTTTTCTGTCAACTGTGCTTCAGTGGCTGCGACCAAAAAAATGCATATTTTCTGCATTTATATGGCATAATTTTTCTGGCCTCTGTGCTTCAGTGGCTGCAACCAAAAAAATTTATATTTTCAGCATTTATATGGCATAATTTTTCTGGCAACTGTGCTTCAGTGGCTGCGACCAAAAAAATGACTATTTTCAGCATTTATATGGCATATTTTTTCTGGCCTCTGTGCTTCAGTGGCTGCGGCCAAAAAAACTGGGCAAACAATGCCTACAAGGTCAACGACGTTGACCTTGTAGGCATTGTTTGCCCAGTTTTTTTGGCCGCAGCCAATGAAGCACAGAGGCCAGAAAAAATATGCCACATAAATGCTGAAAATAGTCATTTTTTGCCATACGTTGACTCAACGTATATGGCAAAAAATGACTATTCTCAGCATTTATATGGCATATTTTTTCTGGCAACTGTGCTTCAGTGGCTGCAACCAAAAAAACTGGGCAAACAATGTCTACAAGGTCAACGTATGGCGAAAAATTACTATTTTCAGCATTTATATGGCATATTTTTTCTGGCAACTGTGCTTCAGTGGCTGCGTCCAAAAAAACTGGGCAAACAATGTCTACAAGGTCAACGTATGGCGAAAAATTACTATTTTCAGCATTTATATGGCATATTTTTTCTGGCAACTGTGCTTCAGTGGCTGCGTCCAAAAAAACTGGGCAAACAATGCCTACAAGGTCAATGTATGGCAGTTGTTTAAAGAGAACAGTAGATTACTAGCCAGCAAAGCTACCTAAGCTAAAATGTCCCTCAAATCCCTGCAGACTTCTGTCCCTCCAATACAGAGCAGTATCAAGCAGATTACTAGCCAGCAAACTTACTATCATCTGTCCCTGAAATCACTAACAGCTCTCCCCCTACACTATCTCTTCCAAGCACACACAGGCAGATTTTTCAGATAAATTTTTGCCCTTGATCCCCCTCTGGCATGCCACTGTCCAGGTCGTTGCACCCTTTAAACAACTTTAAAATCATGTTTCTGGCCAGAAATGTCTTTTTTAGATGTTAAAGTTCGCCTTCCCATTGAAGTCTATGGGGTTCGCGAACCGTTCGCGAACCGCTCGCATTTTTGCGCAAGTTCGCGAATATGTTCGCGAACTTTTTTTCCGACGTTCGCTACATCCCTACTCATTATATCACTATACACAAAGTATTTGGGCTTTCTCCTTATGCAGTGCAATGTAGAAATTGTTTCTTGCCTTTATAGAAAATCTGGCACACAATGGCACAAGGAAACCCTGTACTAAAGGGATACTGTCATGGGAAAAAAATTTTTTTCAAAATGAATCAGTTAATAGTGCTGCTCCAGCAGAATTCTGCACTGAAATCCATTCTCAAAAGAGCAAACAGATTTTTTTATATTCAATTTTGAAATCTGACATGGGGCTAGACATATTGCCAATTTTCCAGCTGCCCCAAGTCATGTGACTTGTGCTCTGATAAACTTCAATCACTCTTTACTGCTGTACTGCAAGTTGGAGTGATATCACCCCCTCCCTTCCCCCCCCCCCCCCCAGCAGCCAAACAAAAGAACAATGGGAAGGTAACCAGATAACAGCTCCCTAACACAAGATAACAGCTGCCTGGTAGATCTAAGAACAACACTCAATAGTAAAAACCCATGTCTCACTGAGACACATTCAGTTACATTGAGATGGAAAAACAGCAGCCTGCCAGAAAGCATTTCTCTCCTAAAGCGCAGGCACAAGTCACATGATATGGGGCAGCTGGGAAATTGACAAAATGTCTAGCCCCATGTCAGATTTCAAAATTGAATATAAAAAAATCTGTTGGATTTCAGTGCAGAATTCTGCTGGAGCAGCACTATTAACTGATTCATTTTGAATTTTTTTTTCCCATGACAGTATCCCTTTAATAACTGCCTTTAGCAGAGCTGTCAGCTTTCTAACATAGGCTCTAGGGGGATGTGATATCAGAAGTGACATCACACACATGCACCCACAGATTCTGTGCTGCACATGCACGCCCGCTGACATCACTGAAACATTCTGCTGCACAAATATGGCAGCCCCCTCATAGAGGAACATGGGGGTCAGATATTTAATATAAAAGCACCAGGCAAATATTTATAAGGCAAAATTATAAATAGCATTCAAAGACAATGTTATGGTAAATATAACAATGGTTTGTTTAAAAGGTTTGGTGTCAGTATCTCTTAATTAGTTCCTTTTTCTCTGTAACAATAAACCAGCGCTTTGTACTTGATGGTAGTTAAAGGGGTTGTTCACCTTTAAATTAACTTTTAGTATAATATAATATTTGTGGCAAAACAGTTCTATTGGGTAGTGACGGGCGAATTTATTCCCGCGATTCGCCGCCGGCGAATAAATTTGCGGTACCGCTCCGAAAATTCGCTGGTGTCAAAAATTTTTAACATTTTTCGCTGTTTCGCAAATTTTTCGGGAAATTCGCTAATTTTTTGACGAAGCAAAGCGGGGCAAATTCGCCCATCACTACTATTGGGTTTATTTGATATTTAAATTATTTTTAGTAGGCCTAAGGTATGCTGAAAATAAAACCCTATTCAGAAAACTACAGGTCCCAGGTATTCTGTATAATAAAAGCCTTATGGCTGGGCCTAGTGTCCCATGCTTTTTCTTCACTGGTGGTTGCAAATTCATAATTAGATACAACTCTTTATGGAAATACAAAGCATTGCAGTACACAACACTGGGCTCAAAGTACAGGGGCCGGCCAGGGTGCTCTGTGGACAAAGGGCATAACTTTTTGCACCCTGTTTCCCCCGAACCCTTTGGCTGGATAAGAAAAGCTTAGAGACTAGCAACCATGTTGTTATATATCAATCCATGATAATACATTTCAAAGCTGAAATTCTGCATAATACACATGAATAAGCCAGTGGAGTAACTAGATCAGGAGTGGCCATACTTTACTAATGTGAGGTCTACTTTTAGTGGTGATGTCCCATTATGATCTACATCCATTAAAACATTGTTAGCATTCTGTTCCATGGAAAATATTATCTAAATATTGATTTATGAAACAAATGTATATTGCGATATTTAACAAAGTCTTGAGATCTGCTGATCACCAACTAAAGGTCTACTGGTAGATCCTGATCTATCTTTTGGGCATCCCAGAACTAGATGTTACTGGGCCCCACAGCAAAGTAATTTTAGGGCCCCCATCATATCCAGAGATTGTCCTGTTATACCAATACATCGCTCATTATTTGGGCCTCATGGGGCCCCCTATACCTCCTGGGCCTCTCTACTTTCTCTGTCGTTATGCCCCTGGAAACAGCCCAGCCCTACATACATCTTGACAGATGAGGAATCTCTTTTATAGACAGGGAAGGTACCAATATTGCTTGGTCAGCCCAAATAACAATAGGAGTTAGAGAGACCATGCAAATTGGTTTTTTTTTTTTATCAATACCCGAGCATGCAATTTAGCCCGTCTCACATAGTCGGACTGCGTGCTTCTCAACATTAATCAGTTCTGCTAACACTTAGTCAGGCCCTGTACAAAATGTTTCACCCACACCACTGCCTGCTCTCACCAAAGCCCTATGTAATAAATTCTGTCATAATTTACAGAGACACATGGTTCCCTGAAATAGTTTATAACCTTATTCCCCAAGTTAAAAGCACACTCCAAACAAGTGAGCTTTTCTGTCCACCCTTTAAAAGCCATGATTTATATATCTGAAATAAAAAAAGTAACTCTGTGACCTCAAACTAAGCCCTTCCCCCCCCCTCCGCCCTTAAAAAAAAAGCTGGAGAAATGTATGTTTTAAATGTAGTACAAACTAGTTTTGGAAAGCCGTTCCATCTGTATAAACCTGAGGAAGAAAATGCAAAGCGGAGCCAAAATGTCTGGCAAAATGTATAAAGGTACGCCGAGGGTAAACACGCAATTTGGGCTTCTGACAACAGAAAATAGAAGTTGCTAAAATCTGGAAATTATTCATTTGTATATGCAGTTCTTTTTTTTTAATTCCAGTGTAGAACATTTGCTTTCTCTAGAAACACAAGTGATAAACCTAAAGGCCTTCTGGCAACTTTATAAACAAGTCTGTGAAAGACTGCAGGTCAGTTGTAGACCCTCCCACGTCTCAGTTGGGCCATCAGAGTTGAAAATGATTACAATACATACCCTAGTAATGCACGTCTCAAATAACTAGAGCCGAAGCCAACAACTGCAATGTTATTCGGGTTTCAATAGCAATTGTTTTACGAGAAAAAGAGTTTGGGTACTAAAATGGAGAAGACATGCTTATTATAAAAAAAGGGCCAGATTCAATTCAGTGAGAAAAAGGTTTATCACGTGAAAAACTCACGGACGAGTTTCAATTTGAAATGCAATTCATTTAGAAAAATCTCACTGTTTATCATAGGAAAACTCTAGGGGGGAAACTAGAACTGAATTTGGAGAAAAGATTTTTCTCCTTGAATTGAATCTCGCCCATGATTTTTTACGTGATAAACCATGAGATATTTTTTTCTCTCCGAATTTTATCTGGCCCTTAGTTTGCTCGTATTAAGGTCCCACTGTCAGATTTGCAGGATAATTTATGGTCTGTGTCCTGCTTTTTCAGTTGCTTTCACTTGATTTATTTGAAAATGCTTATTTGAAACATTTATTTTTAGTGATGGGTGAATTTATTCAGCGGGCATGGATTTGCTCGAATTTTCACATTTTATGGGCCTCAAATGTTTTTGTGAAACTGTGGGTATTAAAATGGAGAAGTCATGCTTATTATAAAAAAAGGGCCAGATTCAATTCAGTGAGAAAAAGGTTTATCACGTGAAAAACTCACGGGCGAGTTTCAATTTGAAATGCAATTCAATTTAGAAAAATCTCACAGTTTATCACAGGAAAACTCTAGGGGGGGAACTAGAACTGAATTTGGTTAAAGATTTTTCTCCTTGAATTTAATCTCGTCGATGATTTTTTTACGTGATAAACCATGAGATATTTTTTTCTCTCCAAATTTAATCTGGCCCTTAGTTTGCTCGTATTAAGGTCCCACTGTCGGAAACTGGAACTGAATTTGGTTAAAGATTTTTCTCCTTGAATTGAATCTCATCCATGAGTTTTTTTCTCTCTGAATTGAATCTGACTATAACTTTGCTCGTATGAAGGTCCCACTGCTGGATTTGTTTTGAATTTATGGTCTGTGTCCTACTTTTGGGTTACTTTCACTTGATTTATTTAAAAATGCTTATTTGAAACATTTATTTTTAGTGATGGGTGAATTTTGTGTTTGTGCACCCGTCACACCAGGTTACGGAAGTATCTTTTTGACTGGAGATATAAGGTGCCATTTGCTTTGCAAACTGCACTTCTGAACATAAACTCTGTGTTTTTTTTTACCCACAAAGCAGTGGTTTTTCCCCATAGTTCCAGTATAATTATGGTCACCAGGGAAAGATGGGCTTGACATAATTTTGGCCAAAACATTAAAATTTAAGATAAAAATTCTGGTATTTACAGTGCAAGAGGGATTTTTGTGCCTGATTGTTTAGAGATTGTCCCAGGCCTTTGTGGGAACCCTGGAGCTACTGTTTGTTTCGGAGGAGGCAATAGCGCCAGGGTTCCCACCACAGCCTCTGCAGTTCCCAAAACAGTGTCAACAGGAGCAACAGAGATTCTGAACAAGAGACAAGAGGAAGGCAGCAGCAACAAACAAAGCTATATGGAAGTGCAAAGGATATACATGAACTGGAGCAGGTCCGAATTGAGAATTAAAAAAGGCCCTGGCATTTCAGGTACACAGAGGCCCAATCAGCCCACATAGAGGCCCAAACAGTCCCCACCAGCCCACTAAATACTGACTTTCTATGGGAACTTATAGCTGCCCCTCTGGCCTTTGCCAGAACCCACAGATTTCCAGTCTGGGCCTGAACTGGAGAGGGTGCAGAGAGGTGCAACTAAACTGTTTAGAGGGATGGAAGACTTCAATTATGAGGGTAGGCTGTCACGGTTGGGGTTGTTTTCTCTGGAAAATAGAGGCTTACGAGTGGACTTGATTACTCTTTATAAGTATATTAGAGGGCATTATAGACAGCTAGCAGGGGATCTATTTTTCCCATAAAGAGAATCACTGCACCAGAGGCCACCCCTTCAGACTAGAAGAAAAAAACTTTCATTTGAAGCAACGTAGGGGGTTCTTCACAGTAAGGACAGTGAGGTTGTGGAATGCACTGCCGGGTGATGTTGTGATTCAGTTAATGACTATAAGAGGGGCTTGGATGAGTTCTTGGATAGACATAATATCCAAGGCTATAGTGATACTAAAATCTATTGTTTTTAATATAGAAATTGTTATATATAGTTTATGTGAGTGTGTGAGTGTGTATGGATGCTGGATTTCATTTGGAGGCATAAACTTGATGGATTTCGTCTTTTTTCAACCCAACTTAACTATGTAACTACAATGTTAACACAAGTTTCTTTAATGATTGGAATATTTAATGCAACTGATTGTGGGGAAACTTGCAGCCCTGCAACTGCAATGGACACAGAGTTGTTCGCTATTAATTTAATGGGCTTCCATCCATGCACGCTGAATTGTATGTAAGTGTGCCTTCTGATGCCCTCTAACCCTCTGATGCCCTCTAACCCTTACGACCACCATGGATAAGGCAGTAATGCCAGGGATCCCATAGCTCGTGGCTTCAATAAGTACAACAGACATACATTTCATGAACCTTGATTCAGGCTGGATTGGATAAAGGGGTGGTTCACCTTTGAGTTATTGTTAAAGAATGCTGAGTAACTAAGTGTGATAGAATGCTAAGTAACTTTTCAATTGATCTTCATTTTTTTTTTTATATAGTTTTTGAATTATTTTTGCCTGAATAGCCCGAAATAGCTCAGACCACAGAAGCTTCCAAATAGGATAGGGGCCTCTCCCATTGACTTATGTACAATCTCGGCAGGTTTGAGATGGGGGATTTTCAGATTTGGATTTTTTGCAGCCTCGGGGTATAATAAATCTCGAAAAAAATTATCTTTTTTTCCACTAAGAATTTGGATTTTTTTTAGCATTCGGACGTTAATAAATAACCCCCTAAAAGTAACTCAAAGGCAAACAACCCCTTTAATGTTTCATACAAGGTGTTGTCTTATTATTTGAAAAAAAAATCAGTAGAAAAAATCTTCAAAAACAATGCACTGTGGTGAATGGAATTTCCCTTCTGGATAATAGTTTTTCAGATAATAAATGTCAGACCTTTACAACACACAAATAATATACAAGTGCCAGAATAATTCCAGAACTGGAATCACTTTCTGAATTTCCATAATAGGGTTTTCCTTTGGTCTTGAAACATATTGTGTATGCTGTATTGGGCTGAATATAAAGGTAATATTCATCCTGTGTCCTAATCAATCATTTGCGGCTCTTGCCATAAATAAAGCCACTAATACAGTTAATCTTTGCTTTGCACATGACCCATACACACTCCTACATAAATGAATGCATTTTGGCTTTGGCCTGGCTAGAAGGTTGCAACCCTATAAATGTGCATAAACCTAGCTAAGAGATCCATATTGAAATGTAAAACAGTCTTTCCTTGGAGAGAGTGGCCTTGAGATTAGATTTTCATGTGTAAATTCCAAGTGCATTATGATGAGGGACAATTGAATGTTGCAGTAGGTTAGACCTGTTTACAATTGTTTTATTTTAAAACACATAGCTGCTTCTGCTGCTGCTGAAGATGATCTGAAGGTTGGTTGTTATTTCTCTGATATACATAACCTCCTCCTAATAACATCAGAGATCATTTTAGTTCCCTAGGCAAAGATGGAAGTTTCGTTACTGAAAGAATTTCTTGCCAATCAATATCCCCACGTGTTATTTAAAGTTAAATCATATTAAACATTGAAAATAATTAGTTACATTTTGAAGAATTTGCCGGGAATTTGCAGAATTCATTATACGTCAATAAATAACCTAACCTAACCTAAATGAAATCAGTTAACTGCAAGAAAGATACGTTTGTGTTGGTGCCCTGCCAGGGATCTTTTCTGATTTCTTTTCTCTGAAACAGTTGTCAGGATAAATTCCTAAGCAAAATCATATGACAATCTCTGCACAAACTGGGGATTATAGAGTATAGCCTCAACTGAATCATCTATCCTCTGTATATGCCATAACTTTGCCATAACTTTGCCATAACCTTGGTAACATTCCCTGGGACATTAATCCCTCATAAAGACATTATGGCAATAATAAAAAGTGCGCACGTTTTTATCCCAATATTATTGGTACAAACCTTTACAGCACTCCATATACTTCATAATTACAATGTAAATGGGTGAACTGAGGTGTGAGTTTTTCTCTGCATTTTTATAAATCCAGTCAACAATTTTTAAAGATCTCAAGCAATCTAAAAAACTCCTTTGCCTACTCAAAAATCACAGCTACAAAATCCTTGTCTGCCTTATATAGGAATAACAGCTTTATGTCTAATAGTGGTCAACTGTAGTTGCTACCTATATCCATATAGATTGCCCTCCACTGGCTGACCCTCCACATTATTGACCAGCAGTATATGACTGGCCATACATGTGGATAGACACATTTTATTGCTCCCTTTATTCAGGATGAATAAGCAGAGCTACTGGAAGTGAAGTGGAACCTGCTCATCTCGACTCCTTCATCTGCCAATGCACCATTCATTTGCTGACATGGTCAACTACAATCTAATTGAGGATTGCAGCATGTTCTGTTGAAACCCTCCCTGAGCTGACATATACAACGGTGTGTCTGGCATTATGGTCAAAATTGGCCAAAATACTAAACCAAATTTGAGTATGTATGGCCAGCTTTAGTAGGTTTCTTAAGAGATAACTTTTAAGATTATGTCTTGGAGAATATGAATAATCATGACTTTATGAAGGACAGATCATGTTATACAAATGCCCATTATTAGTTATTCTGTACTAGATGGGCGAATTTGACCTTTTTTGTTTCGGCAAAAAATCGCCACTGGCGAAATGTCGCAGACAACCATTAAAGTCTATGGGCGTCAACAAAAATTTTGTCGCGCGGCAAAAATTGTTTTGACGCACGTCTGTTTTTTTTTTTTTTGACGCACGCCGCCATACAAGTCTATGGGCGTCATTTTTTCGGTGAAACAAGGCGAAAAAATTTGCCCCTCTCCAAACTGCTAACTACGAAGTTGGATAGTTGGATTGCATCAGGTGTGATCTACGTGGACATACCAAAAGCTTTGGTACAGTTCCACATGCAAGTTGTTTGTTAGTATTAAAAATTGAAAGTCCAGAGAAGACCAGTTCAGCTGATAAAGGATACGAAGGGCTTCAGTTATGATAAAAGGCTGGCCAAATTTAGATATTTAGATAGGAGAACAAGTATTTAAGGGGGATGTGATCATTTTACATAAATAAATAGGGGTGATACAGTATATTAGGGGACATGAGGACATCCGTTGAGATTAGAAGAAAGGAGGTTCTTAAGGTGCTAAAAGGTTTTTTTACAGTGAGGGCAGAGAAGCTGTAAATTTCTCTCCCCATTCTACCAGCAGATATGTTGGACAGTTGAGTTGTAGGGTTGGATGCAAGTGAGAACATACATGGTTACTGAAATGTTCCCCACCCCCTTCTGAATCAATTTTTTGGCATTCCTGTAGATCAATTGGAAGTTAGAAGCAATTTTCACTTGGAGAAATGGTTAAGCTTGATAGATATGTTTTTTTTAGCTCTTTTCTACTATGTGTAACTCTTTATTTTGCCATATTCTAGGTGACATTCTTGAACAAAATGAAGCTACGAATTCATTAATGACTTGATGGTACTATGAATAAATGTCTATGAGACTAGATAAGATTGATGACATATGGGGCAAATTCAATAAAGGGTGAATTTTCGCCAGCAACGGTTCCGCCACACTTCATCAGACATTAATTCGCAGCGCTTACAGTAATTCACTAATATGCAAAGTTGCGTTTCAGCAGCCGAACGCTGGTGAAGTTTCGCTAGCATTAATTAGTCAGCATTAGCATTTCGTAGCCAACTTTCGCTAACGTTCGTTTCTGCCTAGCGAAACTTCGTTAGTACACTTGCGCTTAGGTCATTTTGAATAGGGCGGGTTCATATAGGTCTTAAATATGACTTTAGTAGAAATGGTGCAAATGCTTGAAGTGGCCACTTATTATTAATAATGTTCAAGGAAGTAAAATAAAGACAAAAGAGATTCTAATGCCCTAGACATGAGCCCATCCTAAAACAAATGTGGCATGTCCCTCAAATGGTTGGGGAAAAAAAAATTAAAATAGAATAAAAAAAAAAATTAAAGACAATCCCACGTTAAAATATGAAAAAACTCCAGGTTTTTTGTATCATTTTTATTTCTATTCGGCATAAAGGATGTGATATAATTGACATAAGATGGGGAGGATGCAACTTCATCTTATCAGTTCGCTAGGTCTAAGGTGGCGAAGGAAACACTGTCCCTGCAGATGAGATTTCTGGTGAATTTTTGCTAGTGACAGCCACTTCACCCTTTAGTAAATCTGCCCCGTAGGGTGTTTTCAGCAAGTATTTTTCACCCTCCTGTTGAATTACCTGATGGCACTAGTAATGGTGATTTTTATTCCACGAATGCTCTCTTTAGAAGATTTGGACTGAAAAGTGTTGTTGCTGGCTTTGTCACGTATTTCTCTTTCAAGTCAATGGGTGGTGGCACGGGGTGATTTTGAGGACTTCTATAGTCTGTTTAAAGAGCCTTGTGCTATCAGACTAAGGATAGGGGCAATCCACAAAATGAAAACAATTTCACAGGAGCAGGTAAGTAGTTCATATTATATTTGTTGCCGAACATGGGGAAAAAAGAGTTGTATTCACCTTAGTGAGGCTACAGGAAATGTGCTTGAAAAACATTGCAGTAGATTACCCTTAATGATTGATGTTATGTCCATAATCCTGGGGTAAAGAAGAGATAATATGTATCATGTGCATAGCAGTGATAACCCAGGCCATGTTTTCTGATACTATCACTTTGTGGTAACATGCACCCTCCAAATACCTACCAGCCTGGAAGAGTCCCATTATTTTTATTAGTCTAGAGATAGTCTTATCAGCTTTCCCAGCCCAGCCCCCATCCTGCCTCACACCTATGTTTAAGGTGCTATTATCACCTGAATGTTAGCTTAGTGTGTTTGTAGGTGTTTCCGTTAATATTTTTACTTCCCCTGTCAATGTATCTGTTGGTTTCAGGCCACAGTGTTTGAGAAAGATGAGTAATTGCTGTAAGTGATATGTCACACAGGGGAGTTGCAGGTCAGGCCTGTATAACCTCTTATCTATACCAATGGGTAGAAATCAAAAGCCAGTATTGGGGGAGTTAAACAATATTTAAATACAGGAATGGGATTCATCATCCTGAAACCTTTTATCCAGAAATCTCCTAATTACGGAAAGTCCGTCTCCTATAGACTCAATTTTATCCAAATAATCTGCATTGTTTAAAAATGATTCCCTTTTTCTCTGTAATAATAAAACAGTAGCTTTTACTTGATCCCAACTAAGATATTTGGAGAAAATTCACAAAAATGCGCTAGCGACGCCTTTGCCGCACTTCGCCAGGGCGCCGCTAATTCACTAAAATCTGAAGTCGCTCTCAGGGAGGCGAAAGGTAGCGAAGTTGCACTAGCGTTACTTCGTCAAGCAAAGCAAAGTTACGCTAACGATGCCTAATTTGCATACAGCGCCAAGTTAAAGTACAATGGACGTATATGTAGCAGCAAATACATTACACTACACAAGCCTGGGAAAGCTTCATTAAATAAAATAGAGTTGTTATTTTGCCCTATACATGTGCCCACTGTATAGTTTAGGTGCCAATGTAGGGGGGAAGGAGGGTACCCCCAAAAAAATTTGCGATCTTTTTCAGCCTATAACCTTTAACCTTTTTATAAAGCAATCACTATCTACTCTATTGTACTTCGCCTGGTCTGAGGTGGCGAAGGCAAGTCTGGTGCAAAAGGTAACGTTCAGTAAAATCCACAAGTTAGTGAATTAGCGTAGTTACGTTCCTTCGCCATAGCGCAACTTCGCCTGAGCGAATTTTCGCTAGCCTTAGCCACTTCTCCCTTTAGTAAATTTGTCCCATAATTTACATTATTGGAAGCAAAATAATCCTATTGTGTTTATTTCATGTTTACACGATTATCTAGTAGACATAGGGGCACATTTACTAAATTGTGAAAATTTTCTCTTCACCTAACTTCACCAAAGTTTGCCTCACTTCACCACACATCTCCACATACTAAAAATTGTAAGTTCACTATTTGAAGAAAATTATGGTAAGTTTTCTACTGGCAAAAATTCTCTGCGAAAGATCTCCAGTACATTGGAGTGCCATCCCGTCTGCGTTTGTCGTCAGGCGAGTGGTGACTAATCTCCCCAAATCTGACCGTGTGTCTCTGTCCTAAAACCACAGCAGAATATTTTAAGCTAGAATTTACAATATTTATAAGTAGAACTGAACTGACTATAATGGTGTTTATTAAGGTTACTATTTCTCTGCCTGTGTCGTGATCCCTTTCATCATGTCCAGCAAGTAAAACTGAACATCTGCTTGTCCTAAAGAGGTTTGTGACTTTTGCTATTAACAAGGTACCAAGCAGACGATGGGCAGTCACAACTTGTTCCCATTGTGTTTATTTTGTTTAGAGTGAACTGTTTATTCTGAAATGAGGTGTGTGATTAGCCACTAGATTGTGTGCTAAAATAACAAAACAGTGAAGAAAAGGGTCCTCTAAATGTAAACAGAAAAGCAAACTGCAGTTATCTTAAAACTAACTCAAAAGTAAATACAATATAGAGAAAAATGTGTGCTCTGGGCTAATACCTAGTGGGCAGGAAATATCAGAGAATATAACAGCAGCTCTAGGAATTTGCCTGTAAATGCATTAAGGGAAATCTATCAGGGCACGTGGTCTTATTATCTTAAACCTTGTCTATTTAGGGAAATAAAATCGAAGACGGTAAACTATACAGAGATTGTATAACTGCACGTAAAAAGGTTACAATTATCTCTGAGCAAATAGAACTTTGCATAATTTCTTCCTCCCGGCATGTACATGCAGCTCCCGGAGAGGAGGGGGGTAGGAGGGCATTTTTACTTCTGGTTAAACAGCAGTAAGAAATTCTGTTTCCTTTAACCCCTGGAATTGTGCCATGCTGCACAAACGGGGCAGATTACAGTCCTGTCAATGTGCACAGATTAGGGGCAGAAGGGGGCGAATCTGAGACGCACACATGTCCGGTTTTGACCAGGATAGCACGTTTTTTTTGAAGGGCTGTCCGGGTCCAAACTGAGTGCCTGCTTTATGAAAACCGAGCAGGATTTCCTATGATTGACGCAGTAATTGGCCAATCAGCACCGCCCCTCATGTTACAGCCCCACCCTCTGCCTGGGGTTAAAAGGGCCAAAGGATGGCAACCCTAGATGCACATTGTGCCATAAGCCTTAAGGCCAGGGGCACACGGAATATTCTGATATCTGCTAGAAAGCTGGAATGGTTAAAATGTCTATCTCCTAATTATTATTATTATTATTAACAATGTTTTAAATGGTGATGGGGGATCACCATGCTGAAGTGCTCTGTGTACAACAGCCAAGGTGCTTGCCATTAAAGGGGTGGTTCACTTTTAAGTTAACTTTTATTATGTTAGAGTAAAGCCAATTCTAAGAAACTTTTCAATTGGTCTCTTCTGACTCTTTCCAGCTTATAAATAGGGGTCACTAACAACACCTAAAAAAAACAAATGCTCTGCAATGCTACTTGTTATTGCTACTTTTTTCGCTCAGCTTTCTATTCAGGTCTCTCCTATTCATATTCCAGTCTCTTCTTCAAATCAGTGCATTGTTGGTAGGGTAATTGGATCCCAGCAACCAGATTGCTGAAACTGCAAACTGGAGAGCTGCTGAATAAAAAGCTAAATAACAGAAACCACAAATAATAAACAATAAAAGCTAATTGCAAGTTGTCTCAGGATGTCACTAAAAGTGATATAAATAAATAAGTAAAATCAGGAGTGGTGACATGTGCCATTACCCTAAGCCAATGGCAGACTTTACATTTCTCTATCATCATATTTTGGCTAACAGAGAAATATCTTATAGCCTGTCTGTGCTGCCTGAATGGAAAACACTTATCACCACTAGTGATGAGTGAAATTTTTCACCAAGTTTCGCATTAAAAATTATGTCCATAGGGGCAGGTTCACTAAAGGACGAATTGTCGCCAGCGACTGAGTCGCACAAATTGCACCACTTCGCCAGGCGCAAATGTGCTACCACTACATTAATTCACTAATATGCGAAGTTGTGCCCTGGGCGCCGAACGCTGGCGACTTTTAACTAGCGTTACTTCGGCAGTGCGAGCATTTCATAACGAAGATGCACTAGCGGTCGTTTTCGCCTAGCGAAAATAGTGATCTTGCTCTTAGGTCAATCTGCATAGGGTGGGTAATTCAAAGTTGTATGGACGTCTTTATTATAAATGTTGGTACAAATGGTTTAAGTTACCACTTTTTATCACACAAGTCCAGGGAAACTTAATAAAGACAAGAGAGTTAATATAATGCCCTACACACGAGCCCATTGTAAAATGAATGTTCCATATGTTAGGAAATGTCTGGAGAAAACCGCTTACCCAAAAAAGTTTAAGCCAGGACTTTTGCAGGCAATTCCACTTCAAAAAAGGAAAAGTCGCCAGCGTTTTTGCCGTTTTAATGCATTTACAGCACACAGGATATGATGTAACTGAGAGAAGATTGAGGAAGATCTAGCTGCTTATTAACACTTTGTCTGGTCTGAGGTGGCGAAGGCAACTCTGGCGAAAGAGGTAACGTCCAGTAAAATCCGCACTTTAGTGAATTTCCAGAGCAAAGATCTTTCGCCAGATCGAAAAGTCGCCTGGTGATAGAGTGCGAACGAACGCTAGCAACGGTCTCTTCCACTAGCAAATTGGCGCCTGCGCCTGTTAGTGAATTGGCGATGTCCCTGCGGATGGTAACGCTGGCGAAAAGTCACTAGCGTTAGCCACTTCACCCTTTAGTGAATCTGCCCCGGAGACTGTATTGGGTGAAAAACATTTGTTGCGTGTCAAAAAAAAAATTGTTGCCCATAGGCATTTTGGTGAATTTTCGCCATTTCGCAGATTTTCAGCAAAATGAAACTGGGCAGACTCGTCCATCACTAGTCACCACTTGTGACGGGGAGCAACAGAAGGTTTTAAGCCCAAAACAGAACATTTTTGGGCCAAAAACTAGTGGCACAGACAGAGTGATTTCTTCATTGGCCTTTTAAGCTGGCCATAGACGCAAAGATCTGATCATACGAATCGAGGATTCGTACGATATTCGGACCGTGTGTGGAGAGTCCCGACATTTTTCGTCCGGCGGAGATCGGTCGTTTGGTCGATCGGACAGGTTAGAAAATTTCTGTCGGCTGCCAATAATATCTCTGCATGTATTGCCGATCGTACGATTTTCAGTGGGAGACTGTCACTAGCTTTTATTATTATTATTATTATTATTAACATGTATTTATATAGCGCCAACATATTGCGTAGCACTAAATGTGTAAATGTGATTATACAACTACATCACACGAATTACATATATAGAATACAGTCTAAAGGGAAGGGGGTAATACACAAGGTGTGGGAGTGGGCAAGATCGAAGTAAGTGGGTGAGAAATGTGGTATTGTAAGTGGTGTTGCGTTTGGTAGTTAAGCAGAGTGAGGGTAGGCTTCTCGAAAGAAGTGCGTTTTCAGAGATTTTTTGAAAGCAGAAAGGTTGGGAGAAAGTCGGACAGACCGTGGGAGAGCGTTCCAGAGGAGGGGTGCAGCCCTTGCAAAGTCTTGAATGCGAGCATGTGAGGAGGTAATGAGAGAAGAGTTGAGTAACAGGTCAGTAGAGGAGCGTAGTAAGCGAGTGAGTGAGTATACAGTGGTGTGCAAAACCCCCCTCCTGACCTCCCACTCCCCTGCACGTTTGTCACACAAAATGCCTCCGATCATCAAACACATTCAACTATTAGTCAAAGACAACACATGTAAACACAAAATGCAGTTTTCAAACGAGGGTCTTTATCATCCTTGGTTGGACATAGATATCGTACGATTGCTGTCAGAGGCAGAACATTGCTGATCTGCTCTTTAACTAATCTGACTGGTAAGACTTTGATCTGAATGGTTAGTGACGGGTCGGGAGATGGGAAAGTCCGATCGTACGATGATTCGTACGATCGGATCTTTGCATCTATGGCCAGTTCTTTTCCCCATTGACACACTCAAGTCAGTGGGAGAAGGCAGGAGCATTTTTAGGCACTTTCCATTCAGGGTTTAAAAATATGTTACGTAACAATCAACCAAATCATATTTAATACGTAACTGGAAACCTTTTTTACAGTCAGTCAATGAGTAACATGGGTTATTCTCCTATACAAGAACATTGGCTACAATGGATCCAATTTTGCTGCAGATGAAAAACAGCTCCAATATGTAATGGCAGCATGGAGATATAGTTACATATAAAACATGACTGATGACTGACTCGTGTATCAGGAGCTTCATGTGAACTCCTGGGCTTTGTCCAAAGTGTAACAAATCAGCTTCTTTACATGTGAGAACTACCATTTACATCTCAGTATGTGATTATTGTCCCCAAAACAGGATTGGCACATTGATTTTAACACTATTAAAATAATGAAGACTCCTCTCAGTATTTACCTAGTAACTCAAGATCCAGCCACCAGCCTTGTGACCAAATATCCCTTTGCTGTGATAGTCAACACAAACTCAGTCCTCATTTACTAGTCCTGTTACCTGCTGCTCCTGACATGTTATTCTAACCTTTCTAAAAAACATAACCCTCAGCAAGCATCTTACTCATGCATCAACTACTACAAGGCAAACCTTGTAGCTCATTTACTGTGTCTTTTTTTACTAGTGATGGACGAATATACTGTATTTGGCAGGCGCAAATTCACGGCAAACTTCCCCGTTTCACTACCAACTAAAATATTCGAAAAAAAATTGTGAATCTGCGTCAAAGAAACAGAATAGTCGCATGCATAAAAATTGTCGCTCATCAGTGACGTTAATGCATTTGAACAAAATTGGAGCACGTATAAATTGATGCGTTTCAAAATAATTTTGACGCCCCATTGACAACAAATTTCAATTTCAAGTTTTACGCCATTTCGCGGATATTTCATCAAAGCGAAAGGGGACACATTTGCCCATCAGTAGTTTTTACAATGTTTCATGGAGGGGATTGCCATTTTCTGCATATTTCTTCACCACTTGGATTATTTGGATTAAATGGAGTCTATGGGAGATGGTCTTTCTGTGATTCAGAGCTTTCTGGATAATGGATACCTTACCCGTATCTTTTCATGCAAAAGACAGACTTTTACACGGGGGAGTTGCTAACTCTATTAGACGGGGCCAAGCTGAGTGACCTAGGTAAAGTCACAAGTGTTTCTAAATAGTAGTGTAAGATATGTAGATGATCCTTATAGGTAATTCATTGCCTTCTTTCATGCGAGAACAGCTTTGATACTGAACCTGATCACACAAGGCATACTTTTTATGTCCAAGATTGCCTTGCTCCTGGCTTGCTCTAGTGAGTGATTTTTGGGCTAAAGTGTCCCTGTGCAAACTGTTAGGATTTTTCCATTTTATTCAGAAGGGGGTAATTAAAGCTCCTTGTTATTCAACTGAAAAGAACCCTGCATTTTAGTTGCCTGCCATAAGGAAAGACAGGGCTGCTATTTGCTAGCAAAGAAATAGAACCAGCCCATAGAATGCCCACTAATCCTACCCAGGTGAGCAAAATGAATTCCCAATGAAATACATTTCCCATGCCCTTAGAGCTGATGTCCTTCTTGTTTTTTAATTGCCTCATTATTATCATTGTAATTCAGCTTCTGACTCCTGATTTCATACAAACAGCTATTTCTATAGCCTTGTTAATTACCTAAGCGGTCAGCCTTGTTTAG
Source organism: Xenopus petersii (assembly GCA_038501925.1). Classification (NCBI taxonomy): domain Eukaryota; kingdom Metazoa; phylum Chordata; class Amphibia; order Anura; family Pipidae; genus Xenopus; species Xenopus petersii. The sequence goes on along the minus strand of CM076680.1, from coordinate 24,155,929 downwards.
ATTTGCATGTAAGTGTTGTTTCTATTGCTATACAAATGAACTCATTTAGACTCAAGGGAAACATTGCGATGTGGCAATTTACACAAAGAACACTATTTACAGATAAGAAAGAGCGGCCCAGTCCAGAATCGTTAGTCTGTGGCCTCCCAGCTGCAGCTACCAAAAGTAAATGAGGGCTACAAATGGTTTCCACAGAGTTTATATTTACAAAATGAAAGTCATATTTAGAAATAGGGTATATGTAACAGAAACTAAGATATTTTGCAGTTAAGAAGAAGCTTAGATCTTTCCAATATCTTTTTCTTTCATTTTTATTTTTTAATTTTATGCCATAGCAGATATTCTTTTGTTTATATGTCCTTCGTGGTTCTACATGATCTTCAGTTATATATATATATATATATATATATATATATATATATATATATATATTAAATATATATATTAATCAAAACAGAGTCCACAGAGCAGTTATTGATCAACTACAGTGCCCAAGTTCTGTAGCTCTATCGGTCCGGCATTCTTTTACTTGAAATATCTATCAGTAATATAGTAATTTAATTTGAAATAAGACACTCTCGTCCTACTTGTAAATAAAGCATTAGAGAGATTATTATATGATCCACTTATATATTTATACATAGTCATCATATCACTCCTTAAACGTCTCTTCTCCAGCATAAACAACCCCAATGTTCTTCTTCATAACTGCAACTTTCCATACATTTTACCAACTTATTTGTCCCTTTCTGGACCCTCTCTAATACAATAATGTCCCGTTTGAGAGCTGGAGACCAAAACTGTATGGCATATTCTAGATGGGGCCTTACCAGTGCTCTATACAGTGGAAGAATAACCCATCTGTTCTTTAATACCCCTTTTAATACAGCTCAAGACCTTATTTGCCCTTGATGCTGCTGACTGGCATTGCTTGTTACAGCCAAGTTTATCATCTACAAGGACTTCAGGGCCCTTCTCTATAATGGATTTGCCTAGTGCAGTCCCATTAAGGGTATAAGTGGCTTGGATATTTTTACATACCAGGTACATGCCATTTATCGACACTTAGGGGCACATTTACTAAGCTTGAGTGAAGGATTTGAATGAAAAAGCTGTGAATTTCGAAGTATTTTTTTGGGTACTTCGACCATCAAATAGGCTACTACGACCTTCGACTTTGATTCGAATGGTTCGAAGTAAAAATCGTTCGACTATTCGACCATTCAGTAGTCAAAGTACTGTCTCTTTAAAAAAAACTTTGACTGCATACTTTGGCAGTTTAAACCTACCGAGGTACAATGTTTGCCTATGGGGACCTCCCCCATCACTTTTCTAAGCTTTTTTTAATTAAAGAAAAATCCTTCGATCGATCGCTTAAAATCGTTCGAATCATTCTATCGTAGGATATGCGCTAAAATTCTTCGAATTCGATATTCGAATTCTAAGGATTTTACTTCAAGGGTCGAATTCGAGGGTTATTATTATTATTATTATTATTATTATTATTATTATTATTAACCCTCGATATTCGACCCTTAGTAAATGTGCCCCTAAATCTCTATTGCCAATAAGCCGCCCATAATTTGGCATTAAAAAGAGAGCAAAAAAAAGTAACAATTTCAGCTTCAATTCACTCCACTATTTTCCCTTGATGGTGGTAAAATGGTATTTTAATTTGATTAAATTATCTATGCAAAAGATAAAAAATCAAAAAAAATCATACACTCCATTATCATTTTGCCTGAAAGAAATTCTTCATCATAAGGAGATTCATAGGCTATAGTTGACAAGTCATAATCATTTCTGTTAATCCAAAAATGGATTCAAAACAAAAAACTTTGTAATGCAGTTTTATTATGTTGCGGGTGTATTGGGCACGTTGTATTTTACATTTAGAGTACCTATGATACAGGAATTAAAGGATCATTAAGATGGAATGTATGTTGATTTGCATTCATGGCATTGAATTGTAAATCTGCCGAATAGTTGTGCAGCTCTTTCTCCATCACTTTAACCAATCATTTCATCTGTTCTGCCTCCATGATGAACTATAGCTGGTGGTGCAAATGGCTATTTGATTTTTCTGCTGCTTTCAAACACATTCTGAAGAATCACATAGGCTAATCTTCATTCATCACAGATTAGTGCCTGTAAGGCAACAGCATCCCTGAAATCAAATATAATTAGGGCTCTAACTGTTACTGATCTGTTTGTAGCCTGCTATCACATTTCTGCTTAGTAAGCAAGAATCCCACAGGCAAAGAAATCTTGCTGGTCAATTGTGATTGCTGTAACGTATAGTAGGTTTCTGGAGTTTGTCTAGTTTGTCATCATGGAAAGTATGCTACTCATGCATGCTCTCTGTAAATAATAGTGATAAAGGGTTCCGGGCAGGCCCGGACTGGCAATCTGTGGGTTCTGCCAAATGCTATAAGGTGCCATAGAAAGTCACTATTTAGTGGGCTGTTTGGGCCTCTAAGTGGGCTGATTGGGCCTCTGTTTACCTGAAATGCCAGGGCCTATTTTAATTCTCAGTGCGGACCTGTTTCCGGGTTCCGAGTCATCCATATATCAGCCTCCAGCCTGGATGGCCTCCCTGTAACATGAAGGAAGATCAACAAAGAGACATTTTATTCCTCGCTCTGCAACCTGAAATTCATGGTCTAATGTGTAATAAGGTGACCAGTGAGAAACTGGGCCAAATAAATTAGTTTTTATGAAATAATATGAATTTCTGTTTACAGATTGTATCTATATGTAAAGGCTATGATCGTCAACCAGTGGCTGTGAGCAACATGTGGCCCCCAATGCCTTGGATGTCAGCGGCCTCAAAGCAGGTGCTTAATTCTGCTTTTGGTTGCATAAAAACCTGGTGTCCTGCGAAACAGAGCCTCCTGTTGGCTACCAACAGGGTCGTCATTAGAAATCACGGGGCCTCGTACAAATTTTTGGGGTCCCCTCAGCTCCAGCCCACCTCAAACCCCAAGCCCCACCCCAGACCTCGCCCACTTAACACCACAGTTAAAAGACCACAGAGACATCAGCACTAAACATGGTAACCCCCCAAACACACAAGTTATAAAAAGCTATTGATGGTCAGGGTCCCCCATAAAAGTTTTTTTTAAAAAAAATTGGTGGTCAGGGCCCTAATATAAGTTAAAAAAAAATAATTGGTGACTAGGGCCCTCCTATAAATTAAAAAAAAACATTGACGCCAAGGCTCCATTTAAAACTATAGTGTTCATATTAAATATTTTATTCAAAAAATTATTTTTTGTGAGGACACATTGAAAACTTTTGTTTTTAGAGCATTTTTTTTTTTTAAATATTTTGTTATCATGTCTCCTTAATTCCCTTCCCTAAGTCCTTAAAGGCATAGGCTAGGGACTAGAATTATGGAAGCTTTGTCAGGTTTGTTAAAAACCGGAAAACTATTCTTCAATACAGGCAGAACTAGTTCAGATTAAGGGTAAGTCCACACTGGGCGTTTTGGAGAGATTTGGTCGCCTGGCAACTAATCGCCTCGTCTTTGCGGTGACCAATCTCCCAAACCAAAGCCTTCCCTGATTCTGCGCCGGCTTAAAATGAAAAAACGTTTTCCGAAGTCGCCCAAATTCGTACAACAAAATTTTCGGGGCCCCCTGGGCCCCGACCCATACTAGCGCCCAAGCCCCACTCCATCCCACACAAAGACCACACAGACATCAGCGCTAAAAACTCCCACACACAAGTTATAAAAAGCTATTGATGGTCAGTAGGGATGTAGCAAACTGTTCACCTGCGAACTAGTTCGCTCGCGTCCGCCGGATGTTCGCGAACGTACGCATTTTGAGTTCGCGTTCGATTCGAATAAAAATCGTTCGACCATTCGACCATTCGATTCCTTCGACCGCTAAAAATCAAACGATTTCCATTCGTTCGAACGATTGTAAGCATTCGATCTAATGATTTTCATTCAATCGAACGCTAAAAATCGTTCTAATCGAACGATCGAACGATTTTAAAACGTTCGATCGAATAATTTTTATTCGTTCGAATGCTTAAAACGTTCGATCGTTCGATTCGAATGATTTTAGCATTCGATCGAATGAAAAGCCTTCGATCGAATGATTAAAATCCTTCGATCGTTCGAATCGAACGATTTTAGCGGGTGTTCGAAGTTTGTGAACTGTCCGCGAACGTTCGCATTTTTTGCCGGCGTTCGCGAACACCAAATCGGCAGTTCGCTACATCCCTAATGGTCAGGGCCCCCTTATAAGTTAAAAAAAAATATTGGTGCCAGGGCCTCCCTTACAAGTTAAAAAAAATTGGGGCCCCAAAAAATATTTTTTAAAAAAACATTGGTGCCAGGGCCCCCCTTATCAGTTAAAAAAATTGGGGCCCCAAATTTTTAAAAAAAAAAAAACATTGGTGGCAGGGGCCTATGGAATATTAAAATAATACATTGGTGGCCAGGGGATTAAAAAAAAACACATTGGTGTTCAGTAGAATTGAACTCGTGGCTTCAGGACTTCAACTTCGCCTCCTTTCATGACTTTGGGTCTTTTCGCCGCTTCAGGACTTCAATTTCGGCTGTTTTCGTGACTTCGGGTCTTTTCTCCGCTTCGGGAGTTCGGCTTCGGTTGTTTTCGTGGCTTCGGGCCCTTCAGCTTTTCCCTTTTCTCTGTAATAATAAAACAGTACCTTGTACTCGATGGTAACTAAGCTGCATGAATCCATATTGGTGGCAGAACAATCTTTTTGGGTTTACTTATTGTTTAAATGATTGTATTTAATCTTCAGGTAAGGAAATCAAAACTACAGAAAGATCCCTTATCCAGAAAACCCCAAGCATTCCAAATAATAGATCCTATACCTTTACTTACCTATTGATAATAGCGATGGGCAAATCTGTGGCATTTCGTAGAAAAATTTGCAAATTTACAGCAAAATTCAGAAAATGGCGAAAAATTAAAACATTTTGACACGCGACTATTTTGTCCAAATGTCATTGGGTGTCCTAATAATTTTGATGCACGTGCCAATTTTGACACGCAACAATTTTTTTTTGCTGGCAGTGAAACGTTGAAATTTGCTGCAAATCCGTGCCTGGCGATTTTATACGCCCATCAGTAATGGATACCATTGGGAAGTGGGATGTAATAGGCATTAGGAAACAAAATACTCCATGTACCACATCCCTAAGCTCTTGTATGGTGAAGGCAGAAAAGTTTAACATAAATATGCCTCCCTAGGAGAAATAAAAGGTAGAGGCATGGGACCTTTTATCTGTAATGCTCAGAACTTGGTGTTTTCCATATACAGAGTCTTTCAGTTATTTGGAACACCAGGCCTTAAGTCAGCTAAAAATCATTCAATCTTTTAATAAACCCAATAGGATTGTTTTGTTTCCAGCAAGGATCAATATCTCAGTTGGAATCAAGCACTGGATACTGTTTTATTATTAGAGAGAAAAATTAAATCATTTTTAAAAATGTGAATTATTTTATTGAAATAAAGTCAAAGGGAGATGGCCTCTCTGTAATTTGGAGCTTTTTAGATACTGGATCCCATACCTGTATTACATTTTTTAATTTCTTATGCATAGAATAAAGCTTTTGTTATGATAACTTTTAAGATTACCCTGTCCCTTTCAAAACTAAACATACCAAGCAATCATTTTACAGTAGACATAGCCTATAAGAGAAGTGTGTATTTGATAGCTATTTTCCCATGTTTCCTTATTCCAGTGTTTTAGAAGTAGCCCCACCCTCTGAAATTCATTTCAGCTCACAAGCTAAGGTTTTTGATAGCAAGAGTGGCTTTCAACAAAGTCCTTCTTCCTGAACATGTTCCTTGTTATTCATATTTGTTTGTATTCATTTAGTGCTAACATGCTCTGAGAGTGCTCTTTCAAATCAGTCCCAGTGGAGCTTACAATCTAATTTCCCTACCACAGCAGGATCGATATTCTCAGAAGCCAATTAACCTACCTATGTTTTTTTGCCTGTTAAAAGGGACAAGACCTTTGGATGGGACCAACTCAAGCATAGGGAGAACCATGCATCCCCCACAGAAATAGTGACCTGTTCGGAGAATGATTTTCAGCCTGGGGTTAGTCAGGCTAAGTTCTCTTAACATTAAGATGGTTATGTACTAAAATTTGAATGTATCTCATCTTTTAAAAAACATGACAAAACTCCCATACCCAATTTGACAAAACTCCCATACCCAATGTGACCTTATTTATTATTAAAAAAGCTTGATTTAATTAATTTGGGTAAAAACTCGATAAAACCAAGTGAAAATTCAAATTGTATGATTTTTTGGGGTTGGTTTTTCCTGACTCTTTTTTTGGGCCTTTTTCCAGAAAAGCCTGAATTTTTGGGATTTTTACCCAAAAAGCCCAAAATGGTAGAATTTTCCAAGTAATTCCAGTGAAAGACCACAGAAACATCAAAATAGGATAGTGACCACTGCTAGGGATGGGCAAATTTTTGCCTTGTATCGCCACAAAAATGATGCCCATAGACTTGTATGGCATTGCTTCAAAATAAAAAAAGACGTGCCATAGACACCCATAGACTTAAATGGGATGTCTACGACATTTCGCCAGCAGCAAATTTTTGGCAAAACAAAACGGGTCAAATTCGCCCATCCCTAACCTCTGCCACTGAATTCTATACAACCTCAACATTTCAGAGATGGCCGATTTTCAGATTCAGGCTTTTTGCTGCATCAGGCTTTAATAAATCTTCAAAAAATGTAGGTTTTTTTTGAAAAAAAGAAAAATTCCAACCAGAGTTTAGTAAATAACCCCCTTAAATACACTAGAAATTTGCTTTTAATGTTTTACCTGTTTTACCGCCTTGTGGCTGAAGCCATATCAAAGATACTGAAGCTTGTGGAGGTTAACCAATTGACCTGTCTATATAAAAAAAGAAGACCAGACAAGTACAAATGTGAAAATGTTGCTTTGTACCGTTTCCATATTATGATTTTTTTTCCCTGCAATTCAGAACTGTGGCTATCCTTAGGTGTCTATATAAAGCATGGGATGCGTTGTCTTACTAATAACATGACGTAGTGACAGTTCTCTTGGGGAAAACCACTGTGAATTTATTGGCATGTCTTGATTAAGAGGCCTTTAGTAATGCTCATTAAATCAGTTAGAAACTGTTACTGACTACTAAGAGAAAACACAAGATTTAAAGGTGAAAGAAACGGTGTAATATTATTGAACATTGATTTTTTTAAGGCCTCTAGTTAACCACATTTTATAATGTTTAAACAGCCTTTAGTGGTGTTTGACTCCCACAGAGTTAATAACTGCCACATTAAGAACAGAACAGCTATAAAGATTTAGAAAAATAATGTGGAGGTTCTTAAAGAAAAAAAAAATATTCTATAGGTTGGGCTTTTTGATTTGACTAGTTAGTTTATTACTACGAGTAATAAACTAAGGCCTACTATATGTCATCCTAATAGTAGGACTACTGTAGGCTTATGTAGCTAATTGGTGTAAACAGTGCCGGGCCAGCCCAGCCAGGAGCCCTAGACATCCTGGCCAGTCAAAGCGCCCAATGCCACGAGAGTGCATGCGCAAAAAAACTGTGAGCACACATGCACGAAATAAAGATGCGCCACAAAAGGGACAGACTGCACATGCTGGCCAAAGCAGGGCCCAGACTAGGGGGTAGGAGAGGCAAATAAGGTGCGTGCCTGTCCCCCCCCAGCTTTGATTTACATATGTTGATGAAAACAAAATAAAAGCGCAGATTCTGAACTCATATTTTTCATCTGTCTACACAAATGAGGAACCAGTAAGTGAAGGTTTCCTTCTTAACTGTCCCAGTTCTAGTAATACAACTAATGATGCATGGTTCACACATGAAGAAAATCAAAAGAGACTAGAACATGTTAAGATTAACAAAGGTCCAGGGCCAGATGGTATTCATCCCAGGGTAATTAGCGAGCTTAGATCTGTGATTGCCAAACCTCTTTACTTAATTTTTCAGGATTCATTCAGATCTGGCATAGTGCCGAGAGACTGGCGAATTGCTAATGTGGTGCCTCTATTCAAAAAAGGATCCCGTTCTCAGCCTCAAAACTATAGGCCAGTTAGTCTGACGTCAGTGGTAGGAAAGCTTTTCGAAGGGTTAATAAAGGATAAGATACTGGACTTCATAGCAAATCATAATACTATGAGTTTGTGCCAGCATGGTTTTATGCGTAATAGATCTTACCAGACTAACTTAATTTCTTTTCATGAGAATGTAAGTAGACACCTCGATTCTGGGATGGCAGTGAATGTGATTTACTTAGACTTTGCTAAAGCATTTGATACAGTGCCACACAAAAGGTTACTGGTTAAATTAAGGAATGTTGGCCTGGAACATAGTATTTGTACCTGGATAGAGAACTGGCTAAAATATAAACTACAAAGAGTGGTGGTAAATGGAACATTTTCTAATTGGACCAGTGTTGTTAGTGGAGTACCACAGGGCTCTGTTCCAAGTTCCTTTGCTTTTCAACTTGTTTATTAATGACCTGGAGGTGGGCATTGAAAGTACTGTTTCTATTTTTGCAGATGATACTAAATTGTGCAGAACTATAGGTTCCATGCAGGATGCTGCCACTTTGCAGAGTGATTTGTCTAAACTGGAAAACTGGGCAGCGAACTGGAAAATGAGGTTCAGTGTTGATAAATGCAGGTTATGCACTTTGGCAAAAGTAATATAAATGCAAGTTATACACTAAATGGCAGTGTGTTGGGAGTTTCCTTAAATGAGAAGGATCTAGGGGTTTTTGTAGATAACACATTGTCTAATTCTGGGCAGTGTCACTCTGTGGCTAAAGTAACAGTAGATAGACAGGAGCCGTAATAACCACGGGTAGTTTTAGAATAAAAAAAAGTCTTTATTTCCAAGCATCTTTAAAAACACAAACAGGTATCCTCCTGGAGCTCTTTAACTAAACCATGACGTGTCTAGTCACCTGGCGCGTTTCGTGCCTCTCTTTGGCACTTCATCAGAGGTGGAGTCTAGTCCTAGCTCTCTGCCTTATATAGTGTATACAATTAAAACAATATACCCTTTAAAATTTACATATTACACTTTTGGTTTATTATCAGGCTATAACTTTGCTGTATAATTGTGGGAATCCTAATCAATCTTATACAAAGTTTTATTCTAAAACTACTACTATTACGGCTCCCGTCTATCTACTGCTACTTTGGACTTTGTTATTATGTCTGGAGCGGAGTCCGGCCGACGGAGGGCCACCACGAGGGTAGAAGCGGACCATTCACATGTAAGTTACTTGTATGCCTATTCATTCTGCAGCTACTAAAGCAAATAAAGTTCTGTCTTGCATAAAAAAGGGCATTAACTCAAGGGATGAAAACATAATTATGCCTCTTTATAGGTCCCTGGTGAGGCCTCATCTGGAGTATGGGGGCAGTTTGGGACTCCAGTCCTTAAGAGGGATATAAATGAGCTGGAGAGAGTGCAGAGACTAAGTGCAACTAAATTGGTTAGAGGGATGGAAGACTTAAATTATGAGGGTAGACTGTTAAGGTTGGGGTTGTTTTCTCTGGAAAAAAGGTGCTTGTGAGGGGACATGATTACACTTTACAAGTACATTAGAGGACATTATAGACAAATGGCAGGGGACCTTTTTACCCATAAAGTGGATCACAGTACCAGAGGCCACCCCTTTAGACTAGAAGAAAAGAACTTTCATTTGAAGCAACGCAGGGGGTTCTTCACAGTCAGGACAGTGAGGTTGTGGAATTTGCCTTTAAGAATGGCTTGGATGATTTTTTGGACAGACATAATATCAAAGGCTATTGTGATACTAAGCTCTATAGTTAGTATAGGTATGGGTATATAGAATTTAATTAAAAGTAGGGATGGGTATATGTATGGATGCTGGGTTTTCATTTGGAGGGGTTGAACTTGATGGACTTTGTCTTTTTTCAACCCAATTTAGCTATGTAATTCAATCTATGGCCAAATGCGAAATATGTCTGACAAATTAACTGAGCATGGGTGGCCAGCTTAATATTACCGATGTTCAGCCAGTTGCAAATGATTATCAGACAGAGGGAAATTTGTGCAAAGGAAATAAACAAGTCTTAATATTCTAAAATCCATGCTGCTGTATCCACATGGTTTCATAAAATGATTTGCCATGATATCAGAGCAGCTAGATCTACAGAAAAAGCTGTATAAGCAAGGCCTATGTATATAATGTATGTAGGAGTTTTTGTCTTTTTGTGTTTTGTTTACATAAGCTTAGTATAATGCAATACTCCCCTCTGGTGCCCTTCTTCCCCACCTGGTAAACATGGAAACTGGTACAAGTTCACTAATGCATCTAGATATCAACTAGGGCAGTGGTCCCCAACCAATGGCTCATGAGCAACATGTTGTTCATTGACCCCATGGATGTTGCTCCCAGTGGTCTCAAAGCAGGTGCTTTAAGTTTTAATTCCAGGCTTAGAGGCAAGTTTTGGTTGCATAAAAACGGTGTACTGTCAAAAAGAGCTTCCTGTAGTCTGCAAGTTCACATAGGGGTTAGAAATAGTCAAAAAATGCACATAATTGGCACCCCATGAATGTTTTTCATGCTCGTGTGCCCCCTAACTTTTCTTCATATTTGAATGTTGCTCACGGGTAAAAATAAGTTGGGGATTCCTGACTTAGGGATCCAGGGCCCATCTAGAAAGCAAGCATGATGGAGATTGCAGGAATAGAACATGAGCTGCGTATGGCTGATGTACGTGTACCCCAACCCTATGAAATTATACTGTAAAAGCTTAAAGGCAATGTTTGTGCATCACTTTACTTGGATTTTAAGGTTAAAATCATTCTGCAGGTTTATTTACATAAGAGCCCCTTTACTTGTGTAAATGTTTAATACTATGCTTGTAAATCCATAGCTGATACTTTACACCTGCTGGTTGTGCTGCAATTAATCTTTTATAAAGGACCCCAAATATATCTAAAACCTAGTAACCTGTAATCTGAAGATAAAATTTCTCATTAAGAAATGGAAAAAGCATTAATGTGACCCTGCACCCTCAGAAACCCAACTATGCTGGGAGATTCAGATTACTATGTAAAATTTTCATTAACATACAAATGAAGCGAATGAACTGGAGGATGTTTTGGAAACTTTCTAGAAAAGAGAGAGAAGAATGGGGCGGGGACTGAAGCAGAAGGAGATGAATTATAAGAGCAGGCTTTGCTCACACAAGTGCAGATTGGATGGCAGAAGGATAATCAAAGAGGTTTAGATTGTGTACAAATAGTAAAAAAAAGCTGCTCAGGGTAAAAGCATCACAATGGGACTGAAAGAGGGCCAATTAAGTAGCAATAAAGGGATTGGGAAACCTACAAATGAAGTGTGGAGTGGGGGTGCTGAGAATCACAGGGCCAAAAGAGAGAAAAGGGCAAACATCTGTTGGCCAGAAAAGTATTGCTCAAGGGACATTCCTGTATAAGGTGAATCTGAACACTGACATTCTAACAAGGCTACAGGTTAGACAGCTTTGCGATAAATATTTAGGGATGGATCTTGTTACTGACAAAAGTTATGAAAACAATCAGTTTAGGAACATTTGCGAATACCCCAGAAGCAAATATTGCATCCCTGAATATTCATTAAAGAAGCACTTGCATCCGGGTCTTGCTGCGCTCTGGGTAAAGCAGCCCAGGCACTTTTTCATCCTGTGTGTGTCGGTGCACCCTAACATTACTGTCTCTTAGGGGGCCAAAAGGGAGGGTTGCCTACATGCTTCCTCTCACCTGCCTTCATGAATACAGCACTGCTGAACATAGGCAGTAATGTATTCATGTGGGAACGCAAGACTTTTGCAAATCCTAGGGGAAAGTGGAATGCAACGTTTTAAAAATATGGAGGCTTCCATCTTTATTTTTTATTTTTCAATCGGCATCTTCCCCCTGCCATTAGTGAATGAGACTTTTGTGTTTTCTGTTTTGATTCAGATATGTGTACAAAATGAAACATTAGAAGCTAATTAGTTCTTAGGAAGAACTAAGGCCGCAGACCATAGACATTGATCTGCCCCCCCCCAAAAAAAAGGAGCAGGGATAACAAGTTCACAAGAAAATGAGTAACATTATTTATATTACAGGGAGGGGCAAATTCATCAAGGGTTAATTAACCCTCGATATTCGACTGGTAATGAAAATCCATCGACTTCGAAAATCGAAGTCAAAGGATTTTGCGCAAATACTGCGATCAAACGATCAAAGGAATAATTGTTCGATCGAACGATTAAATCCTTCGAATCAAACAATTCGAACGATTTTAATCCAACGATCGAAGGATTATCCTTCGACCAAAAAAACTTAGCCAAGCCTATGGGGACCTTCCCCATAGGCTAACATTGGGTTCGGTAGCTTTTAGGTGGCGAACTAGGGGTTCGAAGTTTTTTCTTTAAGAGACAGTACTGCGACTATCGAATGGTCGAATAGTCGAGCGATTTTTAGTTTGAATCCTTCCATTCGAAGTCGTGGTCGAAGTACCCAAAAAAACACTTCGAGATTCGAAGTTTTTTTTCTTCTATTCCTTCACTTGAAGTTAATGAATTGGCCCCGGAAAATAATCCATAAAGATATTAAGTATTAAGTAAGTATTAAGTAAGTATTATTAAACTTCTAGGTGAGATTCTGAAAAGTGATAATTCAACCACTGGATGAGGTTGAACATCCCTAACAGGTACAATTGTATTATAGGAGCTGCATTGTGTCATGTATAATTTATTGAGTGTAAGGCCTCCCATTTGAGCTACTGCCTTGGTTTGAGTATCCACTGAATACCCACAAAGCAATCTTTTGGCCAGAAAAGCCCTGATCTCTGTGCAGACCACAGGTGCCTTGCATTGAAAGTTGGGTGAAGTTAATTGCTAATTTCATTTTTTTTCCTTAAAGTAATACAAAAACAATGTCGTGATTGTGTAATAAGAGTATTATGAATAATTAAAAATGAAAAGGATCTCAACCAGACAACCTGAACATCACTTTAAATGAGCAGTTTGCTCAAGAAGACTGCAACATTTTGGGATAATGACACACAACACAAGTGATGAGTGAACTTTTTGGCAAGTTTTGCTGTGAGAATAATGCACATAGGGGCTAATTTACTAAGATTCGTAGTTGCGCCAGCGTCCACTTCACCGCACTTCACCAGGCGTATTTTCACCAGCGCTACGCAAATTCACTAAAACCCGAAGTTGCACTCAGGGGAAGCATTGGTTGTGAAGTTGCGCTAGCGTTAATTCGCCAAGCAAAGCAAAGTTACGCTAGCGATGCTTAATTTGCATACGGCGCCAAATTGAAGTTACAATGGAGGTATATGTAGCAGAACTACACAAGCCTGGGAAACCTTCAAAACAGCAAATACATTTTTTATTTTGCCCTACACATGTGCCCACTGTATAGTTAAGGTGCCATGAGTTAGGAAATGTAGGGGCGAAGGAGGGTAGCCCCAAAATTTTTTTCGATCTTTTGCAGCCTATCATCACCCATATAAAAAGAAAAAACGCCAGCGTTTTTTGGGAAGCAATCCCTATCTACTCTATTGCACTTCGCCTGGTCTGAGGTGGCGAAGGAAGTCTAGCGTAAAAGGTAGCATTCTGAATAATTCGTGCGTCAGTGAATTTGCGTAGTTACATCCGTTGCGCAAATTCGCCAAGCGTAAGGGTGCGAAGTAACACTAGCGAATTTACGCCAGCATCCGTTAGTGAATCGGCGAATTAACGAAAATGCACTACGCTAGTGCATTCACGCTAGCGTTAGGCGCTTTGACGTTTAGTGAATTTGCCCCATAGACTCTGATGGGTGAAAAAAAATTGTTGTGCATCAAAAAAAATGTTGTCCATAGACCACTTGTTTTTACGTGAATTTTCTCAGTTTCACAAATTTCTGGCAAAGAGAAATGGGTCAGATTCACCCATAACTACACACAATGTGTTTTGTCCTTTAATGCCAATAGATAGACCTCCATAGAAAAAGATTTTTTTTTACAACTGTGGTGTTCATAAAGCCCCCTTGTGCCATTTGCTGTAGCCCAACATTACCAATGACAACTGTCACCTCCCTCATTGTAGTATTTCACGTTCTTTTGACTTTAATCTCCAAATATTGATAGCAGGACATATTGGTTGTGCCAACTGAAAATTGTGAAGCTAAAGAAGCATGTCAGTTGGTGATATCCCTTGTCTACAAATTAATTCCATTAACAATTTGTGATTTGGAATGCCAATCAACATGAAGCACGGGGATGAGGACCATCCTAACAAAAACCTTATATTAAAGCCAGAAAGAAAATATCAATGATTGAAAAATTTTATAGCAATGGCAATTCCTATTTAAATTAAGTCTGTCCAAAAATATTCCTCGTTTATTAGAGGCGATACCTTTCAAAATCATTTTACAGCCATTAAATATAGATAGAGAAAGACAAATAAAATTGGATGTTTTTATGTGACTGGCAAGACACGTTATCACAAATAATTTCACTCAATTAGCTACTCCAATGCCAAGAAGTCTGGTTTTATGCCACAGAACAGGTTTGTTTCTATGGTAATTCTCACTGGCTGATGGATTGAAAAAGCTATCAGTTTTGATTATGTTTGACCAGCCCTCTTTCTTCTGTAAGGCTGATTATGGGAAACTGCTGCTGAAGGAACAAGATCTAGTTTTTGGCAGCAGGGCATACATGATTGTGATTGTGTCATTTATTGCACTTGATTATTTGAAGGTTCTTTGGAAGTATAGAAATGCTGCATTTGTGTTATTGTAATTTATGATATTGATTATGTTGTGGACTAAATTGTCTAGTACTTATAGTGACATATCTCTAGGCTAAATCCAATTTTGCGATGGAGAATGTATGTATGGAGAGATTCCCACTTATTTACAGAAGAATATTCTTTGCCCCTAGTAAGCCATGCTCTTACAAGTTAATGTAAATGTACAGTAAGTGGTATAATCAGCATGTAATTGTGCAAGAACAATGATATTATTAAAGGAAAGTGGCCCTAAGCTGGATGATCCTTTATGGCAGTGGTCATCTGATTTTTTGTTTTTAAGTCCCCTTGGAGGTCTAACCTTTCCTCGGGGTACCCTTAACTCATTACAAAACAAGATTACAGACAAAGAAGAACCTTGGTGTGTCAGCTAGTGATGAGAAAATGTTTTCACCTGATACAGGTTCAAAACGAATGTGTTCATGAGCCGCAAAGTTTTTGTGAATCTGTGCTTGAATTACGGACATTTGGTTTGTTTCACCTGAAAAAAAATTGCATTTCTCATGCAGGGAAAAAAAATACAAGATGAAATGCAAGATAAAACTCCAATTGACTCCAATGCCTTTGGTGCAAGAAAAGTGTCCATTCGCTCCAATGCATTTTGCATGAGAAAAATGCAGCAAAAATATCCATTGACTCTAACACAATTGGTGAAATTTTTTTCACTGTTTGCAAATTTTTCAATGCAACAGGGCTGCTCATTTCTAGTGTCAGCTATTGAACTTATAGTTCCATGTATATCACAGTCAGCAGTGTTGGACTGGGATGGTCAGGGCCCACTGGGCTGCCACATCAAGGGCCCACTAACCTCCTCCCTGTGTTCACCAGCAAATTCCTCCTCCTATAGTAACAAAGTAAGTTAGGTTGAAAAAAGACACAAGTCCATCAAGTTCAACCATTTAACTCTGCTAGTTGATCCAGAAGAAGGCAAAAAAACCCCATTTGAGGCCTCCCCAATCCTTCCTGACTCCAAAATGATTGGATCAGATTAGTCCCTGGATCAACTTATACTATGAGCTATCTTCCATAACCCTGTATTCCCTCACTTGCTAAAAAGCCATTGAACCCCTTCTTAAAGCTATCTAATATATCAGCCTGTACGGCCTCTTCTCCATCATGAACATCCCCAATTTGGCCAGTCTTTCGTCATAGCTAAGATTTTCCAGATTTTTACCAGCTTAGTTGCCCTGTCTAATTCAATAATGTCCTGTTTGAGCACTGGAGACCAAAAGAATACTGCATATTCTAGATGGGGCCTTACCAGTGCTCTATACAGTGGAAGAATGACCCCCTCCTCCCTTGAATGAATTTGCCTTTTAAACTGCTGACTGGAATTGCTTGCTACAAGCAAGTTTATTATCTACAAGGACTCCAAGGTCCTTTTCCATAATGGATTTGCCTAGTGCAGTCCCTTTAAGGGTATAAGTAGCTTGGATATTTTTACATTCCAGGTACATGACTTAATATTTATCAACATTGAACCTCATTTGCCGCTTAGCTGCCCAGATTGCTAGTTTGTCAAGATCCTGTTGCAAGGATGCTGCACCTAATTGGAATTAATTGGGCTGGATAGTTTCATGTCAACACTAATACATTGCTTACAATACCCTCCCCTAAATCATTAATGAACAAGTTAAATAAAAAGGGACCCAATAATGAGCCTTGAGGGACCCCACTAAGAACCTTACTCCAAGTAGAGACTGTACCATTAACAACCACCCAATCCTTTAGCCAGTTTCTTATCCATGTGTAAACAACTTCATTAAGCCCAACAGCCCTTAGTTTATAAAGCAGTCATTTGTGAGGCATGGTATCACTTTGGCAAAATTCAGGTAGAAAACATCACATTACTGCTCTCTCCCACTGTCCAGTATCTTACTTACTTCATCATAAAAAGCAATCAGATTTGTCTGACATGACCTACCTTTCATGATTGCCGCTCATAATGCCATTCACTAGGACAAAATTCTGAATGTGGTCTCTTAACAAGCCTTCAAATAATTTGCCCACCACAGATGTCAAACTTACTGGCCTATAATTGCCTGGCTGAGATCATAATCCCTTTTTAAATATTGGAATGACATCAGCTTTTTTCCAATCCATAGGTACCATACCAGATGAAAGTGGATCTGAGAAAATTAGACATAGGGGCCGGTCTAAAACTGAACTAGACCCTGTTTCCTTGTTTACATTAATTTTTATTAAAGGTTTATGAATCATATCCTGAGTACCATTATTTGAAGGAGCAATACTCTAAACCCGCATCTTTTTACTATTAATATACTCAAAAAAAACTTTAGGGTTAGTCTTCACCTCAGCCACAATGCACTCTTCATTTCCTTTCTTTGCCTTCCAGATTGCTGTTTTACAACATTTATGATAGTGTTTATATTCATTAAATGCAGCTTCTGTCCCAACAGTTTTTAAATGCCTTTCTCTTATGTCCTATTACATTTTTAAGCCACATGAGGTGATTCTTAGTGCTTCTACATTAACTCCTTAAGGGAATAAATTGAGAAAAGTAATAATTTAATATAATTTTAAATGACAACCATTTCTGTTCTGAATCACAACATAAAGTTTGTCAGCTATTACCTTTTTCTTTCTTGAGTAAAGAGTAGATCATAGCATGGAGCACACCTGTGCTGGTGGTGAGCAGACCTGGGCCGGCGGGGCCCACCAGGTCTTTTCACGGTATCCCACAATCACAGTTCGCCCCTGCCAGTCTGAAAATATGTGTTTTCCCCAAATTTTGCCATAAATTAATTTGAAACTGTTTTTTCAGGTGTATTTAGGAGAATAAATCTGGCAATGTATGGTCTGCTTTAGATATATATTCTCTTGCATATTAGTGTTTTGTTGTTCTGGTTTGTCATTTTTAAACTTCATGCACATTTGATTTTTCCTTTTTGTTTCCATAGGAACTAATGTGCAAAAGTAACAAGTCATATCTCTGCATTAATAAATGGCCCTTGTTGGTTTAGTTAGTCCCAACTCTGCCAGGTCAGAGGAAAAAAAACACCATCTATTTTTACCTTAATTACTATCAGAGTATATGGCCTTTTAACTCCCTGGCTACATGTGCGAGATCTGGACATATGTTCAATAATTCCTTTCATCTCTTCCTTACCACCCAACTACTCATGTGAATGACTCAGATAGGTATCATTTAAATGAAATGTTAATTATGTTATTTTTGATCTCTTCCACTAGAACCAAGTTAAAGGGTGAATCAAGTTTACTCATTTATTAGAACTAAGGCATAAGTGGATACCTAAATCAGCCTACCAGTGAAATATATTATTCACTCATATTTAAAGGTACAAATCATTAGGGTAAAGAGAATTTTTTTATTTTAAATTTACCAATACAGTGGCCAAGGTTCTGCTTCCATTAATGATGCCCAAGAGCCATCAATATCCTGTCATTTATATAGTGAATAATGTACCCCTTTGCTAAAATAAAAAGACATTAGAAGTCACCATGGAGTTCCAAGACCATATAAAATAGTTTATTATTAACACCTGTGACTTATTCAGTATTATTTCATTCAGCTTAATTCCTAGGTTATGTTGTATAAAACCAGAACCACTGACATATTTGCTTTAACTATTTCCTGCATTTTACAACCTAAATTAAATTTAACCCTTGTAAGGCCTCATCTGGAGTATGCAGTGCAGTTTTGGACTCTTGTCCTTAAGAGGGATATAAATGAGCTGGAGAGAGGGCAGAGACATACAACTAAATTGGTTAGAGGGATGGAAGACTTAAATTATGAGGGTAGACTGTCAAGGTTGGGGTTTTTTTCTTGGAAAAAAGGAAATTGTGAGGGGACATGATTACACTTTACAAGTACATTAGAGGACATTATAGACAAATAGCAGGGGACCTTTTTACCCATAAAGTGGATCACCGTACCAGAGGCCACCCCTTTAGACTAGAAGAAAAGAACTTTCATTTGAAGCAATGTAGGGGTTCTTCACAGTCAGGACAGTGAGGTTATGGAATGCACTGCTGTGTGATGTTATGATGGCTGATTCTGTCAATGCTTTTAAAAGGGGCTTGGATGATTTAGTTAGTATAGATGGGTATATATAATTGATGTGAAAGTATGGAGGGGTGTGTTTATGGATGCTGGGTTTTCATTTGGAGGGTTGAACTTGATGAACTTTGTCTTTTTCCAACCCAATTTATCTATGTAACTATGTGAAAAGGGGCAAATTCACTCATCACTATTCCTGACCTAATTGCACATATGTGCTCCCTTATGCTAACTTTCAAAGGGTGTAATGTACAACCTAAGTATTGTTTACTGCCCTTCTGCCACATTAATAAATAAACATTGGCTTTTGAATTACCATTGACAAACTCTTTTATGGTAACAGTCACAAGTCATACAAGCTGGCATTCAGGAACAAGATGAATCTCCTTGCCCCATACACAAAATGGCCCTCAACTTTGATGGTCAAGTATCAGGCCTAAACATGCAGATATTCCTCAGATCTACAGATAACAAAGCCCCTTCTCAGAAAGTGACTGGGACACAGGCAAATTTGATTATGCCAGCAAAGATGAATATGCATGGCCACCTAAAAATACTTTATCAAGGACTTGGTAAATGTTTATATAAATAAACTTAAACATCCCTATACTTGTAATAAACTTTTAATATATTACTTATATGTATATAATAAAGATGTATATAATTAAGATGAAAAGCTTGGTAAGTGCTATCATACAAATACATAGCTGAGAGGCACTTTTCTTCTGCTCTGCCTCTATACCTTTGGGCAATGATCTGTTATGGGCATTTTTCCATGTATAAGTGTGCGATCTGTTACCTGGAAACCCGTTATCCAGAAAGCTTCAAATTAGTGGAAGGCAATATCCCATAGATTCTATTTTAATCAAATAATTAACATTTATAAAAACAATTCTCTTTTTCTCTGTAATAATTTAGCATTATGTTGTACTTGATCATAACTAATATATATATAGATATGGGACCTGTTATCCAGAGTGTTTGACCTGACCTGAGTTTTTCTGGATTAGGGATCTTTCCATAATTGGGTGTCCCTACTTTAAGTGGGTTATTTACGAAACCTCAAATTTATCTGGTTGGGCTTTTTGGGGTAATAATTTTGTTTGTTGAAAAAAAACCTCAAACTTTTTTTTCAAGAGGCTGCAAAAAAGCCTGAATCCGAAAATCCGCCATCTCAGACCTGTTGAGGTCATGTATAAGTCAAAGGCAGAGGTCCCTATCCCAATTGGAAGATACAGCAGTATTATGGCCTGCCCTAACTTTAGCCCAATAATCCGATAAATTCAGGGGTTTTCTGGCAAAACCCCAAAAAATTGGGAAAAAATCATATGATTTGGGTTTTTGCTCTAATTTATTGTTTTTTTCCTGATTTGACTGTTTCAATATTTTTAAATAAGGCAAAATCGGGGATGGGAGTTTGGTCGAGCTTTTTTAAAATATGAGCTAAATTTGGATTTTATTAAATAGCCCCCTAAGTCTATTAAAAAATATAAAAAGTTAAATAAAATATAAATTGTTTTGCCTACAATAAGTTATCTTAGTTGGAATCAAGGACAAGGTACTGTTTCGTTAGTAAGGAAAAATAAAACATGTTTTAAAAATTTGAATTATTTGATTAAATTGGAGCCTATGCGACATGACCTTCCATTAATATGGAGCATTCTGGATAATGGGTTTCCAGATAAAGAATCCCATACATGTGATTACTGCTTATTGAAAGAAAAACAATCCGATATGGTTTAATTTTAAGTGGACTAAAGGTATGAAGAGCTAAATTACAGAAAGACTCCTTATCTGGAAAACCCCAGGTCCCAAGCATTTTGGATAACAGGTCCCATACCTTTACCATATTCTGATAAAGATTCTGTTTCTCTTTTTATCCTTTACTTTAAATGCTGCATTAGGCATGTTTGCCAAACATAAAGAATCAAATGGTATTTCATTTATACAATCTTTAACTATGCTATTGATATGAAGTGTTTTTTCTCTCTTTTCTGGTCTTAAAAGTCTTATATTTTCATTCAGTGTGTACCACTGGATGCAGGGGCTACTAGTTTTCCTTCTATGCCTTTCTGAGAATTTGTGTTGTTGAAAGCCATAAGCCCGATGCCAAGCAAATACAATGTGATCATCCCACAGTTGGCCTGAGATGGAATTTATCCAAAGTGACAACGGATGAACAGTAGACAATAGACAAGCAAGAGAAAGAACTGGGAGAAAGCATAGAGCGAAGAGACTTTGCATACAGGATTCACCCAGTAACTGACATGTCACAGGACAGTGGGTTCACATTACACAGGAGTGGGTATTGGTTGTTAAAATAAAGTGGGACTCAGCACCCTCCAGGTATGGGTATATTGGGTTTTTACAATCTCTCTTGTTTTCCCTTGATTCAGCTTGATTTCTAAATACTACAAAGGTTAAAAATAAAGTGACACAATTCTATCATACATTGGGCCAGATTCAATTCAGTGAGAAAAAGGTTAATCACGTGAAAACTCATGGACTAGATTCAATAAAATTCATAAAAACTTAGCTCACTGTTTATCACATGAAAACTCTATTAAAGTCTATGGGAAAAAAACGGAACTGAATTTGGAGAATTTATTTTTCTCCTCGAATTGAATCTCGTCCATGAGTTTTCACGTGATAAAAACTGGAGATAACTTTTTCCAACTGAATTGAATCTGGTCTTTTATCACCAATGGACAGCCAATGAACTATCGATTATGCCACTTCAATATTACAAGGTTTATTTATTCGGAGTTTTCCGGTCCACTTTGCTGCATATGCTCCATACTATATTTTTAGATACCTTATACTACTTTTAAATACTCATTGATAATGGAAATCAAGTGCTGTTTGAATCCTGTTTATTCTAAAATCAGTGCATGATTGGCTTGGCCGCTGTTTTGTCTGTCAGTTTTTCTTCCTCACTAGTTTCTTTCTTTGCGCTTTCAAAATGATGAGTCTTTTGTGTCTAATCTGTGTGTTGCCTTTGTCTTTGGCCCCATTTTGTGCTGCCTAGCTGCCGACAGCGGGGGGTAAGCAGCTGTACCATACAAGCTTGCTGTATAATCCCTTTCTCTCAGTTTAGATCCTTACTTTGCTTTTGTGTCTCTAAATTAGAAGAATAAGCTGCGCTCAGAGACAGAGACCTTATTTTCTAGCATTTTATATTTAATGGAGCCCAGCAATAATAATTTGAAACATTCAAACAATCAAGGGTAATAGAAACTTAACTCCTAAACCATGGCAGTCCAATGCTATTCCATTAAAACTTAATCAACATTCATCATACAATTATATCTGAACTATACTGGGGCCTCCAACGAACACATTCTGCATATCATATGTATATTTATTTAAACATGCTGAGTGCTTGTTTATGCTTTGGTCATGTTAGTGAAGACTCCATAGTGTTACTTAGCAGGCCTCTTCATTTGTCTTCTTGTCCTGTTTTCTCTGTCTCAGCACATATCATGTTAAAGCTTCTATTATCTAAAGTGTGCTTAACCCCAGGAATTTAATTATGTTAGAAGTAATAGTTGGACTGCATACTTTAATTTAGGTTGAATGTGCAGTCAAGTGTTCCTACAATGTGTTTTAGCTCACCACAGGGATAACGAGTCGCTTTCTTTCTCTGTCCCTGATTGTGTGGCCAAATAAGAGGAAGCATGGCTTCCAGTGTACTGATTGTAGATGGTGCACAGCTCTTAAAGGGTAGACATCTATAAAGTACTAAGTTAATTTCCAGAAATGGTGTCCCATCCTATTTACACTGGGTCACTATGATGCCCCCTAAATACAGAAGGAATTTATCCTACAATTTAAAATTAAAGTTGATGGAGAAAGAAATCCCCTACTATATTATTTTTAAAAGTGCTCTGCCAAAAGGGCCTCCACCCAAATTGAATGACCCCGCGCTTTCCCCCCTTGCTCCACACTTGATCTAACAAAGCAGAACAGAACAACAGGGGTTGGCAGAAACCATGTTTGGTCTGTGTGCAAGCTATTCTGTGCTGATCACCAATGAAGAGCATGTGCACTAGAATTGGGTTCTGGATTCTATTGAGCAAGCTCCTCATCTGCAATTCAGTGCCGGGGAGCCTTCACCTGGATGTGATGCAGCCAACCCACTGCACTGCTCTGCTTTGTCAGGCCAGATACAGGACAAGGAGTTATACCAAAGGGGGAGCATTCGATGCATTTGGGAAGGAGGCCCTATATGGGGAGCACATTTTTTAATAAAATAGCTGTGGGGGAAAGCGCTATTTGTGGTTTGGGTGGGGAGGTTCCTTCTCATTTAAAATGTACATAACAGTTTCTAATCCAAGGAAAAAGTAAAATTACCCACTCCCATTTTTATATGGTTAGACCTTTTTTTCAAAACCCAAGTTTTATATATATATATATATATATATAAAATAATTTATATTATAAATTATATTATATAATTTTTGTCCCCCAGAAAGTGTATTTCCTTTCACTTTTTAAAATATGTACACAGACATTTTTGGAGGGGCCTGGTGCAAAGTAGCTCCTATCTGGCTCTCCCACCACCCACCCACTTGTGACCACTGCTTCCACCAGAGTAGGTTAGATAGTAGCTTAGGAGAAGGGATTCCTTAGACCTATGGAGGAAGCAGACCCCATGGCCCCCCAACCCCTCCTCATAACTGCAAGGTCTGCTTCCTCTATAGTTACGTCACTGGATGTACACTTTACGAATAGTCTATGGTAAGTAGAAAATTAGGTGTAAAATGATAAAATGTACCCCTATATCAGAAATCTATTGCTAGCTTTTATTTATTAGGGTAAATAGCCACTGCATAGTAAAAAGTGACAATGACAGTTCCAAAGAAAGGCACATTAAACCATTTCCAGAGTTTAAACTCAATACAGTAAAATCTTAGCAAAATTTAAGGAAGCTTGTGTCTGTCCACCCTTTCTATCTGAAACCCAAACGCTAATAATTTCATCAGGATAAAAAGAAATGAGTGAAAAAATACTGGAATTGTATAAAAATGCAAATTTTCTGAAACTGCATGACTTGATCACATGAGAACGGTGGAGAGATACATGAGGATTTTCCTCCTAATTAGGTAGATAACAGAATTGGACATTTAGCATTAAAAACTGAATTGTTAATAGACACCAAAAGATACTGTATGAGATATATAATTGTCTGCATATCAGCTCTACAATGGAGCTTCCAGTGTTTACAACCATAAAGTGATATTTTGACACCTCAGGGCAGATTTAACCATATTTATTGTCCCTTTATATAGAGTGTTTAAAGCTCACATATAGAGGGTTATTTACTAAACTCCGATGGCAAAAATCCAGAAAAAATTGTGTTTTTTTTTTTAAATAGAATCGGATTTTTAAAAAACATGACATTTTTGGAATTTATTAAACCCCGAGGATGGAAGTCTGAATCAGAAAATCAACGGGAGAAGTCCCAATGATTTTTTGATGTGCGCTGGGTTTCGTATAATACCCTGAAGTTTTTTGGGCAAAAAAGCATAATAAATCGGAGTTTTCAGGTGAAAAATCTGAAAAAATCTTGAAAATCTGATTTTTTCCCCCCCACAAAGCAAATTTTCAGGAAAATGTAATAATAAATAAACGGATTTGATCAGAGTTTGTAGCAGAAAATGTTGAGATGAAATCGAGCTTTGATAAATAACCCCCTTAGTTTCATGTAGTGGAAAGCTTTCTGGTATCCAATCAACGTATTGATTTCTGAATCTGTTTGGAATGAATTGGGTAATCCTTATAGGCTCTATTATCCATCATACTTTAATAGACCTCGATATCATCAATTTGTATAAACTGGCAAAAGGCTTGTGTATCCAATCCGGTGGCATGCAAGTCGATGGTTTAGGTCACTGCATGGGGAGCCAGTCCTTTTACTCCTTCAATAACTATTATAATTTAAATTTTCTTGGTTGACTGAGAATCAGACAAAGAAAGCACTTACCCCTTGCTTATCTGAACTGCTAGATTGGATTTCCCTTAGGACTGATGTTGTCACTTAATGACTCTATTCAGTAAATAATGTCAATAAGTTCTGTGCATTAGTTAATAAAACTTTAAATGAAACTGTATTGTCTGCATGCAAAGAAGTCGAATTATGCAAGTATTTCGGATTTTCTCAAATCAATAAACTGTGTCAGATTGCTATATCAAATTTTAGCTACAGGTACCTACAGTATATGAGGCCTGTGTAGTGAAAGAAAAAGATAAACCAGAAGAGGAAGATGTGGGAAAGTGGACAATAGAACATAGCATTGATGTAGTTCTGATTAGGAATAAAAGTAAGGTAATTTCAAGAAAAACAATGCAGTTATCACAGGTGTCTATGAATACTCTGTTCTTTCCTGTTGTACCTTCATCCGATTTTTAGATGTGCGTACCTCTTTAAGGGCAACTTAAAAAAAACTTTTAGGCAGATTTACTAAGGTTTGAATGGTAAATTAGAATTTTCTATTTTTTTATTTTGGTCATAACTCTCAAATTTCAATTTAAAGCCACCAACTCGAATTTGAATGTGAGATTTATCACATCTCGACCCTGGAAACAGTTATAATTCAACTATTCTCCACCGAAAACCTGCCAGGTTCATGTAGAAATCAATGGCAGAGATCCCTTGAACTATTTGTAGATGTTAATAGCAGTTATGAGCCAGATTTTTGCCAAGTTTGCTTCGAAAATGACGCCCCATAGACTCCAATGGGAAGAAAATGTTGTGCGTCAAAAGAAATGTTGCACATCAAAAAAAAAAATTGACGAGTTTTTCTCAGAGGAAAACTCGATTCAAATTTGATTAGAGTTTTGGTTGGGACTATTCGATTGAATTTTAGGCGTTCAGATTTTTTTTTATAATTAACATACCATTAGATTTGTGAAAAAATGTAAGTAAAAATTCATATTACTCTTGTAGTATGTTATTGAATGGCTAATTCTAAGCAACTTTTCAATTGGCCTTCATCTTTAATTTTTATCATTTTGGAATTATTTGCCTACTTTGCAGCTTACATTTGGGGGTCACTGACCCCATCTAAAAAAACAGTGCTCTGTAAGGCTACAATTTTATTGTCATTGCTACTTTTTACTAATCATCTTTCTATTCAGTCCCTTTTCATTTCATTTTCCATTCTCTCAATGATTGCTTGCTAGGGTAATTTGGACCCTAGCAACTAGCAGAATTGCTGATGCTGAATAAAAAGCTAAACAATTCAAAAACCACAAATAAATGAAAAGTGAAAGCCAAATGCAAATTGTCTCAAAATATCACTCTCTACATCATACTAAACGTTAATTTAAAGTTAAAAAACCCCTTTCAAATTGCTTGTTCATGTGTCTAATGGGTAGGACTAGTAGCAATCTATTGCCTACTCTATCAGACCTTCCAACCCCAATAGGGATATTAACAAGGTCGGCCATCGATCCAATGTGTTAGTTCAGTGGTGTGCCCAGTTGCATGCTTTGCATTTTTTAAGAAAAGTTTCAAGGCTGTTGTAACAATGGGGAAGCAATTTATGTAACTGCTTAGGGACACTGAAGAGCTGCAGGTCCAGACCTTTGTGCAATTTCAATTAACCCTTTGACTTTCCATTTAATTGCCTTAAATGACAGCTAGTTCTTGAATGTTTTGTGCTCTTTCACGTTATAGGCGTTTTATTGGGGGGGGGTTACGTTTACCTATAAAAACTATAAATTTGAGTTACTTATAAGCATTGGGCACATTTAGGGGCCGATTCACTAAATTCGGGTGAAGGGTTAGAATAAAAAAAACTTCGAATTTCGAAGTTTTTTTTGGGTACTTCGACCATCGAATTGGTTAAATTCGATCGAATTCGATCGAAGTCGAACGAAATCGAACGATTCAAAGTAAAAATCGTTCGACTATTCGACCATTCGATAGTCGAAGTACTTACCCTTTAAAAAAAACTTCGACCCCCTACTTCGGCAGATAAAACCTACCGAAGTCAATGTTAGCCTATGGGGAAGGTCCCCATAGGCTTGCTCAGCTTTTTTTGATCGAAGGATTTTACTTGATCGTTTGATTAAAATCCTTCGAATCGGTCGATTCGAAGGATTTAATCGTTCGATCGAACGAAAAATCCTTCGATCATTCGATCGAACGTTTAGCGCTAAATCCTTCGACTTCGATATTCGAAGTCGAAGGATTTCAATTCGAGGGTCGAATTTCAAAGTATTTTTAACTTCGAAATTCGACCCTTAGTGAATCTGCCCCTAACTCTTGGGCCTATTTATGGCAGTTTGTAAAAAAAATGTCAACTAAATAAACCAGACATTGGGCCAGATTCAGTTCAGTGAGAAGAAATTATCTCATGGTTTATTACATGAAAACTTACGGACGAGATTCAATTCGAGGAGAAATTTAGTTCCAGTTTTTTTTCCCATATACTTCACGTAATAAACCATGAGATCCGTTTTTCTGACTTGAATCTCAAATTGAATCTCAACTATGAGTTTTCATGCGATAAACCTTTTCCTCACTGAATTGAATCTTACCCATTGCTGCAAAAAAATGCAGTATTTATCAATCCAGTGTAAAAGTAAGCAGCCACTTCAAAACACAATGGGATAATAAGCCATTCCTACATCCCAGTTTGTTTACAGGGTTGTTTTCAAGAGTGACTTCCACTAGAGGTTACTTGATGCTTGAATTTTTCCCATTAGCAGATTACGTGAGGTTTAAAGTGACATCAAATGTGGTGTTTGGGTGATATGAAATAAAACATAAGCCTTCCCAAATTCTATACCTAATATACGTATATTTTTATAGTGCATTTTCAGAGTAATTTATGATAAATAGGCCTCTGTTTACTTTCATTGTTTTAACTGCAGCTAATTACTGATTGCTTGTGAAAACAGTTTCTGTCTGCCCCATTCTTTTCTCTTCACTGCTTGTCCTGGCTTTATGTCCAGTCAAAATGGTTATCAGCTCTCCTCCAGCTAAAGGTGGCCATACACGGCCCGATAAAAGCTGCAGACAGACCGTGTCGGCAGCTTATTGGCCCGTGTATGGGGCCCCCCGACGGGCTTCACCGATCGAGATCTGGCCAAAAGTCAGCCAGATCTCGATTGGATGGGACAAAAAATCCCGTCGGATCGCGGCCACATCTATTTGTGATGCGGTCACGTGATCCGACCACCCGTTAGGCATCGTTAGGATCCGATCGTTGGGCCCTAGGGCCCACAATCGGATCAGCCCGATATTGCCCACCTCAAGGTGTGGCCACCTTAAGACTCCAGTTTCTACAATGCCTTGCATGAATTTAGCACTCTCCTTGTTCAAATATCTGTTAGAACATGCAGGGCATTGTGGGAATTGGAATAGCAACAGCTAGACAGACATTGATTTCAATAGTAAATACATTTAGTAAAAAAATAATTACCGAAAATTGATTTTTTATATATATATATATATATATATATATATATATATATATATATATATATATATATATATAAATATATATATATATAACAGCCCTCACATGCTCAATAAATAGTGACTGTCTATGGCAATAATCCCCGACCAGTGGCTCAGGAGCATCATGATGTTCCCCAACCCCAGGCCTGGGTTTGTGGCGAGGCCACAAAGGCCCAGGCCTAGAGCGGCAAGCTATTAGGGGTGGCATGCCGCCCAGCCACTTGCTTAGGAGCACTGGGGACGTGCATCTCCCCAGTGCTCCGGTACGTGCATTTGCGAGGGAGATTGCGGGCGGCAGGCACTAGGACCGTGCGTTCAGGCCGCTGTCAGGTGCTAGGACCACGCGGCCTAGGGGCGTGTCGCAGTCGAAATGTTGCTCCCATTGGCCTCAAAGCAGGTGCTTATTTTTGAATTACTGGTTTGGAGGCAAGTTTTGGTTGCATAAAAAATAGGTGTACTGCCAAACAGACCCTCCTGTAGGCTGCCAGTCCACAAAAGGGCTACCAAATAGCCAGTTGCAGAACTTATTTGGCACACTATTTTTCATACTTGTGTTGCTCCCCAAATCTTTTTTACCACTAAATGTGGCTCACAAGTAAAAAAGGTTGGGGAGCCCTGGTCTATGACATCCTACAGCAGCCCACTGCTATTGGCCAGAATCTACAGAATGCCAGTTCAAGTCTGGGTGCAATGCACTAAAGAACACAGCTTTTTTTAGGTGGTTTAGGAAATGGAAGTGGCTAATTTGACACTAATTTCTAGCTAAATTACTAATTTTCATAAACCCGGTGGCAGATTTGCTGATTTCATGACAGATGTATGATGCTTGCATGCTTGGAAGTGCCCTACTCTCTGCAATGAGCGCCGGGTGAAAAACAGGTTTATTTAAGATCTATACACCCTGTGCAAAAAGATAAACTTAGAAAATGATCCACTTGGCTAATTTCATTGGTCTAAGGCCGTCTTATATGTTCTGCCTTTAGATTCTGCTTGGGTCTCAAGTGAAGGCAATAAAAAGCAGTGATTTAAAATCATATTATTGCAACTCAAACTGAAGTATCATGTGGATAAGCGACCTACCCGATCAATCATATTAATGTGAATTATGTCTTTTTATTTCCATCTCGTAAGAGCCAGTAATATGCTCAGATAAAGCATTCTGCCTTCCAATATATACACAGATAGACAGGGCATTTCCTGGTAGTTAATGCCCAATGGGAATTATTGATTTTCTTATTTAAACCCCTCACCAGAAAAAGGTAAAGAGTAAGACAATTTTTTTTCCTTCTGATGATGACAGAAAGAATTGCGTATGTGAAAGAACTGTGCAGCCCTTAAGTTATTTCAAGTACTGGTATCTGTAATGTTCGGGGTTCTAGACCACATGGAATTTGTAGCTCATTCTATAATTTGCTCCTTCTAAGCAGCTCTGCTCTCAGGATCTTTCAGGGATCTCATTGTACTACACCTGGAATTCAAATTTGTCCTGCTGTGACAATAAGGATAATTGCATAAGGTCATTAGAGCTGACATTGCTCTCTTTGATAAGTGTATTAATCTAGAACAGGGCTCCCCAAACTTTTTTACCCACGAGCCACAGTCAAATAAAAAAAAAAAAAAGAGCTGCGTGCATGAGAAAAGTTTCTAAGAATGCTAAATATGGACTGTGAGTGGCTTTTGGTAGCCCCTATGTGGATTGATAGCCTGCTGGATAGCTTCCATTTGGCGGTATACTTCGTTTTTATGTAACCAAAACTTGCCTTCAAGCCAAATATTCAAAAATAAGCACCTGCTTTGAGGCCACTGGGAGCAACATCCAAGTGGTTGGTGAGGAACATGTTGCTACAGAGCCACTGGTTGGAGATCACTGGTCTAGGACTAGACCAGGGCTGCTATCAGGGATGTGGCTTATTCTAGGAGCCACAAAAATCTATATTTACAACTATTTATCAGTTCACACGTGGTTTCAAGAGTTTTGATTGTTCTGGGCCCTAGAGCAAGCCTTCCCCTATTCATCTTTCAGTCTGCCATTCAAAACAATGATTGGCCATAGGGTAAGTAGAAACTTAGCAACAAGGCAACAATTTATTTCAATTAAATTCCAAAAATAACTGCAAAACGCAAAAGTATATTTCTAAAGAACACAAAGAATGAAATAACAAAGACCAAATCCATATTTTATGAAAATATCATTATCTCTATCATACAAACTGCCCTTTTAACCTAAACTTTGTGACTATAGTTATGCTGTTTAGGGAAGGCCACCATGGATTTTAATAGAATGAAATGTCACACTGCTATAAACAATAAGAGATAGACAATTCATTCCAAACAACTTAATTCTTGGGGTATATTTATGAACCTGTTAAGGTTAAAGTAGAATATTTTTGTTTATTTGTTTTTTTTGGGTGTTTGCAATTGTTAGCATAAAAATACCCCAAAATACATCTCTATAAGCACTGAGGCCCCAATTCACTAAGATGCAAAGTTGCGCCAAGCGCAACTTCGCCGCACTTCGCCGCACTTCGCCGCACTTTGCCACACTTTGCCAGGCGTATTTTCGCCAGCACTCCGCAAATTCACTAAAATCCGAAGTTGCGCACAGGGGTAGCGTAAGTTTTCGAAGTTGCGCTAGCATTAATTCGCCAAGCGAAGCGAAGTTTCGCTGGCGATGGTTCTTTTGCATACGGCATGAAATTCAAATTTCAATGGAGGAACACGTATCACCACTTCAAATGCCTAGAAAACCTTCAAATCAGCAACTAAAAAATGTATTTTGCCCTACACATGTGCCCACTGTCTAGGTAATGTAGGGGGGGTCAGGAAATGTAGGGGGGAAGGAGGGGAGCCCCAAAAATATTTTCGATCTTTTTCAGCCTATCACCCATCATGTAGAAAACACGCCAGCGTTTTTTGGGACTTAGAAAAAATTTTGACTTTTTTTGAAACAATCCCTATCTACTCTATTGTGCTTCGCCAGGTCTGAGGTGGCGAAGGAAGTCTAGCGTAAAAGGTAGCGTTCAGTACACTGCGCAAGTTAGTGAATTTGCGTAGTTACGTCGCTAGCGAAAATTCGCCTGGCGTAAGGGTGCGAAGTAACACTAGCGAATTTACGCCAACGTTCGTTAGTGAATTTGCGAAGTACCGAAAATGCGTTCGGCGCTTCGTATCTTAGTGAATTTGCGCCTAAGTTCCCATTTTTGTCCATTGTTAAAGTTCATCAAAGCGGGCAAACTGTTAGTGTCTTTTCACCTTCTCACATGGGATAAACTCCCTAAATTTGCTTCCCATACCAGATTAAGATTCAGAAACCATGACCACCCTTGTGACTCCTGCTTCTCCACCTCTGGACACAGTTTGGTAGATTAACAAAATACAAATTTGAATTTTTAACACAATTTAAGTGTTTTTGAGGCAAAAATCACAAATTCAAATTTCAATGGGAGTTGCAGTTTTAAAATTCAAGCTATTTTTCAATTTGAGTTTTTGAAATGCGAGCCTCATTGAAGATGAAAAGTAGAATGGAACTTCATTGCATTTGAGTTTTTCATTTTTTAAGCAATCCAGTTTTTGATTTTCAAGATTTTTAAAATAAATAAGCATTAATTAGAGCAAGTATTGAATACATAAAAAATGTAAAGTTTACATTTTACTAAATCTACCTTTAAAACCATTTAAAAAAAGATGGCGTTTGGCTTCTAAAAGTATATGCTCTCCGTAGAAGTTTGAATGCCTTGTCCTGTGGGAGGCAACTTCACCTCTACAGGAGTGCTGACTTTGGTGAGGTTCTCGATTCATCTTATGGCAGAAACACCTGTGTCTGTAAGGCCTACTCCATCTTTAAAAATTGTATGTAGCTTATATTACCTACCTGATATCTACAATATATTCAAAATCAATAGGATACTAAAGTCCATACAAATCACCATCATGGACAAGTTTATTAGAAAGTGCTTTTAATGCAGAAATCCCCAACGTTTGGATTGCACCACTAGGAAAGTCCAAAGCAGTAAATGGGGTGAGGTCCAGCTTTCCATGTTTTTTGGAATTCAAGCCTATATAACACATTAGGTTATATTTTCTGAAATCCAAAATACCCTTTGAACTATAACTGCTTTTTATAATTTAAAGGGAGTCTGGACAACCTTTGGAACACAAAAGGGGATTTGAGCACACAACATCTGGGAACTGAATTTTGCAATTAGTTGATTTCTTTCCTACAATATCTATGCTGTCAGGTGGTGCAGGATGCAGCTTGATGGCTACAATACTAGACTTTTATGTTTTTGTAGAATAGTTTATTGAAATCTCACACATAGTCATGATTGCCTTCTCTTCTCTAGATGATTAACAGATTTCTACACTTTGATGAGAAAGAAAAAAATATAACCAGATCTCCAGTTGTTTCTCTGTTTTTACTCGTATTGACTTTCTGATAAGGACAATATAGGCTAAGGGTAAAGAAAACAGTTGATTGACATACACTCCTTTCATTGATTGGAAGGGATTGTAGAGAGCCTTTCAATAAATGGTGTTCTATGGTGCTGGATTGCTTAGCAAATGTTAACCTCTTTGACCTTTCACGCAACAGATTTACTTATGGATGTAGCATGTGTTTTCTCCCTGCTGGCAGTTCTAAATGATTGTGTGTATTACATCTCCTTTTTGAGCAAGTAAAAGTAATTTTATTGATAAAAACTAAAACAATTTTAGCCTGCCACCAAAAATAAAATTAGTTGGACAAATCAATGATTACTTTAGTTTAAAGTTGTTTCACTCATGGTGTATATGGATTTGGCAGACAAGCGCTACGAATTTACGTTTCAGAAATCAAAGCACACATTGTTCAAAAGAGAATGTCTAAATTTAAAGTGTAAGATATCTTCTCGGCATACACCAAATCCACTATTTTTGGGATTTGATCAAATCTTGAATCCTTACATGAAAGATTTGGTAAGATACAAAAACCAAATCCGAATCCAAATTTGCATATGCAAATTAGGGAAGGGCAAATAAGAACTGTGCGCTATACACATGGTTAAAAATGTGTTGCTTCCTGTTTGTGTGACAAAAAGTCGCATGATTTTAAGGATTCAGATTCTGTTCAGCCAGGCACAAGGATTCGGTTGAATTGGAATCCTGCTAAAACAGTCAGAATCCTAGCCGAATACTGCATTCAGTGCATCCTTAACATCTTCTTTCAAGGAGATATTGGGACATACAATGTTTAGCTCTTGTTATATTTGTTGTGTTGTTTCCCACAAAATAGTTTAAGCTTGCTTCTTCTGAGCTTTTTGCTATGCTAATAATAAAGTTTTTGCTGGGTTTTCCACAATAAAATATATAACACAATATAAATGGGGTGTAAAATCCTAAAGCAACTTATCAAACTATAGCTTTGACTTTCCTGGTGCAGTCAGAATAATGAAACAAAGGGGCCAATTTATTAAGATGAGACTTTTTCGGTTTGGTTTTTTTTTTACGCCAGCAATGATTCAGGATTTATTATACGATAAAACTGCAACAATTCCAAATGCAAAAATACTACAGCCAAAAGCTTCATGTAGAAGTCAATTGCAGATATCCTTTTTACAACTGGGAGATCTTACTTTAATTCTTGTTTTTTAGAGGTTTTCGAGTGGTTTTGGCTCTGGCTTTTGTGTGACATAACGAAAAAGTTATAGTTTAAACTGTTGTGGTTGTTGTAACTTTTTTGTGACTTTTTCCCTTTTGTGCTTTTTCAGTTACAATCTTTTCTAACTGATCTTTTATCATTCAGTTTTGCTCTGGATATTTTGGTTTCCCATATTCCAAAAACTGGAAATTAACCCTAGTATGAATATGAAAGAGAAATTAAATTGGAAGTTCCAGTAGGACTAGGTTCTGACTTGAATGATGAACAATCTACTCTAATGTAAAAGCATTTCATTACCTTATTGTCCGATATGAATAAATGATAAATAAACATTTCACTCTATATATAAGGAGAAATAAGGAGAGCCCTGTCTTGACAAAAATGATATTGTTGATATTATAGTGAAGAACCTTCACTCATTCAGTTGATAATGTGTCAGCTGGTCAGTAGGATATAATACCTCTGCAAATACTACATCCAATTCAATCAATAGGGGTGCAAGCATTAGTTGAACCTTCCCTTAACTCTCACTGGAACATTGTGCCAAGTTTAAATTGCTCAGCAAGATATCTGTGCCCTAATGCCCTTTCTATTATATCGTTAGGTCATTCATTATAGAATATAATGTATAATATATATATTCTATAATGTATAGAAAATACATCAAAAGAAAACCAAATTGAGGATGAATATCAAGAATTTAATCAAGATGTTTCAAAACCTGCAAGAAAAAAATACAATGGGATGTTAAATAAAATATGTAAAAATATTCAAGTTTGCATAATCATCCAAATAACCTTTTACTGTAAATATCCTACAAATGTACTGCAGCTCAATGGCAGAATATTGATTTTATATTGATTTAGGACACTAACATGAATGGGAGCTCCAGTGAAATCATAAAAAAACCTAATCACATCCAGTTAATTTCAACATTTAGCAAATACAGCTGATCTAGTTTCTCAGAGGATTAATTGAACTACAATTCAAGTAACCAAGCATACTTGGGGCCCGCATCAGATGAACATGCCATATAGTAAATGATCATCATTCTCCCAATGTAACTGTTATTCATTTGCAAGTAAGAATTTTCATATATGACAAAAAAGCAAAAAAAAAAATGTCAATTTCTATTGGAGAAAATGACAATAATTAAAAAAATAAACCCTTGGTACATGTTTTGTTGCATTTGGTTGTACCCTATGGAATGCAAAATAGATTGAGTTTTGTTGCATTCCGGGTTCAAATGAATGATTTTTGGTAGCAGAAAATAACATGAGAAGCAGCTCCAAGATATGCAAGGCCTTTGCAGTTGGCAGTTATGAAAAGTATCTGTTGACCTTTCCAAGGTGCTGTTCTTGCTTTCCACATAAATTCATCTTACTCTTAAGCTCAAAATATTGGAAATTTTTCTCCCATAGACTCAATTTTAATCAAATAATTAAAATGTTTAAAAATCGTTTCCTTTTTCCTCAGTTATAATATAATAGTATCTGGTACTTGATCACAACTAATATATTTAGTCCTAACTGGAATCAAAACACTCCTATTGGGTTAAATTAATGTTTATATGATATATTAGTTGATTTCAAGGTTTTAAGACCCGTTATCTGGAAAATCCTAGGTCCCCGCATTCTGAATAACAGGCCCCATAGGTTTAATTAATGTCTATAGAATATTTTAGTTGAATTAAGGTTTGTAGATCCAAGACCCTTTACCAGGTCCCAAGCATTCTGGATAACAGGTCCCATAGTACAGATATCTCTTTTTAAAGTACAAGGGATTATTTCAGTTGAGGATAAAAACTTCATCAATCATCTTTTTATAGCAGATATTCATATAATGGATATTTATAATAATCAATTAATTGACACATGGTATGTTATGTTAAAATAATCTAGAATTTCCACCTGTAAACCCAAGGCAAGTTAGTGGTAGAGCATTGAAAATTCAATACCCCCACTAGAAAAATGAGCATGTATTTGTTTTAGGGTGTAAACATTTTTATTAATATAAGTTATCTTATTAAAGTGGAATTTAATTTGAAATGTTCATTATGGAACAATGGATCATTTATATTCTGACATCATGTGGAATTGATCATTTGTCTCTTTATCTAATATTGTTGATTTTGAAATTGTTTATGGTTTTAAATTGATTGGATTCGATCTCTTCTGCCTGAAATTTGTCAATAATCCCAGCGACCACAAAGCAGATTAGCTATGAGTTATTATTATTATTCTTTATTACTTACATTGCTATTGAGGTTTCAGGTCTTCTCCTCTTCATCTTTCAGGCTGTCATTCAAACTGCTGCCCGGTTATGAGGCTCAGGTACCATAGCAACCACCTGGCTGTTTGATTATTTTTAATTTGAAGAGTTGCAGAACAAAAAATGTTTCTTTTAAAGAAAAGAAAATGTAAGGTGAATACCATCAATAAATATCAATGAAAAAGTTACAATTATAATGTATTTTCACTTAAATGCTAAGCTTTTTTATTGCCTTTACATTAGTAATGCTACATGCCTCTCTTTACCCATGTGAATTCACAAGTGCACTGCCTGCACAACAACTTGGACCTTTTATTAAATATGTAAAATGGAAATATTTGATTAAACATGTAGCTAAGCCAGTATTAGATTACATTTGCCGTATTGCCAAAGCAATTATGTAAATGTTTTATGAAATGTCCGCTGTTTTTGCAAAGTAAGCTTCAAAGCCTATCACTAGGGAATGCTTACAAAGAATTATATTATTATTGTTCATATTTGTAGTGCTGGAAAAGTTCAATTTGCTGTTTTACTCTATTTCCCTTTGTTGGAACTATGTAAGAGGCTGGAAACAATCACAGTGATTAAACATTTTCCTAATCTGTAACACACTTCAGATGCTCGTGTCTGATTCAAATCAAGTCAGTATATACGGCACATGTAACAGTTCAATTTAAAGCAATGCAACCCACAATAGAAACGTGATTATTTCAGGAAAAAAAATCCATCTAACATCTATTTTTAACTGTAGCCATAGCAAAATACATACTATGTAACTTGAAGGCACCAGGTCACCCAGACGCATGCCTCTCACCCTGCCCCTTTTGTGACATCATCAGCGGGGCAGCGCGGGTCCATAAAAGAGACCCGGAAGTCGGGCTCAGACTGGCGTGGGTGGTGGGAAGGCTGTTAGTGGGAAAGCTTGACCCGCTTATCACTACTGGGTAGGGAACCCAATGAACAGGTCCTTACCAAAATGAAGACCTGTTGTAGATCTGCAACGAGAAATGATAAGTAGATGATACTCCAGCTCCATGGTACTTACTTGTATAGGAACCATACATACACTAAAGTAGATCACTTGTATATACAGACAAATGTTGAGAGCAAGTTCCTCTTAAGTGTCCATGAGAAAGGTTTGAGAGAGAGAGAGTTCCAGATTAGAGTTGAGGTAGGTTCTTAGAAAGTGATGGCTACAAGCTCTGGTAATTTCTGGAAATTCGGCTCTGCTAGTGCAAAGAGCACACTCTGCACTAGCAATGTGCCCCCCTCAACCAACTCCAATGCTAAAGCTCTAAGGGAGAAGTGGGAGAGGGCAGCTGCTTCTGGACTGCTGTGGTCATGGGTGCTCAAGGATTTTATGTTGCCATTTGCATGGAACCCATAAATGAAGAGTTACTAGGTATTTTAATCCTGTGGGCAGCTGAAAATCCATATGATCCTTCTCTGTGCTTTAGCAAACCTAGACCAAACCACACAACATGTTTAGGAAAATCATAACTGGTAAAAACATATTTTTTTTATGTTTTAAATTTAAATAAGAATGTCAAATATTCAATACGAGTTAGATTTGAACTCTACAGTTAGAACAGGAAGCTTCAAATGATTTAGTCTTTCAGACTTTAATCAGAAAGCAGGTTGATATAAGGAAAAAACACAGCAATGTACTCAAACACAGCAGGACAGGCTCAGTCATGGTTAGTGATGAGCGAATTTGCCCCACTTCGCTAAACGCATCAAAGTCTATATGCAAATTTTTTGTTGTGGCAACTTTTTTGTAGCAAAACATTTTGGAGTCTATGGACATTTTTTGACAAATTTTTTTCATGGCAACTTTTTGTAGCAAAATAAATT
Organism: Xenopus petersii; assembly: GCA_038501925.1. Classification (NCBI taxonomy): domain Eukaryota; kingdom Metazoa; phylum Chordata; class Amphibia; order Anura; family Pipidae; genus Xenopus; species Xenopus petersii. Next base: position 24,117,834 of record CM076680.1, on the reverse strand, counting down.
AGGCTATTGGTGACTTTTCTCTCACTCCAAATGCATTAAAGTTAGAAGGAGAACTAAACCCTAAAAATTATTATGGCTATAAATACCATATTTTATGAACTGAATTTATTGCACGAGGCTAAAGTTTCAGCTTGTCAATAGCAGCAATGATCCAGGACTTCAAACTTGTCACAGGGGGTCACCATCTTGGAAAGTGTCTGTGACACTCACATGCTCAGTGAGCTCTGAGCAGCTGTTGAGAAGCTAAGCTTAGGGCTCGTCACTAATTATTCAGCAGAAAATGAGCTTCCCCTGTAATATAAGCTGATGCTACAGGGCTGATTATTAAATTCTGATGCTAATTGCCCTGGTTTCTGTGCTGCCATGTAGTAATTATCTGTATTAATTACTAATCAGCCTTATATTGTGACATTTCTATTCTATGTGTAATGTATATTGTGAGTGGGTCCCTAAGCTCAGTAAGTGACAGCAGCACAGAGCATATGCAGTGAATCAGCAGAAAAGAAGATGGGGAGCTATTGGGGCATTTTTGGAGACACAGATATTTACTGCTTAAGGATTGTGGTTGCCTTGGGCTGGTACAGAAACTCAGCACATAATGTACAACATTTCTAGCCTACTTCTTAAGTTCAGCTTTAGTTCTCCTTTAAAAGGAGATTTGTGTTCCATTATTCCTAATGCGGTGCAATCTGTACTGAGGCAATACGAATGGTAGCTATCCTTACTAAGTGGTTTTAAAAAAGTATAAAAGGTATAACAAGTGCTATTCAGTGATACCATATCAGTGTTTTCTTTGTAATGGAAAGATTATTGGAAGAGGTTCTTGTAGAATTATGGACTAACTAAATTGTAGTATAGTATTTAATTGCAGTGTTATGATACCAAAGGTATAGGAACCATTATTCGAAAACCTGTTATCCAGAAAGCCCTGAATTATGGAAAGGCTATGTTCCAGAGACTCAGTTTTAAACAATTAATTCATATTTGTAAAAATGATTTCCTTTTTCACTGTAATAATAAAACAGTTCCTTGTACTTTATTCCAAATAAGATATAATTAATCCTTATTGGAAGCAAACTAGCCTATTGGGTTTAATTCATTTTACAAGCCTTTTTAGTAGATTTAAAGTATGACAATCAAAATTACAGAAAGATCCCCTATATGAAAAAGCCAGTTCCCGAGCATTTTGGATAACAGGTTCTAGACCTGTGATGTGTATATATATATATATATATATATATATATATATATATATATATATATATATATATATATATATTAGGGATGCACCGAATCCACTTTTTTGGATTCGGCCGAACCCCCGAATCCTTCACGAAGGATACCGAACCGAACCGAATCCGAACCCTAATTTGCATATGCAAATTAGGGGTGGGAAGGGGAAAACATTTTTTACTTCCTTGTTTTCTGACAAAAAGTCACGCAATTCCCCTCCCTGCCCCTAATTTGCATATGCAAATTGGAATTCGGATTTGGTTCGGCCGGGCAGAAGGATTCGGCCGAATCCGAATCCTGCTGAAAAAGGCCAAATCCTGGCCGAATCCCGAACCGAATCTTGGATTCGGTGCATCCCTAATATATATATATATATATATATATATATATATATATATATATATATATAGTGAATAAAGTACCCCCTTTTGTAAAATATAAGGATATTATTAGTTACCGAGGAGTTTCATGACCATATAAAAACACGAGGCCGAAGGCCGAGTGTTTTTATACAGGTCATGGAACTCCGAGGTAACTTCTAATATCCTCATATTTTACAACTGGGGGTACTTTATTTATTATAATACACAAATTTTAGTGAGTCATGTGACAGAAATGACATCACTACTCACCGTTTATAACTGATGACATCACTACTCACCGTTTATAAGGATATAATTTACAGGATATTCATGGCTTTTGTGTATTATATATACATATACACACATACACACATATACATAGTAGTCTTATGGTTTGCACTCTAAATAAAGCTCATTGTTGAAGCCTGTAGTAGTTTTCTGTAGTAACCCCTTTGAAGTGTCTGTTAAACCTTCACAATAAATATTCAAAGTGAAGACAGACCTTTGTAATGTTTGCTAATCCCTGGAGAAATTTGGAATATAAAATCAACCCAAATGTCGAGTTGTCATTTATTGTGCAACATTACTGATGCTTAAAATTGTTTAGAGAAAAGCCATTTATAGAGAAATATATATGCAATACTAATTGCTACTTGCTCCTTGTTTTTGTTACTTACCATGCGGCAGAATACTACATGATATATTGGCGTATAATTGCTAATTACAAAGAGGGAATTGGGTGTCTATAGTAATTCAAGACAGTGGTTGGTTCTTGGTGCTACTGGTATGGGATATATTATCCAGAAACCTGTTATCCAGAAATGTCATGTATGTATGTATGTATAACTTTATTATTTGTAAAGCGCTGTTAAGGAGCCGCAGCGCTGTACAGTGCATAAATGTACAGTATATATAAAAGTATACATGGGGGAGAGAAATCACATAATAAATATATACAGAATCATAGGACAAAGAGCTTAAGTGCTATCTGGTAAAATATATAGTGGGAAGGAGGTCCCTGCCCCGTAGAGCTTACAGTCTAAGTGCATATTATTGAAAAGCTATCTCCCATAAACTCAGTTTTATCAAAATAATCCACATTTTTAAAAACAATTTCCCTTTTCTCTGTAATAATAAAGCAGTATCTTGTACTTGATCTCAACTAAGATATAATTAATCCTTATTGGAAACAAAACCAGCTTATTGGGTTTATTTAATGTTTACATGATTTTCTAGTAAACTTAAGGTATGGAGATCCAAATTACGGAAAGATCAGTTATCTGGAAAACCCCAGGTGCTCAGCATTCTGGATAACAGGTCCCATACCTGTATTTAAAAATAATAAAACTTTGGATATGCAAATTTGTGATGACCCCATTTGAAGTCCAACGTTTGGTCAGATCCTCCTTTAGCTCTCAGCAAGTCTACAGATGTATGAAAACACTGCTGTTATCAATCATTCAGCCATTGTTCCTAGGGCAACGAATACAAATTCACCTAAATTTTGTGAGGAATGTGAGGAAGATAAAATCGGCATTCCTACCAAAGCTTACTTTAAGGAGCATATTTATCAAGGGTCGAATTTCAAATTGAAAAAACTTCGAAATTCAAATTCAAAAAGACCAACCGAAATTAAGTTGAAATTTTTTTTTTGGTCGAATAGGTCTGTTTCCGATCAAATAGGTCCGTATTCGGCCGAATTCAAATGGAATAGTGCATTCGATCGAATTTGATTCAAAGTTTTTTCCAAAAAAAACCCTTTGATTTTTCAAAGTCCACCAATTGACTCCTAATAGGTTCTAGGAGGTCCCTCGTAGGCTAAAACAACAATTCGGCAGGTTTTAGATGGCGAATGGTCGAAGTCAGATTTTTAAAGAGACAGTACATGATAAATTTCGATATTCGAATTTTCAAATTTTTTTCAAATTAGAATTTGGACTATTCCCTATTCGAAGTATACAAAAAATATCTCGAAATTCACATTTTTTCATTCGAAAATTCACCTCGACCTTTAATAAATCTTCCCCTAAGTGTTAGAGTGTGTCAGCTGACCTGTGTTAAATTCTTATACAGGTATAGGATCCCTTATCCAGAAACCCGATATCCAGAAAGCTCCGAATTACGGAATGACTGTCTCCCATAGACTCCATTTTATCCAAATAATCTAAATTTTTAAAACTGATTTCCTTTTTCTCTGTAATAATAAAACAGTAGCTTGTACTTGATCCCAACTAAGATATAATTAATCCTTATTGGAAGCAAAACCAGCTTATTGGGTTTATTTAATGTTTACATGATTTTCTAGTAGACTTAAGGCATGAAGGTCCCCAGCATTCTGGATAAAAGGTCCAATACCTGTACAATGGATTAAAACTCAAATACTGTATCCATGACAAAGTATATAAGTATATATATTACAGATATGGGACCTGTTAACCCGGAATGCTTGGGACCTTGAGTTTTCCGATAATGAATCTTTCCATAATTTGGATCTTCATACTTTGGGGCATGTTTACTAACATTGGAGATAAATATCTGGAGAGATTTCTGGAGATGTTGCCCATAGCAACCAATCAGATCGTTGCTTTTGTTTTCTAACTTGGCTGTGGCTGTTTAAATCTAATTGCTGATTGGTTGCCATGGGCAACATCTCCAGAAATCTCTCCAGAAATTTATCTCCAATGTTAGTAAACATGCCCCTTTAATAGGGGAATGTAATATGTTTCGCTAGCGCAAAAATCCTGCACAAAGATGCTTGCGAACGTTAGAAACCATGTTTGCGTTCTTTTTGACTGATTACAGACCTCAAATACTTCATCGCAAAGTTTGTGATCAAGCAAACTTTTACAGAGTATGTAGTAAAATGCGAGCAGTGCTAAACATTTGCAAAGACACCATTTTAAATAACAATTGTGAATTTTAATGACATTACCTCTTGTGTCTACTAGAAAATCATGTAAATATTAAATAAACCCAATAGGATTGTTTTGCTTCCAATAAGGATTAATTATATCTTAGTTGGGATCAAGTACAAGTTACTGTTTTATTATTACAGAGAAAAAAGGAAATAATTTTTAAAAATCTGAGTCTATGGGTGACAACCTTTCCGTAATTCTGACCTTCCTGGATAATGAGTTTCCAGATAACGGATCCCATACCTGTAGTATGTTGCATTTTCACTTACAATCCTTTTTATTTTTTTAAATGGTAATGTGTTCACAGATTAGAGCAATGCAATGATGCTTAGGTACACTACTTCAACAAGTTTTACACCACAAACATTCAGATCTGGCTCAGAGTGGATTCAATATTCCCATTTCCCCATATCTATTAAGCCAGCGGTTGCAGGGAAATACATTCCACAATGACGACAGATCTGAAAGCAGATAAATTACAGTATCTGTTTGGTTGTATGAACTGAGAAGGGTAGAGAAGCCACTTTAGTCTACAAAATATTATCTCTGAGAAAGAGCACAAGTCTTTCCGGAATGCAGTGCAGAACTGTCAACGTGTGATTGAAGAGAGAACATTTTTTAATGGAAGTATAATAAATCTATATAATTATTTAGATTGATGTCTTTTAGTTCAAAAGAACACTTGAGCATACAGTAAAGCAATAAAGGAGAAGTTAAACGGAGTTTGTCAAAGGGAAAAATCATAGAGGAGCGAGTGTTAATTCAATTCAAGTAGTGGCCAGAATGTGACAGAATGCAGAGCAGGGCGAGCAAGCATATTCCCTTCAGAAGAATCTGTCCTGTTTCACTGACAAATTTGCGAAACTGCAAAAATTTGTGAAACACATTGAAGTCAATGGGCGGCAAAATAATTTTGGCACGTGACAATTTTGACTCAAGCGACAATGTTTATACGCACGACTACTTTGTCCAAATGCATTGAAGTCAACGGGCGTCTGAATAATTTTGATGCGTGACGATTTTTTTTTTTTTGTCGTTACAAATTTATTCGCAGGCAGAGAAACATGAAAATTGATCGCAAATCCATACCTGCCAAATTTAGTTGCCCATTACTACCTATCACATGGGTCAGACTGGACCGACAGGACACCGAGAAAAAACTCAGTGGGCCCCCAGCCTAAGCCTGTTCCCCCAAACGGCCATCCAAGTTAAGGAGAATTTATGCAACGCACTGTGACTAGGTGCAGATGGGGGCTGGATGTAGGGAGGAGGGCCTTTGGTGTCCACTGTCTTGCAGGAGTTGCATATTTTTGCACTTGCACTTTTTGTCTGTTGTCCGGTACATCTACGTTGTGTAGCACCATGGTCCTAGAAGAACGTTGTTTCATTTCACTGTGTACTATACAAACATATATGGATGAAATGACAATAAACTCACTCTTGACTTGACTTGACTTGGTGCTACAGCCCTGGTGCACCCCTAATGCTATAGTCTGACATCATTATCAGTGTGATGCTGGGAGATGGAGTAGTTCAATCAAATCTGTAGGGCCACTGGTTCACTTACCTGGTGTAAAGTGCTTTGTACACAATATTGTGCAAGGGACAGACCTCTCTGAAAGGCAAACACCCATAATAACAATTTAGCATTTTCCTAATGTACCAGCTTCTCAGGGCAACATTCAGGTATATGACAAGAGCAACTTTTTCACCAAAGTATTTCAACCCTGGAGACAAATGCGTGATACCTATCTGTGTCACAGTCAGTTTTGGCCAAAACATGAAAATGTGCATTTTCTGGAAACAGGTGGTTGCCATAGGCCTAAAAGCATTGGTTGGTTTTAAAGGACAAATGTCAGTATATTGGCCAAGTGAGTGATAAAACACATTGGCAACTGCCAATGAACTTAGAGCAATGAGGAGTAATTTACAAGTGCAAAAGCACTAGAATGGATACAAAATTGTAAGGGGAAATATTCACACTTCCTTGAGTTGATACAAATTTGCCAGTAGTGAGTCACACACACATGCCATTGTTGATGCAGTGTGTCATTTGTACACAAATGCAATAAGAAACACATGCTGTAATATTTCCAATAATAGACTTCGTCTATGACTTTCTATGAAATTACTCTAAGGAAGTGGTTCCCAAACTGTGGCACTAGTCCAATGGAGGGTGGAGGAGGGAGGAACAGTGTATGGAGAATGCAGCTTGAAGGCCTATTTGATTGAGATTTGGAGGGGCATTCTGTCTTGGATATCCCTCACTCTGCAGTACAGGGAATGTTATAAACAACGCATATACAGTATGTATACATATATTATGGCAGCTTGGGAGACTCTAAAAAATTTAGAGAGCAACATAAGCATGCCCCTATGTGGACTTGAAGTCATGGAAGCCATGGTAGACATGGTTTTTATGCAACCAAAACTTCAAGCCAGGATTTCAAAAATAAACACTTGCTTTGAGGCCACTGGGAGCAACATCCAAGGGGTTGGAGAGCAACGTATTTATTGCTCAGGAGCCACTGGTTGCGGATCACTGTTCTAAAGGGATGGTATAATCAATATAAAAAAGAAGTTGTGTTTATTGAGGCTGTTAAGGGCATCCGCTTTTCTTGAGGCTGTTAGGGGCATCCAATTTTCCAGTTGTGAATGAGGTTTCTGTTCAAGATGTAGGAACTAGGAAGTGAGATGGTGCAGCTGGAAGAGAAGAAAACCTAAAAAAATATCAGGTATATAACTTTCCTGTGTTTTAATATTGGCTACGGCATTATCAAATAGCAGCTGTCCTATATATAAAGACTTCCAGTGCACTTGTCACGATCGGCACCCTAAATCCATAACAAGTGCTAGGCTCCCTGGTCTCGGCTCCGCTTCCGCCTGTAGCAGCCGCCTTTCACTTCGGGTGGAGCCCTCCGCTAATCAGATGCCGCCAGGTCTTAATAGGAGAGGAGCCTAGCAAGAGTTCTGGATGAGCAAAGGGGCACAATTGTTTACCAAGGATTTGCCACACAACTCAGGAGGAACCTAACGGAAAAGCGTGGTCAGACAGGCAAGGATCAGGATTGGAGAGTGCAGAATAATCAGGCAGGCAGGCAAGGATCAGGATTTGAGAGTGCAGAATAATCAGGCAGGCAGGCAAGGATCAGGATTTGAGAGTTTGGAATAGTCAGGCAGGCTAGGGTCAGGATTGCAGAGTTCAGAATAGTCAGGCAAGCAGGGAAGGGTCAATACCAGTATAAACAAGCAGAATTCACAAGGAATAAGCACCCAGGAACTAAACAAGTTAGACCTAACAATGGGCAACCAGTTTGAATCTGAAATTCCTTAAAAAACATTAGAATTTTGCACCAAAATGCGATGACATCATCACACCGGCACAGAAAACCCAGAAGTGCGCGCCACATGCGCCATAGGAAAACTGGCACTTAGAGGAAGAAGAAACACACGGCAGGCGTCCCTGCCAGCCACTAGACCACCAGGGTAATAGTTTCTTACAGCACTAGTCTGTATAGATGAATGAACTTAGAAGAATGAACTTAGTTGCTGCCATCTTCTGACATTTGAGTCAACAATACATAAATATATGACTCACTGAAACATGTATAATAATGAATAATGCACACACTATTGTACAAATGAGATATCTGAAGTCACCTTTGAGTTCCATGTCCATATGAAAGCATATATGTTATGAGCTAGGAGGGAGCCTTCCCAAATATTGGATCAAAATGTGGACTGAAAATGAAATATCTAATAAATATCAAAGGACTCTTTTACTTAAGAAATGCTTCATGCAAAATTCAGATGCAAATGCCATGTTTTTACCCGCAATGCTTTTTTTTCCCATGATTCCTGCATCATTATTGGCTGCACGCTAAATAACGTGCACTGCAATTTTCATGTGATTTATTATGGTGATTTATTTATAAATAGTGATTATAGGGATTATTTATCTTTTGTAATGGAAATGTTATTTACAATGGGGACTTGTTGCCATTATTCAGAATAAAAACAAAAATTCTTAAAATAAACAGCCATGCTTTCCCATAGTTTCCTCCTGCTTTTTTCCACTCAAAATCCATAACAGATGGATGTACAAAGAAGTGTGCATTTAGAGCACTATGGCAGCACTTAAAAACAGCTCTTATTGAGCAGAGGTATTTCACTGGCAGAGCAGAGTGAATGTAACTTGACCACCCAGGCTAATAGCAAAGGTTAAAGGGCAGCTGCTGCTCTGTGCTCACTATACACACTCTTTGGAGTTCCATGTGAAACGACTGTCAGATTAAATACCAAAACCAGGTCAGACCAGTTAATGGTGGCTCTGTCCCACATCTCTACATTTTACATATTCCTAGTGAATTTTGCTGCTGGTAAACAAATGTTCACCCAATAGCATGTAAAGAATATATAATACTGACATGACTCATACAGGTCATACTTTGTTCACATCAGAACCTGGACCAAAAATGTCTCATTGAATAAAATGAAGTTAAATTTTAATGGAATTTGTTGAATTCAGAGTATTTTTTATTACCACAAGGAATTGCCCAATTTATCAGAAATACAGTAATTAAATCCTCCCATGGAAAGAAATGGCAGGTGAATATAGGAAAGAGAGAATACGGACAGCACCCTGGGGCAGGTTTTAGTGCTTTGCCTGTGAAGTATGAATGTGTAAAATATGTAAAAAAAAATAAAAAAATTGTATATTATTCCTGTTTTTTTTCAAAATTAAATAAAATATTTATTTGTAAGCTTAGATCAAGTTCCATGGGTCAGGGGCCTTCTCCTGCATTTATTTTTTGCAGTGTTTGTCCCCTTTGAAAATAGGATAGGTGATTTTTTTTGGCATGATACCAATTCATGCAAAAATTCACATTCTAACAGCTGGTGAAAAGATTTGTGAATATGCAATAACATTTTGCCATGTTTTTTATTTTGCAGGAAGATTTTAGCATTTGCCCTGGAAAAAAATCCAGGGCCAGAACTAGGGGTAGGCAGAAGAGGCACCTGTCTAGGGCGCAATGAAGGGGCCCTTGGCAGGTACCTATTAAGCGTCTTCTGCCTACCCCTAGTCTGTGTTTGCTGCCCTCTCTACCTCTCCCCTCCTCCCCATCCTTCCCCTACCCCTCCCCTCTTCCCTCCTTCCCCTTCTCCTCCCCCTTGCCCTCCATCCCTGCTGCTCTGTTACTAGGCATGTGCACAATCTTGGTCAGACGCTTGTATGCACGCGTTTATGGAAAGAATTGAGAACAAATGCCCATTGACTCCAATGTGTTTGGTAAAGAAAAAATGTTCTGCTGTTTCATGGATTTAAAAAAAGATAATTAGGTATTTTATCCAGTTACTTGATATACAGAAAGCTCTGAATTATAGGAAGACCATGTCCCATAGATTCATATTAAGCAAGTAATTCTTATTCTAATTTTATTTGTTTTTTTTTTCTTTTTAATATTAAAACAAATAAAACAAATAAAAAGTAGCTTGCATCGGATCCCTACTAAGCTTCTTAAATAGTTATTGCTGGGAAAACTATTATAATGCATTCATTTCATTATAATTAGTTTTTTTAATTTTAGTAGACTTAAGATATCATAATCAAAATTGTGTAAAGACCCCTTATCCTAGGTCCCAAGCATTCCCGATAATGGGCCCTATTCCTGTATATACATTATATATAATGTGTAACATAGTAACTCTTTGAAAAAGGCACACATCCATCGATTTCAACCTTGCATGTCTATATAAAACCTTCCTGATAGCTGATCCAGAGGAAGACAAAAAAAAAACTTCTTGCCAATTTATCCCAGTGGGTTAAAAAATTCATTCCTGACTTCAATATGGCAAGGGCTCCAGTCCCAGGATCAACTTGTACTATGAGCTATCTTCCATAATCCTGTATTCCCTCACTTGCTAAAAAGCCATCCAACCCCTTCTTAAAGCTATCTAATGTATCAGCCTGTACAACTGATTCAGGGAGAGAATTCCACATATTCACAGCTCTCACTGTAAAAAAAAAAAAACCATGAGCTGAGCCATCAGTGCCCTGTCGGGTAGGTCTTGTAACTCTGACTCCTCTATGTATAAACTGAAGGAACTCATTAAGCACATTTCTGTCTCATTTATAACCACATTATTTCCAAATGGAGCCACACACTCAACCAGCATCTCTTAACTATTAATCTTAAAAAATAATAATGCATCTTTTTCCTTCCCGATTGGTGTTTTACAACACTTATAAGGGGCACATTTATCGAAATGTGAGTTTACAGCTTAATAAATAAAAACTCACCCATGTTCTATTCATTCCTATGGGATTTTTAGAATTGTATTTATTAGTGGGTGAAAGCTAGAACTCTAAACTCACATTTACATAAATCTGCCCCTTATAATGATAGTGTAACAGCACACAAACATACACATACAATAAAAATATGCTGGTGCTCTACAATAGCAATAATAATAATAAAAAAAAAAAAAAAAAAAAATATATATATATATATACTTTTTTTTACTTTCAAAGTCATATTATACCTTTGAATTTATAATTTGTCTAATCTAAAATGGTGTTATAAAATGCATAAGCAATCTGGCTTTTGAATTAAATGCAGTCTTTCCCATACAATTCCAAGTATGTGTTATCTTATTGTAGCCTATTCACTACTGAATAGACACTTGTTTCCATCATGAGGAAAAAAAAAAAGGAAAACTTTTCATGCACAGAATTACTCTGTATAAAATTACAGATAATGCCCAGTGAATAAATGACCTAATGTTGAATAAAACTGCTCTGTTGAATTACTTGGCTCCCATTAGCAGGTTTCAGAAAAAGCTGATGAAATATTAATTTGGCTATTACTTTTCTTGACCTATCAGTTGAGTTCACTAATGGATTCTGACTTCCCAACAGCAATAAGTTATGCATTGATTTAAAGCATCGCCAATATATCCATACTGCGTGCATATAAAATACATTTCAAATATTTTAACTAATTTTGAAAGCACACAGTTATCTGTAGGCAACAGGCATATAGACACATGATGCAATAAATTTCAAATAATTATAGTAGAGGCTGAATGAGAAAAGTCATCTAGAGAAACCAGTAATCATGAATGAGGAAGTAGTTGGTGAGAGATGCCAGGACTATAACATCAGTCAATGTGACCTTGATGATGCCACGTTACTTAGGCTCTGTGCACCAAAATAAATTGCACATTTAGTTGGGATGAGGCTACGGTGTAATGCAGCTCCTAATGTTTGTTGCATTGTAATTGTCATAATTATTATATCCTATAGCGATCCATTAGAGTTTTTCTGCTTACTGTGGCATCATCTGTTCAGTTACTTTTTCAAAGATTATTGATCTGGAAAATGAATCTCTTTTTACTCCAGCATATCCATATCTCATTTGACTAAAATAACACAATGGGAAATGAAGTATTTATTTCTTCTATTACTCTACCCATTTAATTTTCTCCCTTTAAAATCATCTCAATAAAAGGAATATTTATTGAAGCATTTTTTTTACAAAATGGGGCAGATTTGTCAAAGCTTGAATTTTGTTTCTCGTTAAAATGTGGTGTTTTACCGGCAGATCATTATTTATTAGCATTCATGAAAAATCAAAAAATATTTATTGTTCCCATTGTATTGTAATCTGTAAGATAATAATTTGAAAGTACATCCTTTTATTCATTTCATTTAAATTGCAACTCAATAAATGTGAAGTACAACCCATTATCAAAGTTTATTCCATTTCCCCTATAGTGTTAAAGGAATTATTCAGTGTAAAAATAAAAACTGGGTAAATAGATAGGCTGTGCAAAATAAAAAAAATGTTTCTAAAATAGTTAGTTAGCCAAAACCGTAATGTATAAAGGCTGGAGTGATTTGATGTATAACATGTCAGTCTGAACGCTACTTCCTGCTTTTCAGCTCTCTTGGTTTACACTGACTGGTTACCCTGGTTACCAGGCAGTAACCAATCAGAGACTTGAGGGGAGGCCACATGGGTCATATCTGTTGCTTTTGAATCTGAGCTGAATGCTGAGGATCAATTGCAAACTCACTGAACAGAAATGTACCATGTGGCCCCCCTTCAAGTCACTGACTAACTCAGAGTTATAGAGCTGAAAAGCAGGAAGTTGGATTCTGGCTGTTTTATTAGACATCTGTTCACTCCAGCATTTATACATTACATATTTGGCTAACTAATTATATTAGAAACATTTTTTATTTTGCACAGCCTATCTATTTACACAGATTTTATTTTCACACTGAACTATTCCTTTAAGTGCTACAATTGTTTACCATCCTTTAGCTGACTGTGACCGTTATATCCTAAGGGCAAAACATTGCAAACTTGTTCCAGATTGGTCCAGCTGATCAATGTGGAAAGACAGAAAAATATTTTTTGCACAACAGGAAATGATTTCCAGCAATGGTAAATAAATAAAAAACGTTTGGCTGCCAAAGAAGGTTGACAAAATTGGTGTAATATAAAGGCATCTTTATAAAGCACCATTGTTATTCATGGTCACAGGAATCATCCATTACAAAGAGCTAATTTGGGCCAAAAAATGTAACTAAAAAAGAAAATGAATAGGAGCTATGGTTCCTCTTCACTTCCATATCTATTGTTGCACATAGAGATAAGGTGCATTACAAAATAAATTTTTCAAACCTGCCCTATCATCAAATCAACCAATATGATATTCAAAATTGTTAGGCCACCATATACGTACCAAAAATTGTTTGATTATATTGATATGTGTATGGCCATTTTTAGTCAAGGTGAAAAAAAAAAAGAATAGTGTCTTAGACACTAGTGTTTAAATCATAGTAATTTTACATTTTTCATGGGAGTTCAATGCCAAGGGATAATTACCTATACCATGATGAAGCAGGACGCATGAATACATTTCAATTGTAAAACAGTCTGGGTCTTCTCAGCAAAACTAAATTGTTGCTGGTAAACTACAGACAGCTCAATCTGGTGCATGGTGTATGGGCCTACTAGCCAGATTTTTTAATTCAGAAATTGAATTGCTTAAAATTTAATTAAAGGCAACATTAAAATTGTGTAAAATGTAGCGGATATTTAAGAAATCTGTTTCTCAAATAGTATTTATTATTTTTTACAGTTGTATATATATTTAGCGACTTGCTTGTAAGATCCTCAACATTTTTTCCATCAGCAAAAAACATCCACATGCTGCGAGTCGCTGACAGATTTTACCAGGTCTTATAGGCTGATGCCAGCATGAATCAGCTGTTTGCAATGTTCTACTGACACAAAGCATGGTTGAGTTGTTTGCAGTAGGAAAAAAACAACTATTTATTTAAAATTATTAAGAATGCACTACATTTTTGGTGCATACATATACCAATGACAGATCTTCCTTAAAAGCAATTTAACAAGATCTCATGGGTAGATTTTCCCCAGTGATGTCTATGGAACACAACATCCTATCTGTATTAAGTGGATACATACCATGCAGAAGTCTCTGTGTTGAGGGCAGTTAGGATAAATGACAATGTTAATCACTTGAGATGCCATAGAAGTAAAAGGGTAGTGTATCTTTAGCATTTAAGAAAGTTGAAGATCAGATTCTTTTTTGTGATTTTTGTGCCATTCTCAGTTTATCAACTTGCTTGAAAATGCTTGAAAAAAATTAAATTTTCTCAATTTGCTCTTACAGAAACATGTAAAATCACTTCAAAATATTGCATATTGCAAGTTGCCATTTTTTTCCACAATTGTGAAATTTACCCTGATTTTTGAAAAATTTTCCCTTTTGTGTCAAACAGATAAAAGCATCACTTTTGCCCAACATGTAGTGATATACACTACCCAATACAGGTTAAAAATGTATCATAAAATGAATTTATTTAATTGATTTTATGAGTTTATTTAATTGATCTCCCTAAGCCCTGACCTTAAACAAAATCCTAACTATCTTTCCATAGGCTCATTAGGAAAAATACTTTACCCTTGGACATACTGTAGAGTTAATTTCAGGGTCATCATACATTCTTTATAGGCCTGGGTAGCTCCTGGGGAACGGCAGAAAAATCATTACATAGTTTTCGTAGTACTATCAAAGACTGAATTAAACTCATTGATTATTTATTTTATGAATGAAAAAATAAGTAATTCATTATTAAATATTTCTAATTATATCATCTATCAAGTATTAGTCATTAATTAACTAGCTGAACTGCTCACAATGGTGCTGGGTTATTCCACTCTCAGGATTGGCTAGAGCTCATCTAAGTTTGCTGGAGCTCTCATTTTAATTTGACCTGGGAGATTACCAAAATAATACTTTACTACTAATACTACTCCATTTACTCTTCTCCATTAGAATCTAAAAAAAAATCTAGATGCACTACATCTTAGTATACTTATTAGCAGAACTATGAATAACCACTATAGAATTTAAATTTGGCCACAATCAGCTTGGAATGTGTGCCAACATAATAAATTGCAGAGCTTGGAGCAATTGCTTTCTCTACTTACGTTTCATTGATTCAGTTTGGATTATTGAGAATATTCAGTACATTCTTACTGTTAAGTGATGAAAAAACAATCCTTTGAGTAACCGAGGTGGCCTCTTGAAAAGATTATTCATTTGGCTATGTTCTGACTTAAATATTCATGAATAAAGTAACAGTATGCTTTAACTATAAAAGACTCCTTATCTCTAATTAAGAGTGTTGTCACGTGTAGCTGTCCTATCACAATTTTTCTGTGAAAAAAACTTAACAAATTGGATTCCATTAAACCCAATAGGAAGTGTGTGAGCAGAGCTGTCTGATCCCATATTTATTCTGTTATTCTTTGCTAAATAGTTGTAAAAATAGGGGATATACTGCCTAATCACAGAAAAGTTTGAAAATTATTGCAAAATGTTTACTATTGGTTTGAGAGAGACCATGATGTTACAAGGTACTAGGTATTGTGTGTTTATTTGATGATATTACATCAGATCTGAGAAGATAACTGTATTATATTCACTTTAAAGACAACTGGCATTCTGGCAAACATGAAAACCGTCTGTTCTGACATGAAGAGTACTTGTAAGCTGCAATGAAGATTACTGTTGAGAGGGCAGATAATTGTGGGTTTTTTTATGGGATGAGGGCAAATAAAGCCTTCATAAATAAGTGATTAAAATGTAGGTACTTAAAATAATATATAATAATGCTATATAATAATGCAAATACAGCATTTTGAGCTTCATTGATACCCCTAGGCAATACGACATTTATTACGATACACAATAAAAATGCATTTCATATAGCAAAGGTAAAGCTTGCAGTTCAGCATGCAAAATGCTTACTTGGAATTCTTCATCATTACAATCTAAGGCTTTTCTTGTGAATCACATATGCTGTGACCCCTCAGGCTCCTTGGCTTGAATAGTTAGATTTATATTGTCCATACATAAGAGTCACCTGGTTAGGTAAGATCGGGGCTAAATGTCCACTTGTAGTGGATTTGTAGTATCTACAAATACTCTACAACTGAAGACTTTCCCTCTTGCCATGCCACAAAATAGTCCAGTGGTTCGATCAGTTTACTGACATGTTTAAGCAAAACACTATATTTGACAAGCCCAAAGGAACTATACCAGTTATATAGGTAACTTTTCTCAGCAGTGGAAAGCACTGAAAATCAGATGATGGTTGAGGAGAAAGAAGACAGGGTAATGTCAACAGTTTCCTACTCTGAGAGGAGAAAGAAGGCAGAGTAATGTCAACAATTTTCTTCTCTGGAAGGAGAAAGAAGGCAGAGTAATGTCGACAGTTTCCTACTCTGAAAGGAAAAAGAAGGCAGAGTAATGTCAATAGTTTCATACTCTGAAAAAAGAAAGAATGCAAAGTAATGTAAACAGTTTCCTATTCTGAAAGGAGAAAGAAGGCAGAGTAATGTCAACAGTTTCCTATTCTGAGAGGAGAAAGAAGGCAGAGTAATGTCAACAATTTCCTACTCTGAAAGGAGAAAGAAGGCAGAGTAATGTCAACAATTTAATACTCTGAAAGGAGAAAGAAGGCAGAGTAATGTCAACAGTTTCCTACTCTGAGTTAGAACTGTAACATAGTAAGTAAGGTTGAAAAAAGACACAAGTCCATCAAGTTCAACTGCCAGTTGATCCAGAGGAAGGCAAAAAAACCCACCTGAAGCCTCTCCAATTTGCCTCAGAGGGGGAAAAAATTCCTTCCTGACTCCAAAATGGCAATGGGACTAGTCCCTGGATCAACTTGTACTATGAGCTATCTTCAATAACCCTGTATTCCCTCACTTGCTAAAAAGCCATCCAACCCCTTCTTAAAGCTATCTAATGTATCAGCCTGTACAACTGATTCAGGGAGAGAATTCCACATCTTCACAGCTCTCACTGTAAAAAACCCCTTCCAAATATTTAGGCGGAACCTCTTTTCTTCTAATCGGAATGGGTGACCTCCTGTCAGCTGGAAAGACCTACTGGTAAATAAAGCATTAGAGAGATTATTATACGATCCCGTATATATAGTTATACATAGTTATCACATCACCCATTAAGATGTATTGGCCAGAAACATTCCAGTGTTGCTTCACCCATATATTGTGTTGCAACTTGAAGCAAACTTCCACAAAGGTTAAACCACGTTAAGAAATACGCACCAGCAAAAGGAAGGGTCAGCGTTGTTTTTTTTTTTTATTTATTTTACAAAATTCTTTCCAACTAAAAACAGTAGAAATAAAAAAACAGTAAAAGTAGCTTTACTAATATGCCAAAAAAAACAGGTAAAGACAGCTAGGAATTGTTTTATAAAGGTAAAGGTAAATAAGCATATTAAGATTTGTTTTTCAAAGGTGTTCTGGTTTTCAAAGGTGTTCTGGTTTACCTGAAGGAAGAAATTATTTATGCATAAAGATCTCTGTTAAACACTGTTTGTAGGATGCTGCAATCTCCCAACCTCCCATCCAGTTTCTTTAATTCCAACAATCTAGAGGAGGAATAGTCAAAGGACATGGTTTGGAATTATTCGGGGCATGTTCTGGACTTGATTAGAGCCATTAATAAAACTATCCAAAGCAGTTTATTTGTATTCCCAGTGTTGTACAACAACAATAGATCAACAGAACAAACATGTAACAACACAATAATAGAATATAACTTAGTAAAAGCCTACAGGTTATTGTTATTGTTATTCCCATGTTTCAGAATAAAGGATCCTATACCCTGTAATAGGAAATTTGGTCCTGCAATTTATAGTGATTGAGGCATCGCCTAATAAGGGCCAAACTGATTATGATGTTATCCCAGGACTCTAAAAGAAAGCCTGCGAAGAAATTCAGGCATGGAATTTCAAAAGTAAGAAGCAGCAAGACTGAAAGCTTAAAGGAGAACAAAATCCTTTATATTAAAATTCCCTACCCCCCTCCTACATAGACCTTCTCCCTGCTCCCTGACAGCCTAGGTGTTACCTTTGGTAAATGCCCCTAACTCTTTACTTACCCCTTGTTGCAGATTCAGCGCATTGGAGTTAATGGGCACCATCTTCTTTTCTTCAGAAATCTTCGTGAAGTAAGTGCCATATCGGCACATGAGCAGTATGCCAGTTTTTTAGTCATGGTCATGGAAATTGCTGTAAGAAGACCCAAAGATTACCGAAGAGAAGAAGATGGAGCTTGTGAACTGCGATGCACTGAATCTGCAACGAGGGGTAAGTAAGGCGTTAGGGGCATTTACCGAGGGTATCATCTAGGTGGGGGGCAGGAGGGGTCTAAGTAGAGTAGGGGATTTTAATATAAAGGGTTTGGTTCTCCTTTACAACAGTGTAAGTAGATGTAAGAGAAATGACAGACTTTGAAAGTCACTAGAAGCATTTTGTAAGTTATTCTTTGCTTAATGGATAGTCATGATATTGATTTCAACAGTAAATGAGAGGGTCAAGATGGTGACAAGACACCAATGTAGGAGTTGAAATAACCAAGGATGTTTTCATGGTTGTCAAAGAGAAAGAAGGAAGGCCATGATTTGTGTCAGAAAGGAAAGTAACCTAGGAGTTGGTTCAGTGAGATGTGTAAATAAAGGTAGGTACAGAAAGAGGGTAAAGGAAGAAAGCACGCTGTGAAAGAATCCATTACACGGAGACAGGGGAATGAGGAATCAACTGCTGAAACCGCTCCACTCTGGTCACGTTGTAAGACACTATCAATCATCAAAAACGCACCTGATGGTTCACCATATTGCAGGACTTATAATCATGAGTGTATATATTAAAAAAAATCACATTGCAACTTCTACAAAAGAAGAATATTATAGAAAGTGGTTTTGTTGGTGGCAATGGAAGGTTTAGTCTACTAAGATGTAAATAATCATATATTAGGCCCGAATTCACTGGGAAAAAAAACTTTTTCTCACTGAATTGAATCTTGTCCATTGTTGGTAAACTTATTAATACCATTTAATCTGCTTGTATTTAGAATTGTAATTTAAACTGTAATTTAATGGTAAAGAGCAAAATTCTAGCTCTTGTCATAAAATGTTTTGACACTATAGTTGATGGTGTATTGACTTTGTATTCTCATCTGAGTAATTTGGACTTACCACACAGTAATTTGTGGCTTGCCACATAACCAATTTCTCCCTCAAATCCTACATTTTTTTCTGCTAAGGGGAAGCCTCAAGTGTCGATTTTCAAGCCAGCATCCCAATGGCAAGACTAATTATGTCAAGGTGAAAAGCAATTCACATGAGCAGTGATTGTAGAAATCACTGTTTTATTTCAAACTAGACCAGACAAGTCTACTGAGTGCTTAGTATAACATACACCACACTTGTTTAACTGATGTTTTTGCTAAAAATTTGATTGCACTAGAAAGTTATGATTGGACAAAATTAAAAATCCTTCCTATGGCAACATTCCATGTTTGATTTATATTTGAACAAACCCAAGATGTTGATTCCAGACTCTAGCCAATGGTCATACCAATATCTGGCAATTGTATCTAAATATTTAAACAGAAAACCTAAAGTGGGTTATTTACTAATAATTTGTCAGAAAATATTGTGTTATTTTTTCAGCATTGCTAATTTTGCAATTTATTAAAGTGTTCTTGAGACTCTATGATAATTTCAGGGTTTTTTAACAAATTGTTCAAGTTTTCGGGGGGTTTTCCCGAAAATGTTCAGTTTTTTGGGGGTTTATAAAAGGAAACATATCAAGATTAATTTTAAAGTCTAATTTTTTTTCCAAATGAAAAAATACTCCAGGTTTGACTGTAAAGTTCCATTGAGTCCTATAGAGGGCTTAGAATTCACAATTTTTTTTAGTTTAACCTTAATATAAACAAAAATATTCCCTGTAGCTCATTTTGGAGGTGTCTGCCCCAAAATGAGCTAAAGGTAGGAAGGATCGGCCTGTAAGACCAATGTATTGGTTAGAAGACACTTTGCTAAGATTCTGCAATGAGGCAGGGAGGGGTCAACCTACAAAAAATATCCAGAGAGGGTGGAATGGTTTAGAAATATAATGATTAGTGATGGGTGAATTTCTCCCTTTTTGCTTTGCCAAAAAATTAGCAAATTTTTGCCCACGTCAATTCATGTAAATTTTGATGCTTGTTTAAATTTTGACACCGGCGTTGAAGTCATTGGGCTTCCGAATAGTGTTGACGTGCAATGGTTTTGACATTAATGACTTTTTTGACGCCGGCGAATTTTCGCTGGAGGCAAAACAGAAATTAGCATTGAATTAGCACCTGATGAATTTATTCAGCCATCACTACTGGGGGAGCAGCGGGTGTGACTGCGCCATGTGCGCCCCCCTCCCCTGTAGGGCCTGCCAGAGTCACCACCATGGAGATCACACGAAAGGTAAGACCATGCACACAGCATTTGTCCCTGTGTGTGTGTTTGTGTGTGGGGGGGGTGTTTGCAGTTTTTGCACCCTGCCCTTGGTCCCATACACCACTGCATAAACTTGTGACTAAAAAGTTTCAAACATTTTTTCATTTGTGTACTTGCAAAGAATGGACCATGGGTTTTTACAATAATACCTTCTTTTGTGTGATTGACAATTTTGGTCACACCAGTAGCCCTTTTATCTTGCTTTTGTTAGCTTATTTCATTATCTAAGTAGTGTCCCTACAATGCCCTTCTATTCCCCTGTTAGAACAGCCTAACAGGATCTGGTGCCAGTGCTGACAGAAGATTCTCCTAGGAGACAACAGAGGGTGAATAGGCCCTCCATGGTCGGGCTGTGCTATTGCCCTAGAAGTCTACAGAGGTCACCTGCTCCAAAGTACAGCTTATTTAGAAGGGGTGATAAGAATGCTGAGACAACTGGTTTCATTGTATTCTAGGGCCTTGGTAGCAATGCTATTTTCCAAGGATTTTAGAACAGAGTTCCCTTTTCAAAATGCAAAATCTGTTAGCAAACTTAAACATCATAAAACAAAAATTCTTAAATCTGATGAAAATTTAAATGCTACTGCCCTTTAAATCATTATAAGCCAACAATGAACTAGCAATTCCATCCTTACCCAGCTTCTGAAATATCTTAGACATGACACTGCACCCAAGTGACAGTCCAAAATATTTCCCAGTGATGTTCAATTCCTTGCATTCCTAATGCTGCCCAAGTTCCTCTCATGAAAAGGAATCTAAGGAGTGTCACATGGCAAACATAGTGTAGTGCATGTCTTGATTCATTTGCTTGATTTACTCATCAGTTCCCAGAAATAGAAATTATAAATTTAACTTTAAATTAAAACATTTTTATTGCAAATAATGAGTAGGTCAAGGACATAATGTGTTTTCTTCCAAATCTCAAATCGGTAAGACTGCACAATGATCATTTAGGAGCAGAACAATTCAAATTTTAACTGACCATTCCAAAGAGAATATCAGCAGTTAAACTTTTAATCAGAGAAAATACTTTCCGGAACATTTTCAATACATTAAGAATATTTAAAATTTGCCGCTTTGACAAATGTGCAAATTGGTGAGAATGTATTTCATACGTACTGGTTACTGTAAACAAGAAAAAAAAACCTATGTATTCAATATACTTTTTTATGCATAGGATTACCTGTAGTGGTATTAGATGGCATAAACCTTACTAAATCAATCATGTTTTCCACTTCCACTCCACTCCATTTCCATTGGTTACAGGACACATTTAAAAACTTGAGACAAAAAAAATCTGATTCGAATTGGCACGATTTTGTTGCAACATTTTTTCACACCAACTTTTTCTAGAAGAATTATTGTTAAATGAGTTAAAATCATGGAAGGGAGTTAGGTTGACTTTGTTTTAATTAAAAAAAAACAGGAAAAAACTTGAGTTTTAGCAGATTTATCAAGGGTCGAATTTCAAAGTAGAAAAAAATTCGACCATCGAATTGGATTACTTTGACTTCCGAAGTCAAACGTTTTTTTTATCGGATTTGGCCATTTTCGGTCGAAGTCAAAACATTTGATTGTACAATTAAATCCTTTGGGTCAAACGATTTGAACAATTTCATTGATCGATCAAACAATTTTACTTTGACTTTGAAAAACTTAGCAAAATGTTGGCTATAGGTTCTAGAAGGTCCCCATAGGCTAACATTGCAATTCGTCAGGTTTAAGGTGGTGAAGTGTTGAAGTGGAACTTTTTTAAAGAGACAGTACTTAGATTTTTGAAGTCAAACTTTTAAACTTTGAATCAAAGTCGAATTTGGCCTATTCGATGGTTGAAGTACCCAAAAAATGACTTCGAAATTCGAACTTTTTGTATTTGAAAATTCACTTTGACCCTTAGTAAATCTCCCCCTAAATGTCCCACCTATATAAACATATTAACTTGCAATTAATTAAAAATGAAAACATCAGAGGGACATTAATGTAGCATGCTATAGCCAACTGATAGTTATAAGTTGGTTCTTCACACAAATTGGACCTGCATTTCCAAGTGTCCTTAATAGTTGAGAATATTCAAAAATAAATTCCAAATTAATGCAATTACTAGTAGGTATATAATAAAAAGACCACATTCCCAGTTTACTCTCATTTTAGATGAGTATAGGGTGAGTATAATATATGGACAATGGCAGGACAACATGCAGGGCCATGAGATTTTAACTGGATCATACTGATCATATTGGTCTTGAATACACAAACAGGATGAAAAGATGCCACCCACTGTCAAATACCTTCATGTTCCTATGGCTACTATCTTGTAGGAGTAAATTCAATCCAAATACAATTTTAAGATTAAGTTACTTTCTACAAAAATAAACTATAGGAAAGCTGGGAAAAGGCTAAAACAATGATTCTCATGGTTACAAACTCAGCATTCAGAGACCATGGCACAGAAATTGTAAAATATTGTAGTCCTTCTGCATTTTATCTATTTTCATACAAGAGGTGATTACTATCTGTTAAAAGTCCTGCTTCTGGACACATCCCCTTATCTCTCTGTTTAATATCAACTAGTTCTCTATGCAAATCTCTTCACTGGCTCTAAATGTTTTCTCCACTCTGGTCCCAAAATACACTCCTTCATGCTTTATACCCTCTAATTCTGCCATTTGCCTTTCTTCTCCACTCAGAACATTACTCCGTACAAGGTACTTTTTTTTATTGTTACAGAGAAACATTTGGATTATTTGGATAAAATGGAGTCTATTGTAGACAGCCTACCTGTAATTCAGAGCTTTCTGGATAATGGGTTTCCGGATAATGCATACCTCTATATCTAACTATATCTATTGCCCCACTGTTAGAGTGTAAGCTCTTCTAAACAGGGCCCTTTTTTTATTCTGCAACAGTTGTTTGTTAATTTATTGTAAGATTCCTGTTTGCTATAAATTATTGTGAAGTGCTGAGTAACTCATATAAAAAAATGATGGTGATAAAGGAAAAAAGACTGACCTAAGAAAACATAATGCATCCACACAGCATGCTAAGCTTGACACCACATCATACTATATCATGCTAGATAATCCCGTTAGTGTCCACCTGTCCTATTTAATGGTCTGATCACTGGTTGTCCATCAACTGTGTTTAAAATTTGTCTCACTGTATTTTTCTAAGTGAGTTCCTTTGGTTGAGGTTGTTCCTTAACTATATGAATATGGAGTATATCTACAATTTAATTGCACCTATTTATACTCATTACTCCTGTTTCCCCCTATTTTTTTATTTTCTCTAGTGGTCTGTTTACCCAACCCATATAATCTTTACAATGTATTTTTTAGCTTTTTGACTTAGGTTGCTCCTTATCTACAAGAGGAGGGGATGATATCTTTATAAAGGAAATATCATCAAGACATTTTGCCAACAATAATTTTCTCAGAGCACTTCCTGATTTTACAAAACAGTACAACCCATATGCATTACTGGTCAGACAGCCAATACTACATTTCATATCAACCAAATTGAAACTATGCCAGTTAGTGGGGAGAAATGGGCAGAGAGTGCTTGAGGAGACAGTTGAAGGACAAATTATGAGTTTGTAGCTACCAGCAGACAATCAATCAATACATAATGGATATATATCAGGGGTCCCCAAATTTTATTACCCATGAGCCATATTCAAATGTAAAAAGAGTTGGGGGAGCAACACATGCATGAAAAAGTCCCCATGGGTGACAAATAAGGACTGTTTATCAGCCCCTATGTGGACTGGCAGACTACAGGAGGTTCTGTTTAGCAGTACACCAGGTTTTTTATACAAGCAAAACTTTCCTCTCAGCCAGGAATTCAAAAATAAGCACCTGCTTTGAGGCCACTGAGAGCAACATCCAAGGGGTTCATAAACAACATGTTGCTCACAAGCCTCTGGTTGGGGACCACTGGTATATATGATAGTGAACGACGTGTGAATGAGTCTGAAATGTACAAATAGAACTATAAATATAGACTTACAGTATATAATGGTAGTCTTACCAGTTGGATTGAAACAATAATTTCAATTGGACAGTGCAGACTGATGAGATTATGACCCAAATTGTGTGGACTTATACAGTGGAAATACATACTAATACTTAAATTAATTCACCATGATCAAATAAATATTTTACATTATGTTTTGCCTTATGCATTAAACTGAATGCATAAATGCTAAGGCAGGTGTGTGCCATAGTCGTTTAAATACATAAACACATACCATCCTGCATTTATTTGTGGTTAGCTCATATGTGTGTAGATGCTCATACATGGTCTCACACTCATATACATACAGATACACAGAGGTACAAGCATCCTTGGCCTAAGCTGTCAATCAAATGAACACTTAGGTGGTTATTTATCAAAGTCCAAATTTATCTCAATATATTCTGCTACAAACTCCCATCAAATACCCTTGGTTTTTTTATACTTATTTATTATTTCCATTTTCAGAAAATTTGCTTTGCAGGAAAAAATTAGATTTTCACGATTTTTAAGATTTTTTCCGAATTTTCACCCGAAAGCGGAAATCTTCGGGGTATTTCACGAAACTCAGCACACATCAAAAAATCATTGGGATTTCTCCCATTAACTTATATGCAACCTTGACAGGTCTGAGATGCCGGATTTACAGATTCAGACTTTTCTATCCTCTGGGTTTAATAAATTCCAAAAAAGTAGTGATTTTTTAAAAGTCAGATTTTATATAAAAAAACAAAACATTTTTTGTGATTTTTGCATTCCCAGTTTAGTAAATAACCCCCATACAGTTCCAATATGAAATTGTTATGAAACACTCCACAAAATGTAAATTTAACTCAACACTACTAAGATCACATTTATTATAACATCAATACTGGGAATGTCAATTTATATCTGAATTTAATGAGCGAGGAAATGAGTTTCACCTGAAATAATAAGATCTCTTGATCTTTTTCCTTTCACTCTGGGCAAATCATAAGGCTATGACACTGCTGGCTAATTCTAAGGCACATAAGAACTCCCCGCGTCCAAGCCCAAAGGCATACTCCAGCATATTAACTGCAAGTGTGTCTGCACATCTTTCATATTATTCCACACTTGTTAATAAAATGAAGATCTAGATTAAAGCCTGAAGGTGATCTTTTGTTATCTTTATAATTGCACTGACGGCTTGCAGAAATTTGTTGATTTCATTATTTGACCTATTTCCCTTTTTATTCATCTTCAAGCCTTGCAGTTTTGCAGGAAAGAAAAGGTGTAATAAATACTGCATACAAATGCATCACAGTTGAATGCAAATGGTTTTAATTAAATGCTTTGATTTTGATGAAAACGCTCTGGCAAGAACACCCTATGTAAAAAGGAAAACTGGTATCTTTTTGTGTTTGAGCCTATATCAATATGTTTGTGAAGAACACAATCCCATGTAACTCCTTCCATTTTCAAACATGCTTGATACATTTATAGCCACAGTATAATAATTAAAATAAAAATTATAGCCACTGACAGAGACCTATATATATATATCTCAAACTACGTAAAAAAAAATACAAAAACACATTGCAATTAGTAATTAGCAAAATTGGGCTGTTTCTCATAAAATTTTGCAAAATTGTGGACAAAATTTCAAAACTGCCAAATGGGAAAGCGAAACTGCATTGAGTTGAAGGCGTTTTTGTTGCCCTGTCCAGATGGTGTGCTGGGTGTAACTCTCTCTGATTAACAGCAGATTGCAATGAAATGCACATGTGGAATAGGGATGCGCCAAATCCAGGATTCGGTTTTGGGATTCAGACAAGAGTCTGCCTTTTTCAGCAGGATTTGAATTAGGACAAAATCCAAGTGCCTAGCCAATTTGAACTAATAAGGTGGCTGAGAAAAAAAGAAAGCAAACAGAATGAATACAAGAGGTATATAAGGAGAACTAGTCAGGACCACCCCTAAGGGCTCTTACACATGAGCGTTTTTACCTGCGCTCCCCTGCCGTCTGTTTTTCGGCATTCAGCCGCAGGGGAGTGCAGGAATAGATGCATTTCATTATTTCAAATGGGGCTGTACTCAAACAGTCGTGTGTAGGTGCCGAACGCAGGAAAAATGCAGCATGTTGCGTCTCAACCTGCGTTCGGCGCCTACATGCGCCTGTGTGAGTACAGCCCCATTTGAAATAATGAAAATGCGTCTATTCCTGCGCTCCCCTGAGGCTGAATGCCGAAAAACGGAACGCAGGGGAGCGTAGGTAAAAACGCTCATGTGTAAGAGCCCTAAGTGTCTCCAGTGGCTCAGATAGTAAATACAGAGACCCTGAAATACAAACATCAGTGTTTGAATCCCAGCTGGTCCTGTCAGGTTTCTTGGAAATTGCAAATACCTACTTTAAGTGATGTTGGTGTTTTTATAGTTCCTGGTCAGCTCAGGAGATTTTGATCAGATTTTGTGAGTCAGATTTTATCAATTCACACTTCATTGAACTGGTGGTGCAGACCTCCTTTCTTGACTAGCTGAGGTCAGCCATGTTACCCCTTTTATTGTGACCACTTGTGCATTAATGTTTCTGGGGTGTACCCCTCCCAGCACAGGATTTTGAAGGATCCTACAAAATCGTATCCCCGTAGCTGTAATTCAAGTCACATCAGATATGGGAATGGTGTTTTTTGTTGCATTCATCTACATCTGTAATCAAAGAGAAGAGACATCATCAGATTTTAGCTTGTCAAATGCAGATGCAGCATGCAGATTTCCTTCCAACTGCTGAGTTGTGTCACAGGGCAAAGCTTCCATGCACTTTACACACCAGATTTTTCTATCAGTCCCATGCAAATAGACTTGTAGGATGCAATCTTTTGCTCTGACACCATCCTAGAAATTCTCCTGTGTAGTTTAAGCAAGTGTCTATGTACTGAGATCAAGGTTCTGATTTACATAAACCTTCTTCCTGATGGTTCACCCCAGTGTTGGACTGAGATTCTCACTCCCACTCTTCTTCTCTATTCACTCGGTGTCCTTGTTCTTATTACATGTAGTGATAGGCGAATTTTTTCACCAGGTGCGAATTTGCTGCGAATTCTCACTATTCGCCCCATGCGAATAAATTCACCAGCGGAAATTCGCCGGCGTTGAAAAAATGGACGCGTCAAAAAACGGACGCCAGCATTAAAAATGGACGCCGGCGTCAAAAACGAGATGCCGGCACAGTTTCGAAATATCTACGCTGTTTCACGAATTTCGTGGGGAATTTATTGGCGAAGCGGAATGCCCCAAATTCACCCCTCACTATATACATGCTGTCATTTATCCTTCCATTCAATTCTTCCCTTTATTGTAATTTAGAAAGATGGAATAGTCATAGTAGAGACATACAGTAGAAGCAAATGATTGTGTGAGCAGGAGGACCCACTGATACCTGGGCCCACTGGGAGTTTTCCTGGTGTCCCATTGGTTCACTCTACCTTAAACCTTCTCCCTGTATAAGAAAATAATAATTAGGGCAGAAGCAAACCTTAATGTTTTATGAAATCATACAGTGTTCCCCTCACTAATAAAATATTGATGAAGTGCTAATTATGAGCCATTTTTACCATATCTTATTTCTGCAAGTATTTTATTTTAATAATGAGCCCGAGGGATCCATAATGAACGTGGGCTGGTCAGTGCATAACTACTTCCATTGCTCTGCACGGGTGAAAATCAGATTAACTGAATTGCATAATATTCTTTAATAAAATCTTGTTTTATAAATCAAAAGCAACAGCTGAACATGTAGCATGATCTTGCAAAGATCTCCAAACCTTTAAGGCTGGTGGCAGACGTGGCAATTGTGGGGAGATTAGTCACCCAGCTACAAATTTCTTCTTCTTCAGGCGACTTATCTCCCCAAATGCCTTCCCATTGGCTATAATGTGAATGGGATGGCACTCGGATTGCTCCAGCTTTCCGAAATTGCCTGAAGTTTCTTCTTGAGGCAACTCCGGATGACTTAGAAAAACTAAGCGATCCAAGTGCCATCCAACCAGCAATTTACATTATAGCGAGCGGGAAGGCATTTGGGGAGACTAGTCACCTGAAAAAGAGATTTGTTGCTGGGTGACTAATCTACCCACAATCGCCACTACCCTAAAGAACTACACAACAAAGACGTACACTATACATTTCCCTATGTAAGCCTACAATTGCCTGTACTTTTTTTTTTTTTTCAAAATGTAAGCAAATTATTTTATGCCAAAACTTTTGTACTAAACATTTCAAAACAGTTATTTTCTGGCACAAATACTTTCTTTTTAAGAATCATCATAGCGTCCCATTAAAGGGGATATTGGTTTGAAAGTTGAGATTTTATTGCCCAGATGAATACAGAGAAGGTCCTGTATGAACCCTTATTTCAAATGAACAACCGAAAGATTTTGTTTCATTAAATGTATTAGTAATCACTGATTATAGGCCAGTTCCTTTACTGGTAGTGTTTCCTCACTGTCTGCATTTGAACTTCACAAAGAAGAAGGTCAGCGCCAAACAGGCATGATACAAAGGAAAGAATGTTTTAAATGTCTCAATTTACTGCGAGGATAAGTAATGAGACAAAGACTGCTCAAAATGAAGATTTATTACCTTCACTTAGTAATACAGACCTAGTTTCAAGAGCAGTATACTGAAGTGATTCATTGATTTTGTAGGCACAAAAACCTTTCATAACTGTAATTTAGATAGCTCATTTATAACTGCTTATTTCTCAGTTGACCATATTAATACCAGTCTAATCATCGGACAGAAAGTCTTTTTTTGTGTGAGAGATATAGGATTCACAGGCAAATATACTAGCTATAGCCAATCTCTCTATTGCGTTTAACGTGTTGTGAGGTCAATCGTTAACACTCCTTGTGGAAATACAAATCACTGCTCCTTCTTCATGGCTTGTAGGTCAAAATAGCTGTAGACAAAAGGGAGCTGTTGACAGTCCTAACTCTAAAATAGTGGGAAGCCATCTGTGCCAGTGCTAGGAAGAGTGTCACCTTTGTGAGACAGAAAGAAAGCATTTACAAGACAATACTTTCTTGGTATTATACCCCAGTAAAACTTAATAAACTATACCCGAGCACCTCTTCAGTTTCCTGGAGGGCATGCGGACATGACGGCTCTCTCTCCCATATTCCGTGGTATTGCCCCAAACTATCTGAATTCTGGAGGGACATCAAGACGATGATAACTATGATTTTTTGGGGGGTAAATCCCTATTCAGACTTTTAATGCCTTCAGCTGACCTCCCATAGATATCCCCCTTCCCGAACAGAAACTCCTATACTTTAAATGCACAGCTGCCAGGCTTTCAATTACCAGAGGCTCCAACTGTAGGTGAGATTATCATTCGTATTCATGAGATTAAATTAATGGAGGAGATGACAGCAAAACAAAGAGGGACTGTCCCCCAACATGAGAAAATATGGTCAAAACATTTTGCATCCCACAATAACTCGCCCTGACTTGGTAGACAAACCCAGCAGAGGGGACAGCTCCTCCCCAACTATAAAAGCAATATATCAATGGCTAGTGGCCCCTTGCTCTACTCAGAGGCTAGACCAGGGACTCCATACCTCATGACCTCGAGTCTCAGCTGTAGGGATGGTATACCATGCTCTACAGGCATTTCTAATTCCCTTAGGCAGTAGGGGTAAAAACAAACAAAAGAAAAAGGGTTTGGGAAAGGATCCACAAACCTGAGCATGCTTATGTTTTTATGTTACGCTGTCTTTGCTCTTTGTTCATTGTGTTTTCATTGTTTATATAATTTTTTGCAACTCCATTACAAAATGACTCTGTAAAATGGCACTGATGTTCTTATGTTACTGGCTTTTGAGAAAAGTTTCAATGTCTAGAAACTCACATGTTAAAAACAAATACATTTTAAGATACAAAAAAAAAAAAATAGCTGCAGACAAGTACAAAAGGTCCTCTGCACTCAAACTATTATCACTATATTAAGCACATGAAGCAATAGAATTCTTAATAAATCAAATGAAAGTTGAGTGTAGGACTGGCTAGACCAGGGATGACTTTGAGGTAGTTGGACAGCTTAAATATATTGCAATATATGGGCAAACAATCCCTAATTTGTGAAAGGTAAGGCATTTTTAGTAACTTAAGGCACAAATTGGCAAATGTAATACGCTTTGTTATCACACATAAATTGCACCTGTTAGCGACCATGTTTGCTCCATTTTTGACTGATTAAGACCTCAATGACCTTCTCGCAAAGTTTGCGACCAAACTGCTTTTGTGAATGTTTGTAGTGTATGTAATAAAATTTCGCAATCGTTTTTTGCAGAAAATGATTTAACAAAACTCTAGAGCAGGTGTTAAAGGGTTGCAATGCACTATTAAGATTCACAATGCAATACAAGCCTAATGAAAAAGATTTCATTGCAACAGGTGGATTTTTCATGGTCAAAATTACACTAGCAACCAAATTGCTGAAATTGCAAATTGGAGAGCTGCTGAATAAAACACTAAATAACTCAAAAACAACAAATAATAAAAACAAAATCAATTGCAAATTGTCTCACAATATCACTCTCTACATCATACTAAAAGTTAATATAAAGGTGAACAACCCCTTTAGCATCATAACATCGAGGTGAATTGAACAGTAAATGAAGAAACATGGAAGCTGTTATGTATAAATTACTACTTGTACTTTACTAATATTTGGGAGCATTTCTTTAGAGATTGCTTGTCCATTTTCAATACAATCTTCATCTGTAAAAGTTTCATGTATATCTATGCACATGCTCGTCCAGATATTAATATACTTGAGTTTAGCATTTTACAGTCATAAGTGGGTAGAAGCTGCTGAAGAAATAAAATGTCAGCTTTAATTTAATAAAAGACCATGACGTGATTATGTGACAGACTTAATATATAACTAAGAGCGCCAGAGCTGAATATGAGCCAGTCAGCAGGCTTGGACTGTTTAAGGAAGGGGGGAATTTTTAGTTTTTTTATTTCATAGATTGATAGCGAAGGGTAAAATATCACATCTTTGCATTAACATCATTTTAAAATTCCACTTCATGTCTTGGATGTCTGCAGGTTGCCAGTTTTAAGTAGAAATGACAATTTTGCACAGACCGTGCATGTTTATTTATTCAGTTTTCTAATGCTGCAGGCTGAATGCCTGGCTCTCTCTATGAACCATTTAACTTGATTAGAAAACAATAACTGGAGCATATTTATTCCTTAACTATCTGCCTCAAGTAGGTCTTCATTTAGCATTGCCGATGCTTCCAGGTCGTATCATGTTTACACGTGTTTGCACTCAGCAGAAGAGCATAAATAGTGAATGCATATGCCCAAGTGGCTGTGTTGGCTACCAGGCCTTCATTAAAAAGAGAACTTGTGCTTTGGAAGCAAGGTTAAATAGATGACAGTAGGGTGGATAGATCCTGCTGCTTGCAGGTGTGTTAGCTCTTTACCTCCAGCTCCATACTAAGGCTCAGATGTTATTTTTTCTGATGTGGAAGGTTTATCAGCAGGATCATGGTTTCCCCTGGCTGCTGATTATATATGTAAGACCAGCAGGTTAACTGTAAGGTAAAAAATGTTGAATTTAACTTCACTGGAGCGCAGAAAAATATTTTTATACAATCTGTTTCTCTTCTATTTTTTTCCTCTGGGTCTAAAAAGAAGTCTAACGAGGAGAACCTGGCTACTTTTTACTTTCTACTTACTTTTGACTTTCCTTGCTACACTTTGTATAGTACAGTTATGGGACCTATTATTCAGAATGCTCGGGACCTGGGGTTTTCCAGATAATGGATCTTTCTGTAATTTGGATCTTCATACCTTAAGTCTAAAAAATCATGTAAACATTAAATAAACCCAATAGGCTGGTTTTGCTTCCAATAAGGATTAATTATATATTCATTTAGATCAAGTACAAGCTACTGTTTTATTATTACAGAGAAAAAAGAAATACTTTTTTAAAAAACTTGGATTCTCTGGATATATGGAGTCTATGGGAGTCAGCCTTTCTGTAATTCGGAGCTTTGTGGATAACGGGTTTCTGGATAATGCTAAACTAAAGTATGTTAATATCTGGGCGAGCATGTGCATAGATATACATGCAACTTTTACAGATGAAGATTGTATTAAAAATGGACAGGAAATCTCTAAAAAAAAATGCTCCCAAATATTTGTAAAGTACAAATAGAAATTTATACATAACAGCTTCCACGTTTCTCAATTCAATGTGTAATTCACCTCAAAATTAATGTTTGGTATGATGTTAAAGGGGTTGTTCACCTTTAAATTAACTTTTAGTATGCTGTAGAGAGTGATATTCTGTGACAATTTGCAATTGATTTTTTTTTATTATTTGTTGTTTTTGAGTTATTTAGCTTTCTATTCAGTAGCTCTTCAGTTTGTGATTTCTAGGGTAATTTGGACCATTCATTGATAGGAAAAAGAGACTGGAATATGAATAGGAGAGGCGTGGACAGAAAGGTGAGGAATAAAAAGTAGCAATACAATACAATGTGTAGCGTTAAAGAGAATTTGTTTTTTAGATGGGGTCCGTGACCCCATTTGAAAGTTGAAAAGAGTCAAAAAAGATGCAAATATTTCAAAAACTATGAAAAAGAAATAATGAAGGGCACTTAAAAAGCTGCTTAGAAGTGGCTAATTCTAGTGACATTTCGCCAGCGTTACCATCCACAGGGACATCGCCTATTTACTAACAGGCGCAGTCGTCAATTCGCTAGTGAAAGAGACCGTCGCTAGCGTTCATTTGCTCTCTATCGCCAGGCGACCTTTTGCTCTGGCGAAAAGTTGTTGTAACGTTCAGTGTGAATTTTGCTGAAAGTTACCTTTTTTGCCAGATTTGACCTCGCCACCTCAGACCAGGCGAAATGCTAAAAAGAAGCCAAATCTTCCTCAATCGTCTGTCACTTACATCATATCCAGTGTGGTGAAAATGCATTAAAATTCAAAAAACACTTGGCGACTTTTCCTTTTTTTAAGCGGAATTGCCTACAAAAGCCCTAACAAACTTTTTTTGGGTAAGTGGTTTTCTCCAGACATTTCATAACATATGGAACATTTATTTTATAGTGGGCTCATGTGTAGGGCATTATATAAATTCTCTTGTCTTTATTAAGGTTCCCTGGACATTTTTAATAAAAAGTGGTAACTTCAAGCATTTGCACCAACATTTACAATAAAGACGTCCATACAACTTTAAATGACCCACCCTATGTAAATTGACCTAAGCGCAAGATTACTAGCGAATTTGCACTAGGCACAAATGAATGCTAGCGCATCTTCACTATGAAATGCTCACTCTGCCGAAGTAACGCCAGCAAAAAGTCACCACTGTCCACGCTCAGGACGAAACTTCGCATATTAGTGAATTGGCGTAGTCGTAGCACATTTGCGCCTGCCGAAGTGGTGTGAGGTGTGCAAAGCTGACGCTGGTGAAAATTCACCCATTAGTGAATCTACCCAATAGTGATGACATATGCTAAAGTGCTTTACAGAGATTATCCATAATTCCCATTTGTTCCGTCCCAATGAATTTTACAATATCCCTATCACACACATAAACTGAGGTCAATTTCATCAAGATCCAGTAAACCTGCCTCTATGTTTCTTGAGTTTAGAGAAACAAATATGGTAGCAGCCAAAATACTATTGTTACATTTCAATCAAATCATGCAACTGATCTATTAGACATTTTTATGATCATTCACGCCGTTCAGACCTACGTTCCAAGCAGATGACCTTGTTTGACTCTTGAACAACCTTTCTCTTGCTATTGATTGGTTCATTGACATGCACCTAAACGAAATGCCATAAACGAATGAAACTCATCGAACGCAGTCAAATGGCAATAATTGCTGAAAGTTGAAGCCAACATGAAAAAAAAAAAAAGATATCATTACAACTCAAAGTCATACAGTTGCAAAATAGCATGTCCTATAAGGAAAGACGTGGCGTAAGACCAGCATTAACTAGTCCCTAATGTGCACCGTAACACACTGCCGTAGCCAGGGATCGTCTCCTAAATCAATATACTCACTGATGTACATTATGCTGTCATAAATTATCAAATGCTTGGCCAAGATCAGTAAACAGTCATTTATGAATTTAAGGCTGGTCTTAATTAGTCTGACTGTGGGTTGTGTTTTTTTGAACTGGTGACCAGAAGGCATAAAATCCAATGTGCAATGATGGTATGTATTTCTAACATCTTAAATCAGCTTTCACTTCCTGGGTGGATTACTCTTCTTTCTATGAGATAGACAGTGATATTTCCATTTTGTACAGTATGTCTTTATTTATTGGTGTTAAAAAGGAAAGGGAGCGTGTTGACAGAAGGGAGAGCATTAGAAGGAAGGGTGGGGAATACGGCAGATGGGAGGCGAATGCGGCAGAGAGCAACGAACACAAACTAGGGGTAGGCAAAATAGTTTTTAACTGGGTACTTGCCCAGTGCCCCCTTATCATTGCACCCTAGGCAGGTGCCTCTTTTGCCTACCCCTAGTCCTGACCCTGCTATATATACAGTCAAGATAGCCTTTTAGCAATTACAGAGACAAAAGAGTCTTCTTTTATAGGGGTGGTTCACCTTTAATTTAACTTTTATTGTGTTATAGAATGGCTTATTCTAAGCAATGTTTCATTTAGTCTTATTTTTTCTTTTTTTATAGTTTTTGAATGATTACCCTTCTTCAGTTGACTCTTTCCAGCTTTCAAATGGGAGGAAATTCTCTGTAAGGCTCCACATTTATTGTTAATGGTACTTTATTACTTTATTTATTGTTATTGGTACTTTATTACTCTTTAGTGATGGACGAATCTGTTCCATTTCACTTCTTCGAAAAATTTACGAAACGGTGAAAAATTCGCTAAACGGATCAATGGGTCAAAATAACTTTGACGCACAACAATTTTGATTCAAGACAATTTTTATACGCACGACTATTTTGTCCAAATGCAGTGGCGTAACTACCGGGGGAGCAGGGGGTGCGATTGGGCCAGGGCCCGCACCCCCTCAGGGCCCCCCGGCAGCTCACGCGCCACTTATTCCGGCCAGTTCCAGGTGTACGGAGGGGGGCGGGGGCCCGGCTGCGCGTCCTGCGCCAGGGCCCGCCCCCCTCTAGTTACGTTGCTGTCCAAATGCATTAAATTCAATGGGCCTCCAAATAATTTTGATGTTCGCCAATTTTTGTGCCCGCGATAATGCAGACGCACGACAATTTTTGTTTGCTGCGGCGAAACAAAGAAATTCATTGCAAATCCATGACTGCTGAATAAATTCGCCCATCACTACTCATCTTCCTGTTTAGGCCCTCTCCTATTTATACTCCACTCTCTCATCCAAATCAGTGCATGGCTGCTAGGGTAATTTGGACCCTAGCAACCAGATTACTAAAATTGCA
Source organism: Xenopus petersii (assembly GCA_038501925.1). Classification (NCBI taxonomy): domain Eukaryota; kingdom Metazoa; phylum Chordata; class Amphibia; order Anura; family Pipidae; genus Xenopus; species Xenopus petersii. The sequence continues at coordinate 24,081,975 of CM076680.1, read as the reverse complement.
AACTGGAGAACTACTGAATAAAAAGCTAATTAACCAAAAATGTTAAAAAATGAAAACCAAGTGCATATTGTCTCAGAATACCACTACAACAGCATACTAAATGTTAATTTAAAGGTGAACAACCCTTTTAATGGACAGAGTTTTACATGGAGCAAAATGATTTTTATCCTGTTGAAAAAAACAAAGCAGAATTCACAACTGTCCAGATTGAAGTCTTAGGGGCAAATTTAATAAAGGACGAAGTGACTAATGCTGGTGAAAATTCACCAGCGTGATGTCATTTTGGAACTTCGGCGATTTACTAACAGGTGCAGGCGTAACTTCACTAGCAAAAGAGGCTAGCGCTCATTCGCACTCAATCAGCAGGCGAAGTTGCGCTCTGGCGAAGGGACGTAACTGCGCAAATTCACTAAGATGCGGATTTTACTGAACGGTATCTCTTGCGCCAGACTTGCCTTCGCCACCTCAGACCAGGCGAAGTGCAATAGAGTAGATAGGAGTTCCTCAAAATTTCAAAAAAACGCTTGCGTCTTTTCCTTTTTTCAGGGTGATAGGCTGCAAAAGAGCGTAATTTTTTTTTGGGGTAACAGGCTTCCCCCTTCATTTCCTAACATATGGCACATAAACTATACACTGGGCTCATGTGTAGGGCAATATAACAACTATATTTTATTTTATTAAGCTTCCCTGGGCTTGTGTAGTGTATTTGCAGCAACATATACGTCCATTCAACTTTAACTTCCCGCTGTATGCAAATTAGCCAACGCTAGCGCAACTTGGCCAGCATTCAGCACCTTGAACGCAACTTCACATGTTAGTGAATTAGCAATATCTAAGTGAATTTTCATCTTGCAAAGTGTTGTGCTTCCTGTGAAGCTGTCGCTGGTGAATTTTTGCAGCTTAGTAAATTTGCCCCATAATGTGTAGGTAAATATAAGGTACAGTATTTTGAAATAACATTCAACATTAGGAGGGGGATCTGCTTTCCTTTACTCTTCTTAACCTCAGTAGCTTTTCTCACTCCGGTGCTGCTGTCTTTTACAATAGGTTTATTGCAGGATCTAAGAGAAGTTGTTAGTAGAGCAGGAAGACAAGAGTCTCAAAAAAATACTGTTCCCCAGGAATCAAGGTACGTCCAGATGTAAGGGGGTAAAGAGAACAGGACAAATAACCCTTGTTTGATCATTTCCCTATTGTATTTGATTTATGGCTATATTAAGAGAGGAATATATAATATCATTACTGTTACAGAGTTGTCTCTTGTTTCCATTAATTGTTTTTTTAATGCTGCTTGCTGATACTGTGTTTAGCTGGCCACACATTATATGATCCAATTAGTCCAAAATAAAAGTAGGAAAGGGGATTGTCTATTTAACTAAACCAGAAGCCAGTCTATTAAGACAGCTTAGTCCTCGGTGTTGTTTACAACCCCTTGTTTAGGTCAAGGAGATTTGTTCCATCCTGCAAAAAATGTTTTTTTATCAAAGATCAAAAGAATCTAAATTTGATTATTAATAAACGGGTCCCTTGGATCTCTTCCTTACCATACCTGTTACTGAAAATTCAGGCATTTACTGACAGGGTCAGAATTAGTTGTTTGCAATGTAAAGCCAAAATGCCCATGATTCTGAGTAAGAAGTGGTCAACAAAGCATGTAAGCAGCACAGATTGGAGATGTGTACAGAAGCACAATATTTGTGTCCAAGTTTATGGATCATAAAACACTTTTAAAAAGAATGGTGGGCCAAGAGCATTGTGTGATTTGAACTGCTCGTCCTGGAGGGGGTGGAGGTTTTGCCAACTCGACCACATATTCTGTCTCTTTTGGCCTCCATTTGATGTCGGAGGTAGTGTGCTGAAGGGCATGAGCTAGAGCAGGCCAAGTAGGTGAAGTAAGTGATAGGAATTAGCTTGTTCTAGAAGCAAGAGACAGATTCAGGGTAGTTAGCAGAACAGGCAGAGTCTCCAAGGAGGAGAAAGTACAAGTACATATCTGAGGTGTCACCTTCTAGTATAGACTCAAATGGTGAGGTTCAGAAATAGAAGATTTCTGCTGTAATACACCACTGGGAGCTTTACCTATCACTTGGAACTATCTGTGAGTACTACATCTTGGGTGTTATGAACACTACAGCTGCGATTGTATCATTGCCAACGTATGGAAGAAAGTGTCTGAAGCATTTGCTGAATGGATTATGATTTGTCCCAACTGACCAGCAAGCCCCAAGAGATTGTATAACAATCACACCATAAAGTGTAATCAATGTGTTTTAAGAACCACTGATGCCCAAGAAATTAAGAGATTGGTTATGTTTGCCTGAAACAGCGTGGTTCATCCTTCCTCCACCAGTAACAGCAAGGGCCTACTGGGAGTTGCAACTGGCAGAAGCGAGTCAGGCCAAGACCAAGCAAAGTGCAAGGTCCAAGTAGGCTGTCTTCAAGACAGGTGTTACACTATGTATAGAGAGAGCAGTTTCAGAGGGATTAAAGATGCAAATTTAATTACATAGATAAAAAGTTTAAATAGAAACACAGTCCCTGCCTTGCTTTAGCAATAGATGAAGAAGAGATCAACTATACACCCAGTTAGAGACACTGACTTTTATGTTTCTCTTCCATCAATATTGCTGCATAGTTATGTAGAACCAAAATTCCTAAACTATGTTTAGAAATGACAGAATATATCTCGATGAATTTATTCCCATTCTGAAGAGCTTTAGATGTGCACATGGCCTTTATTGCATTGATATGTGGAAGATTAATAATATGGTAATATGGTGTTTGAAGAATTTGTACATAGAGGAGCTTCAAGGACCTTCAAAACCGATTTGGGCAAGAGTGTTGCATAGTTACAAGCCAATTAGAGGAAAAATGAATAGAAGTTTTATTTCTTCACCCATTAAAGCCACCAAGTCATGAGGGTTCTAATAGACAATAGCGGATCTGTCTACTTTATCTATCACAACATTAGGTTGTTGCTTAGTGACTACACATCCAGAAACGGCTGATTGCTGCATTTCAAAGTGCTGTACCCCTGTCTTGTAATCATTCTCACATGTTCTGCTTTTGAAATGTTGTAATGCTAAATAACATTGTGAAGTTTCTTCCTCTCTAACATCTGGGTGTTTCAGGCAATATTTTGGCTGATGGAACATAGATCATAGACAGAGAATAGATAGAAAGATAGAACAATAGATAGATAGAGATAGATAGATCAATTGTAAGACAGCCAGATAGATCGATAGATGGACAGACAGATTGATAGACAGATAGATCGAAAGACATACAGATAGAGAGACAGATAGATCGTTAGGCAAATAGATTAATAGATCGATAGTATAGATAGATATACAGACAGACAGTTGGACAGACAGGCAAATGGATAGAGGGTTCCATTATTGGGCTGTGTCAATAGGCTTTTACTGGTGTGTGGATAATTGCACCAGAAGTAACACCATCTATCGATTTATTTGTCTGTCTGTCTGTCCGTCCATTGTCCATCCACCCCTATCTATCTATCTATCTATCTATCTATCTATCTATCTATCTATCTATCTATCTATCTATCTATCTATCTATCTATCTATCTATCTATCTATCTATCTATTTATCATCTATCTATTGTTCTATCTTTCTATCTATTCTCTGTCTATGATCTATGGTCCTTCAGCCAAAATATTGCCATTATCTATCTATCTATAGATATCGCTGTCTATTTGTCTAATGATCTGGGTTCCTCCTGTACACCCTATGAAAAACAACAGATGTTACAGTGACATAACATTAGGACTGCGCCACTGCACTAGTTAAAGGCAAAACATATTTTACATGCCATGTGCGAAGGCACACGAACATTCCAATAATAATTTCTGAATGCTAAGAGATATTCTTTCACATAGAGGGAACATATGTTTCAGATTATTTCAATGGCTATAGTATATTTTGTTAGCGTTTGCCAATACAAGGTTTTGCAATGTGCAACAAAGTGAAGAAAAAAACATAAAAACTAGGGAAAAGGCTAAGAAAGCAGTCAGCAGAAAGTACTAAAGTAGCAGCAGAGAGCAGATGAGATCCATGTTGAGTGGGATACGTAACATATGGAACATTCCGTGCATAGTCACCATCCCAAGTATGACGATCAGAGCATGTTAGTGCATGTACAGAGCCACAGCCACTCACATACTATTTATACTGACTCTCAGCTGACTCTGTCTAACAGCCCCTCTGCTCTCACATTGTGCAGTCGACTGCTTGGAATCCCTGTTCCCATTATTATTTCTCTGTCACTGGAAACATATACACTTCCCGGCATGTGCACTGATTTCCCACTTTGTGCAGATATGCTAGGAATGCAACATACGGCAATAGGGACGGGCAGCTCCACCTCTAGCTGGTTCATTTGCTCTACCATGACACCCTCTTTTTCTCTTCAACATATACTATACAGGTATGGGATCCGTTATGCTGAAACCTGTTATCCAGAAAGCTCCAAATTATGGAAAGGCTGTCTCCCACAGGTTCTATTTTATCCAAATCATCCAAATTTTTTAAAAATGATTTCCTTTCTCTGTTATAATTAAACAGTACTTTGTACTTGATCCCAAACTAAGATATAATTAATCCTTAATGGAAGCAAAACCAGCCTATTTAATATTGACTAAGTAGACTTAAGTTAAGAAGATCCATTATCTGGAAAACCCCAGGTCCAGGCCATTTTGGATAACAGGTCCCATACCTGTGACTGCAGCATGGAAAGGGCACACTGTCATACCTTTATTTTCCCACGTGTAAACAATCGTGTTTAACCTTTTCTCATAGATTTAATATCATTATTAGAAAAGGTAGAAATGAACTCCAAATCACTGGGGTCATGGGGAACTATAATCCCCAAACCACATACTTCTTTTTTTAAAAAAAAAAAAACACACAAGGTACTGGTGCAGATTGTGCAGTCTCCATCTTGCTGCCTGCTACTTGTATCTCCAGCACTGCTGTAGATTGACACATGCACCATGAAGAACTACTTTACTACTGTACTGTGCTTGCATTTTGGGCTATGTGTCGTAGGTAGTGATGGGCGAATTGGTCCCATTTCACCGAAAAATTCACGAAATGGCAAAAACATTGCATCAATTTTGCGTTAAAGTCAATGGGCATCTGAATAATATTGACAGGCGCGAGTGACTTTTCCGATGTGCGTCAAAATTTTTTTTTTTATTTGCAGGCAGAGAAACTCGGAAACTCACTGCTAATTCGCACCTGGTGCATTTATTTGCCCATCATTAGTCTTAGGTGATACATGGAAGCAAACAGTACAATGTCAGCATACTGCTCCACACTAATGAACCCCAGCAGGGTCAGAACTAGGGGTAGGCAGAATAGGCCCATGCCTAGGGTGCTTTAGGGGGGCCCTCAGCCAATAAACACACATCTCTGCCTCCTCCTCTAACTCCAGGTTTGGAGAAGTTGCAGAGCAGAGAGAGTGAGAATTTGCATAGCGCAAGTGGTGGAAGGAAGGTGGGGTTGGACAGAGAGAGAAAGTTGCCGACTGGAGAGGAGAGATCTAGGGAATGGGACAGATGAAACTAGAGTCTTCCTTTGGGCCCAGCTCTGTACCCAAACCCAGATATAAAAGAGCACCATCCTGGGGTAGGAGGTCGGAGATTAGGGACACTGGGGTTCATATATATGCAGAATGATTTGCACAGTGATCATATTTGCCCTCCACTTGTAATATAGCCGGATAAGATTGGTAATTTAATGTGCAAGCATAGTTGCACTTTTTTTTTTTATTGCACCCATCTCATTTCAAATATTTGTACTTTTTGTACAAAAACACAAAATAATATAAGCTATAAAAATTAGTGATGGGCGAAGCATCGAAAATTCGCCAAACGCATTGACGTCAGTGGGCGTTAAAATAATTTTGTCGTGCAACCATTTTTATACATGCAACTTTTTTTGTCCAAATGCATTAAAGTCAATGGGCGTCTGAATAATTTTAACGTGCTGCAATTTTTATGCGTGTGACGAATTTTGATGCACAACAATTTATTTTTATTTTTTTGCGGCAGATTTTCTGGCGGTGAATTTTCGACGCAGTTTTGCAAAAACATTTGCGGGCAGCGAAAATTCACCCATCACTAATAATAATAAAACAGTACCTTGTACTTGATCCAAACTAAGATACCAAAACAAGCCTATAAGGGTTATTTCATGTTTCCATGTTTTTCTAGTAGACTTAAGGTACAAAGATCTAAAGTATGGAAACATCCATCATCATCAAAGATCCATGATCTGGAAAACCCCTGGTCCTGAGCCTTCTGGATAACAGGTCCCATACCTGTATAAGCTCATATTTATGATATACCCCAATGTAGCACAGTGCTGTGTGTGTAGTGGACAATTGTCCTAGTGGATTTGTCACGGCATAAGCATCTGATTCACTTGGTGCAGTTGCCTCTATGGACACAATGTGCTTAGGGAACCCTGGGATTGTGCTGGTACCAATAACAAATAATCATACACTTGCTATTATTTTTCTACATTAGATTAGAATAATCGCATATGTCAACTGGTTGCTGCTCAGCGTTCATAGCTGAGTCATGATGTCAGCAATATAATAATAGTGACATCATGCATCCTATCCTTCCATAGATCACCAATGCCCTGTGCATAAAGCTATCCAGGGTAGCTCCTAGTGATTATATAATATTCTTATTATCATATCTACTCGTGTAGTCTCACATACTCTAGCCTGTATGATTCCTCTTGTCTAGAATGACTCATGCCAGACATCATACAGTATATCTTTACAATGATTCCTTTCTGAAATAGCACAGCTACTGTAGCCTTTAAGCAGCCCTTGCCTTTCTGCCGACATCCATCTCCTGTCACTCCCATGTGCTGACTGATTGAAGATCATAAGAGCTTTGCTTGAGTAGCACCTGGGGGCACGGATGCTGTTTAAACTTGACCTCAAAGGGTTAAATGTCTCCCGGTGAGTTTCTCTCTCTCTCTTGTGAAGATGATGCAGCTCTTTCACCATCAGGAAATGATCGCTGGTGACAGTGAGTAAGCCAGTAAATATTTGGACATGGCAGTTAGTCTGTCTGGCCTATTTATATATGTGATTTACCTGCTGTCCCTTCAGCCACTTTAGTTTGCTCCGAGATTTGTCATTGTGTGTCTACCACGAGAAAAGAGGAAGACAGATTTACCATTATTTACTAACATTGGAACCTCATTGGTTAATGGGTTCAGTTGTAAAGTTCGAAGTTGAATAAGCGGCGACGCTGATGTCTTAATGCTCCCATCAGCGCAGGAATATTGTAGTTATCACCATGCTTGGTGGGAAAATTTAAGGGGTCATTTATTATTTGCAGGGCAGGGGTCAAAGTGCGAAAAACAGGAGCAATTTACCATATGCACAGGTTGCAATTGCTCCAGGTTTCTGCACTCCAAGACCTACAGTATGTGCCTGATGATCAATACAGCTTTGCCTGCAATTAGCAATGCTGTATTCATGGGTGGGGGGGGAAGTATGTAGGTCTCCCTCCCTCCTGCCCTTTGCTAGTCTCCTAATTCATTGTGCAAGAATCAGATGCCTACATTAGGGAGTACAGTCAAGTGAAGGCTGTATCAAGGCCCTCTACTGTAGGACACTACTGTCTTGTGCCTGCTGATGCTGCACTCTGCACCTTGCAAAGCCAGGCCCTGGACAGGATTGTGCCCTCTGAATGAGCACAAAGGGCACATCTTTTCACCCTTTAAGGGCAAATTTATCAAAGTGTGATATTAGAACTTAACATAGTAAAATTCCACTGCCCCCTATTCATTCCTATGGGATTATGAGAGGCTCTAAACTTTCACCAATTGATCAATATACCAATAAAAGTCCCATAGAAATGAGAGTGGTGGGGAGCTCTAGTTTCACACTTTGATAAATCTGCCCCTATATTTTCTTATACCTCTGTCTGGGTTCTAAGCATATAAACCCTTCTGTGTGTAAACCCCATTGTGACCTTTACCTGATAACTTCCTTGTACTTGTCCTAAAAGCTTGTGAGCAACATGTTGCTCTCCAATCCCTTGGATGATGCTCCCAGTGGCCTTAAAGCAGGTGCTTATTTTTGGATACCTGGCTTTGGTTGCATAAAAACTAGGTGAACTTCCAAACAGAACCTCCTGTAGACTGACAATTCATGTAGGCGCTACCAAATAGTCATTCATATCCTTTATTTGGCACCCCAAGGGTTTTTTTCATGGTTGTGTTAAAACTCTTTTTACATTTGAATATAGCTCATGGGTAATAAAGGTTGGGGACCCCTGCTCTATAGCATTAACATATCCTGAAATGCTTATTTTTTAAATGGTGGCACAATTACCAACTTGAGCATGCAGCAGGGTAGGGGGGTTGCGGCGAGGTAGGGGATAGTAGCGTTGGGCGTAGGTAAAGGGGGAGGCAGCAGATATGGCAGGATGAAATGGAGAAAGTAATAAAAGATGGCCAAACTTGGCTGATGCTGACAGTAACATTTTATCAGTGTTGCCCCAGTTGCACCTCTTCCACTGTAACTAAAGTAAAACTCCAACTGAAAGCCAAAAGTAAGGTAGTTCAACAGCAGCTTTGAGGTTATAGATTATTTACAGCCTTGTTTAGCATTCAATAAACCATTCAAATTGTTTCTGCAACTGGGACAGGCAGCAGCTTCCTTTCTAAGTATTCCTACCCATGCCGGGGGGAAAGTGAACAGCCTGTCTGCCTCGTGTAAGGAAACACACTTGCTATATAAAGAATGTGCTGGGACACAGCTGACACCAGCATGTCCGAACACTTCTGACCGAAAAGGGCGCAGCCACATTCCTAGATTGTGCCAAGAGTCCAGGAATTGTTTCCTCATATTGACACCCTGTAAATTGTGATCAAGGGGCTTCAGTCATCTCACGGCTTTCACTGAAATGTGTTTTAAATCTGGTTCTAGGGCGGGCCATGTGTTTGATCAGCACTACAGATAGGCCATTAGTATAGGCAGGCTGGTGGTATGCAGTGGCACAATAAGAGCTGTGTAGAGGGGATGCTATGATTAGGAATTTTGAAAACAATAACATACTGTTAGAAATAGAACTAAGAGCAGAGTTTAGTTTGGTAGCAGATGGCTTAAAGGAATTGTTCAGTATAAAATAAAACCTGGTTAGATAAATAGGCTGTGCAAAATAAAAAATGTTTCTAATAGAGTTAGTTAGCCAAAAATGTCATCTATAAAGTTTGGAGTGACTTGATGTCTAAAATAATAGCCAGAACACTACTTCCTGCTTTGCAGCTCTCTTGGTTTCCTCTGATTGGTTACCAGGCAATAACTGACTGGAGGGGGTGCTACATGGGTCATAACATTTTGCTTTTGAATCTGAGCTGAATGATAGGGATCAAAAGCAAACCCACTAAACAGTTATGTCCCATGTGACCACAAGCTGATGCTACAGGGCTGATTATTAAATTCTGATGCTAGTTGCTCTGGTTTCTGTGCTGCCATGTAGTAATTATCTGTATTAATTACTAATCAGCCTTATATTGTGACATTTCTATTCTATGTGTACGATATATTGTGAGTGGGTCCCCTCAATAAGTGACATCAGCACAGAGCATGTGCAGTAAATCAGCAGAAAATGAGGGAGCTACTGGGGCAACTTCTTCACTGCTAAAATACAGTACCGTAGTTGCCTTGTGCTGGTACAGATGCCCAAAACATAACATACATTTCTAGCCTACTTCTTTAGTTCAGCTTTAGTTCTCTTTTAAAAATGATAAATTCATTAGAAGTGTAAGTCTTATAAAGGCTATAAAATGCTGCACAAAATGCCATTACAATCTAATTGTTGGCTTAGTGACCAAGTCAGGGTTAGGCAAATTTGCTGAGTGGATCTTACAGTGTATGCCCAGCTTAATGCATATCATGGCTGCAAAAGTTCAAAAGGTACCCTGGGAGGGTGGAGGAGCTTGAGACTGGGGTGGGGCCTTACTGGAGCGGGGAGAGCTGTGACTTGGGCCAGGGCCTGTAACAGGGGTGGGGTCTGAGGCGGCAGTCCCGGTGGGCCCCAGACACCCCAGTCTGACACTGGACAGGGCTGGTCTGCACCCACAATCTTTTTCGTCTTTATTATGGTGCAAAGTGCAAAGTACAGCCAGGCCCCTCATATTTGGAAAAGGGACACTGCTGTGTATTTTCCATAAAATATGGCTTATTATATATATATATATATATATATATATATATATATATATATATATATATATATATATATATATATATATATATATATATATATATATATATATATATAAAATAAAATAAAATATATATAAATGTTTGCACATTATCCATTTTGTTAACTCACATGGATATGATTTACTTATAATCTTTAATAAAACATGAAGTAAGGAAATGTATTTATCTGTACAGGCTGCCGTACCGCAGCGGTGTATCCAGTCCAATGTAAGGCTGCCCCAAAGAACAAATCTTGAGGTCAAACGCCTGTAAGGTTTTATAGAAAAGCAGCTTTTAAATTCGTTCTGCTCCTTTTATCCTGTGGTTTTTGTTTGTTCATTTGCTGTAAATCCCCTGTTTAATATAATTTGATGGCAGTATAATTTAAGTGCTGCGTGACTTGCTGGAACTGAATATATAAATACAGATAAATATTTCTCAGACAGGGTAATTTTATTTATTAATTAAAATCACACTGAAACATTAACGCAAATTATGCTTCTATTTGTTATTATTGAGGGTTACATAAACGTCATCTTGCAGCAGGAGCATGCAGCAAAGTCTTAATTTTTTTTTAAGAACCAGCTTTAAAGTGTAGCTCTTTAGTTCTAGCTGAATTATAGTTGCCATCATTCCTGGGGAACTGTTAGAGTAATGCTGTCCATGTGTTGGCTGCAGAGTTAGCTGAATGGGCTATGTTCTGCAATAAGTTTGTATAGGTCATTTATAAAGTGTAGGGCACAATATGGCATTTTTTTTGCACTTTTGCACCCTGTCCTATACTTTGCAACTTTGGTGCCAGTATTTGCACTCCAGAAAAGACATATATGCCCCTCCAGTATACTTGCACATTCAAAGCTCTGGCAGACTCATGTGCAAAGGATCCCAGTCCTCACTACCTGTCCTATGGCCAATGCAAGAGGTTAAAGGGATTTTGTCATGGATTTTATGGTGTAGTTTTTATTTCTATATGACACTTTTACATTACAGATAATTCACTTTACCATGTAAAATGTTATTCCTGAACCAACAAGCGTATTTTTTAATTATGTAGGCAGTCATCTCAGGTCATTTTAGTACTACTTGCAGTTAAGCTATTGTTTCTCCTACTCAATGTAACTGAAGGAGTTTCAGTGGGACTTGGCTTTTTACTATTGATTGCTATTCTCATATCATATTGTGTTAGGGAGCTGTTATCAAAGTACAAGTCACATAAATGAGGGCACCTAGAAAACTAACAATACAGTGGTCAATAGGAGCTGTTTTAAAGCATTTCTTAATGTAAAAATGAGTCCGGGATTGAAGTTCCCCCAAAGTCCAGCAACTTCTTTTAGGGCCCTCCTCTGCCCATACAAAAGCTCTACAGAAATAGACGATGTTGCTGTATCCCTCAGAGGGGAGGGGAGATAACAGAAAGTTTATATAGTGTAGTAATTTCAATATTAAATAAAACACACCCACAGTGTCCTCCAACACTTATTAAAACACTTTTTCACTGTGATACAGAGGAAAGATACCCTTGTGTATTAAAATAGGTTATTCACCCTGTGTGTTCATTTATGGCTTTTTCACCCTTATTTCAGACAAGAGATAAGGCAGGTGGGTGGATCTGTAACTAAGGGATAGTGAGGTTAGCAACACAACTCCGGATTGTTACTTTCCGGTGGTATTATATACTCACAAGAAGTGAGTTTCAACTAATGTGAAACACAGAGAGGATGGTCTCTTGTCCAGGCTCCTTCTTCCTAATTATCTTGGTGGGGAGATAAAACAGATATTCTGTGCAGAAGCGCTTTTAAAATATTTTAATTAAAAAAGTAAAATCACACTCACAAACACACTCTGGTAAAGCACATTGAAATGTCCTTGTGGCACTAGGGTTTCCTCGGCGTCCCTTTGTGCTTGTTTTTTAAATGTCACGAGCGGCACTGCTCCAAATCACGGGCGTAAACACGCTCTGCGCTTCTGCAAGGTAAGAGTAATCACGATGATGCGTTTCGCCTATCGGCTTCCTCCTGAGCGATGACGTTTCCTGCTCTCTACTGCTGATTTATCTCCCATCGTTTTTTTCTTTTTCAACAAGTCCCTTCAAAAAACGTTATTTCTCTATCACGTTTCACACTCCTTGCATGCTAAAATGAAGCAATTTCCTTTATACAAATCACAATAATGTATATTGCTTCACAATATATTATAGTCAGTCTAGAAAATACAGTCTAAAAAATACACTTATAGTTGCAATAAAATCACTAAAAAATTGCTCATAAAAAGAATCTCTCCACTTTAAATTTTGACCCATTTCTTTAAAATAGGGATGGGGGATGCGAGGGTTTTTTGGTTTTTTTAATCCAAAAAAGCTCTAAGGTTAAAATCCACATTTAGACCTAAATGTGGATTTTAACCTTAGAGCTTTTTTGGAGTCAAATAGACATTTTTTTGTGTACCAAATGAATTGGAGTCAATGGACGTTTGTTCTTGTGCCAAATGCATTGGAGTCATTGGGCATTTTTCCTCACTTTTCCTCCCATGCTTTTCTTCCCAAAACAAAACTCTTGGCAAAATTCTAGCACACATTTGCAAAAAATGTCATGAATTTCACCACAAATCTGTTTAAACAAACTGTATTCAACCCTAGTTATAAAGTTACAGTTTAGTGACTCATGTAAATGCACCCATCTAGCAAAGTTGCCTTCAACAGAAATTGGTACAACTATAGAGCATAAGTTCCTGAATAATCTTTGCACCAAACTCGTTTGCAGCCACATGATCTGATATCACTAGTTTACTTTGCTCTGGCCCTGTTTTATCCAAGGCATTCCAAGGTAACCCTGTCTTCTTGTTGGCCTTAAAAGCCTTTAGACATGATAGATCCCCAGACAAGATTTGATAAGATTTCCTCACCTGTCTTATTGTTCCAGCATATTAATGACACAATTATAGCCAGTCTTTCTTATTACCCATTGACGTATGAATAAAATATTTGCTTATTTTAGGACGTCTTTATCGAAAAAATATAACACATTATAAATAAAATGCTTTGACCCTTAAAATATGGTGAAGAACATAAATCAATATATTGTAAACATTGTTTTATTAGAGACTCTACCATGACCTTGATGGTTTGCCTCTAGCCTTAAAAAGGGTTTTATAGGATTATAAATTTCTGATTAATCAATGGGTAAAATATTAAGAAATCTTTGAACCAGGTTCCAATGATTTAGTGCCATCATTACAATGTCATCAATAGGAACCATAACATCTTTTAACTGATCTTGATTGTTTATCTGAATATACTTCACAAGCACAGGCCTCTTTTTCGATAGACTGATTTATTTTGAATCTCCCCGCCTAGTTTTAGTTCAGTATCATCGCTGATAAGATTCACTTTTTATTTATTGGAATCATTTAATTTGCTTTATGGCCGTAGGGAGGAACTTTCATACAATTAACATCATTAAGAGTGTCAAAATGAAGATTACATGGGGATGTTTTATAATAAAATAATATTTTCAGTATAAAATATGCTTTAATTAAAATACTATAGCGGGAAGGAGTTTTGTATTTACTCATAAAGGCATAATTACTGTGCATTGGGGAATATCTGTTTGTTGTTCATTCCTTCTAAATATAGACTACCGTAAGTATACAGCTAAATTAAAATCTTCATAACGCTAACAAATCTATGATGTCCTGCATAATTAATTTAGCTCGGCCTCAGTGTATATGTTACACATATGTACAGTATGTGGTGTTTATCAATATATATTCTGTGTAATGTCACGCATGACTTTCTCTGCAGAATGATAAATATAATCCATTTATAAAAGCAATATGAGTTTGGTTACCCTAAGATTAGAACGCGTGCTGTGATGGTCATTAGATAAGACATTGGTATAATTTGTATACAATAATTAAAGCTGAGTATGTAGTGAAAGTGTTGATTATATATAGCCTGCTCACTTATAGAGTCAGCATTGGTTAAAACAAGTAATAAAGCACATTGTAGTCAAGGGTAGTCAATTGCCCATGGATTCATTTGCATTAAATTGAAGTAGAACAGGTCTGTAACCATTTTTTGGCACACTCGCTTACAATAGGATCACACTACCTTAGACAGGTTGCATTTATCTGCTGGCAATTCAGCAAACCTGAAACACACCCCCCCCCACAGAAATTTGGGAGAGATTGGTAAACTGGGATCTTACAAGACAGTGCCTCCACTTAATGGACACTAAGGATACACATCAGGGGGTCACGCTAAGAAACTAGGAAATAAGATATGCAACAACAATGAACGTTATATAGAAATAAAGAAATGCAATGGCCATTTAATACATTCAGTCACTTTTTCATTGGGGGCACATGGGATAACCAGTCTGATTAACTAAATAACAAAGTCCAAAGGTAATAAATAAGGGCACAATTTAGTTAATCGTACTATGTCCCTCCCAAGAGCTTTTTTCTATAGGTTGAGTTATCTTACCCTAAGTATTTCTCCTTCAAAAAACTAGTCGTTTCCATGTAGCAGGCCCTGTAACAAGACCTGTCCTCATAGGGGCCACACACACTGGAGTTCACTGGCAGCTCTGCAGAGCTAACACTCTCCACAATGACACCAGTCACCTCCTGGATATCTAGCAGCTTGGTATGAAACAGGATAAGGTCACTGTGCAGTTGCAGCTCTGGCCCAGGTCTGGACTTGGAGTTAAAATAGGCTCTGGCATTTCAGGTACAAAGCGGCCCAAACATCCCCCACCAGCCCAATAAATAGTAAGTGTCTATGGCATCTTACTGCAGCCCCTGATTGCCAGTCTGGGCCTGCTCTGGCCTCACCTCCTGGCTAAGCTCAACATGTGCAGATGAAAAATCTTCTTTGCTGTCTTGGAAAGTCTTTTTTTATCTGGCTGGAAGACTATAGTGTCCCATTTTGTAGCTTTGGCACCAAAACAAGGCTTTCTCTGGGCCCTCCTTCTTTCTCAGATGTACTCTGCGTCTCCCAACATACTTCAGGCACCAGATTCCCCACCAATCAAATTGTTCCCCTGCCTGTAATTGGACTGGATAATGCCATAGGTGCAGAAGCTAATTGGCCTAAAAAGACAGCAGGCAGAACTGGAGGAAGATCTCCTACAGGTCCAAAATCAAATCTATGTGCAATATGCTTGTCAGAGACTGAAAATGCAGAATGCTTTTACTAGCATGCAACATATAAATGTCAACTCACATATTCATTTATCTTATCAATTTGCTCATAACAAAGTGACACCTAAAAGAAAACATAGCTGTTTAAGCCATTCAGCCATAGTTTCAAAAATATTTAGGACAGCAGTAAATCTGGCACTGACCTTCAAGTTGGGATTTCAGGAGTATCTAGAAGAACAATTAGACATTCTCTCCAAATTCATAACATGCCTTCAGTCTGGACTCCCAGACACTTCTCTGAGAGGAGCCAATTCCACAGTTTGGGAAACACTGATATACTGTAGGTCATTATCATTAAGTAAAACTACTTCTGTATCCATTTCTTGGAATATTTCTTAAAATATTTTCACTTTATCATTCATGAATTTTTCATAGTTGCCAACATAAAAAATAGAAAGTAATGATAAGAAATATTTTATTTCCCATAATAATGTGTGCCAGTAATATCAGCTGTACACCCAATCCTTGGCATCTCAGAATCATGACTATACACACAATGACATCCTATGTATAATCGTATGTGTTACTGGAAGCATTAGAATTTGTTACTAATGGGATTAAGGTCCTTCCTGTAATTATCAGCATTTATCCATCTACTTTGCATAAATGTAGTGGTCATTTAGAAATCAAAACCTATTAGGCATTATGTAATGAGACTTGAATGTACATTAGCACTAGCAAGAACACACGGAAAAGAACATGTGAACAATGTAAATGCTGTGCATCAAAGAAAGATAATATTTTTTTCCAAAATCCAAAAACATACAGGCAGGTTAATTGACTTCTGATGAAACTGAACCAAGTGTGTTGTGTGAATGTGATAGGCACCTTAGACTGCAACCTCCATTAATGTGAATGATGAACATCTCTGTAAAGAGCTGCTCAAACGTGTTGTCGCTCTATAAATAAAGACTCAATATATTCTTATAAGAAATTTGCTAACACGGAAATCAGTCGGAGGAATTATAGATGCTAACATAGATGCAGAATTGTGCCAGGTGATAAACAGTATCATACACAAATTTGCTTATGTCTATTTGTTCCACTCATTAGTTTACCAGTTGGGCCTCTTTCACTCATGGCAGAACACTCTAACACACTGTACTTAACACTTGCCTTGACTAGGTATAGGTGCATAAAGCTGAAAAATATAGCTAGGTAAATAGTTGGGCCCATTATATGGACGTTACCCTGAAGTGGCATGGCATTTTGATCATAAATATGTAACTAAAGACATTGTTTTTGACTGTATTTGGACATGGTGAATCTATGTCCCCTCTTTTTTTGTAAGTTTGCAGTAAATTTGAACAAATTTAATACCTGATTATTGTGGTCACAACTACTTTAGAATTCTGGGAAGGAATGTTGTGTTATAGGTAAACATACATTATATATTGTGCCAGTTATATCCATTTAGCAATTGTTTGGCTAATAAACTCTTGCAGGCAGTGATGAGTGAAATTTTTTGCCAGCTTGATTTGCGGCAAAATTCCACATTTTACCATCTGCAATCACAAAACTGCGGCAAAAATTTGCAGCAAAAAAAATGTGCTGCGACAAAAAGTCGCAAAAAGAAAAACGCCCGTAAAAAAAAAAAGCCCACTGACTTTAATGCATTTGGACAAAAAAGTCGCCATAAGAAACAACATTGATTGATTTTAATGCATTTGGACAAAAAAGTCACCATAACAAAAAACGCCCATTGACGTTAATGTATTTGGAGAGTGAAAAATTGTCACGCATGTAAAAAATTTGTCGCTTGTAAAGGAAATTTAAACGCCCATTGACTTGAATGCATTTCGCAAATTTTTCAATATTTTGTGAATTTTTTCGCAGTTTCACAAATTTTTCAGCAAAGCAAAACAGGACAGATTCACTCATCACTGCTTGCAGGTACTCTAGAGCTAACAGGATGAATCTGTACAGTTTCACCAAAAAAATGAACGAGCCATTGCAAATTCTCTAAAATACTCTAAAAACATTAACATTTTTTCACAATACATTGGAGACTATGGGCTTTTTTTGCAACAAAAACAAGTGAACATTTTTTCCCATTAAAACTAAGCAGCATTCCATAATATCTGAGTTTGCCTCCTACTCTTTGAGAAGGATTTATTTAATGAGAATAACATTTGAATCATCTAACCTACTACAAACTGTCATGCATTTTTTCTTTATTTTTAGTTTGAAGTTTGTTAAAATCGAGTTAATTGTTAAGTTTTACCTTTGTTTACCAGTAAAGCCTCTTAACAGACCAATGGATCTTTCATGTGTTCCAGCACAGAAATAAACATATAAAAATCACAAAGATGTTTGTCTATAAGAGCCCTTAGAGTTATGACTAAATTCATACTGAGCAAGTTCAAATTGTATCATTCAAATATACACCAGTTTACATTATCAATGTGATTTGTGGCTAATTGCACCAGAAGGCTAGCTATATCGTCAACGGGACCTCTTCTACTTTCTTTGGGACTTGACTATGACTGACGTTCTCTCAGCAGATCTAGTTGTCAAAATACCCTAGAGCAGTGGTTGTAAGTTTTTTCTAGTTCAATTCCACATTGGAGGTCTAACCTTACCTTCAATAAGGACACCTTATTATAAAACATTTTGAAATACAGGAAAACATTGGCGTCATTGGTCCAGGACAGTATAAGAAATCTCAATTCTCAACTGAACTTCAGAATAGACTTTCAGGTGTATCAAGGTAAGCAAATGTGTTTTCTCCCCAACTCTCAGCTAAATTAGCATTGAGACTGAGCCCCTCAAAGTTTGGGACCCCCTGTACTAGAAGTTAAATGCATAATCTGTAAACCAAATGCACAGCCTCACAGGCTCAGGCTAAATCTTTGCAATGCAGAACTGACCCTTTTCAAGGAAAAGCTCTGGTGCTTTTATTGGAGCTGTGTGTTTTCTCTGAATTTACATCAGACTCCTTTGAACCTCTCCACCCGTGTGCCCTTTCCCCCATGCACTATTTAGCAAGGGTTGGTTAACAGCCTAAGTGCCCAGTGCAAACACTATACTGCAAACATATATTGCATGAAAGTAGTATCACCGTTTGGTAACAAGTATAGCAAATACATACATAGCCGTCCTTCATGTACAAATTTGAGAAACAGTCCAAGAGTTTGTATTTTGGGAAAATACTGTAACTAAAATTCTGTAAAATTGAGCACTGCAATATAGGTATATACTAATTCCAAATTTGGCAAGCTTGAGTTTGAATTACATATTAATCCTACATTTCATAATGGTTTAGCAGAAATGTTGGGTGAAACATTTTTTAATGCAGCTGATAAGGACTGCTGAATAGGTATGGAAAGGATGTATAAATAGCGCTGTTACTCAAAGCAGATATTCTGTGTTTGTAAATGTGAAAATCATTGAATTATTCAGTGCTTTAAAACAGAAACTTGGCTGTTTAAAAGTGAAATGTATTCAGCATTCTGGTAATGATGAGAATGGGGAATGAAAAGTCAATCCACCTTTATACATTTCCTTCAACCCTTGGAGGAATATAAAGAAGTTTAGGCTCTCTAGTCAACCCACTCAGTCAATTTAAGGGGAAGGAAGTCCAGAACGTCCATGAGGTCCAACCAAGTAGTTTATGTGAGTTGCAACAAGGGCTAGTTTTCCTGAAAATCATTATGGGTGGTTAATCATTTGTATGTTGAGGGGTTGTTATTTACAGTAACATGTATAATAAATTAAGATGCAACCTCAGTGTCAGTTATTGGGGAAGAAGAAGGGACCTGGGTATTGAGGATCCACAATTTAGGGTATTTTAAAGGAATAATGTTATTTAAACCAAAATAAGTGGAGCTTACAATCACATTCACACATACTTGAATCCAATTGTATCAGAAACCAATGAACCTACCTGTATGTTTTTGGAGTCTGGGAAGGAGCTAGAGTCCTTGCAAGTATCAGGGACTCCATTGAAGGCAGAAGGGCTAACTACTGCACCCGCATTCTGCCCATTAATAAAGGATTACAGAATCCCTTAAAGGGCTGTAATAAAAGAAACAGTAGGAAGTCCCGGCCCCATAGAGCTATGATTCATGGGGCTTATTTTCCATGTGTCTTTTTCAATTGCAGCCGGAATACTTTTCTCTATATTATGAATTGCCATTCTGTTAAAAGTGATCATTTGTATAACACTGTGTTTATAACATCCTCTGAGTCTTATAAGGGACATACTGTATACTATATATCAACATTCAAATTAGATTTTTTACTGCAATTGGAGTGCATTTTTCTTGCAGCAAAGATCACAAATTTGAATGAAAGTTAACAAAAGTTGCATCATTTTTGAGATATATCAAGCCCAAAAAAACCTCAAAAACTTGGAATGGGAAAATGGTGTAAGCTAAAGTCAAGCTATTTCTCAAGTTGAGTTTTTTATATTAACTTTTAGATTTGATATTCAAGATTTAAAATAAGTAAGCACACATTTATCAATTATTTTTTAGTTAGAAAAGTACTTGAAAGTTCAAAAAAATAGATTTTTGATCAAAAGTGTAGTGGCAAAGGAATTTGAGGCATTTGTTTTGCCATCCAAATTTTTCAAAATCTTCAAAGTCTGCTTATATTATATTTCTGCTTATATTTTATTTCATTTTTGCCATCCTTACTGCATTTCATTGTAGCTGCTTAAGAACCTCAGCATTGCCTATTTTTAGTAATTTAAATGTACATGTTCCCTCTAGTGATGGGCGAATAAAATAGGCAGACAAGAAATTACGGCAAATTTTTGCATTTTAGCGCAAGTGAATTAATTTGCAAAGCTGCAGCAAAAATTCACTGGTGAAAAATCCTCTGCATCAAAAATAAATAGGTGCGCGTCAAAATTGTTCGGACGGCCATTGACTTTAATGCATTTGGACCAAATCGTCACGTATATAAAAATTGATGCTCGCGTCAAAATTGACCACGTCAAAATTATTTTGATGCCCATTGACTTCAATGCCTTTTGCGAATTTTTCAGGGATTCAAAACGGCACAGATTCACCCGTCATTAGTGATGGGTGAATTTATTCACTGACAATTCTGGCAATTCGCCGGCAGCGAATAAATTTGCGAAAACTTGCTGGTGTCAAAAAAAATGTCGTTGTTTTGCAAATTTTTCGTAGTTTCTCAAATTTCGAGGAAATTTTTCGGCAAAATGCCCCAAATTCACCCATCACTACCCATCATTAGTTCACTCAGATTTATATCTCCTTTCTTCACTTCTGAGTAGGGATGGACAATTTGACCAGTTTCGTTTAGTCAAAAATTAGTCGCCGGCGAAATGTTGCCGACGCCCATTAAAGTCTATGGGTGTCAAAAATATTTTGTCGCGCGCCAAAAATGTTTTTTGACGTGCAGCTTTTTATTTTAACGCACAACGCCATACAACTCTATGGGCATAATTTTTTCGGCGAAACAAGGCAATAAAAAAATTCCTATCCCTACTTCTGAGATGCCTCTCTTTATAGTGCATGACTCCAGTACTAAACATTCTATCAAGGGTCGTATCGTTGCTATCTCTGCCAGTTTCACAGATGTGCAACTATGATAATTATTTCCTTCTATAAAGGATGTAAATTGCTGAAAAACTAAAGTATGCATTCAAATTAAAGAACATTTGCTGGAATTTTTATGAATATTTGATGTTTCTCCCTCTCCTCCTAGTATATTAACCTATAATTCATTTTTTAGTCATGGAACACCTGCATTTAACATTTCATATGCATTAGTGCTCTGGTTTATAATATTCAAGTCACACCTTTCACCCAATTTTTGATCTCTTTAATTTTTAAATAATTTAACCAACCTGCAGCTATCAAGAAATATGAACAGCTTGGAAGCACACAGATGAAATAAGCCAGATCAGCACATAACCCCAGATGATATAGTTAATTCTGAAGACAATGTGATGCATCTGTCTTATTGGAAATAAATATGCAATAAACTGCTGGTTATATTTTGGGAAGAAATTAAATTGAAACCCCCACATACTGAAAATTGCCTGTGCTGACTTCTGTCAAATCCCATTACTATCAAATATGCTGGGATTTATCTAAATGAAAGCTCATCTCTATAATAACTTTGTTTGCATATTCGGCTATGTGCATCTGTCAATATTGAGTATCAGCAATTATTTTGTCTGTTATTGCCTGACTTCATTTAACTGTTATAAAGTATGGTGATGTTAATACTTATAAATAATATGCACTGCCTAGAATTACTGTGAGAGATAATGTTGTTAGTGGGTTAGCTGTGCACTAAAAAATTAAACATATCTAAATAAAGAGCCATTGAATCATAGCAAGAGTGATATTGTTTCAAACATGGTTATAAAATAGTAGTCAAAAAGACAAGCAAACACCAAGGCGCAAATTCACTAAGCGCCGAAGCGCCGAACGATAGCATCAATTCGCTAGCGTTTGGCATTTTCGGTACTTCGCAAATTCACTAACGAACGCTGGCGTAAATTCGCTAGTGTTACTTCGCACACTTACGCCAGGCGAATTTTTGCTAGCGATGTAACTACGCAAATTCATTAACTTGCGCAGTGTACTGATGAACGCTACCTTTTACGCTAGACTTCCTTCGCCACCAAAGACCTGGTGAAGCGCAATAGAGTAGATAGGGATTGTTTCCAAAAAAGTCAAATTTTTTTCTAAGTCCCAAAAAACGCTGGCGTGTTTTCTACATGATGGGTGATAGGCTGAAAAAGAAATTTTTTTGCGGCTCCCCTCCTTCCCCCCTACATTTCCTGACTCATGGCAACTTACCTAGACAGTGGGCACATGTGTAGGGCAAAATAAAATTGATATTTGCTGATTTGAAGGTTTTCTAGGCATTTGTAGTGCAGATATGTATTCCTCCATTGAAATTTGAATTTCGCTCCGTATGCAAATTAACCATCGCTAGCAAAACTTTGCTTTGCTTGGCGAATTAACGCTAGCGCAACTTCGCAAACTAACGCTACCCCTGTGGGCAACTTCGGATTTTAGTGAATTTGTGGAGCGCTGGTGAAAATACGCCTGGCGAAGTGCGGCGAAGTTGCGCCTGGTGCAACTTCGCATCTTAGTGAATTTGCCCCCAAGTTTGCAAAATGGCAAAAATTAGCATATTTTGCAATATTTCAATCCTAACTAGCTAATGAAATGTTTTTTAGATACTATTGTCTGGTAAGTACTATACTCGATTTTCATAGTGGAGTTGTCACTCAACTAAGCAGGAGGACACATGGACAGGAACTCTCCTAAGACCCTAATCTTTGGGTTTGGTGGGCAGTTCTTTATCACCATAATACGGACATAAATCAACAAAATGCCTACATTTTTTTTTATCACTGAGATGTCTTAAATTTACATGGACTGCTTCAGAAGATCAGGTAATGGAGCAGAAGGAGGAGTTGAGGTTTTTGGAAGCCTGGAACCAGTAAATATTGAGAGCACATTCTACCTATTGCTCTTCATAAAGACAGGTGCAACTTTAAATAGTTAAGATGCAAATAGATTTTCTAGGCAGGCATGCAGATCTATGTTTACCTGGTCAAATTTGTGTTTATAAGATAGCCCTTGCCAAAAGGCTGACATCAGAGCTTCATTATTCCAGCCAGTCTCTCCAGTATCTGATTTTTGCAGTTCTAATTTTTTATGGTGTATTGACTGGTGGCGTGGTTACCCTGGCATGTGGGATAAGGCTGCAGCCACAGAGCCACACAAGAAACACCAAAAAAGCCATTAGCAACAAAAGTATTTATCCCACAGATGGCCCGGGTGAGCAGTGGGAAGGCTGGAGTTTGAAATAGATGAATTAGCCAATGAACCAGATATATTGTTTAGCAAAACCTCTGTGCTACAGAGGGTGAACAATGTAGAGCAGAGATCCCCAACCTTTTTTTTACCTGTGAGTAACATTCTGATGTGAAAGGAGTTGGGGAGCAACACAAGCATGAAAAATGTTCATGGAGGTGCCAAATTAAGGTTATGATTGACTATTTGGTAGCCTCTATGAAGTCTGGCAGCCTACAGGAGGTTCTGTTTGGCAGTACAGCTTTTTTTTTATGCAACAAAAACTTGCCTCCAAGCCTGGAATTCAAAAATAAGCACCTGCTTTGAGGCCACTGGGAGCAACATCCAAGAGGTTAGAGAGCAACATGTTGCTCACAAGCCACTGGTTGGGGACAACTGATGTAGAGTATTAATCCCAAACTAGTGGCTTGTGAGCAACATGTTGTTCACCAATCCTTTGCATGTTGATCCCAGTGGCATCAAAGCAGGTCATGGTTATAAGGCAAGTTTTGGTTGCATAAAAACCAAGTGTCCACATCAGGGCTACCAAATGGCCAATCACAATACCACCCAGGAATATTTTTCATGTTTGCATTGCTTCCCAGCTCTTTTTACATCTGTAGAGCATAGGAGACATAATAAGATGTTCCCTTGTAGGAGAGACAGTAGGGGGCAAATTTACTTAAAGGTTAATTAACCCTCGATATTCGACTGTCGAAGTTAAATCCTTCGACTTCAAATATCGAAGTCAAGGATTTAGCGTTATTCGTTCGATCGCATGATCGAACAGAAAATCGTTCGATTGAACGATTAAATCCATCGAATCGTTCGATTCAAAGTATTTTAATCCATCGATCGAACGATTTTTGTTCGACCAAAAAAAGCTAGCAAAGCCTATGGGGACCTTCCCCATAGGCTAACACTGACTTCGGTAGCTTTTAGGTGGCGAACTAGGGGGTCAAAGTTTTTTCTTAAAGAGACAGTACTTCGACAATCGAATGGTCGAATAGTCGAAAGATTTTTAGTTCGAATCGCTCGATTCGTAGGTCGAAGTAGCCAAAAAAAACATTCGAGTTTTTTTCCTTTATTCCTTCACTCGAGCTAAGTAAATGGGCCCCTAGATGTTATTGGAGTTTCAGTTGCTGCTGGGGGCAGGGCAGTAGATGAAAGATGGGCTGAAAGTGTCTCCACAACTTGTTCAAAGCAGGTTTACTGAGTTTGATAAGAATCTGTGCATATAACAAATTGATGCAAGAGTTTCCTCAGTTCAGATCACACTTTCTTATACATGGACTGATACTACTGTCAATGGCCATCAGGATTGGGTAGTAAGAACAAATTGGTAAAGGGGAACAGGCAAAATAGGCAACATCTGATATCAAGAGGTAAGAATGGGGTTATGCAGAGTCCAAGCTCAGGCATAGGTAAGTGTAAGCAAAACTCAGGACAGTCAGGAAAACAAGCCAGGATTTGAACAAGAACAACAGCTAGCTCAAGTGTGCCTAAAATCAGGCAGCCACATTGGTGTCAGTCTAAGATTTAAATATAAAATATTAACAACAAATGTGTTTTTGAAGTATCCCCTGTGTTCTCGCATGCGTGCTGATATATATTTTATGTGCCCAAACCAGTGCCAACATCCTGCCATAGGCACTGTCTGTGCCACCATAATGTAGAGTGACATCACTCAGCACAGTTATTGCTGAAGACTTCCTTTAGCACCAACATATGTATAAAATACATAAAAAAAACCATAAAAAATGAATTGACAAGTAAATATGGATTTCAGATTAAAACAAAACAAACGCCTAAACTTTTTTAAAGATGTGATACTATTTGCATTTAAGTATGTTCAAACAATGCTTTACTCTCCCATTTTAGAGCAAGTATTTTTATTAGTCTTCCCTGTTTATTGCAAACATATTTTCTGCAGAAACGTCTTCGTAAAGTAAATACGATATAATGTATCTTGTGTGAATGATGTTACTTCAAAGCACACTCAGGAAATTCCAAATTCAGTTGATTCTGCTTGCTGAATTTGTTATTCAGTTCATAAATAGTTAATAGGATTCAGCGGCAAATGAGATGCTTATGTAATGACTGCAGCGCATAAAGTACACACTCATGAAAGTCAAATATCCTCTTGCATTCACTAATTTTATTAAATTACATCAGTGTAAGTCTAACCTGCTTTATATCATCTTTTCATGTTTCCAATATCACCCATTATGCTTGTCTTTATATTGGACATTGAGGAAACTTCTAGTGCATTTTCTAAAATAAATGGGGAAATACAGTGTACGACAAGGGGACTCCACAAATGACCCTTCATTTTCAGCCATCCTACTGAACCCCATTGTTACATAGCTCAATAAAACACCAGGAGCCAGCATTACCCCAAGGCAATATTTAAAGCCAGAATTCCATAAGCTACTATGCTCTAATGTTCCTCACTGAAGACTTGTGATAAGCACTATATTATCATTATATCTACCACTGAATATTAGGCTGCCTCTACCTACAGAGAGCATGGCCCCACACTCTGTTACCAGCAGGAGCTGCATCTCCCACCATGAGAAAAGTTCAGCAGCCCTGCTGTTGGTCCTGAATCTGCAGTGTCTCGATGACAGGAAATCCAAGCAGGCTGCCCCCTAGAACAAGTACTAGTAGAGTCTGTATCATTCAATCCACTGTGCAGTCACAGGAGAGAACCTCATTACTCCCTCTTCTAAAATTTCCTGTGCAACTTAAAATACATTATCATATATCCACTGTTTTGATCCAGAGGAAGGTAAAAAAAAACCCAACCTGAAGCCAGTGCCAATTGTGCCTCAAGAGGGAAAAAATTTCTTCCTGACCCCAGGGGCGATCAGAAAAATTCCTTGAATCAAGAATATTACATTAATTTAACATGAATAATACCATGCAGACTCTCACATTTATACTGTATAAGCATACAAAGCTATAATATAATGGTGCATTCAGGAAAACATCCAAACCCAGTTATTAATAGATAATGTGAGGAAAGTACCTGGTGGCCCAGTGGTACAGTGGGGATGTCTGCCCCACTCCGCCCTCTTTGGTTGCGCGGCACTTCCAGGTCTGGCGTGTGAATGCCGGCGCGTATCTTTTTGGCTTTGGCGTAGTGAGTGACATCATCATAGGCGTGAAATTCAAATATTTAAAGAACTCGCAGTTAGTTACATGTTGCCCAATGTAGATCTAGCTTGCTAGTTCCTGTGGTGTGATTTCTAGTTGGTTATTCTGTGTCTGACCTTGCCTGTCCCTGTTATTGCCTTATTGCTGCCTGTCCTGACTCCTGCCTGTACTAGACCATTCTCCTGGATCCTGATTCAAACCCGCTACATTAATATTCCGACTTGATCTGTGACCTCAACTACACTTCTGTCTCTCGATTCTGTATTGTGCCACCTGATCTGGTATCGACTCAGCCTGTCCTTTGATCACGCTCCTTTTCTCTGTTCCTGTTTGCACATACAGTTCCCTTGCTCACTCAGAACCTTCTCCTTGGTCCTCTCACATTAAGAAAACCAAAAATAATAAAAACACAAAAATATATATTAGGACATAATGAGTGGAGGCCTAACACGTTTAGTGCCTATTGGGGCACTTACTCATAGGCTCCAACAGGCAAGAAATGAGTTAGGCCTCCATTCAAAAAATAGTTGTGTGATAAATAGTGATAGCCCCTTAATAGCTATAGAACATCTTTAGCTAGCATCAGGTACAAAAGCAAGCAGACCTCCTACCTTTATATCCCAATCTTCTTCTTCCTTCTAAAACAATAGGGAAAGATTATGCTGGAATACCATGAGCAGGCCATTTTTTCGCCCTATCCTTAATGGAAATCTTCATATTGACACAATGGCAACCAATGTTACCTAGGATATCTGGCCTGGCCTGGCGCTGCTGGGGACATGGGAAAGGCCTGCCTTAAGCTTGCCAGTGTTGACTCTTTAGCTGGCAAATGCTTTTTTAGCACAAAGGGGCAGACTTTTGCATATATATATATATATAACACACACACACACACACACACACACACACAGTACAACCCTTAAACATATTTCTGTACAATTGTTACCAATACCACAACTGCAGTGAGAGCTGGAAATTCCAGTACCTGCACATTAGGTGTTTGTGAAGAGATTCTCAGTGGTGTCAGTACAAGCTGAAAAAAAAGATTCATGACTTTAGGAAGTTTATCAGAAGAGACACAAGCCTAGGGCTTTTCACATGCACCGCCTCATGATAGCACATACAATAAACATAGTTCTTACAATTGATGTATCTGTAATTCCATTGTGCATGGGAAATCATTCTGCCATCCATAGAGCAACAGTATCTCATATAGTTGTCACATCTCCCAGTGAGTATATACATTGAAAAATCCCTGCTGACAGAAATATTTAAAACTTGCCCAAACTATATTCCTTTTAGTGCCAATTATTTTTCCCATAGCAACTCTGCAATTCATGTGAAGTATCGCACGGCAGTTTTATTTTGTTTGTGATTATCTATAAAGGTTAAAGCTGCTCAAACACAGAGCAATAGAATTGGTATATTTCATTTGGGGAGAAAGGGATAACTAGCTCCATGTGCAGGGTTCTCACATTCTTATTCTCAGTGATCACAACTTGCATGGAGTCCAGTCATTCAGAAGAATAAAAGGCAAAGCCTAAGGGTAAAACAGGTCAAAGGTCATCATATGATTTTTCACTCTGGAGCACTATGACAAGCTCTAGTTTCCCCATTGGATAAATATGCCCCAGTGTGTCTAAGCCGGCCTACTTTTGGGGCCATAACTATACCCTAACTGCTCCAATGCAAGAATACTGGGAGGAGAAATTGCTGCTGAAATTAAAGAGGGTAATTTACTTAAAGGGATACTGCTATGGGAAAACATGTTTTTTTTCAAAACACATCAGTCAATAGTGCTGCTCTAGCAAAATTCTGCACTGAAATTTCTCAAAAGAGCAAACATTTGTTTATATTTAATTTTGAAATCTGACATGGGGCTAAACATATTGTCAGTTTCCCAGCTTGCCCCAGTCATGTGACGTGTGCTCTGATAAACTTCAGTCACTCTTTACTGCTGTACTGCAAGTTGGAGTGATATCATCCTTCCCTTTCCCCCCCCCAGCAGCCCATCAGCAGAACAATGGGAAAGTAACCAGATAACAGCTCCCTAACACAAGATAACAGCTGCCTGCACTCAGCACTCACTAGTAAAATCCAGGTCCCACTGAGACACATTCAGTTACATTGAGTAGGAGAAACAGCAGCCTGCCAGAAAGCAGTTCCATCCTAAAGTGCTGGCTCTTTCTGAAAGCACATGACCAAGCAAAATGACCTGAGATGCACCTACACACCAATATTATAACTAGAAAAAAATACACTTGCTGGTTCAAGAATGAAATCTTATATCGTAGAGAGAATTATTTGCAGTGTAAAAAGTGTAATTTAGAAATAAAATTTATACCATAAAAAATCATGACAGAATCCCTTTAAACTCACATTTTTTATTATTAAGAAACCACAATTAATCACATTTCCATGAATGTCAATCATTTATCAAATGATCCAAACTGAAAAATGCATGAACAGGAAAAAGTTGCTGAAAAGTTAAGGAAACCACAACTATGAATTTTTTGCATTGTTAAACAAAACACCCAAAAAACTCAAATCTTCCAGTTGTAAAAGGGACATCTACCATTGACTTCTACATGATTTTGACAGGTTTTAGCTGGAGTATTTCCAGGAATTGTAGCAGTTTTATCACACAATAAATTCTGGAAAAGTCGAAATTTCCCCTAACTTTTTTGTGTTTTTTATGTAACAAAAAGCATGACCTGAAAAAGTTGTAGTTTAGTAAAAGCCCCCTTTAGTCTCATACACCAGCATATTGCTAAAATGGTTACAGAAATAGCCATGGTATCCCAAAACCCAGAAGAAACCCCAAGGTTCTAGGCTCGGCTCAAGCTTCTGCCTATAACATCTGCTTTTAGTTTCAGGAGGAGCCCTCCTCTACTCGAATACCACCAGATCTTAAAGTGAGAGGACCAACAAGGTAACCCTAACATATACAGGAAGGGCAAGGGAACAGGGAGTGTAGTCGAAGGACAGGCCAAGGTTGATACCAATCAGTGTAGTAGAAACCAGGAACAAAGTCAGGTTCCAGGCTGGGGTCAAACCAAACAGTATCACAGTACAAAGTCAGTATCCAAGAGAATGGTCAGGAACAGGCAAAGGTCGGTACAGGCAGCGAAACAGCAAATTTCGAAGACAAGCAAGGTACAGGAACAGTAAATCAGATGGAGATCACACCCAGGAACTACCAGGAAATAGACCTACATTGGGCAATGAGTCAGTGCAAAGCAACAAGTGAAACAAGCCAAGCCTATTTGCAGCTACAAGCATCGCAATACGAGTGAACCAAAACCGTAGCTGTCTGCTCACATTGGGTAGGGATACTGCAGACAGCATGGAAACACTAGTTCACTGGTTTGACTCTAGTTAGGATGTTACAGAACCTTTATAATGATACTGTAGTTCACCAGTCTTAATCTGGCAAAAAAATGGCAGTAAAACTGAATTGCCACTCTTGATAAATTGGTTTAGTTCTGAACTTTCACAATGCTATACATATGTCTGAAAAGAAAAGAAGAAGCTTATTCGTTGTTGAAAAGTTTATCAGCCATTGTGTAATAATGTTTAAAAAACAAACAGCATTAAAATCATTAGTATTAATACTCTTTCTCCCCATTCAATTCATTTTCGAAGAGTCTGCAAAATCTCTGATATTTCTTAAATGCTGACATTTTTTAAAATAGCCAGAATTTTGAAAAATAAGCCTCCCATTGTTATGTACAAGAGATTGCAAGCTTTTACATATGGCTTTCTAATTTGGGTTTTCAAGATTTTTTATTTGATAAATCTTGAAAAACTGAATTTGTGAAAATCATAGGAAGTAATCTCAGTTGTGTTTTTTGCCACAAAAAAATTGGAATCATGGTGAAAATGCCCCTTGGAGTAAAATGAAACACAGCCTTTCATGAATATTTTTTGAGAGAATCAAAAGAGTCAAAGTTGACGACTTTCTACAGATTCTTTAGAACACCTGTAAATACCAATTACCAGATATTACATTAATCTTAAAAACTCGAATAAGAAAATTTTAATTTTGCAAATTCAACTCCCTGTGGCTGTTACATGAATTTACATGTTTTTAGATGGTAAATTTTTTTGAGTTTCTTGCTCTTCGGAAACTGAAATTCAAATTCTCATAAAATTTTAAATTCAAATTCAGATGTTCATAAATCTGCCCCTCAGTGTATTGGCAGCATGGCCCAAACATATGGACATAACTTTTAATGACAGGAATGTCTTCTGGCATATTGGCAACAGAAAGCATAGCACAACCTCTGTAAATCACCTAAGCAAAGCTGTTAATAATGAACACAGTCTCTCCAACTCTAGGCTTTTTTTTAATTATTTCCATCCTTAACTCCTAGATTGGGATGAAATGGGAACACCGCATATGAAGTAGTGAGTTAACTGGTTCTTAATAGCTTTGTAAATGGGTTGCTTATTTCTCTGCAACCATTCATCATTCCAGTGCAAAACAATTATCACCAAAGGTGAATAAGGAAGGCAACAGAGAATTCTACAAGCCAGCCGAGTTGACTTCAGATACAGTAGGTGGTGGTGTATAATCTCCCATAGAGAGATACCTAATGGGCACTATAGGGATAACAAAGTTCTTTACCTCTTAGATTACCCTCTTTAAATTTTACAGAGGTCGCCAAAGCATGGGATTTATTATGCTGTCTGGGCTATAGCTCTGAAACTCAGTCCCCTCATTCATTTATTATTAATGGTCTGGATGGAATTAATTTATAAATTAAATTATCACTTTGATGCTCCATAAATGTATTTTATGCCCCCAAACTATTTTTAGCTTGACATGATGCTTTCTGCATATATACGGCTTAACAGAAACCACGAGCCATGGATGAATTCCCATTAATAATTCCCATTATAAGGTGTATGATAAAAATATATATATCTAATTATTACTTATCTTTTATATGGGGAAATCAAGACAGGAAACTGTTTCCTCATCTCAATGTAAAGCAAATTTAAGACCCTGAAATTAATATTGATCCACAGATAAAAGCATGATAAATCTTTAGCACTAAACCCAACACGGAAGTACCATATGATCAATGAAACTCTTCTAATGCTCAATAGTTCCATGGAATGATGAACACATTTTATATAAAGCTGTGATGTATACTGTATGCATCTTTACAGAGATCATATATCATTCAGTCCCTCTCTCAGTTGAGCTTGCAATCTAAAGTCCCTATCACATTCACACACACTAGAGTCAGGTAATTAGGAGCCAATTAACCTGCTTTTTTTGTTTATACACTTAAGAAGCAATCTCTCAGGCGTGTTCCCTGCACAAGTCTACATCAAAGTTTTCCTGTGTGCCATTCTTGTGTTTTGTCATAGACATTCCCTCCAACACACAGTGAATTATTTACTAAACCACAAATTTATCTGGTCGACCTTATTGGGGCAAAAAATTATTATTCCCCCAATGCTGCAAAAAATCCTGAATCTGAAAATCCGTCACCTCAGACCTGTCGAGGTCATGTACAAGTCAATGGCAGATATCCCTCTCTAAATTTGAAGATATCATGGTTTGCACCAGGTTTAGCACAATAATGCAAGTAATTTAATAAAAAAAACAAAAAAATCTAGTGATTTGGGAAAAAAGTCAGGAAAAAAATGGATGATTCTGGTTTTTATTTGATTTTATCAGGTTTTTTTCCCAGATCAGATTAATTCAAGGTTTTTTTTAATTAAAAAATAAGGTCTAATCATGCACGGCAGTTTGGCTGTGTTTTTTTAACTAAAATAATGAGATAAATTTGGAGTTTAGTAAATTACCCCACAATGTTTCCTCGCTTCGATTGACTGCTGCGCTGACTTCAGCCTGCATCGACCATGTCTTATTCATCTGTTGGAGTTCCTGTATCCAGCTATCCACCATTCCTCTGCTGAGTCCAGACCAGTTCCCAACCTTAGAAGCCGGTTCTCTTTTTTTGTATCCGAGGCTTACTGCACCACTTTGTTCTCTACATCCTGGTTTGGCACAATGGAATAAAACCAGAGTAATAAAAAAACTGCAGACACTCAAAGATCCCATGATCAGGTATAGTAAATTAAAGATAAACTCTATTTTAAATACATGTAAGGTATATCATAGCCATATGCATTTTATGGATGTAGCACTTAATCATAGGCTGATGTGCTGTATGCATGAAATGTGTAAGGCTATGCTATACCTCTCATTTACTACACCTGATCGTGGAATCTATGAGTAACTACTGTTTTTCATTCTAAGGATCACTGCTTCGACCTGTAGGTCTGGTGCATGCACACCCAGGCCTCACTTTTGAGCTTTTTTCTGACCTTATCACTATTGCTATCTGCCTTGCAAAAAACAGCTAGTGATGCACAGGTCCGCTGGATTGTGCCATTAACAGGCCATGGTTAATATACTCAACCAGCCCACCTCTGACATAAGCAGAGGAGGTAGGAGGAGCTGGATATAGAATATACATTTGGCAGTTGGGTTGGAGTCAGACAAGTTCATTGGAGAGTGCTGGGTAGTAGGTAGAAAAAGCAGTTTGAGGTCCAGGGCCTGTCACCAGACCACGATCCACCCAAATATGACAAAAATTGGACCAAACCGTGGTAAACTAATTACATATCACCATTTTTTGCACATTTGCACTCTACCCTGCACTGAATTGCTGCAGGTCTCTGTGCTTCAAAATGGAGCATAGTGACCTGTGTTCATCCCATGAATACAGTGCTGCCTTCATTTGGCAGCACTGTATTCATGAGGAGTGCAGGAGGAAAGCACAGAATTGTTCCCGCCCCTCTACCTAATTTGTGCATCATTCAGATCAGTAAGGTTCATAGTGCCAGCTCAATGCATACCAATACAAAACTATAGTTAAAGTGTTGTTTATTTATATATATATATTTCTATTGGCAATGTCCAACATTATTAGTTTCTGTAGATTTCCAAATCTCAACCAGATGTTCCTGAGGGCTGAGGGGTGGCACACATTTACTGCACTAATCATAAATAAATCAGGGTTATATATTTTTATTTAAGGCATTTTCCCTTTGCATATACACTGCTCGCTGTAAACAGGACTTAGATGAGAGCAAATGGCTGTGAGAATGATTTCATACTATGTGCTAATTTATATAACAGTTGCAAAATGATGGAAAGTCTTCTCAAAAGGTTTTCTAACATGCTGAAAAAAATCTGCAGATGCCCCAACCAGACTTCAATTTCTGGTGCCAGGTTTTGCTAAATATATTTATATGAACTGTTACACAGAGCAAGTGCCAACGTTAGTACGAACAGATGGTTAGATTCAGCGTCTGCTCCATTGTTCAATGACGTGAAAATCTGCATATAGTTTTTTAGCTCTTGAATCTAATGATGCATCCTGTATTCAAGTTGCAAATGATTCTTTCCTAGAAGCCTGTTTACTAGTAACATCCAGCTTTTTTTTTCCTTTTTATTTTGCTTACCCTTTTCTCTTCTTAAAACATCTACTTAACTAAAATATATTCTTTCTGAGTTCAAAAACGTTTCCTGGGTAACGTTTTGAATGTAAGATTTCGTCAAATTGTTTGAAAACAAACAATGACTAGTCTGATAAGAAATAGTTTATGTTTTTATAATTGCATTGTGTATGCAATGTTTTTCATGAATGTGAACAATGGGTTAAAAAACAAAAAAAAGTTTTCAATTTTTATTTAATAAAAAACTGAAAACTTGAATGTAGAACTTTGTAATCTAAAATTGTGCTGCAAGGTCATGTAGAAGTCAGTGAGAGCTGTCCTAGCCAAAATGTAAACTATTTATTCAATTTGAGTTTTGCTAGGGTTTTTTAAGCTTGTAAACTCACTAAAAATGTTGAGCAAAACATGAATTTACGTTGTTCAAGTTTTTTGCCTTAATTTTATTAACTTTCTGATTTTTTAATAAATAAGGAAATCACACAAATCTAAATTTAAATAGGCCTCTATGAGGCTGATTATTTACCATTATTCAAGTTTTTTGCGCTGACTCACAAATTCAAGTTTTCCAAAAATCTGTACAGTAGAAGTCAATAGGAGCTGTCATATGCAAAATTTAAGCAATACTTTCAAATTGAGTTTGGGTAGAATATGAATTTGCTGCATTTGAGTTTTTAGTTCAAGTTTTTTTTATATATGCAAGTTTAAGAACTTTCACACATTCAAGTATGAAAAGTTTGTGAGTTTATTTGATTTAAAAAAAAATAA
The DNA here is from genome assembly GCA_038501925.1 of Xenopus petersii. Taxonomy (NCBI): domain Eukaryota; kingdom Metazoa; phylum Chordata; class Amphibia; order Anura; family Pipidae; genus Xenopus; species Xenopus petersii. The sequence continues at coordinate 24,047,307 of CM076680.1, read as the reverse complement.
ATAAAACTCACAAACTTGAATGTTATTGCTTTTGACTATGGAGTAAAGTTTTTTTGCTGCATAATATTCACTCAAATTTGAATTTTGAACTTGAATATTTGAAATGTATTAAGAGCAAGTAACTTATGTATAAGAAATAATCAGCTAAAGTGGATGAGTTTCTATAGAAGTCAAAGGGTAATGTATTTTTTAAAATTGAAGCTATTTAAAAATTTACAAGAAATTTTTCAAGAAAAGTACAATATTTTGCAGTTGTTTATATGTTTTTAAGAGATCAAGTTTAAAATTCAAGTTGTTTTTTTTTTTTATAAAAAATTTTCAAGAATTTTTGAGCATTCGCATTTTTATAAGCCTTTCAGAAATTGTAAAACATTAGAAATAAAAACATATAGGCAGATTTTATATGGGGAGGTGTCTATTTTTTTAATGAAAACACATTTCACAAAAAAAGTAATTTGTTACCAAAACAACCTAAGGTGCACATTTACTAAGGGTCGAATTTCGAAGTGGTAAAACTTCGAAATTTGACCATCGAATTAATGACATTCGAAAGTCAAAGTTTTTTTGATTAAATTTAGCCGTTTTTGATCGAATTCAAATAGTTTGAACGAACGTAGAAATCGTTCGAATCGAATGATTTCATCGATCAATAGAACGATTTTCAGAAAAAAAACTTGGCTATAGGTTCTAGGAGGTCCCCATAGGCTAACATAGCAATTTGGGAGGTTTAAGGTGGCGAAGTGTCGAAGTCAAAGTTTTTTAAAGAGATGGTACTTCAATTTTCAAAGTTTTTTCAATTCAAATCAAATTTTGGCCTATTTGATGGTCGAAGTACCCAAATATTACTTATAATAATATAAAATTCACTTAGAATACACTTCGACCCTTAGTAAATGGGCCACCAACTCTCTGATAACTTATTAATAGGGAATTTAATTTATTATTCTAAATAATTACCAGGTGCTAATTAGATAGGGGATCTCTCCTACCCCTACCCCCCAATTACAATAATTCAAAAAATATTTGGATGAACACTGGATTTTAGTGGAAAAAAGTAAAAAAAATATTTTCATGTCAACGTTTCAACTTCACAGAGTATGGAGTAGAATAAGAGGGTTTAAATCCAATGGGTTGAAGTTTTACAGATTGTGAGGTGACAGGCACATACAGACCCCCTCATGTAAGTGAATAGGAAGAGGCTCAGCTCTTGTTGCTAGTAGAAAGGGCTGTAAGATTGGGGAAAGTCTAATCAATAAGAATTTTGAATTACCCAGACATTCATTAGAAAAACAATACTGGTAGCACAGTTAATAGTAACAATTTTTGAAATGTCCAGGTCAAGTGTTCAAAATGGCCAATCCCTGCTGAGAAATTTCCTACCTTGGAATGATGCAATTGTTATGGAAGCCACCCACTAGCACAGGACCAACATATTGGCACCTCTAGTGTAAGCTTTAGTTTTCACTCAACATGTTTGTTCCTTTATATAGCCATGGAAGTACTTGGTAATATCTCACAAATTTGCAAGTGCAAGGACAATGTGAAAATAATAATATTTTTTTACCCACAATACAAGATTGTTTCCACTGACTGCAAAATTGGGGGCAATTTACCAATCTGGGTATAAATTAGCACCAACATTGGAAAAGTGCATTGTACCACGAATACACTGGTTACATTTGTAAATGAGCCCTATGGTGTTTTGATTAGAGATGCATGAATAGATGATGCACACATTTTGCTTTTGCGTTCATAAATGAGCCTTTATTTTTGTATCATAAATTCATTAGTGTACCATTAGGTGAAACAGTTAATCTTACACCCAAAGGAAGAAATGTCATGAGCCTTGTATAAAAACTTCATATTGATTTAACACAAGGCTAGTAAACTATACTGCAGGGTTTATGGAGTTACATACACACCATGCAGAAATTGTAATAGAATATCCAGGATAAAACAAAGAAAGTCTTTAGAAAACACACCTGTTTGAAAAAAAAACCCTCAAAATATTAAACACCTGGCACATATATCCAATACCAGGACTAAGGACACATTGTAATTATGAGCCCGTTCAAGTAAGTGTATCAGTTGTCTAAAATATTTCTACAAAAATAACATATTCACTGGCAAAAATAAAGTAAGAATGTAGATCAACTTTCTTTCTTGGAAATGTTTGATCTTCTCTACGTTGATTTCATTTTCTGCTTTGCTTTTCTAGGTCATGTACATTCCTTGATCTGTAATGTAAATGATATCATAATGTACCTTAAAGGGCTTCATGGCTGCTTTGATGCAGAACATAATGTTGGATTTTGATTGCATCTGCATTGGATTTAGTGAAGAAGGCTTCATTCACCCAGTCTTTCTTACCGCTAACTTCTAAACTTCTTTTCCCGTATTACTAACTTTCTCTGCACCGATAATCTGCTTGACCCAATGCAATCTGGCTTTCGACCTGCACACTCCACTGAGACTGCCTTATGTAAAGTTTCAAATGATCCCCACACTGCTAAGGCCAACAAACATTACTCTATTTTCATTCTCCTGTACTTATCTTCTGCTTTGTACACTGTTGACCATTCTGTTCTAATGCAAATTTTCCATACAATTGGTATCCGGGATCGAGCTGCATTCTGATTCTCTTCCTACCTTTCTGATCGATCCTTTTCTGTTACTCTTGCTACAAATCCGCTCCCCCCATTTGTGTTAGTGTGGGGGTGCCTCAGGGTTCTGTACTTGGTCGTCTGTTGTTCTCCTGGTACGCTTTCTCTTTAGGAGACCTTATATCTTCATTTGGCCTTAAATATCACCTGTAGGCCAGATATATTTAGACACCCCTTCACTAACCACTGACATTCAGACTCAGATAGCAAACTGCCTACTAGCTATCTCCTCCTGGATGAACCAACTCCACCTAAAGCTCAACTTGGCCAAAACTAAGCTCATGGTCTTCCCACCCAAACCGAGCCCATTTCTTCCTTTCATCATTACTATTGAAGGCATGTTAACCCTGTTAATTCAGCACACTGCTTGTGGGTAATCTCCAACCAGTCTCTCTCCTTCTTTTATCACATTAATACTAATGCCAAACCTGCAATTTCTCATTATAGCCAGAATATGCCCCTTTCTTTCACAAACATTAGCCAAAATAACTACTATCAACTAATCCATGCCCTTATCTTATCTCGTTTAGACTATTGCAATTTTCTACTAACTGACCTTCCTGACTCCCACATTTCTCCCCTCCAATCAATCTCAAACTCTGCTACTAGGATCCTTCTGCTCTCTCCTAAGAAGGAATCTGTCCAACCCCAACTAATATCCTTAGTATGGCGGCCTGTTAAGCAAAGGATAGCATATAAAATCCTTCAACATTCAAAGCCCTTCACTCCTCAGCTCATCACTATATTTATACTCTTCTCACTGTACATTCCTGACCTTGTTCTCCACTCCTCTCAGAGCCACCTTCTTTTCACAAAGGAATAATCGTTCGATCGAACGATTAAATCCCTGGAATCGAACGATTTGAAGGATTTTAATCCATTGATTGAACGATTTTCCTTCGATCAGAAATTGGCTAGAAAGCCTATGGGGACCTTCCCCATAGGCTTACATTGATGCTCGGTAGGTTTTAGGTGGCGAAGTAGGGGTTCAAAGTTTTTATTAAAGAGACAGTACTTCGACTATCGAATGGTCGAATAGTCGAACGATTTTTAGTTCGAATCGTTCGATTCGAAGTCGAAGTCATAGTCAAAGGTTGAAGTAGCCAATTCGATGGTCGAAGTAGCCAAAAAAATACTTCGAAATTTGAAGTAATTTTTATTCTATTCCTTCACTCGAGCTAAGTAAATGTGCCCCTAAGAGTGGCTTGGATGAATTCTTGGACAGACATAATATCAAAGGCTATTGTGATACTAAACTCTATAGTTAGTATACATATGTGTATATATAATTTATGTGAAAGTAGGGAGGGGTGTGTGTATGGAAGCTGGGTTGTCATTTGGAGGGGTTGAACTTGAAGGACTTTGTCTTTTTTCAACCCAATTTAACTATGTAACTATGTATATGCACAAATATTTTGTGCTCACAAAATGAAGTGGAAAGATTTACACCAGTTTGCAATGTGGGAGTAAATTGGTGGGGGGATGAAATTGGGATATGAGTGTCCCATGTCCAGAGCAGTAATAAATAGTCTATGATTACTTCCAAATATTCACATGCAAGCTGCCTGCCATGGTTAAATACTAGAAAAATCAACAGTATGTGCCTAAAACTTGAAGGAGCTGCTTCATATGCTTGTCTGTCAGATTTATTTTTATTTGAAAGCTTTATTTGTTGGGTAGTTCATCATAGATACAGTACATGGTGGTACAACGGAATATACAACACATTGTAGTTCTTATCATATGCTTACAAGACATGTCAATTACAGCTTGATCTAGAGTACATAATGTGTATGTATTTACAGTCATTAAGGTTGTGGAATTCTGTATATAAAAAAGTTCTTTGGAATGCAGAGTAGAATCATTAGCCAACAAAAACGTACAGATTTTTTAAAAGAGAAATGGCACAGAATGGGGGAGAAAAAATAAAAATAGAGGTGGGCCAGGCCACTTCATAATTTGTGTAACATTATACCACAGTTGCATTATAATACAATTGCTTTGCTATATAGTTATATGATAGTAGAGGATCAACCACCAGGAAATATCTATTCTCATTAAATCACTGGTCTTAAAGCAGAAAATGAGGTTCATCTCTCCTAGAAGCTACATGGTTGATTATTGAATTCTGATTCAGTTTGCACTGGTTTCTGAGCTGCCTTGCATTGACAATCTGAATTACTAATCAGCCTTGTATTTGTGACTTTTAGGGGCAGATTTATCAAAATTTGAGTTTAGATTAACAAATAAAATCTCATCCATGTTCTTTTCCCATTGATTAATGCAATTCAAAAAAATCCCATAAGAACGAAGAGAACATGGGTCACATTTTGATAAATCTCATAGTCTATATATACAGTATATTGTGAGGGGGTCCCTAAGTTGAGGTAACTGACATCAGTTATGAAAATCAGCAGAAAAGTAGATGGGGAGCTACAATTCATTTTTAGTAATAGGTGAATAAATTAGACAGGCATGGATTTGCGGCAAATTGGCAGCTTTCCCTGCCCGTGAATGTTTTCACGAAACTGGTTCGTAGATTCGCCCCCGAAAAATCAGCTGAAACGGAAAAAATGTTGCACGTCAAAATTATTTTGCCGGCCAATTGACTTTAATGCATTTCGTGAATTTTCGCAAATTTGCCCATCACTATTCATCTTTTGAGGCAAAGATTTCACTGATAAAGGGGTTCACTGATTAATATAATGTGCCACATTCCTACTCTACTTAGGTTTTCCTTTGTGGTTGAATTGGTGCTACATGGTCTCGTTATTGGTTATTGTTTCTAGAGCTGTTGGTAACAAGTCTTAACAAGCATGAGACTACCAGGCTTGTATATATCACTTATATTTGTATTCTTCTACATGGAGGTCATGTATCACTATTCTTTTGAGTAGTAGAATAAAATAGACTTTAGTTCCGCTGCAACCTGGCCAGATGTGACCACTTCACTATGTGTTCACTTGTTCACTAGTTCTGTTAAATATTTGGAGTCAACAAGATGAAGGAACTATATTCTTCAGAAGATATCTCTAACATAGTCCTTCAGCTAATAGCGTCATCACCCAACCAGGCATTGATGGGTTCTATAATATTGGGATGGATATTTCCATGGTATTTATTACTGATTATTTTTCTCTCATTCTTTATTTTTTCAGTTGGATTTCCAATTCCTGTTCCCATGTCAAAGGGAGTCATTTGGGATTTCTGATAATAAAGTGGAATATTTGGAGGTAATAAGTTAAGGTATGGGGTGATGCTGCATAGTTTTTCAAATCGGTATACAGAAAATTCTGTATTTGTTGGTATCCCCAGTAGTCTATAAGGGACAAGGTGGCTTGATATCATACTATGGGGTAAATTCACTAAAGTGCAAATTTTCACCTGCGAAGGCTTCACCACACTTCGCCAGCCACAAATTTGCTACCACTATGCTAATTTACTAAAAAAAGTTGCTTCTTGGCAGCCAAACACTGGCAAGTTTCGCTAGCGCAAGCATGTCATAGTGAACTTTCGCTAACTTTTCATTTCTGCCTAGTGAAACTTCGTTAGTACACTTGCGCTTAGGTCAGTTTTAATAAGGTGGATACAAATAGATCATTTATATGTCTTTATTAGAGATGTTGCTGCAAATGCTTGAAGTGGCCACTTATTATTACAAATGTGCAAGGAAGCAAAATAAAGACAAAAGAGATCCTTTAATGCCCAACATAAGGCCACCCTAAAACAAATGTGGCATGCCCCTCAAATATTAAAAAAAAAGGTTAAACAAAATGTTTTATATAGTTAAAACTTTTAAAGACAATCTCACTTTAAAATATAAAAAAACGCCAGAGTTTTCAATAATTTTTATGACTCTTTGGCATTCAATACATAATGTCAGTGACATGAGATTGAGGAGGATGTAGCTGCATTTTATCAGTTCACAGGTGTAAGGTGGCAAAGGAAACTGTGGTGAAAGAGGTAGCGTTAAGTGATGGGTAAATTTATTGGGCAGGCACAAATTTGTGTGAAATAAATTTGCGAACTTGGCGTGAAAATTTACCGGCGTCAAAATGGGCGTTTCACAAATTTTCCACTGTTTCTCGAATTTTGAGGGAAATGGGACAAATTCCCCCTTTACTAGTAATGTTATGTAAATTTCGCACTTTACTTAAACGATCATTCGCCTGATCGAAAATGTGCCTGGTGAAAGGGCACGAAACTGCTCTAGTGGTGGTCTCCTTTGCTAGTGAATTGTCCTCTATGCCTGTTAGTACATTGGCGATGTCCCTGCGGATGGGATTTCTGGAATATTTTAATTAATGACTAATAACTTTGCCCTTTAGTAAATCTGCCCCTCTGCCTCTTTGTTCCAAATCTGCATGGCAAAGGGTGTCTCATAGTTGCAGATACTGTACAGTAAAGTGCAAAATACTCAAAAGAAATGCAGTATGTAGTCAGTTTTAATCTCTAAAACCAGGGTATACTCAAATGAAACTTAAGAGGTCTTAACAATAAATTCCAACACCATAGGTACCACCACTGACTTAGTCTATCAGACAGTTCTACTCTTAAAGCAGTAATAATAACTTCAGCCTCCACTTTATCTAACTATAGCCAGTATTATTGATGACAGTGTGTCCACATCTCTCTGTCATTTGTGCTTCACACAGATATCGAGAAACTGTTTAATACAAGTCTCTTGCATATACATCAATCCCCATAGCTTGCACACAGACATTTTTGCCCTCATTTGCTTTTATCTGGCTTATTTGAATGTAATTCAGGTCACTTGCATGCTGCCAACCTATTCTCACAGCTGTAATTATGCAGATGACTAGAAACAAAACACTGAGGGCTGGTCTTTAAAAGGCAGAGATGAGACTCAACATTTTTTAAAGATACCATTTGTCTTCTAAGACTGATACGTAGTAGTAATAATAATAATACTTTTATTATTGTACAGGTATTGGATCTGTTATCTGGAAACCCATTATCCAGAATGCTTTTGATGATTTCCTTTAGTTATTGATGATCATTGAGAATAATTGGAGCAGGAGGAAGTTGTTCAACTTGTTCAACAGAAAAAATATTCCTAACAAAAGACTTGACCAAAGAAATGTGAAAAGAATTGAAAATGTTCATGGTAGAAGGAAGGTCCAATCAGACAGACACAGGGTCAATTACCTCCTTAATCTTGAAGGCTCCCACATAATGAGGTCCAAACTTGCGAGAAGGTAAGCAAAGCTTGACGTGTTTAGTGGAAAGACAAACTAAATCTAAATCTAATTTGATAGGGAGGATTATAACAATAGGGCTTGTCAGCAGCAACTTTCTGAGAAGAAGAGGCTTTGAAAAGAGATTGGTGGGCTTGGAACCAAATTGTCTTGAAATCACAAACAAGTGCACCTGCTGCAGGTTTCTCTGTCTTGAAAACATCAGATGAAAGGGCAGATGGGTTATAGCCAAACACAGTGAAAAATGGAGAACATCCCAGAGAATCATATTGTAGGTTATTGTGAGCAAACTCAGCCCAGGGAAGAAGTTCAACCCAATTGTCTTGGTTTAGGGAAATAAAGCATCATAAAAAGTGTTCCAGGATCTGATCCTGATCTGGTCCTCTCAGTATGACCATTGTTTTGAGGGTGGTAAGCCAAAGAAAAGTTTGATTTGATACCCAAATGTTTCGAAAAAGCCCGCCAGAATCTGGATACAAACTGCACCCCACGATTGGACACAATAGACTGAGGGACACCATGCAAGCAAAAAAAATCTCTTGATATGAGCTAACCTGGCTGCAGAGGGAAGTTTCTTCAGAGGGACAAAATGGGCCATCTTGGAGAATCTACTACTACTAGAATAGTAGTCATATCCACAGATTTAGACAAATTGACAATGAAGTACATAGTCATATCTAGCCAGGGTTGAGTAGGTATAAGAGTTGGAGAAGACACACGGTAAAGAATGAGGACTCTTCTCTTATGCACAAACTGTGCAGGCCAAGACAATGAGCTTAACATCTTTAGCCAGTAGCCACCAACAATACCTTGAAATACACTTGTGAGTCTTCTTGATCCCGGGATGGCCAGAAATCTTAGAAGAATGACCCTATTCGAGAATTTGAGCAACCCTTTGCTCAGGTAAAAAAATCTTCCAAGTTGGACAAGTCCGACAATGATAGAGAAGTAGGTGCCATTACTAAATCAAGGGAGATAATAGAGGTGGGTGGGGTTGGATTAACTTCTCTCTGTACCAGACATCTGGATAAAGCATCCGTTTTTGTATTCTTCGAACCAGAACGATAGGAAATAAAAAAAATTTTAAATCTAGAGAACAACAAAGCCCAACGGGCCTGACAAGGATTGAGTCTTCTAGCTGAAGAGATGAATTCAAGATTCTTATGATCTGTTAGGATTGTAATAGGCTCTTTAGCCCCTTCTAACAGATGGCGCCACTCCTCCAGTGAAAGCTTAATGGCCAAAAGTTCAAAGTCACATCATAATTTCTCTCAGCAGGAGACAGTCTATAAGAAAAATAAGCACAGGGATGAAACTCTGCTCCTTGAAACAAAACAACCCCAACTCCCACCTCCGAAGCATCAACCTCCAGAATAAATGGCCAGGCAGGATCAGGATGAAGAAGCATTGGAGCAGAACTAAACAATTTCTTGAGAGTCAAGAATGCCTCCAGTGCTTGAGGGGTCCAAGAAGACTTAAAAGGCTTCCTCATGAGAGCCGTAATAGGAGCCACAGTCCAGGAAAATTTTTTGATGAACTTGTGGTAAAAATTGGCAAATCCCAAAAAGCGTTGGCTAGCTTCTAGACCTGTCGGAACAGGCCAATCAAGGACGGCAGAAACTTTAGCAGGAACCATCTCGAACCTGGAATAAATAATATATCCCAAAAATGAAATCGTGGACTTGTGAAACTCGTTCTTCTCAAGTTTGGAGTAGAGACAATTCTCACTTAACTTGAGTAAAACTTGTTTTACTTGGAAAAGATGATCAGATATTGAAGAAGAGTAAACAAAGATATAGTCGAAATAGACTATGACAAAGGTCTGCAGAAACTCACGAAAAACATTGTTGATGAGATCTTGAAAGACAGCGGGGGCGTTTCACAAGCCAAATGGCATGAGTAAATATTCATAATAGCCATCCTGGGTGTTGAAGGCTGTCTTCCACTCATCCCCCTGATGAATACGAATAAGGTTGTATGTCCCTTGTAGGTCTAATTTGGTAAAAACATTGGCTCCCCTTAATCTATCAAACAATTCAGGAATCAATGGTAAGGGATAACGGTTCTTTATCATTATTTTGTTCAAAGATCTGTATTCAATACATGGTCTAAGAGTGCCATCTTTGTTCTGGACGAAAAGAGAGATGTAGACTTTCTGATGAAGCCTTTAGACAGATTCTCCAGAATATATTCCTTCATGGCTTGAGTCTCAGGCATGGATAAAGCATATGTTCTTCCCCTAGGAGGAATAAAGCCAGGAATCAGATCAAGGGGACAATCATAGGAACGATGAGGAGGTAGAATTCTTTGTAGACAACAGGAAGAAGAGGATTGGATGCTGGAAGTAAAAGAGGTGGCCACAGGAATAATTGAAGATTACAATTGGAATGTCAAAATTAACTCCAGGCCATAAGCTGTAAGTGGAGCAGTCAATGGATCGGTTCTGGAGCCTGAGCCAAGGGAAGCCCTTGGGACATTAAATCAGCAGGAAAGAGATCTCCTCTTCATGAAGACTACCAACATGAATTAGGACTGGAGAAGTAGCAGAGGTGAGGACACCAGGCAAAATCGGTCTGCCATCCACTGCCTGGACAGAAAGCGGAATCTTGAGAGGCACAGGACTTAGCAAAAGAATTATCAATAACATTTCATGCCACTCCGGAATCCACAAAAGCAGACAAGGTAGAGCGGGAAGCATGGAGAAACACATGAGAACTGTAGGTAACTGGGAGTGCAGAAATCTTGCCTAGGGGAGACTCTCACCTGATGCTGAGGTCTTTTAGGACAGGATCTAACAAGATTTCCAGCCAAGCCACAATATATACAAAGCCAGCGCGTAGCTCCAATCTGCATAGGTTCATCACAAACCGGTGGTGTGGGAGTCACAGGAGAGGGAAATTCAGATCTAACAAATGTTGAAACAGAAGGTTTGCAGGTACGGAACTTAAGAGAGGACTTCTCCCTCATTCTGGAATCTATCTTGACAATAAAGATAACGAATTCTTCAAAAGAAGTAGGAAGATCCCAAGTAACCAGCTCATCCTTTAGATCCTCATGTAGCCCCCTCCAGAAAGCTGCAATAAGCACATTGTTGTTTCAAGACACTTCTGCAACCAAAGCCTGGAAATGTATGGCATATTTATGGCCATATTGGATCCTAGATTGATTTTCATGAGCCGATCAGAGGCATTCAGTTTCCGACCCTAACATCAAAAATTTGGCAAAACGTGGAAAAGAAGGCCATGGTGTCATGAAGTAGAGGATCGTCTCTATCCAGTAACGGAGAAGCCCAATCAAGAGCCTTCCCCTGTAGAAGGGCAATAATATGAGCAACTTTAGATCTCTCAGTTGCAAATTGTTCTGGTGCCACTTCAAACTGGATCTTGCATTGAGTCAGAAATCTTCGACAAGCATCTGGATCACCCCCATGCAGCCTTGTCCTTACCACCTGCCAAGTACAGGGCCCTATTGCAGCTTGTGCCTACCAGCACTCTCTAACTTGCTTGTCTGATGGATGTGCAAGTTTTTTGATGAGGGGGGATTCCTTCAATCCTATGTTTACATCTCCCAGACCCTGAAGGCATATAGTGCAGTTTCCATTGGGGAAACAGATGTCTCTGCACTCAGTTTTGGAGTTTAGAAAGTGTACCAGCCTTTTGCACTTTTTCACCCTGCCCTGCACATAGTATTTTATTACATGCATGGGGCCCTTGAATGACTAATGCATATATACACTGATGTTGGTCAATCAGGAGCAACAAATAATATTTACTAGCATTACAAGTCCATTGACTCCTTCCACAACCTTCCAGTGCAATGCAGTGTCCAAAGAGTGCTTCAACCAGTTGGCTAAGTAGTACTTCACTAGCAGGCCAAAATATTTTATCAAATACATTGGTGTAACTAGTTGTTACTGGGCTCCACAGGAAATTCAGTTATGGGCTCCAAAACATTGGTACGTTGACCCCTTAAACTCCTGGGCCCCCTTGCAAATGCAGAACCTGCTTCTTCTGTGCGCTCCTGATCGAAAAAATGTTTTCCTTTATGTGGTGAGAATTACTTACACTTACATGTCTTTCTGACCACCCTGCTGGCCATGTTTTGGGTGCCTTTGCTTTGGTACTTAATAACATAGGGGTGATTTCCCATTCAGCACAAAAAAATATAGCTTCTTCTGTATATCTATACTATACTACAATAAACATACCAACAAAATCAATTTAAGTAAAGTTATAATTAAAGAGCCTTTCAACTGCTTCCCAGAGATTATCTGCTCTTTGTGGTGTCTATCTGAACAAAAGCTAATCTTTTTTTTACACAATACACCCTAATGACTGGAGCTGCTCACAAACATGCACAGTGCACATTGGAAATTTGGGTATGAAAGCCTGACAGCACACTGAGGACGATGAAATTAGAGCATTTAGTGAGTCCTGTATATTATTAACCTTCATTATCATTCTTGCTTCTTATATTTCTGTATAATGTATAATAGCTCCTGCAGTTCACTGAGAGGAAGCACTGTCTGTGCATCTGCTCTCTGAGAATACTTAAAATTGGCAGTTTGCCTGGAGCAAAATGAGAAACATTCAGCGTGGGAAAAAAAAGTGGTGAGGAAACAGGTAGGAGGTTTTTAACAAGAAAGAACAGGTTATTGATTCATTATAATTTGTTTTGTTTTTGTCAAAGAGTAAATTTGCATTCCTCCCATGTGCACAAGATCCGACTGAGCGGTTTAGTTATTGGGTGAGATTAAGACATTCCTTTGAAATACTCAGAACTTTGATTTCAACGTTTCATGTCATGGTGAAATCTGAATTATATCATTTTTCATTTTTTTTTCTTTTACAAAACTCTTGTACAAAAGCAGGGGAAATGCAGTTAACATTGTAGAACTTTCAGACTGAAGTGTGCAGCCAGGATGGACAGCAGAAAAGTCGATCTGAAGTATGTGTGAATAGTGGGATTTCAAAGAATGGTGTATATGCGCAAACCTCTATGGGCAATTTACTAAAAGGCGCAGTGGCTAACGTTAGAGACTTTTCGCCAGAAATAACATCCGCAGTGACATCACCAATTCACTAACCGGTTTATTCCAGAAATTTCCTAACAAATGGAACATTCATTTTACAGTGGGCTCATGTGTAGGGCATTATATTAACTCTCTTGTCTTTATTAAGGTTCCCTGGACATGTGTAATAAAAAGTGGTAACTTCAAGCATTTGCACCAACATTTATAATAAAGACCTCCATACAACTTTAAATTACCTGCCATATGTAAATTGACCTAAGCGCAAGATCACTAGAGAATTTTCGCTAGGCACAAACGACCACTAACGCATCTTCCCTATGAAATGCTTGCACTGCTGAAGTAACGCTAGCGAAAAGTCGCCAGCGTTTGGGGCCCAGGGTGCAACTTCACGTATTAGTAAATTAGCATAGTGGTAGTGAATTTGCTCCTGGCAACAATTCGCCCTTTAGTGAATCTGCCCCTTAGTGTTCAAGTAAGGGGCAGATTTGAGATTTCTTCCTTCCTACCTGGGCACCTGTAACTGAAATTGTGGCTTTCTTTATTGGCAGATTAACTGGTGGAACTTTTTTTTTCCAGAACTATTTTTTATTTATCCATCAAATATGATTACTACCCTCCCTACACCATATGTAGAATAAGAGAATGGAGCCCCAAGGGCATAAGTATCTTTGGTCAGGCCCAGATTTGTGGAGAGGCCACCAAGGCCTAGGCCTAGAGCAGCAGGATTTTAGGGGTGGCATGCTTCCCAAACACACCCACGTTGGTTCAGAAACACTGGGGATGCACAGCAGATACAATAGTTTTTTTAAATTTCCTGTGTGCCAATCCCCATTGCTCTGGTCCTGATGTTGATGATTTTAGCTGGGACGGGAGCGACAAATGACAGCAGGTCTAGGGGCCAGAGCATGGCGACACCATTTATCTAAAACCTTGGAAACCGTACTTTATTGCATGTGTAACCATCCCAGATGTATTTTTTTTTTTTTTTTTTTTCCATAAACACAATCGATTTATTCTGTATAAAAAAAAAAAAAAGCTTTTACAACCAAACTTTTATAAAAAGTCTAGCGTGATTCAATTATTACATGTGCAGAAATCGCACCATCTCTGCCACTGTACAAGGGGGTCGTGGGGTCGGAGGACAAAATAACAACTCCAAATAAAGAGTTAAAGCAATGGGGTCTATGTACAACAGGAGCATTCAGTCCAGGGGGAGGGGTGGAATATGTTCCAAGCTTTTCTGGTTAATAATTTTGAGCAAAACTTGAAATCCTTTCCCAATTTTCCTCTTCGTGCCTGGAGCAGTTAGTCCCCTTTTATCGCCAAAAGAGTCGAATGCGGTCGGCGACATTCGTTTTTTTCTTTTTATTAAAACGATCACTCCCCATAGGCAGGGGATAATTGTAGCGCAATCCTTCCCGTGTAAGAAAAGGTCATTTATAGCATTAAGTCTCTTCTTCATAAATAACTAAAAAGCAGTCCGAGAAGCTTGATTGGAGAACAAGGGGGATATATATATATATTTAAATCTGGAGAAGTCTCTTTAATTCCTGTTGAGTGTGTGGCCCCTCCCCTGTGTCTCCCTGGAGCCGTCTGTCCAACTGCAGCTCTCACATAATAATCAAGTCTTGTATCCGTCATGTGCAAAGGGAAACAGTCAGGCTGAACACCATTTTAGGGACAAAGGGATTTGCTCTCGTCTGTGAATTCTGATGACAACTCAACCGCCTGCAGGGACAGGATGCTGATGTCTGTGTTTAGGGCGGTCAGGGGGGTCCGGGACGTGTTTCCTCCCACTCGGGGGAGATGATGATGATGATGGAGAGAGACAAGCGTGGGGTGGGAGTCGAGTGTGAGCTGTAGGTCCAGGATATAGTCGATGACGTGCTGGAGGATCTCCATCTTGCTGACCTTCTTGTTGGGGGGGATACTGGGCACGAGCTCCTTGAGTTTGGAGTAACAATCGTTCATATTATACAGGAGACTCATCGGCTCATCCACTGGCGCTTTACTCCGGGCAATACCCAGGCTGTGCTCGGTGAGGCTGCTTTTCCGCACTGACCTTACTGGGCTGAAAGCTTTCATGGTACCGCTTAGGAATGGATCGCTCCTCCCGCACACACACACGCGCCTTGATAAAACCGTAACCAAATCAGCTACAACAACAACACTCGTCTCCTACTCCGCTCAGAATGAGCCAGATGTATTTTAATATTATAGAATATTGTATCTAATAGGCAAATGTCACTTTATAGGAAAAAAAAAAAATCTAACAATTTACATTCAATTTTCTTTGCAGGGATCATATTTTTTCAGGTCATCAAATATTAACGTTATACAAACCTTATGTATTTAAAATAAGTCAGCTCATTGAGGGCCCTTTGAAGTGAATGCTAATTATATTTTGTGAATGGTAATAATATACATAAAGCACTAAAAGGAATTATGAAGTGAATTATAGATTACTGGAAAGAATGAAAATCTTTTAGAAGGCATGCAGACATATTTTCTGAAAAATCAAAGAAACAATGACTAGCCAAGGATGGATTTTAGAAATATAGGTATTGCATTTAACTCAAACAATAAGCAGAAAATGAGTCTGTAACAACAAAATGCAGGTATTGTTGGAAATTTTATGAATTAAAATAAATTATTTAAAGATGTTACATTTTCGTTATGCAGAAGACATATTGGCTGTTTCCTCTGGACAGTCGATGGGTGCCATGCATCTAGTGAGCCTAAGAGACACCTTCTAGCACTTCACCATGGTCAATTCACTAAGTACAGTATTAACAGTGTATAGAAGTTGTGTAAACAGGTGATGTCATGGGGCAGACAGTCCTATTTATAAGCTGCCTCTAGATGTGTAAAAAGGCTGACCATGCAGATATTATAAAGAGTATAAGAGGAATGTGTGTCACCTAGACCTGCCTGAAGACATTAAACATTAAAAATGTTGCCCTTGGGCACAGACCCACTATTCACATCAGTTCTTTGCTCTTAAAGATTTCAGAATAAATTTAGTTGCTTTGTTTAAATCATCTTTATGCAAAAAATAAAGTTACTTTTAGCTAGTAATATTCCATCAATTTAAAGACCTTAAAAATGTGCACCCTTCACGGTTTCAAGTAGACCTCAACCAAACAGAATGCTTCAATATAGACAGGAGGTACTTCTTTTTAATGTTGTCTTCACTGATCTCCCCTAGGAGGACACAATAGGATATGTCCTCCATTGTAGAATATTTTATTTTCCTAAATAACACCTATGAATCAATCCATATACCATAAGTATTTAATCTAAGGTGGTACCTGTATAAACCTAGGTGTTTATCGGTCTATACATCCATCAGTTGCACAAATATGTTCTTTTTCATATCAGTTTCACAGGTTTCCATGAGACCAATTGCTCATCCCATAGAAAGTGCATCTTTGGTAATAATGTGAACTTTCTGTTGCAAAATTTTTGCAGAACCATTATTAAACCTTAGAAGAAAGATGGAACATCTCAACCCATTAATAAAACCCATCTACTTTTCTAAATCTATTAATTGGATTTCAGAGGAGTCAAGTTAATTTTACCGGTCTTCAGTGTCATGGAATTCTTCAAGATTCCTGAACATACTTCTAATATTTAAATCTCTGATATTTGTTTGATGAAGCTAGCCAGCTCTCTACTGTAAACATTGGCTAACAAATTCATGTCACCATTAAAAAGGTAGATTGGGTGGGATACTTTACAATTCTCTTTTCTCAGATGTAATTGCAACTATGGCTTGATATATCATGTCAGGCAGTCTCCCTAACTCAAAAGTAGCTGTCAGAGTTCAGAGGAATTGTAGGGTGAGGACTATGTACCAGTCCACTGGCAGATCATCGGGCCTAGGTGTTTTATTAGGACAGTATGCATGGACATCTGATTTTGATCTGCAAAGATAAGTATGTAACAAAATTATTTGTGCGGCTGAGTATTATGAGATTGCTTTGTTAATTTGGCAAAACCTTACATCTCCAAAACTATACATCTGTACACAGGGCTTAAACCCTACTAATGAGGTTCAGACATCCTGGAAGGCCAAAAGGGAACATATGGAAATCATAGTCTATAAAGGTCAATTGGACCCTTGCTAAAACATTTTACATACACAGTGTATTTATTGTATAAATGTTTCATGGCATGTTCTTCACACACATTTAGCCTTGCTGAGATAGCCATTGCCTCTTTGAGAGGCTGGGTTAAATCTTCATTATCACATCCCATACACTTACTTTTGCATTATAATCACTGTATAAGATGCAGGAAGTAGAGTGAGCTTGCAGTCTTGGGTCATCCAAAATGAAACATGCCCAGGCATTTGGTACAGTATATCTGGAGTTCTCTGGTGTGTAAATTTGGTACAAGTACAACTAGGGGTTGAAGAGATGCATTTTAATTGAGGCATCTCCCCCTGATGTATAGTTGGACTTTAAATCTTATATAAATGAATAAAAATAAAAAAGGTAATGTTTGATCACCTTATATTGTAATATCTATAGATATAGATATATATTGATAGCTATAGATATTGACATAGTAATTTACATGTGTGATATCAGTTAGGAGGCTATTTACTTAACCTTGAATTTTTCTGATTGAGTTTTTTTGGCAAAAACTCAGATTTTTCAAGATTTATTACACCACACTGCTGCAAAAAGCCTGAATCTGAAAATCCGCTATCTCAGACCTGTTGAGTGCCTGCAAAATCAATGAGAGAGGCACCTATACCAATTTTAAATGATCATGGTCTGCGCTGGATTTATTCCAAAAATCTTTTTCAGGGTTTCCTGGCTGAAAACTCAAAAAAATCTAGCTTTCTGGGAAAAGAGCCTGAAAATTCAGGGTTTCGCTCAATTTTTTCGGTCTGAAATTGTTTTTTTTACAGATCTGATTAAATCGATTTAATTTATTAATAGATTAGGCAAAATCAGGAATGGGAGTTTGGTCAAGCTTTTTTTATTGGGACAATGAGACAATTTGGATTAATAAATAACCCCCTTAATGTTAACCCCCTTAATGTTAACATCATAAGTAACATCATTATCACAAGTTAATATTAACACAGGGAACTGATGAGAATGGTGAAAGGGGTGTCAGAACCTACTGTATGCTTACTTATAGTGTATATTCCTAGAAAATCTGATCACTGGGGAGGGGTACAAATTCAGGGCAGTTAAAACGAGAACAGGAGTATGTGTGTTGATTTATCATCAATGTGCTACTGTAACAATCTAAGGTGGTAGGCACATGGTTAAATACCTCTTTCAGTTGAGTTGGTAAGAGTATGGACCTGACCAGTTACGGAAAACTTGAAATATCTCCTCACTTATCTCACCATTATGCTGAGGTAATTGTGTAAGGAAACAAGCATGTGGTCTATGGTCCTCCCCATCAGAACTTAAAGGGATACTGTCATGGGGAAAATTTTTTTTTTCAAAATGAATCAGTTAATAGTGCTTCTCCAGCAGAATTCTGCAATGAAATCCATTTCTCAAAAGAGCAAACAGATTTTTTTATATTCAATTTTGAAATCTGACATGGGGCTAGACATATTGTCAATTTCCCAGCTGCCCCAAGTCATGTGTCTTTACATAGTGATCACCAGTGGTTGTTCACATCCATGATAAAATAACTACAACAATCTCCATAGTTTCTCTGCATCTCCAGTTTTACTATATTTCTAAAATGCAAATCAGCTTTCAACAGATCTTAACTAAAGATATCATGTTTAATAATTTGGTGTTATTTTAACTATAGTGCTTAAAATTCTATTTCATACAAACTCTTGTGATTGTTTTCTTTTTACATTTTATTGGACAGGCCTAGTTTGACAAGAATGAAGCTAAAATGTAGGTAGTTTATTAATGCTGACTTAGAACAGTTCAGGGAAGAAATTTGGCCTTAGATGCCTTGAGGCAAAAGATAGGCATCTCCATCTGTCAAAATCTAATGTCGGTGTCCTAAGGCGAACTCTAGAATTGAGAAAAGAACACGTCCATGAAGAAGAAGGATAAACATTCTAAAAAAATCTATGTCTTCGAGGAACAGGCTTTGTCTCTTCTTTAACATAGTTTTAAAGTAACAATATAGTTTATTATTATGTACAGGAAGGAATAATTCACAGAATTGCATTCTGTAATTAAGGCTATGTGCTTTTTGAGTTCAAGGTTTGCTGTTACTTTTTTATATATACTTTATAAGAAGTACTGGTACCCATAGAAACTGTCTTCCTTTTTGACTGGTATAGTGCAGTTATAATAAAGAACGAACACCCAATTTAAGAACTTTTTCAGTAAAACATGGAAATCCTAAGGGGTCAATGTATTAACATTTTATTTCAAGTTTTCAATCACATAGTTTTTTTGCTCTAAACCTCACATAGTCTATGGAGATTCTCATTCATCCAGGTCACACCATACAGTATTTAGTAGAGTTAAGTCTAAAGCAACGGGACTTTCTGAGTTTTCATAAAGACGTTTCACCATCCGAGGGGCTTCTTCAGGTCATCCATTTGGATGAGTGATGAAACGCTTTCAAGAAAACTCAGAAAGTCCAGTTGCTTAAGACTTAACTCTACATCATACTAAAACGTACATACTTTATGAAATAAATTCGAATTGAGGTGTCCGAAACTTGAATGTATGCAAAAGTCGAATGTAAAATTTCGGTATCAATATGCTGGAGCTAACATATAAAAGTGGGATTTGTCCTAGCAAAATTCAAGAAATTTTTACAATTCAAGTGTTTTGAAAGTTGGTAGACTAATTGAAAATGATGATTAGAATGATAATTTTTTTCCATGTTTCTAAGTGATCAAGTATTTCAAGTATTTTCAGTTTTTAAATAAATATACATGCATTTAAGTTTGGTGAGTTTTCAAGTTTTTCCAAATTTAAAAAAACATTCAAAAATTAGAATTTTGATACATAGGCCTCTCTGATTTATACTGTTTATCTATGAAGCCCAAATAGGTCTTAAAAGAAAGTAGAAATGTAACCAGAAAGCCAGTGTTCTTACTCAAATGCTAATTTATTTTAAATTCATGAATGGTAGAGTTTATTTCCAGGACATTCCTTTGAAACTTTGTCTGTGTGATTGTCAAACTGCCTTTAAGCCACTTAATAGTAATAATAATAATAATAATAATAATAATAATAATAATAATAACAATTTAAAACTGTACAAAGAGGAATATACCAACAGAGATTTAATTTTTTTGCCGCCATTTTCTCTAATTAAGATAAAAACACAATCTTTCAGTTTAATAAATAAGTGTCTTAGTAAGGATAGCTATGTACATATTCCGTTATTTACCTTCAATAATAATAATAACCATTTAAAACTGTACAAAGGAGGAATATACCAACAGAGATTTCATTTTTTTGCCGCCATTTTCTCTAATTAAGATAAAAACACAATCTTTCAGTTTAATAAATAAGTGTCTTAGTAAGGATAGCTATGTACATATTCCGTTATTTACCTACGATATACCTTTAGCAAATCTCACTCATTCCTTATTACATAAAAGTAGCATTTTTTTTAAAGGAGGCCTGCCATCCTAAGAATTAATTCCAAAGTCTTTTCTATTGTATTTGTTAAACTAAATAAACTTAACTTCCACTTTGCCTTCAGTCTTGGAATTCACAATTATAGCAAGCAGGCAGCAGTCATTTTGTGGACACTATTATTAAGGCAAGCTTTGTATAACACCAAAATCTTGTTTTTGCTCCAGAATGGGGGACCTGATGCCCATGACTTCTCACTTGCTATACAATTATAGACAGTTTGGAGGGAAGGGGAATGTGAGGAGGGCATTGACATCTATGAAATCCGATTCAGGTATAGAGGCGGGACATTCAATATATGGCTGACAGCTAAGATCATTAAATACATTTATAACAGGTATGGATGTTTTGATAAAAAATTAAATTGGGTTTCACGTTTAATTTAAAAAGAGCTTCTATTATCTTTTATTACCTTTTTTTGTCTGGGTGACAGGTCCACTTTAAAAATCCTGTGCATTTATCTGTTGGGCAGAAGAATCGGTGAACAATATGCTTAGCACACCACATCTCCCAGCAGTTGGTGAAAAATCCTATTCAATATTATTATTCATTCCTTGCATCTACATATAGTTCAATATCGAGCAATATTTGATCTTTTGATGCAGACCCCGGAGTCACTTCCTCTGAACCAGGTGGTTTCTCCAGGGTTCCTACAGCAGCCTGAGTCAATCTCAGCAATACACCTGAACCGAAATAAATCAAGCAAACACATTATCCTGATGTCAACCGAACTTTGAAAATTTTTAGTGTAATGGTGTATGCTTGAAAGTGCAAGCACAATGGTATCAATTTTAAAATATAGGCCGCAATTGTATCAGGCACATTTCCTGTTGCAATTGCAATTATGCTAGAATCATGGTAAATACTGGTGCTGATTCTGCTCGAAACTGACCTTAGCCCAGAGTGATGCAATTAGTAATTGACCCCTCAACTCTTTGTACTGCTCTTAATATAAAGGGACATGTATCTTAGACATGACTTGTTGATGTCAATTTGTAAATGCCACGAGCTGCCTCGGGGCGGGGGTGGGGGGAGGTTATTGCTATTGCTGGCTGGACTTTCTATTTGCAATGATTGGCTGCTTTGGGTTAGTAATGAGGCCTTACCTGCTCAGCTGCTTGTCACGCCGCCCACTGGTTTGTTGTCAGACTGACAGGTGGACACTGACAGCAGATAAAAATGGAGTAAATTGCTGAGTCAACACAGTAACACATTTTAAGAAGTCAGGGAAGCCTCTGAATAGAAATATTATTTGCTATGCCTTCCGTAGCATTTCCATTATTAAGATACAAAACAAAAAAACAAACCATTAAAATACCACTGTAGCTGCTACATTAGAAGACTTCTACAGACACAGGCTACAAAGAGAAGGAAAAGAAAGAAGGGAACATCTGCTTCCCAGCACAGGCCGAATACAATAATAATGCCTTGGATAACATGTGTTCCATCTTGACAGCTCTCCACTTTTTATAGGAACCACACAATGCTTGAAACAAGAAACTTTTCTTTACATGATAAAGCACACCTAATACAATTTCGGCGAGGGCATATGGTCAGATAGGTTTCAAACATAGCCGACGCACTGCAAACTGCCAAACAATGAGTGCTCAGTGCTTTCATGTACCGGCACTGACGTGCCATGATATTTCCATACAAGCCTGGTCCCTATAATTATATATATAAATATTCCAACAGGGTCGCACTCATATTCAGTAAAACGTAGCATTTATTTCAAACGCAGTAAAAGCATGTGTAGTATACAGACAACTTATCTGTTCAAAGTCTGTTCAGAGTCGATATTAGCAACGTTTCTGGAACATCTCGTCCCCTTTCTCAAGCACGGCTCTGCCACAGGGTGCAAAAAACAGAAACATCCATTGCTTATTATGTTAACGCATGAAGATGGAAGTGACGTAGCCGGTTGCCATGGATACGCGTATCTCAAGATATCGCGCATACATGGAAGCAGATACACCTACAGCCTCCTAGTAACCATGGGGATTATTATTACAATTACAATGGCAGATGTATCAAAATATGTTATGGCATATATGCGTTAACATGATCTAAGAAATGGACGTTTCTGTTTGTTGCACCCTGTGGCAGAGCCGTGCTTGAGAAAGGGGACGAGATGTTCCCGAAACGTTGCTAATATCGACTCTGAACAGACTTTGAACAGATAAGTTGTCTGTATACTACACATGCTTTTACTGCGTTTGAAATAAATGCTACGTTTTACTGAATATGAGTGTGACACATATTCATATAAAATTGTATGCAATTTTAGCGGACTGACTCACCGCTTACTGGGTGGACGCACCATCTGCAGTTAATCATATATTACTAATACTGTGCACAACACGTGTTGGACATATATATATATATATATATATATATAAAAAAAAAAATATATATATATATATATAATATATATAATATATATATATAATATATACACGCACACCGTTTCTATATGAAGATTTTTTATTGGAAAAATCATTAAACATGCATTGCATCGACGTTTCGGTTCATGGTTTAGAACCTTTCTCAAGATGCTTTTCCATATATATATAGCAGAAAACAAACAAACCGCACTCCAAGGAATTTGTGTCTCAAATGAAGGTTTATTCTTGCTCAACGTTTCGGCGCTCCAACTGAGTCCGTCTTCAGGAGGACCCTAATGTGTTGACCGGCACCCAGACATTTGAGGACAGTTTAGAGTGCACCAGTTGTATGATATATATATATATATATATATATATATATATATATATATATATATATATATATATATATATATATATATATATTTGTGACCACAAAATTCCCATAGACAAATACAAGAGGTCCTATGCACACAACCCATTATCAATATATTAAGGACAGCTTAACTATATTGCAATATATGGACAATCCCTGTTTTTTTTAAAGGGTAAGGAATTTTTTAGTAGCTTAAGGCAGAAAATGTCTCAATGTCTTAACTATATTGATAGTGGGTTGAGTGCAGAGGACTCTTGTATTTGTCTGTATGAATTTTGTGTTCACAGCCTCATTGCACCCCCTGCCTAATGGTTTTAAAAATGAATGGTGAGCACAACTTTCTCTTGTTTGTTATAGTTATACAGGAGCAGTGACCAGCTCCATGTTGTAGCCCCACCCTTCCCAGCTATAGTCAGGTGATCCCACTGGTGTCTAATAAAAGGGCAGCCAAGTTTGGGAGTTTTACTTTGAAAGCAGCAAGTAAGTTGCAGGTAAAACTTAGTCCCTGTATAAAATGTATAATGAAGCAATAGAATTCTTAATGAATCAGATGACAATTGAGCGTAGGACTGACCAGATATGGGATGACTTTGACGTAGTTGGCCAGCTTAAATATATTGCAATATATGGACAAACAATCCCTGTTTTGTTTAAAGGGTAAGGCATTTTTCAGTAGCAGTATGCACAAAATGTCTCTGTCTTAAATATATTGGAATATATGGACAAACAATCCCTGTTTTATTTAAAGGGTAAGGCATTTTTATTAGCTTAAAAGGGTCGTTCACCTTTGAGATAACTTTTAGTATGAAGTAGAGAGTGATATTCTGAGACATCTTTGCAATTGGTTTTAATTTTTTATTATTTGTGTTTTTTTGAGTTACAGTATTTAGCTTTTTATTCAGCAGCTTTTCAATTTGCATCTTAACCAATCTGGCAACTAGGGTCTAAATTACCCTAGCAACCATGCATTGATTTGAATAAGAGACTGGAATATGAATAGGAGACAGCCTGAATAAATGGATCAGTAATAAAAAGTATCAATAACAATATATTTGTAGCCTTACAGAGCATTTGTTTTTTTAGAAGGGAGTCAGCGACGCCCAATTGAAAGCTGCAAAGAGTCAGTGATAAGACTAGTAAACTATTGATAATAAATAATGAAGACCAATTGAAAAGTTGCTTAGAACTGACCGTTCTATAACATAATAAAAGTTACCTTAAGGGTAGATTAGGAGATTCAGGAGATTAGTCGCCCAGCGAAAAATCACTTCTTCGGGGGACTTACCTCCCCAACTGCCTTCCCGCCAGTTACAATGTAAATCGCCGGCAGGATGGCACTTGGATCGTTTCGTCTTTCCGAAGTCGCCCAAAGTTTCCTCGTGAGGCAACTTCGGAAAACGAAGTCTAGCCAGCGGGAAGGCAGTTCGGGGAAATTAGTCGGCCATAGAAGAAGTGTGTGTCTCTGCCCTAAAGGTGAACCAATATATTGATAATGGGTTGAGTGCAGAGGACTTCTTGTATTTATCTATCTATATATATCTATACATACAGTTTCTATCTATCTATCTATCTATCTATCTATCTATCTATCTATCTATCTATCTATCTATCTATCTATCTATCTATCTATCTATTCCTGTTCTTGTTCATCTGCTGGTCACTAGCTGCTGGACCCTGCTCATGTGACAGCCAAAGCTAAAAAAATCTCTTTTTTAAAAAAAAAAAAAAAAATTGCATATAGTCATTATCATATTCACTGTGATCATTGAAATGAAAAGCATAGCTTTACTCTTTTTTTTTTTTTACAAACTGTCAATCTCTTGACACAATCAAAATATATCACTCCTTGCTGAAGTATTAATGAACATTAATGATGTTAAGTCCCCGCCACCGATGCCCTTGACATCTGCACTCCTATAAATTATACCACTTAAAGGGCCATTTCATTTGGCCATCAACTAATCACTTATTAATAAACCATCGAGATGCATAAATTTCCCCCAGCAAAATGAATAACTTTGTATTAAAGTTGATAAGACTGAAATTAACTTATTGGCCAACAAAAAGATAAAAAAACAGAAAAAAGAAGTGGGGATTATTAACTCGCCCAAGGTTCTCGCTTGCTTTGGAACATATGGTAACTCTTAAACGTGTCCATGTTTTCAATGCAAGGTTGACACATTTGGCACTTCAAAAACTGTCTCACAATTATAGCAGGTCTCGAAATGGGGATTTGCTTTTACAGCAGAATTCATAAAAGGTGGGGGAAAGAGGTTTAGGCGAATTTATTGGCTGCAGTAAGCTCTGTAGAATGTAGACGTCTGGTCTACTTGAACACAACAGAATTCTATTCACTGCTTGAACAGGGGGGAAAAAGGGGCCTGTGTTTAAAGCAAGTATTTTAAATGTATGGTGTTGCAGCTGTCGTTGAACTACAGCCTTTATATGGGATCAGTTATCAGGAAACCCATTATCCAGAAAGCTCAGAATTACTGGCAGGCAATCTCCTATAGACTCAAGTTTAATAATTCAAACTCTGTATAACATGTCCCATATCTGTACAGGTATGGAACCTGTTATTCGGAATGCTCAGGATAAAAATTAATTAAACCCAATAGGATTATTTTACCAACAATAAAGATTAATTATATCTTAATTAGGATCAGGTAAAATATCCTGTTTTATTATTACATAGAAAAGGGAAATCATAAAAAAACAAATTGGAATATTTGATTAAAATGGAATCTATGGGAGACTGCATTTCCACAATTCAGAGCTTTCTATATCACAGATTTCCATGATCATGGATCCCGTAGGATATTAGATATTATAAGGGCATGGTGTTATAAACCTCACAAATGGAAAAACACATTGCAACCAATCAGTAGTCAGCTTTTGTTTGTCACTCACATATAGATGAATGAAAATGACTGCTATGGGCTACTGGATTTGTGGGAACCAAATATACCTGGTGGTTAAAGAAACAATAACATCAAAAAATGAAAGTGTTTTTAAGTAATGAATAAACATTGTAGAACTGCCCTATACCGATACAACTGGAGTATCTGCTTCAGAAACAATAGTTTATGTAAACAAGCTGCTTTGTAGCCATGGGGCAGCCATTCAAGCACAGGACACATAGATAATAACAGATAAGCTCTGTAGAATCTCATTGTATACTAGTGTTTTATCTGTTATCTGCTGTGTAACATGTGCCTTTTCTCCCTTTTCAGCCTTGAATGGCTGCCCCCATGGCTACACAGCAGCTCATTTATATAAACTAAAGTATAATTTCTGAAGCAAACACGTCAGTTTTCTCAGCACAGGGCAACAGCACTTTATATTTTCATTACTTTAAAACACTTAAATGTTTTGGTGTTACTGTTCCTTTAAGCAGCAACATGTGCAAATATTCTAGTCCAATCAATGTTAGGGAACTGTATATGCTTTTGCCCTTATTTTTGCCATAGCAAAAAAAAAAATGGACACAATCATTGCTCATATCGACACTATGGGGTATATTTATCAAAAAGTGAAGTTAGTGATCGCCACAGTCCTCTAGAGTGAATTTCCGCCACTCTCCATTAATTTCTATGGGGTTTGAAAGGCGTATTTAGCAAAGGATGAACCTTCACTTTCACCCAGTGATAAATACTCTTTTAAAATTCCCATAGAAATGAATGGAGAGTGGTGGAAATTCACTCTAGAGGACTGTGGCGACCTCTAACTTCACTTTTTGATAAATATACTCCAATTTATTTAAGGTACCTGTGTCTAAGCACTTTCCACATACTTGGACGTAACTGAGCTGAGTGCATTATCGCCCACCACTTGTGTGTGGGTAAATTGAATGCAATTTCATGGCTCAGCTACCTCGCCATGATGGTGGTGGTAATTCCTTAATCTTCAATGCAGCCTTTAATTATGATGGAACTGTGGTAGGAAATGCTGGACTTTGGGTAAAAAAAACATGACAAATAGTGCCTGAAATTGTGATTGGAATTACCCATTACCCTTGTGTTTATAAATGAACCATTATGGGTCCCAGAACTAAGGGAATAGAATGCAGCCCATCCTAAAATACAAAACAATAATATCAGACATTGTACACTAAACCTGTAGAAAGCATGTGGCTATTCAAGTTTGACCTATACGATAGAACATGCTTTATTATATTTAGCCAATACAGCTCTCATTAAAAATCAAATAGTGCCTCCTACTGCTCCTGGTAGTAGCACATCTGAACAATCCTTACTGAAGCAGCTATTCCCAAGACAAATTATGATGCTATATAACCTCACAGTAGAAGTCCATTCTATTCATATGATAATGGCGACATCTGTTCTTTTTCCAGGCTAGGGAATCATTTGGATACAGCTGTGATAAACGAGATTTGATGTATAATTTCCTATGCAAAAGCTAATGCTATAATTTCAAGAGGTAGACATTGTTATTTCCTATTAAGAATAAGGGATTGTTATATAATACATGTATGGGACCATTATCCAGAATGCTCGGAACCTGGGGTTTGCCAGATAACAGATCTTTCTGTAGTTTGGATCTTCATACCTAAGTCTACTAGAAAATCATGTAAACATTAAATAAACCCAATAGGCTGATTTTGCTTCCAATAAGGATTAATTAAATCTTATTTGGGATCAAGTACAAGGTACTGTTTTATTATTACAGAGAAAAACTGAATATTTTTGAAAAATTTGGATTATTTGGATAAAATGGAGTCTATGGGAGATGGCCTTTCCATAATTCAGAGCTTTCTGGATAGCGAGTATCCGGATAACGGATTCCATACCTATATATATATATATATATATATATATATATATATATATATACACATATATATATATATATATATATATATATATATATATAGGTATGGAATCCGTTATCCGGAAACTCGCTATATATATATATATATATATATATATATATATATATATATATATAGTAAATATGTAGGGATACCGAAAAGAGGAGATTGATCTATATACCTTCCATTATCCATTATCCGGAAGCCCATTATCCAGAAAGCTCCTAATTACGGACTGGCCATCTCCAATAGACTCCATTTTATCCAAATAATCCAAATTTTATAAAATGATTTCCCTTTTCTCTGTAATAATAAAACAGTAGCTTGCACTTGATCCAAATTAAGCTATAATTAATCCTAGCCTATTGGGTTTATTCATAAAAGTATGAAGATCTAAATTACGGAAAGATCCTTTATCTGGAAAACTCCATGTCCCGAGAATTCTGGATGACAGGTCCCATACCTGTACAAGCACAACCAGAGGGTTTGGCTCATGATCAGAACAGTTTTTTATTAATACATAAGACTGTGATTCCATATAGGAATCTTTCTACAAGTTACACATGCACATTGGTGGGTTTAATTACATGTTCTTTAATATTTATGGTAGAAAAGAGCTTCTCTGACGCCCCTGGACTTATTTAATACTTTGTTTTTGCTTTGCGCCAACATACAGGTTATTTTCGCTGTACTGAGAGCATCGATGCCTACGAAACCCACTGGCAACGGTACAAAACCTGCACACAGAGCGCATTTCCATCTTCCACCGATTTTAGCCTCCGTTTTCCATTTAAATCTTTAATTTCGAGCACACTGTTTTAATTCCCCAGAGTTCAATTAAATTCTTGGAACTTTCTTTTTTTTTTCTTTCGAGGGCAAGGATTACTGCGAGCAACACCACACCGCGCAGCCAGCGAGCAGCTGTGGGCTGTAAACTATATCCAGCAAAGTCGAGCTGTTGCACTTTCGAACCCATTTTACAACCTGAAGCTGCTTTAAGCCATTATGGGCTGCGTGTTGTAAATGAGTTGCCCTTTTCCACCATTTTTTTTGCATAATTGCCACTGCATTGTGTTCCCCAGTTAAAGGCAGAGCAAACATCTGACTCCAGTTTCCACAGCAGCTAATAAACCATTTGCATAGGACGGGACGTCAGCACAGACAAACACATTTCTTATGGTATAAATAGTCATTGTAGCTAAATACAGTAAGCTGGAAATCCCATACTGTTTTATGGGATGACTGCATTTCTTTCCTTTTTACGGTAACATCACAATCAGGCATCTGTTTGGGTCCATATTTAATACAGTAAGACATGCAACTCCATCTGAACATCAATTTATTGGGGTGAAGCACCACCCATCTTCTCTCATTAAAACTGAAATCTGGTCTTGTGCTCATTGAATTTTCCATATGACTAATATGATAATCACATTCAAAGCCATGGTTTGCCGTCCCAATAGCTCATTAAAGGGCTTATTTTGGACACAAATTAAATGCTGCTCCATTTATTGGCACAACTGCTCCATTGTGCTGCACAAATTAAATCACTTGTACTCTTTTGCATTATATATGCATTGGGTGTCTTGTGTTGTGCACTAAGTTTGCATACAGGCTTTCCAGTTGTGATATGTACAATATATATATTATTAAAGGGGAACTAAACCCTAAAAATGAATATTGCTAGAAATGCCATATTTTATATACTGAACTTATTGCAGCAGCCTAAAGGTACAGCATCTTTATAAAAGCAACAATTCAGGCCTTCAACCATCTTAGATTTTGTTAGTCACTGACACTGCACATGCTCAGTGTGCATTGAGCAGCTGTTGAGAAGCGAAGCTTAGTGGTCATTGCAATTTATCAAGCAGAAAATTAGGTTTGCAGGAAAATAAGATGATGCTACAGGGCTGATTATTACATTCTGATGCTAATTGCACTGGTTTCTGAGCTGCCATGTAGAAAGCCAATTAGGCAAAAGGAGAAAATACAGTAGATACTAAGACAGGGCAGAGCTTAGAGAATTGTATGAAAACTTCCCTGTTATGTAAGACCCCCATTATACAGAAAAATGATACTGTTCTATGAGCACAGTTTATGATTTCCTAATTCTTCACTTTCTCTCAATGAAGACAGAAAATAAACAAAAGACAAACCTAACTATGGTTACAGCATTTGTACAGGATTCTGTAGGAGCCTGCAGATTTGGTTACATAGCTTTTAAAATGGGGAAGTGAGCATAAAATTACAATGTATATACAGGTATGGGACCTGTTATCCAAAATGCTTGCGACCTGGGCTTTTCAGGATACGACTTCTTTCTGTAATTTGGATCACCATATTTTAAGTGTACCAAAATATTGTTTAAACATTAAACTAGGGATGCACTGAATCCAGGATTCGGTTCGGGATTCAGCCAGGATTCGGCCTTTTTCAGCAGGATTCCGCCAAATCCTTCTGCCCAGCTGAATCCAATCCGAATCCTAATTTGCATATGCAAATTAGGGACAGGGAGGGAAATCATGTGACTTTTTGACAAGGAAGTAAAATGTTTTCCCCTTCCCACCCCTAATTTGCATATGCAAATTAGGATTCGGCCAACTCTTTAACAAATGCTGTGAGTATATGCCTATCTACTGTTGCTGTATGATCCTGCTTTGCTCTTTATGTACACCCTTTTGTGGATTATCTTGTTCATTACATATATTCTCTGGTTAAGTTATAAGAACCTCTGGCTAGTAATTTATGTATGTTGTTACTCTACACCCTGGCTCCACATCGTTTCGAGGGCTTACCCCCAGTCTCATCCGGAGCAACATATTGGGGTAAAGCTTATAGTGGAGAGAACGGTGCACTCCATTGACTATAGTGCTACACTAATATTTACCTTTTTGATATTTGCCTACTGTAACCCATGTTTTTCTATTTTTCTACCTGTCTCAGTTCTGGGTTCATATTTAATTAATGAAATCTTATTTGGGATCAAGTACAAGCTACTGTTTTATTATTACAGAGAAAAACTGAATATTTTTGAAAAATTTGGATTATTTGGATAAAATGGAGTCTATGGGAGACGGCCTTTCCATAATTCAGAGCTTTCTGGAGCGAGTTTTCGGATAACGGATTCCATACCTATGTGTGTGTGTATATATATATATATATATATATATATATATATATATATATCTATATCTATATAGGTATGGAATCCGTTATCCGGAAACTCGCTATATATATATATATATATATAGTAAATATGTAGGGAGACCGAAAATAGGAGAGTGATCTATATACCTTCCATTATCCATTATCCGGAAGCCCATTATCCAGAAAGCTCCTAATTACGGACTGGCCATCTCCAATAGACTCCATTCTTCATTCTGGTGGCATTAGTGACACCTAATAAGACTGGTAAGATTTTTTAAAGCACTTTGGAACTTTCACCTGCCCCATTATTGCTACCTAGAAGACTAATACATCTCATTCTATATAAAAACTGAATATGGCAATTTTACAAACAATGGTTAGTACTCTACTGGAACACAGGGTTGTTAAAAATGGTCAGTTACATTTTTGCAATCAGCAAAATCTACTGTAGCTTTATATGAATTCCTCAAAATAAATGTGTCACTGAAATTAAAGATGCACTTACTGTATGAGTTGGGAACAAAGGTTTGTGGAACTTTTCTGGCAAGAGAGCAAGTTTATTTTTAATCAACAAATATGGCTTTCATGAGGCTAAAACTATGCCTTGTTTGTTGCATCAAGCATTGGCCCCTGACCTCAAAACAGAATAACTGTCTGAGAGAGATGTCAGAACTGAAGAAAGGAGGGAAGGCAGCACATGTTTTTGATTTATTGTTAGAAGAGGGGAAGATAGACTGGGACAAACATACAGAGAGCGAGAGAGAGAGAGAGAGAGAGAGAGAGAGAGAGAGAGAGAGTTGAAGACAGAGAGGTGTGGGAATGGAGCTTAAATGGAACGTCATTGACTTAATGTAAACCTTGGGACATTGTCTCTTTCTTGTTATCCAAACATACTGTATCTGCCCATAGTTATTATATGTTAGTTTCCAATACCTTCTCCTTCAATCTAATCATGCAGTGCACAATATATTCAGGCCCAGATTTGTGGAAAGGCCACCAAGGCCCGGTCCTAGGGCAGCATGATTTTAGGGGGCGGCATGCTGCCCAACTGCACCCACATTGATTTAGAAACACTGGGGATGAGCAGGAGATAAAATAGTTCATTAAATTTCCTGTGCACCAATAAAAGGGAGGCGACAAACATCAGCGGTCCTAAGAGTTCCCGCTATGTAAATCTGGCCCTCAATATATTTGTAGCCCTTTTCTGGTTGCCACTAGGGGTGGGCGAATTTGACACATTTAGTTTCACCAAAAATTTGCCGCCGGCGAAATTATGCCGATGCCCATTAAAGTCTATGGGCATCAAAACCTTTCTGACGTGATGCCATACAAGTCTATAGGCGCAGTTTCCAGCGGCGAAACATAGCAAAAAAATTCGCCCATCCCTAATTGCCACCAATATGGCAACTTTTTCTTATGCCGAAATATTGAGTACACAGTTAAATACAAACTTATCCTTTTTACAACCTGTTTACAAAAGATAAATGGGAGATAATCGCTGTTTATGAATAATGTTTATTGAATATGGAATTATTCTGATGCAGCACAGTTTAGCACTTATAGCAGATACTGGCGAAACACTATGGGGCAGATTCACTAAAGGGTGAAGTGACTAACGCTGGCGTAAATTAGAGATAGGAGATAGATTCTGGCGCAACTTCGCACTCTAATTCCAGGCAAATTTACGGTCTGGCAAAAGAGCGTTACTATGCAAATTCACTATGTTTTTGATATTTCTGACCCTTACCTCTATCGCCAGACTTGCCTTCGCCACCACAGACCAGGCAAAGCGCAAGGGAGTAGATAGGCATTTTTTTCCTATTTAAAGGGTGATAGATCGTAAAGGTTTTTTTTAACGGGTATCCTCCTTCCCCCCTACATTTCCTAACATATGGCACCTAAACTATACTGTGGGCACATGTGTAGGGCAATATAACAACTCTATATAATTTTATTAAGGTTCCCTGGCCTTGTGTAGTGTAATGTATTTGCTGCAGCATTTACGTCCATTGTACTTTAACTGCACGCCGTATGCAAATTAGCCAACACTAGCGTAACTTCTAACTGCTGAGCTGAGTGTTCGGTATCCTGTGTGCAACTTCGTATCTTCGTGAATTATCGTTGTCCAGGCGAATTTACGCCTGGCGAAGTGTTGCGATGCGTGCGAAGCCATCGCTGGCGAATTTACGCCTGTTAGTGAATTTGCCCCTATGCACTGCTCTTTTTCTAAATAGTATTTCTTATTTATATTGCGCCAACATAATCCGCAGCACTTTACTACTGTGATGGTCAGATATTGAGTATAGTGAGAATGTGGTTGCAAGTAGTTTTGCTGTGCTGAAAATTTGCAAAACAGCTAAAATTCAACAAAATGCATTGAAGTCTATGGGCAACAACAACAATGTTTGACGGGCAACAAATTTTTGATGTGGAACTATTTTTTTCACCCATCGGGTGTCATTGTCAAATAGTTTTAATGTAAATATAAATAATCTCTCCAGCCTCCACCAGAGCCGTGTGGTTAAATCTGGCAGGTAAGCTGAAGGTGGGGGATAAACATTAGGAGCACATTTTTTGGAGCTTGTCGGTGGAAGTGATGTAATACATTGTGGAAATGATGTCATGCACAGACGTCACTACTGCAATGAGGGGGCGTGCGAAGGTCCAGTGCCTAGGGTGCCACCGGATCTAAATACAGATTTTCCAGGCAGTTAGTACAACCACCAGTGCTGCACTCTGCATCTCTTTTTAATTCAGCACAAGATGCAGAACGCAATAATTTTGTAATTAAAGCGAATAAGCCTTTTTGTGCTTATATTTTCCTTTGTATCACCCTTGCAGAAATCTTTTTTTATTTCTGGTTATTTCTTGCATCTATCTATCCAACTGACCCTATCATTAGCAGATTAATTTTGCATGACTTGATCCAATAGCATTATCTCAGCTAATATATATTTGCAGTAATCCAGAAAAAAAAAAAGAGCAGAGATGAAAATAAAATGTGTCCATCCCCACTGGCCATAGAGTGCACATGCATTATACATTCTCACCCTCTTCACTTTCATTTCGGAGGGAGTGTGAGAATCATTCCAAGTTGTCAGGTAGCATTTTTTTCGCTCCTTTCCGCTGGACTGAACATGGTAATTAAACAGTGGAGGCCTTAGAATACTTGGAAGTTTTACAGCACCATAGCACTGAGTGAAATGTCCCGCAGACTTAACTCCCACCTCTGGCTGTGGGAATTTCTTTTAGTTACACATGGTCTCACAGGTAAACAAGCCTGGAAGTTCACAGATGGGGAGTAAATTAGCACTTTCAAATTTCATGTAATGAGCACTACATACAAAGTGACAATATTTAGATAAAGAAGAATTGTTTCTCAAATATTTGGTTCAAAACATCTTTTTTTATCTATGTATTTAGGACATAAATATGAAAAAAACCCATGAGATTACTTTGTAAATGATTTACTAAGGGGCCTACTTCTAAACATTTGATTTGCTTATTTTCCTAGTTTTGACAAAATCACAACGGAAAATGCTATCTCAAATTTTTTAGAATTTAAATTTTGCAAACTCGAATTGAAAGCAGTCTGAAAAATCTGAATGAAAAACTCAGCAACTAACGACTAAGAAACTTTTATAGAAGTTAAAGAGAGGTGTATTTCTATTTATTTGTTGATTTTTTTTTAAATTTTTGTTTGTAACAAAATACAGGTCCCTTATGCGGAAACCCGATATCCAGAAAGCTCCGA
This sequence comes from Xenopus petersii, assembly GCA_038501925.1. Lineage (NCBI taxonomy): Eukaryota > Metazoa > Chordata > Amphibia > Anura > Pipidae > Xenopus > Xenopus petersii. The sequence continues at coordinate 24,012,300 of CM076680.1, read as the reverse complement.
ATTATGCAAAGGCCCTCCCATAGACTCCATTTTATCCAAATAATCCAAATTCTTAAAAATTATTTCCTTTTTCTCTGTAATAATAAAACAGTAGCTTGTACTTGATCCCAACTAAGATATAATTAATCCTTATTGGAAGCAAATTGGAAGCCTATTGGGTTTATTTAATGTTTAAATGAATTTATAGTAGACTTAAGGCATGAAGACCCAAATTACAGAAAGATCTGTTATCCGGAAGACCCCAGGTCCCGAGCATTCTGGATAACAGGTCCCATACCTGTACTGTAAAATGTAACTGTGATTTTTACTGTGATCAAGTTTTTTTCTGCTAATTAATGTGATTTGCTTCTGATTTGAAATATATTATATTAATGCTTGCAATCAAGAAAAAAAATTTGATACCAAAAAATCTCAGTCCAGTTTAACCCTAATGAAATTTAAGAAGAAAAAAATGGAGTTCAAAATTGAATAAATCCGAATTCCAGTATAAATATGGCTATAAATAGATTAGTGTTGAAATAAAATCTTATAATAAAACAAGTTTTGTTTCAAAGCAAATTCTAAGGGGCAGATTTATTAAGGCTCCAATTGAAAATTCAAACTCGGATTTTTGAAATTTTTTTTATGGTCAAATTGGAATTGTGCATAATCCAAACTCGATTCCAATTTTAATTTAAATTCGAATTTCAAGATTTATCAAACCTTGCCGCTAAAAATTTGAATTTGATTATTTGCAGCCTAAACTGTAAGTCAATTGAGAGGTTCAGTAACCAATATGAAGATGCTACTAGCCTTCCTGACATTAGAGTTTTCAACAGAGAAAAAACTCGATTTGAGTTTAGTTGAATTCGTTTCGAATTCAATTAAAGTTTTTGGGTCAGTAATATTTGTTTTTTATTTATTTAATAACCCCCCAATGAAATTTCGAGTATATTCGAATATATTAGAGTTAAAAAAAATTCACATGCGTTCGAAATTCAACCTTTGATAAATAAGCCTCTAAAATGTTGTGGAATTTTAGAATGAAATGTCATTTGTATACGCTCTCCATATCGAACATATTTTGGCTGAAGTTAAAGATACGGCTGACCAAATTGTCTGTGTTTGTTTTTGCAACAGGATGGAACAATTGGAATTTATAAACTCTGAGAATCTCACACATCAGTGGAATTAACTTCTAACAGTGCTGCAAATAGCTTCTCTGTTTGTGAAACAAAAAGTAAAAAAAAAAAGGGAAAACATCCTGCCATTATGTGATACCGAAGCTTTGACTTAATTTGTTTACAATCAGAATTCAGAGAAGGAGCAGATGAAAGAATAACCTGCCATTGCTCTGTGAACTTCAAATAGTTATTTCCAGAGTTCTTTTTTTTTGCTATTTTAATCTACATTGTTTTTCATTTGTCAGGCGAGTGTCTGTGGCTTGGGTATAAAAGTTTGATGTAGTAGAAGTACAGTAGATCATTGTCTGTTGGCTGCTGGTGCCACTTGGTGCTTCCTTTTGTCAAAATCAGTGGTTGTTAAACTGACGCCAAAATTTGCCAGCAAAGATTCGCCACCGTAAAAAAAAACAAATGGATGCCGGCATCCGTTTTTTTGGACGCCAGCGCAATTTCGCCAAAAACAGACGCCGGCGGCCAAATTTTTGAAATTTTTCGCCGTTTTGCGAATTTCGCGGGAAATTTCCGGTGAATCGAAATGCCCCAAATTTGCCCATCACTACCTAGGAGAATAAACAGTAGACCCTGATACTCTGAGATAATTTGCAATTGGCTTTAATATTGTATTATTTGTGGTTTATGCAGTTATTCTGCGTTTTGTGCAGCAGCTCTCCAGTTTGCAATTTCAGCAGCTATCTGGTTGCTAGGGTCGTGTTTACCGTAGCAACCAAGCATGGCTTAAATGAGAGACTGGAATATTAATAGAAGATGATCTGAATAGAAAGACAATAATAAAACTTTTTTTTAGCTGCCAGGGTCAGTGACCCTCATTAGAGAGCTGGAAAGATGTAGAAGAGGAAGGCAAATAATTATAAAACTAAAAAATAAATAATGAAGTTGCAAAGTTGCTAGGAATAGATCATTATAGAACATATTAAAGTTAACTTAAAGGTGAAGAACCCCTTTAATTATGCCTTAAATTTGTTCCTCACTAAACACCCCCTCCAATTATCCCCTAACTCCTGATATCATACTATTCATTTAATAGACTCTACTATATGAATAGCATGATGTTAGGAGTTAGAGTATTAGGAGTTAAAAAATAGAAGATATATCGGTAATGCACAACACAAGTGCACAAAATAATTCTTTAAAAACAAAAATGTTAAAATATTTACTTAGTGCTCATGTCCAGATCACTTCTGCCCAGTGTTTGCCACCTTGTTGCTATTGATAGGTGAATAAAGTCGTCAGACATGAACTAGCAAAGAATTTCTGTGTTTCGTCGTAAGTAAATTAACTTGCAAAACTGCGGCAACAATTTTTTTGACTAATTTTCGCCGTAGTTTCACAAATTAATTTGCTTGCAGCGAAACCCGGAAAATTTGTCGCTAATGCATAAAAATTGGCGCGCGTCAAAATTATTCGGACGCTCATTGATTTTGATGCTTTTGGACCAAATAGTCACACACATAAAAATTGTCACTCACGTAAAAATTATTTTGATGCCCAATGACGAATTTTTCATTGTTTCGTGAATTTTGCGGTAAATGCCACAGATTCACCCATCACTACTTGCTGCATTTCTGATTTGTAGAACTGAAGTCTTAAGCTGGCCATAGGCGCAAAGATCCGATCGTACGAATCAACGTACGAATCAATGTACGATCGGACTTTCCCATCTCCCGACCCTCCACTAACCATTCAGATCAAAGTCTTTACCATTCCCATCAAATAAGAACAGATCAGCCAATGTTCTGCCCCTGACAGCAATCGTACGATACTTATGTCTGACAACTCTAGTGACAGTCTCCCTCTGAAAATCGTACGATCGGCAATACACGCAGAGATATTATCCGCAGGCGACAGAAATTTTCTAACCTATCCGATCGACCAAACGACCGATCTCTGATGGACGAAAAATGTCGGGACTCTCCACACATGGTTTGAAAATCGTACAAATCCACGATTCGGATCTTTGCGTCTATGGCCAGCTTTAGGTTCAATTCCAGCCCAGGTGTTCCCTGCAATAAGTTTGTATGATTTCACGTGTCTTCCCACACTCTAAAAACCCACATGAAGATTAATTGGTTCCTGATTACATTGCCGAAAGTTTGATTGTGAATAAGGACTTTAGATTGTAAGCTCCACTGAGACATGGACTGGTCTAAAAAATATACAGTCAATATAAAGTGCTCTAGATTGTATCAATAGTCACCTAACTTATAAGAATTCCAATATAAGCAGCCAGAATGGATGAGTAGACCTGTCGTCTAAAGTGACACAATATCATTAAGGATGTTGCCAGTAGAACAGAGCAGTAAATGGCACTTCTTGGGTTTTTCCATAGCTAATAGAGGAATATACAGGTATGGGATCTGTTATCCATAAACCCGTTATCCAGAAAGCTCTAAATTACGAAAAGGCCATCTCTCATAGATTCCATTTTATCCAAATTATCCAAATTTTTTAAAAATGATTTCCTTTTTCTCTGTAATAATAAAACCCTCGATATTTGACTGGGAATGAAAATCGTTTGACTTCGAATATCGAAGTTGAAGGATTTTGCGCAAAAACTGCGATCGAACGATCAAAGGAATAATCCTTCGATCGAACGATTAAATCCTTTGAATCAAACGATTCAAAGGATTTTAATCCAACGATCGAAGGATTATCCTTCGACCAAAAAAACTTAGGCAAGCCTATGGGGACCTTCCCCATAGGCTAACATTGGGTTCGGTAGCTTTTAGGTGGCAAATTAGGGGGTCAAAGTTTTTTCTTAAAGAGACAGTACTTCGACTATCGAATGGTCGAACGATTTTTAGTTAGAATCCTTCGATTCGAAGTTGAAGGTTGAAGTAGCCCAAAAAAGAAGTTTTTTTACTTCAAACCCTTCATTCGAAGTTAATGAATTGGCCCCTTAAGGTGTGAAGAGCCAAATTTCGGAAATATCCATTATCTGGAAAACCCCAGGTCCCGAGCATTCTGGATAACAGGTCCTACCTGTACCATAAAAGTATGCTAGTCTAGGTATTCCATTTACGTAAAACAGGAAAATAATAAGCATTCCTGCTCATTTTTTAAAAAATGTCCTGCCTCCCCCCCAAAAAAAAAACATCCACTGAAGTACACAAATAAATAATATACATAGGCTTCCTAGATTTAGAATGCCCTCCAACTGGATATTTATGCTTAGTCTTTAACCTTTATTCAAAACACATTTTTTTCCTATAGAGTTAGCCCTGTGAGCAGATGATAGAAAATGAATGTGACAGAAATGCCGAAAATAGCAGTCATTAGGAAATCCAAACCCCAAAGAATATGACAACAAAAGCTTCACAATATCGGAATACTTTGATTTATTTTCCTTCCTTTCATTTTCTAGCGAAGTGTATTGAAACGCACAGTAATATCCTACAGACGATTGCGAAACCTAAATAAATCAGAAACAGCAACGTTCGTTCTCAGAATAAAAGGCATTTGGAGGGGAGACCACCCAATAGTGTTGTCTTAATAAATTAAATTGTATAAATGTAGCGTTTTTTTCCCACTTAATTTATTCATGTGCATCAGTTGCAGAAGCAGATGGCCTTCTGGGAGAGAGTTTCTAATTTTTGTTTTAAAGTTTTCTATCCCTATGGAATTCCCCTAAAGCAATAATATCATAAGATAAAAAATAATTCTGAAAAAGTTATAAGGGGTCATTTACCTTTCCCTGAGGCTCAGCTAAACAGCACTTGTGCCCCAGGGAAAGTTACACTGAGCTCCTCAATCCGGTGTAAAGAGAAAATTGCAGCAGCAGGAGGCAAATGTGAGCCCTGTCCTTGCCATCTGGAAGGTTCCCTATTGCAACTAGCACCTCCCATTGCTCCCTAATTAAGGGGACTAAGTTTGGGGATGGGTTAGGGGTAGGAGGTTGAATGTCTATGTTTCACTCCCCACCCCTCTATGATAGTTTCCTAATGCAACCCTAGGTCTCTGTTCTCTAAACAGAGCAGAGATACCTGCAGCCTTTCAGCAACATTGAAAACAATGCCCTTTGGCCTTTTGTAGCACCTTGCATGCTGCATTCTGCAAGGTAAATGGTCCCTATAATGCTTTTGTGGTGCACCTGGGCCTAGACTCCAAAAATGAGATTTAGTTAAGCCTTAAAGGAACAGTTCAATGTGAAAATAAAAACTGGGTAAATAGATAGGCTGTGCAAAATAAAAAATGTTTCTAATATAGTTAGTTAGCCAAAAATGTAATGTATAAAGGCTGGAGTGAACAGATGTCTAATAAAACAGCCAAAATCCAACTTCCTGCTTTTCAGCTCTATAACTCTGAGTTAGTCAGCGACTTGAAGGGGGGCCACATGGGATATTTCTGTTCAGTGAGTTTGCAATTTATCCTCAGCATTCAGCTCAGATTCAAAAGCAACAGATATGACCCATGTGGCCCCCCCTCAAGTCTCTGATTGGTTACTGTCTGATAGCCAGGGTAACCAGTCAGTTTTCAAGAGAGCTGAAAAGCAGGAAGTAGTTTTCTGACTGACTTGTTAAACATCAAATCACTCCAGCCTTTATACATTACATTTTTGGCTAACTAACTATATCGGAAACATTTTTTATTTTGCACAGCCTATCTATTTACCCAGTTTTTATTTTTACACTGAACAATTCCTTTAATGGCAGTTTCAGTCTAATATTAATGACATATGAGCAGCTTCATTTGTTTTGCCCATTGAATTTTTTATTTTTACTTGCTAACAGCACTGCATCAAAATGGCCAATATATACCTACACTGCACCAATATAGGTGTTTTTTCGTGAAAGTTAGTTTTATGGGCAGATATATTATTTTTCTTGTATGGGATGAGTGGCCATGTTTAGTCTGAGGTTGAGTCCCCAACAAAGTCTGGGTGATTTAAATATATTTTTTAGTGGGGGAGGAGGATATTGGAAAGAATTCAAACACAATACCTGTATATATCACACAGTTGAAGTTAAGCAATAAAAGGCACTAAGTTTGTCCAGGAGCAGTATCCCATAGCAACCAATACGATCTTTGTATTTAAAGGCAAAAAAATAAAATCCCATTTTTACTTTCTTTAATGAAAAAGAAACCTATCTCCAATATACTTTAATTAAAACATGTGTACCATTTTTATAAGAAACCTGACTGTATGCAGTGAAATTCTCCCTTCATTTACTGCTGTGGATATGAATTGTCAGATGGTCCCTAACTGCTGAGCAGGGAAACAATCATACTTATGAACAGCAGGGGGAGCCCCCGCCTTACTTCCCAGCCATGCGGAATTCAAACAGCTTTGTTTATGACAATCCCTAAGCAGCCCAGACCACACTGAGCATGTGCACAGTCTTAGTCTTGCAAAGATGTTTAACAAAGTTACAAGACGGTGACCCCCTGTAGCCAACTTTGAAAGCATAAATTATTTGTTTGATTAGGCTTGTGGTGCAGTAAGTTTATGTTTATATTTAGTATACAAAATACAGCATTTATAGCCTTATTCTATTTTAGACTTTACATGCCCTTTAAACAGCTGACCAGTAAATGCTACCTGCTGATTGGTTGCTATGGGTTACTGCAACCCTGGCAACCAAAAAACAATTTATCTTTTTACCAGGGGCGTAACTACTGGGGGTGCTGGGGGTGCAGGGGGTGCGGTCGCACCTGGTTACGCACCCCCTTGAGGCCCTCCAGGTGCTTTTGCTAAAGCAAGGCTCATGGAAAACTGCGTCTGGAGGGGGGTGGGGGCCCTGCTGCAAGACCTGCACCCGGGCCCACCGCCACTTAGTTTCATTACTGTCTTTTACTACTTTTACATTTTATTACTTACCATTCTATTCAGGCTCTTTCCTATGCATCTTCCAGACTCTCATTTAAACCACTGCCTAGTTGCTAGGGTACATTGGACTGTAGTAACTAGATAGCTGTTAAAATTCCAAACTGAAGTCCATTTGCAAATATCACTGACTACATCATACTAAAAGTTAAAAGAGTTGTTCACCTTTAAATTAACTTTAATATGATGTAGAGAGGGATATTCTAAGACAAATTACAATTGTTTTTTATTTTTATTATTTATGGTTTCTGTGTTATTTAGCTTTTTATTCAGCAGCTTTCCAGTTTGTAATTTCATCAGTCTGGTTGCTAGGGTCCAAATTACCCTAGCAACCATGCATTGATTTGAATAAGAGACTGGAATATGAATAGGAGAGGACTGAATAGAAAGATGAGTAATAAAAAGTAGCAATAACAGAAAATGTGTAGCCTTACAGAGCAACTGTTCCATCATATGTAACGTTTTAGAGTAAAATACTTGTCAATACACGTTTGCTCATTTTCATCATTTTGCAGACCAAGCTATTTATTTGGACATCTCAGCTGGAAAAGATTGCTGGTAGAACATAATGAGCATCATTAGAAATTGTGCTTGTACCTTTGTTACATGTAGGGGGTTATTTATCAAAGCCCGAATTTATCTCAGTATTTTCTGCTACAAACTCTGCTGAGATTAGTCGCCCAGAAACAAAACGCCTCTTCTTCGGGTGACTTATCTCCCGAACTGCCTTCCCGCCAGTGATTTTGATTCTAGCTGGCAGGAAGGCAGTTCGGGAGATTAGTCGCCAGAAGAAGAGGCGTTTTGTTTCTGGGCGACTAATCTCCTGTATCTCCATGTGTGTCTCTGCCCTAAACTAGAGTTCACTGATGCCATCATTTTTTTGACAAGGAACTTCCGACGACTTCGGAAAAGTAAGCGCTCCGAGTGCCATCCTTCCGGCGATTTACATTCTAGCCATCAGGAAGGCAGTTGGGAGATTAGTCGCCTGAAGAAGAGGCGTTTTGTTTCTGGTCAACTAATCTCCTGAATCTCCATGTGTGTCTCTGCCCTAAACCAGAGTTCACTGATGCCATCGTTTTTATGACAAGGAACTTCAGACGACTTCGGAAAACGAAGCGCTCCGAGTGCCATCCTGCCGGCGATTTACATTCTAGCCGACAGGATGGCAGTTCGGGGAGATTAGTCACCCAAAGAAGAGGCGATTTGTCGCTGTGGGACTATTCTCCCCAAATCTCCATGTGTATCTCTGCCCTTAGAGTTTAGAGTCACATGGAGAGAGGGCAAATTGGGACTCTGTGGTGAGTTTTTGCTACAGTATCTACTTCTTTAATATACACAAATAAATCACAAATGGTTCATTAATCTGCACTATTAAATTAAATTATCTCTACAAAAGAATGTTTTGCTTTGTTGGGCAATTAAACCTTCTCCTTCCAGAGTGCAACATAGGTTGTTTTCAATATAAATCTCAAAGACCCATCAATGTTGTCTTAACCTACCATTTGATTGTTAGAATGCTCCCTAGGGACTTACAATCTTGACCTTGTTTTGGGCGTGTGCTGGGGATTTCATTGAGTTACGGATCTCCTTTCCTCTCAGGCTTTAAGTCCTTCTCTGCCTCAGGGAGATTGCGATTTGCTCTGAGACCACCTGGAGGCAAGTTTTCCTCTTCTCCCTCCCTGGCCGGTATTAAAATGGGAAAAAAATCCATCAGGCAGAAGCAGCTATTCTTTTGCCCTCCTGGGCCCAACTAAGAAAATCCAACGAAGCAGCAAGAATACTGCATCTCGTCAAGATTTAAATCCCGCTGTCAGTCACATGCTGAGTTTACCTTAGTCTGTTATTGTCTGGAGGTTTAAAAGGAAAACCTTGTACTATTGTCAGTCCCAGGGCTGTCACAACAAAACTGTCTTTAAAAATCACAGGATTTTGAATTTTAATTAAGACACACGGTGCTTTACCAAGACATTGCTGTTACTACTGACAGATTTGTAGGTTTCTAGCTTTTGGGTGAAAGGGACAAAGCAATGCTTTTGGATTTCAGAAAATGTTTCTATACTGAAGTGTTAGGGTTATGTCTCAACAGGCAATCAAAATGCAACTCAATGTAGTTTTTCTTTTCAATAGCAGCATGAAATACATGATGAATGATAATATTTGTAAGCTTATTATTGTCTTTTATTTATATAAATAAAATATTGTATAGGAAATAATAACTATATACTGTATAGTGTTTCACAGACATTATATATCATTCTCATCAGTCTCTGCCTCAGTGGAGCTTACAATCTAAGGTCCCTATCCCATTCATGCACCCTCTGGTTAATGTTTGCTGGAGACAATGATCCTCTTTGTCAGAGGGACATACCCCAAGAACCCATATGAAACCCATGCAAGTACAGGGACAACATATAAACTGCTTGCATATCGTGCCAACATCATTATTAAAATGTACTCTTGTTTTTCTTGAAGGCACTTCTGCCTTCCATATCAACAAATCAGATCAGATCCCTCCCTACCATTCCCCTGTCTATCAATGGAGCTGTCCTTCAACCAAGACTGGAAGAAACTGGAAATGTGTGAATCATTTTTTTCTTGGAAGAACAGTTGTAGTTTAGTGGAATGGAGCTTTACTCATTTTGTGTCTCTAAGGGACACTTAATTATAGGCTATGATTAAGTTCCCTAGGAGACATAAAACGTGTAAGGCTTTTTGATTTTAAATTCATAATGTAAAATAAATGTAAATATCTTTTAAACTACTACTTTGGCTTCTGGGTACTACTACTTGGTCCAGATTGGTGCCAGCCTGGAACTATATATCCTGGTGCAATCTCACAGACAAGGCCTTTTCATTTCATATCTTGCCTTATTTAACAGTGATTTGTTGTTTGTAATTGGATTGTTTTATTAGTCTTACTGCTTCTTTTTGTCCTCCAGGTCCATTGCCCAGAAAGTTTACTGACCATACATTAAGTATAATAAAAAATAATATTCCTAAAATAATGCCTATATTGGCATCCCTCCCAACGGTCCCGTTTTCAGCGGGACAGTCCCCGTTTTGACAGCTCAACCCACAGTCCCGCATTTTTACTGGAAAGTCCCAACTTTCTCTGCAATGAACAGCCAGAAAAAGAAAAAACGTTTCTAACTTAATTGGCTTTTGGAAGAGAGCCCAGAACAGCCACCAGGTGCAAATAAGATACTTTGTAACAATTTAGATAAGGAGGACTCTTGGGAAAAGTTAGACTTACAGCTTAAAGGGCAATTCACCTTCATTAGCAAAACTGGTAATAAGGGGGTGTGGACACAAAAATGGGTGTGGTCAAAAACAATGTTGCCGCGCTACACAAATTCTTTTGTCCCAAAAATGTTGGGAAGTATGTATTAACCTTCACCAGCTGGTCTCAGGCAGAGCATCATTACATTCATGACCCTCTCTATCACAGGAGCCCTTGCCAGAAGTGTCTGGAGGAAGGGTAATGTAGTTGTACTATAATCTTAGGTGCCATGAAAAGAACTGAAAGGACACAAGTGGAGTGAGTGATGCTGCCTCAGGCTTTACAGCATCATCCACTCCCTCCTTCCTGAAGAGTCTGAGCACATTTTTTAAAGGCTAAAGAAACCTGACAACCCTGGCCCTTGACTGGACTAAGCCTTATGACAATGATCCACAACCAATAGCAAGGGAGAATAAAAAATCATTTGTTTTGGGGGGTTTTCACTAAATTGTTACTAAAATGTTAAAGAGGTATTTTGAGTTTTTTGGGTGGTTCACCTTTCAGTATGTTATAGAATGGCTAATTTTCAGCAACTTTTCAACTGCTCCTCATTTTTCCTGTTTACGGTTTTTGAGTTACCGTATTTGCTTTCTTCTTCTCTTGCCAGCTTTCAAATGGTGGTCACTGACCTAATGTCACCATAAAGCGAGCAGATTGGAACATTTTTACAGCAATGATCCCCAACCAGTGGCTCGCGAGCAACATGTTGATCACCAACTATTTCGATGTTGCTCTCAGTGGCCTCAATGCAGATGCTTATTTTTGAATTCCTGGCGTGGAGAATCGCTTTGGTTGCCTAAAGACCTATGTCCTGCCAAACAGATCAGCCTGTAGGCTGCCAGTTCAAATAGGGGCTGCCAAATAGCCAATCAGAGCCCCCCAGAACATGTTTCATGCTTGTGTTGCTCCTCAACTCTGTTTACATTTGAATGTGGCTCATGGGTAAAATGGGTTGGGGACTCCTTCCTTATGGGAACTGCCTGAAGGACAGGTAAGCAAAACCTTTACCTTCTAACAACGAGATACTTGTTGTATTGTTTCTCTACCAGTAAAAAAAAAAACAAAAAAAAAACCCTGATGTACCACATGAAAACTTTGGGCAAATCCTTATTCCATTCCAATATTCTGCTCAGTCTTTACTTACAGGTTCCTTATCCTCACATACAGTTCTTTCTTTCTTCTTCTCTGAGGCTGGGACATAGTTGGTGTATAGCATGCCTCCTTGAGGTACAGGGGGATGTGTATTGGCACATGCAAAAAATTAATTGATATTTCTGAGGGAAACAGGGATAAAGCTCTAGAGGAAGACATCATATCTGGGAATCAGTTGTCCTAGTACTAAATATAAAAGTCTGTGTGACATAGTAAGCTTTAACATTCCCCTAGACACTGATTATTTTTTTTCTTATAACAGGCTTTGTGGAATAACGTATTTAAATCCATTACTTATACATTTATTTTGAAAGTTTGATATAAGCCAGGCACTGTGAGACTGGAATTATACAATGTAATTTGTGTTTTGTTGCAGCAAACCAAGACAAAAAAGATAGATAAGAATACATTTCCATAAAGAGAACATCATCATTCATTGAATGACATACTTAGCATTCAGGCTCAGGGAAACAGTGCTGATGTGTACCTGCCCTTTATGAATGTCAAATGTGCCACTGTGGTTAAAATAAGTCAAGAAAACAAAGTGTACTTTTTTTTTAACCTAAAATTGATGGGAGGTGTTTTTGGTAGTTTTGCTTGATCAATGAGCAACAGCACAATGCAGTTATTCTATCTTTCATCACTGAGATAGGAATGTATGATAGCTTTACTATTTGCATAATTTCCTAATTGCATTTCATACAGTGATATATTTATTTGTTTGCAGACCTGTTTGTCACTGTTTTGTAAAGCAGATTTTTTCAGACCGTGGGGGTAGCCACACAAAAAATTCTGGGGAGACTTCTTTGCTTCTTTGTAGATGGTGCTAGTCTTCTTTCCTCCTACCATAATAGGAAGGGCCAGGGGAGGAGGCTCAAATTTTAGTGGTATTAGAGCTTTTTGATAAAATTAAACTCACTTTCTCACGAATGGTATGATGGTTATTAAAAGATCCGAAAATAAATATGAAAAAAAAAACACTGAACAATATGCTAAACAAATACAAAATATCTAAAACCCCTAAACATTAGAGTTTTCTGGAGAATTAGTAATGGAAAAAAATAAAAAACCTCTAAAAGTCTGAATGGTTAAAAAAAGGTGCAACAGGATCTGCACAGCTCCCATTGCTCAACTGCTTTTACTTGCCGAAGAAAAAATATGATTCGTGATTCAAACAAAAAGAAATCCCAATGTAAGTAAAATAGGCCCCATAGTACTTGGTATGGTTAAAACTTGTTATTTCGAGAAATCTTGTTATTAATGGGTGAGGCAGGGGTATAATATCCAATCATATCCACCCCTGGTACTCGGTGGAGACCAAAGAAGATGAGCCATGTGATCCCTTCCATTATAGTCTCAAGAAAATGGGAATTACCTCCTGCATACACACAAAAGGCAAAGGTTATAGGCAGGGGCGATCCTGGCCCCTCCGCCGCCTGAGGCAGCAGCAGTTGCTGCTGCCCCCCCTCCCCCAGAAATTGTCTCTTAAAGTACCAGGAGCAGCATCTTTGCTGCCCCTGGTACCTAGTGGGGCACTGCCGCCTGAGGCGACAGCCTCAACTTGCCTCATTGGCGAAGCACCCCTGGTTATAGGAGCAGCAGGGGAGATGAACCCACATGATTTCATATATTGAATTGTTGGCTGGTGCTGGTGGAGCTTCTGAAATTAACCAACAAATATTTGTTTGGTATGGATTACTATACTGGGGCAAAATTCTGCTACATAACTCAGCACTTTACAAGAGCTGGCAAAATGTTGCTTTGTATGATCACTAACAGGAAAATGGAATTTCAAATGATATATGTGGTGTGAATGGAATGTTTATTAAACGCTTACGTTTTCACTTACATTAGCATTCACAACACTTGTGCAAACATTGAAATTATGCCATGTAGATATATTTATATCTATGTTCCTAATCTGTTTTTCCTACTGATGATGTGGGGATGTTCACGCTGGAGAAGAGGCGCTTAAGGGGTGATATGATAACTATGTATACATATATAAGGGGATCGTATAATAATATCGCTAATGCTTTATTTACCAGAAGGTCTTTCCAGCTGACACAAGGTCACCCATTCCGATTAGAAGAAAAGAGGTTCCGCCTAAATATTCGGAAGGGGTTTGTTACAGTGAGAGCTGTGAAGATGTGGAATTCTCTCCCTGAATCAGTGGTACAGGCTGATACATTAGATAGCTTTAAGAAGGGGTTGGATGGTGTTTAGCAAGTAAGGGAATACAGGGTTATGGAAGATAGCTCATAGTATAAGTTGATCCAGGGACTGGTCCGATTGCCATTTTGGAGTCAGGAAGGAATTTTTTCCCACTCAGAGGCAAATCGGAGAGACTTCAGATGGGTTTTTTTTTGCCTTCCTCCCTCTGGATCAACTAGCAGTTAGGCAGATTAAGAAAATAACTAAAAGGTTGAACTTTATGGACTTTGTGTCTTTTTTCAACCTTACTGACTATGTTACTATGTATAATCTTTTTATTCCTACTGTCACTTTATACACATTAATAGAATTAAATACCAAACAAGAACTCATAAAGGCTGTAAGCAAGTCAAGTGTCTCTTGGGCAAAAGATATACCACATTTCTTTCTTCTTTTTTGCAATGAACTCTTTTATAATTAGCAGCAAATTTATCAAAGTTTAACAGACTTTTTTTTTTTTTAAAGTATTTACTTGAATATTGTAAGGGGCATTGGGTATTCTTCCTTTCATAAATATGCATTTTAATTGTCTTTTGGGTTTCTTAGGGTTCTCATGCTGAATGTTCTTCCTACAATAGAAAATAATAATTTATTGTACATAATTGTGTCAAGACCAATTCTTCAGTTGGGAAGCCGATGCCCAGGCATCTCCTCTACAATAGCTACTTATTGACCAATTATTTGACTTATAAAGCATCTAAAGGACCCTGCCCACTGTTTTGGGTGAGCTAAAAAAGACCCATGGGACAGATACATATTGTATAGAAATGTAAAACATAATAATGAGTCAGTAAGATTTATGTAGCCCTTAAAAATAAAAAAAGGTGGTTGAGGGTGCCCTAAATAATGCAAATGCAAATTTCCACTTCATTGTTCACATCGGCTCCAAGCAGAGAAGTCTAGACCAAGGAGGAAGCTTTAGGGCAGTGTCAAGGATTAGGTAGAGGGCGCTGTGGAGGCTGATGAGGGAAGGACGAGTCCTTGAGGCAAGGGCTGTCTGTGTCAAAGGGAACATGGCAAGGAAAGGCAGGAATGGGGTGATGAGGGTGATGAGTCAGACTGGAACAGGTGCAGAATGGAGCAGGATGGAGAGGACCGAGATCAGGAATGGACAGAATGAAGAGGGTGATGAGTCAGGCTGGAAAGGGTGAAGGGTGAACAGGATGAAGGTTAGGACAGGAACTGACTGGATAGGACAGGGTGGTGAGGGCGTATATCTGACGGAACACTGAAAGAATGTGACAGGATGGTGAGGGCCTAGATCTGGCGGACAGAATACCGGGTGAACAGGATAGCAGGAGGACAGGATCAGAAGGAGACTGGAACAGAAGGAGAGAGGACTGTAGAGCAGGATAGCAAGAGGACTGGAAAGTTGGATTGCAAGAGGACTGGAGAGCAAGATGTGTAAGTACAAGGCAGAACAGGACGCAGAAATCAGGAACAGGCAAGGCAGGGGTCAGGTCAAGGCTGGGAAAGTACAATGAAGATAAAGCAAGGCAAGGAAGGACGAGGCAGAATCAAGGGAAAAAGGGCTAGAGTGGGAACAACCTAGCTAGGGGCGCTGCCACAATACTAGGATGGCCATATAATACTCTGACAAGTTGTGTTCGGAGGGCTGGCCTTAAATAGGGCAGAGTAAGCCCTGATTGGCTGACTGCAACCAACCAGGCTGGGGCTCCAGAGGCCAAGTAACATATAGTGAACAACCCTGCAGGCTGCTCACCTGGCCAAACGGTTAAGGCATCGAGCCAAAAACCCAAAGATTCCTTGCTTGAATCCCAGCAGAACCTGACACAATGTCCAAGTTTGCAGTAGGGATCAGGAATAGTCAGAATCTTGATTTTGCTCCTATTCTGCCTGCCTATTGAACTACTGCCTGGATTTTGACTATGACTACTCCTGATCCCTATTGGTTACCACAAACTTGGACATTGGTTAAGGTGTGAGTGACAGTAAAAGACTTTCTGGAAAATGCTTTTGAAGGTATCCCATGGGAGAAGCCTAGCTGGAGACTATATGGGTCATTTACTATAATCCTGAACCTGGATGCTCTATGCATCTTGAGCCGGATTGGAAATCCGACTCTATGAGAGGTAGAATTACAAATATCAAGATTTTCATGTTTTCAAAAAAATTTGAATATGTCGAATGAAGATTTTTCTTGATTGCCAACATTTTTTTATTCTTGACTGCAAAAAACCCTCAAAATGTAAAAAAAAAGGCAATCTTAAATTTTAATAAATTGACCTCTAGATGCAGACTGTATAGTAATAAATGCAAGGCTTTATTGCAACCTGCATCTGCCAATGCTCTCTAACTTTCACATCTGTATTATATGTAAGTTAGGGGATGAGAAGGGGAAAAGACACCTATATGCCTCCCTCTGTCTGCCCCTTATGAATACATCACTGCTGAATACAGGGACATGCAGATGGACAGAGGTGTATTTACATATCTTAAATTGTTGCCCAGGACCAATGATAAAAGGGGTCTGTGTTTACTGAAAGGGTGAGGTTTGGATGAGCCAAAGCTGAAGTTGGGTCCAGTGTTGGACTGACTCAATGGGATACCAGGAAAACTCCCAGTGGGCTCAGGAGTCTGTGGGCCCTCCTGCTCATAAAACAATTTGCTTGTATGCCTGTACTATGACCATTCCACCTTTCTAAATGACAATAAAGGGAAGAAATTGAGGGAAGGATAAATTATAGAATGTAAAGGAAACTGAGTGAACAGAGAAGTAAAATTGGGCTCTGGTCTAAGGTTTTCTGGCAGGCCCCTGTCATCCCAGTGAGACTCTGGCTGAGGCCTGGAGGGTGTGGGGCAATGCCAAGGGCTTTGCTATCAGTTAACCCACCTGGAGCTGTATTCATGGGGTTGAATGCAATCTCTTCATTGTTTAGTTGACCTGCCGCAAATTCATAGATGTGCAGAGCACTCAGGTCACAAAGTATAAAAAACATGGTGGATTGTGCCCTGTTTAATGCACTTTGTACCCTGCCCTCCACTTAGTTAATTACTTTTTATGAGTATCAGATGATACAGATGAACCCTATAACCTTACCCAAGTGATGATTTTTGCTGAGGGGCATTCCAAATTGCATATTTCTCTCACTGTTACAGTATATTACAACTATAGGCTATTGCTGGATGTTGTCAGCAGTATCTATACAAAAAGGTGGCACTGTGATAGTTTGGGTACAGCCTACTGTAAAGATTTTGGCAAGAAAGTGTTTGTGATGCCAGTATAGGGATGTAGCGAACTGTTCGCCGGCGAACTAGTTCGCGCGAACTTCGACTGTTCGCGTCCGCCGAATGTTCGCGAACGTCGCGCGACGTTCGCCAATTGGTGTTCGCGTTCGATTCGAAGTAAAATTTCGTTCGACCATTCGACCATTCGACCATTCGATCGCTAAAATCGAACGATTTCCGTTCGTTCGAACGATTATAAGCATTCGATTGAATTAAAATCATTCGATCGAATAGCTTCGATCGTTCGATTCGAACGAAAATCCTTCGATCGTACGAATAAAATCCTTCGATCGTTCGATCGAACGATTTTATCGAGCGTTCGAAGTTCGCGAACTGTTCGCGAACTGTTCGCTTTTTTGCCGGTATTCGCGAACGGCGTTCGCGAACACATCGGCGGCGGTTCGCTACATCACTATGCCAGTACGCTCTATTGCCATATCAAACAAGATCAGACAGGCTGAGGTTTCACATCAGTTAAATGCTAAAATGGATAGATAAATAAATAGATGATAGATTAGAGATGATAGATAGATGATAGATAGATAGATAGATAGATAGATAGATAGATAGATAGATAGATAGATAGATAGATAGATGATAGATAGATAGATAGATAGATAGATAGATAGATAGATAGATAGATAGATAGATAGATAGATAGATTGATGATGGATAGATGATAGATAAATAGATAGATAGATAGATAGATAGATAGATAGATAGATAGATAGATAATAAATAGATAGATTGCTGATAGATAGATAGATAGATAGATAGATAGATAGATAGATAGATAGATAGATAGATAGATGATAGATAGATAGATAGATAGATAGATAGATAGATAGATAGATAGATAGATAGATAATAGTGTATTCAAACAAAAACACCTACATGAAGGAAAGGGCTCACTAAAGGCCCTAAATGGCATGACAAGACAGCTGCTTAAATACTGGCAGAAGTTTACTTTTCATTTAGCAATGTTCAAAGCCGAACATAAGAAAACTTTGCAAACTGATCCTCCACCTAATGAAGCGTCCATTCCCTCAGGCTGGCTTCTCAGTCATTTGTTTAGGAAACCCCATCTGAATTGTCAGCTCAGATTACAAGGTCGTGTGACACTGGGTACACTTCATAAAAAGCACCACCACAATGTGGGAAGCATCAGTTTAGCTTCACTGAGTTAGAAAGCAGATCAGAGCACAGTGACAGATAGAATAAAGAGGGAGGGACAGCCAACCATTTTTTTTCCAGGCACAGAAAGAAAATAGAAAAGTAAAGAAGAAAATAAGAATAATTCATGGAAGGGCATATGGAGAGGGAGGAGAAGGCAAATGTTGGTGTCTGAGCTGCATGAAAGAGAATAAGTGAGAAGTTCACACAAAGGGTTTTTTGAAACTTTCAATGCAAACAAAACTCAATTTTTAAAAAGTAAAGGTGGCCATACACGGATAGATCCGCTCGTTTGGCGATGTCGCCAAACGAGCGGATCTCCCTCCGATATGCCCACCTTGAGGTGGGCAGCATCGGGCAGATCCGATCGTGGGCCCTAGGGCCCAACGATCGGATCCTACCATTCACAAACGGGCGGTCGGATCGCGGGACCGCATCAACGAACAGATGCGGCCGCGATCCGACGGGGTTTTTAAACCCATCCGATCGAGATCTCTCGATCGGGGAAGCCCGTCGGGGGCCCCCATACACGGGCCAATAAGCTGCCGACACAGTCTGTCGGCAGCTTTTATCGGCCCGTGTATGGCCACCTTAAGTACTTGCACCTGTATTTTATAAACACATACACCTCATAAATACTTATGGAGAACTCTTGTTAGAAATATGGTCATCCTGCCGACCTTTACTGTACCGAGACCCGAGAAAATGATCCACTTCTATATGGCGCCATTAATGAACTCTCATTATACCTGTTGCAGGGATATTTGCAGAGGTTCCTGATCTATTCTTGGCTTCCCATAGTCTTTTCAGTCATGGAAACATTGACCTGATGTGAGATAATAGTGTGGGGTGCACAAGGCCAACACTATCTGAAGAAAACACCAGGTGCATCAGGGTCATGTGCCTGGAGGACGGAATGACAGCTGTTGGTAGTTTTGCATGGCATTTGAGAGGTTAAACATTTAATTTTAAGCAAAGGTTTCTAAAAATAAATATAATTAAGGTTAAGCACAGGATATGGGTGTAAAGGGATCACTATTATTTTAGCAGCTTACTTAAAACATCCAATGAATGGCTTTAATAAGATTTAAGGGGGCAACTTCCTACCAAATATGTCTGTGTGCAGTTCTCACAACACTCTCACTTTAATGGAAAATATAACTTTGTTAAAAAAAAAGCATTACTGTGTTTAGTAGTGTTTACCCATTAAAAATGCTAGATTCATTGGAAGAGAATATTTTATTTATTTTCGTTTCATAACTGTGTGGGAGAATTTAAAGGGGAACTCCGGCTTCCAAACCAAAATTTGATAAAGAGACCCACATAACACAGAAACCCCTAACATACCCATCTCAGTTACCTGTTTTTTCAAAAAGTATGAATCAATGCCATTTTCTATGCTGAAATCCAGCTGTTTAACAGTTCTTCTCTTTCTGCATTATTTGAAACCCTGGCAGGGAAGGAGGGACCAAAAACTGATGTTACAAATTGTAACAACTTCTCCACAGCTTACAGACAGCATGCAGGAACTACATAACCCACAATGCATTGCTCTATGACGTTCCTTTCCTTATAGAAATCACACATCAGGGAATTGAGGGGTTTGGAGGAGGCAGGCTAAGGACAGATGGCTGTTGATACAAAGTAACAGTAGTCAGACAGCTCAGCAAAGTAGTCAGACTGATCAGCAGGAGAGCAGGGGGCTAGGCTTAGGGAACTGTCAGAAAACATTAAAAATCATGAAAGGTCTGCATATTTTTTAATTTATGTATATTACAAAGTTGCTTG
The DNA here is from genome assembly GCA_038501925.1 of Xenopus petersii. NCBI lineage: Eukaryota > Metazoa > Chordata > Amphibia > Anura > Pipidae > Xenopus > Xenopus petersii. The sequence continues at coordinate 23,992,439 of CM076680.1, read as the reverse complement.
AAATTATGTTTACTTTTCAAAAAAGCTAAAGTTATGTTTTTGTGGAGTTCCTCTTTAATAGACTGTGGGGATATGCTTGCTGTACATCAGTGCCTCCAAAATGTCTCCATGAAGTGTGCAACTCAGCTGACATATGATGTGCACATGAGCCGGATTATAACACAATGATGATGTCATACACACCTGTCTATGGAGCCCACAGGCAAGCAGGGGGCCGTAAAAATTGTTTGGAGGGCCACATCTGGACTGCAAGCCTCCAGTTCAACATTTATGAGCAACTAAAAACCAAAGAGGCATGAGCTCCTGTGTATAGCTGCTCTATGTGATAATATTTACTTACCTGATCACAGACTGTTACTGGGTTTAATAGAAATATAATACCATTATAAGCATTGCTCTTCTTATTTTATATCATGTATAATTATCCTTCTAAAATCAAGTAGACACATCTGCTGTTATTCCACCATGCCACCTGCCAGACTCAACATCCATCACCATCAAAGACAAAACTGACACAGTAGTACAGTTATGAGTATTGCTTGAAGCGGCAGATTTAATTCTCAGGATTCTCACCCTTGCTTGACAGATCACCTGCACATTCAGGAAACAACAGTGCTCCAGGCTATAACAGGGGTCACATTGGTCACATAATGACTCTTCCTCAACTTCCCACATCAAAACTCTTCCCTGGCTTCCACTCTCTAGCTGTACAAAAAGACTATGGAGAACCAGAGCTGGTTTCTGTGTCTGCCTTCAGAGAACATAGATATCTCCTTCAGCAGCACCAATAGTGGGTATTAATGGAATGTACGGTAGAGGGAAGTATGGGGATAGAACTTGTGTCCCAACTACTGACCACTAGGTTGGAAAGTAGGGACTGAGGAGGAAGCGGGTAGTGGAGCACACATAGGACAAGTACTGAAAACAGGCAAGATTGGAAGACTGACGAGGCTGATACAAGTCACACAGCAAAGTTGGAGGAGGGGATCACCACCAACTTTTCTACTTAACTAACCCAATTTCACCATTCCCCTGGAGACAAAATAACAACATCTAGGGGCAGATTTATCAAGGGTCGATTTTCGAAGTGGAAAAAACTTCGAAATTCGACCATCGAATTCGAATTCGATATTCGAAGTAGAATTCAAAGGATTTTTAACATCCTACGATCGTACGATTATACTTCGACTTCTAAAAACGTACCCAAATGTTGGCTATAAGTTCTGGGAGGTCCCCATAGGCTAACATAGCAATTCGGCAAGTTTAAGGAGGCGAAGTGTCGAAGTCGAAGTTTTTAAAGATACAGTACTTCTATTATCGTATGGTCGAATAGCCAAAGCATTTTCACTTCGAATCGAAGTCGAATTTAGGCCTTTTCGATGGTCGAAGTAACCAAAAAATAGTAAGAAATTCAAAGTTTTTAACTTCAAATATTCACTTTGAATTCACTTCGACCCTTGATAAATCTGCCCCCTAGTGTTCGGGATTGAAAGACGACAGCTTTAATTATAGTTTAGAAACATAACACATGTGAAATAGTATCAATATGCTAACAGGTAATCCCCTTAATAAGGAATACTTGCCAAGAATATACACCATATACCTTTTAGGGTTACCAGCCATCCAACCTCGTAGGGGTCAGATGGGCTAGTAAAACTATGCAACTAACTGTCACCACTCTTGCTGGACCTGTACCTGCCAATAACCTGTATCAGTAGCTGTCAGCTACATGGCCATAACAATCACTGGCCATACATCTTCCTAAAGCAAGCATTCCACTGCTAGTTGTGAAACCTGCTCCGCTAACTTCACTCACGCAACCTTTATTTCCTGGGTGCAATAAGTACTCAACTGGTTAGTGGGAGGGCCACTCTTCTGGATGACTGAATGGCTTTTGTCTTCCTCTCCCCTGTCACTGCACTTGACTCTGCCTCTTGCACCCAGTTTCGACCTTGTTCCTAATTTCTTTCCATATGCTGCAATGACTGTCTGGAGTCTCCAGGCTGGAACATCTGTCCAGCTTCTGTGCCACCAGCACAATCGAAACTCAACCTAATATTCTTTACAACCTTCCTCGTCAAACGAAACAACTTCATTGGCCTCCTTCCTTTCATTTTCATTTTTCAAATCTGCAGAAAATATAAAAGGGTGTGAGCACACAAAAGTCATTATACCATAATTGCTCACTTGTCTGGAGCCTTTAACATAAAAAAACTGAGTTATTTAATTTCCTCCTACAGTTTTGTTTAATATTATTTTATACAATTATAGTCAGTTATAACTTCTGAAGAGTTTGATTTAATTTCATGTTTTATAGTGCATAACAGCCGCTTCCTTCCATCTCCTCTGCCATCAGGCATTTCAGCTGTACTTCCAACTGTCCATAACCCCTGTACAATGTGCGTAGCATTTGAACTTTAGGCCTGAAGATAAAATAAACAGGGTAAGTTTCATAACTCAGGAAGTTGCTTTAACTACCAAGTAGATTTTCCGTTTCCTAATAGCCCAAATGTGAACTTAATTATACCCTTCATCACTCAGGTTATGAATAAAAAGTTTGGGCTTTTGATGTGGAATAAAGCGAGGCTTTCTTCAAACCATCCCACCAAGATACAATATTAGTAACAGTAATTAGTGGTTAGCACGCTGTAGTAATGGATACGAAGAATGTCAGATTTAAAAAAGGCACTGACTTGGAAACATTACTTGCAAATTTCCTTGACTCACACATCACAAGTTTAGCTCTTAAATCAGCATGATGACCTTTTTAGTGTGTAAAATTGGCCCGCAGTGTTATTCTATGGCATACTAAGCAACAATGAAGCAGTTCAGTTAGAAAATCGTTTATCTATAAGAGAGGTCCAGTATGCTTATGGACAGAAATAAAGCAATTTAGGAAATGACATACATGCACTCAATGCTTTTACATTCTATGCAGACAGCTGCTTCCCTCCATAGAGATTGGCTGTCATTGGTATGCATGCCATTTGGAAATATTGCAGGGACCTAGGAAATAAGGTTTTAGAATTGTCCCTTTTGTGGGTACAGTTTAAATACCAGATACCAAGTGGCAATGTTTATAGTGTTTGGAACCAGACTAGTGCAGAGTAAAACCTGCACTATTCACTCAAACTATAAACAAAGTGATTATTAATACCCAAATTCTATTTCAAATGTCAAGTATGAAAACAAGTTTTACATTTTTGTGTTTGTAAATCTTGCACAATAAAAGAAACAATAAAAGAAACAATAAAAGAAACAAAAGAACAGTGGCTTCTGTTGCGCAGTGGCCATGAGTATCTTGGACCCCATTTGCAGTGTTATTTTATGTTACCATTTATTATTAATTTTAACAAGGAATGCAACCAGACATTTCAAGGCTATTCTCTACTACTTTATGTTGAAAGAACATTGGGCCCTCCTATTGTGTCTGACAAATCAGTACAATCCATTGCAATAAAACATTTCACAAACCATCCTTCTTATCCAGGAGGTGGTCAGTGACTATTTTTTGTTTGGAAAAAAAATAATAATGATGCTTCTACCTGTTATACTCCTACCTATTAATGTGAATAATTAGATTCTGTTATTTCATAGTACAGGAGTAGGATTCATTATCCAGAATCACGTTACCCAGAAAGCTCTGAATTATGGGATGGCCATCTCCCATCCATTTTAATCAAATAATTCAAATTTTAATACCTGATTTGCCTTTTCTCTGTAGTAATAAAACAGCACCTTGTACTTGATCCCAATTAAGATATAATTAATGCTTCTTGTAGCCAAAACAATCCTATTGGGTTTAATTAATATTTAAATGTTTTTTTAGTAGACTTGAATTCGAATTTCGAATTTGAAAAACTACGAAATTTGAATTTGTTTTTTTTTTATCTGAAGTGATTGCGCATTTGATCAAATTCGAATCATAGTTTTTCCCCATTTTCCCCAAGTCCACCAAATAGATTCTTGGAGGTCCCCCATAGGCTAAAACATCAATTTGGCAGGTTTTAGATGGCGAATGGTCAAAGTTGAATTTTTAAAGAGACAATAAATGATAAATTTCGATATTCGAATTTTCAAATTTTTTTCAAATTCAAATCAAATTTGGACTATTCCCGAGTCGAAGTACACCAAAAATAGCTCGAAATTTGAATTTTTTTGAATTCAGAAATTCACCTCAACCTTTGATTATTGTGCCCCTTAACGTATGGAGATCCAAAATACGGAAAGACCTCTTATCCAGAAAACTCTAGGTCCTTAGCATTCTGGATAACAGGTTCCATACCTGTATAATGAAACTATAGAAGAGATCATTGTGACAAATGACAACACATACCTGAATTTTCAAAATGCTGAACTGTCGTCACTAAAGCCGAAACTCACATGCCTACTGATCTGGCCAATGAGGTAGCACCATTCTATAGCAATGGAGAACTAATAAGAATAGTATTTTAGTAGGAGAAAATATACCCAACTATTTTCAAGGGTAATTAGCTTGGTTGTGTGGTCCATTTGCCTGCCAGTGCTTGGTGCATGCCAGACTAGCTATCTGACCAATGACAATGTGGTATTACATAGTGTTGGTGAACTACTCAGCAGCACATAGTACACAAAACATGTACCTAGGGTTATAAAAGTGTTTAGCTTCAGTCTGTAATCCATTTACTCCCAAATCATAGGCCTGCCAATCAGACCAAAAATATTGTACCATTCTGTAGTATTGGGAAACTATTGAGCAGTGCATTTTAGCAAAGAAGGATGGTACTGAACTTGGCTATGCTATTGGCCCACCTACAGTAGGTCTCTGACAATGACATTGGGGAACTCCATATCAGCAGGGCATAGCAGAGCATAGCAGAGCATAGCTTTACTATAACTAGAAAAATAGAGCATACACTTATGCAATCTACAGAACTGACTGTCCAGAAGTCTCTACCCAAGAGGAATAGGAGAAGGCAGAAAACAAAATTAGGGAGCAATTCATTTTGACAGCTAAAGTTATATGTTTATAAAATTACAGAGCACATCTTTCCAACATTCAGAATTTACAGTGGTTCTTGACTTTGTCATGTCCATCTACAAAGCTCAAGGATTGTCTCTCAGGGTTGTCATCAATAACCCAAAGACACTTTGGTTTGCCCCATGGTGAACTTTATGTGATATTCAAATGATAGACCTGAAAATAATGTTTACATATTTGCCTTGATCCAAAGACTAGAAAAATAGAGCATACACTTATGCAATCTACAGAACTGACTGTGCAGAAGTCTCTACCCAAGAGGAATAGGAGAAGGCAGAATGGCAATTAACAAAATTAGGGAGCGGCCCATTTTGACAGCTAAAGTTATATGTTTATAGAATTACAGAGCACATCTTTCAGTTCCAACATTCAAAATTTACAGTGGTTCTTGACTTTGCCATGTCCATCTACAAAGCTCAAGGATTGTCTCTCAGGGTTGTCATCAATAACCAAAAAACACTTTATGTGACATTCAAAGGATAGACCTAAAAATAATATTTACATACTTGCCTTGATCCAAAGACTAGTAGATTTAGTAGAATTAAATGCAGAATACTTTGAAAGTAGCGATGGGCAAATTTATTCACCAGGCATAAATTTGCTGCAAATTCTTCTGTTTTCCCGAAACTGCAGCGAAAATTTGTGGGCTAAAAATTTGCCCATTGACTTCAATGCATTTCCCAAATTTTTAGCTGTTTCACGAATTTTGCCCATTGCTATTTTAAAGTTCTTTTATTTTAAAGATGTATTTTTACATTTTACAGGCAATGCCAGCAACCTCAGTGAGAATATGTACATTGCATATTTACAACCTGCATAACCTGCTTTATTATACTTTATGTATATAGTGCTGACTTTAAAGAAACTGATAATAATTCACATCAGTCTGTGACCCATAATCTAAGTGGATAATGTAATACAAGTCACAAAATCTCCTAGTAAGTCTAGTAACCAATAGCAACTAATGTTGGATTGTGAATAATGCTTGAAGGAGAATACCAAACTTTAATAATTGGCCTAAGTTGGAAATTTTTTATATGGAAAGAGCGCCAACTATAAAGCAGAAGGCTGGGGTGTTTATAAACTGAATATTTTATAACAGGACTAAGATAATTATTATTATTACTGTTGGATTTAGCCCTGGGCTCTGTTCTTTTGAGCTTATTGATTAATGATTAGAAAGTATCTGTCATTATATGGTCCTTGTGTGGAGTATTAAATATAGTAAAATACATGTTTTATTTTCAGGGGTATAAACAGGAATAATGTGCAAGTAGAAGATGACATTATGGGGTAGATTTACTAAATATTGAACTGGGGAATCCACAGGGAGTTATTTATACTTCCTTGACTGTCAGGAAAGTATTTAATGAGTAAGCTCACTTATCAAACCATTTACTGCTTTGATAACAGTGTCAGTTTGTCAGAATGTGGTCACTGCTCCATTGTGTGTTATGAAATGGTAGAGTTCAGCAATGAAAGTTAATGGGGACCTAACCACTTTCAAAAGCATTTTCACTTAACTAGAAATTGGTAGTAAACTAAATCATTTCAAAATCATACCTGCTTCAAGACCAAGTTGTCTAATTCCAGTCCATTCTGTGGCCACTAAAGCAAATAAATAGTGATGGGCAAATTTTCGCCGTGAAACGGCAAAAAAATCACGAAACAGCATCGGTGTCTCATTTTTTGACGCCGGCGACAATTTTTTTTGAGGCCTGCGAATTTTCGCGGGCGTTTCACAAATTTATTCACTGGCTGGCGAATAAATTTGCCCATCACTACAAATAAAGCCTCTTTATAGGTCCCTGGTAAGGCCTCACCTGGAGTATGCAGTCCAGTTTTGAGCTCCAGTCCTTAAGAAAAGTATAAATGAGCTGGAGAGAGTGCAGAGATGTAGAACTAAACATGGTTTAGTCTATGAGGGTAGACTGTCAAGACTGTAGACTATCAAAGTTGAGGACTTGATTACTCGGTACAAGTAGATGGCATTATAGACATATAGCGGGTAGTCTTTTTTCTTTAAAATGATCATGGAACCAGAGGCAGAGTAGGTGGTTATTCACAGGACAGTGAGGTTGGTGAATGTTCTGTCGGGGGATGTTGTGATGCTGATTCTGTAAATGCTTTGAAGAGGGGCTTGGGTGATTTCTTGGACAAGCATAATATAATAGGCTATTGTGATACTAAAATTAATTTAGTATAGATATTAGTATAGATATTAGTATAGATTAGGGATGCACCGAATCCACTATTTTAGGATTTGGCCGAATCCCAAATCATTTGTGAAATATTTGGCCCGAACCAATTTTGAATCCTAATTTGCATATGTAAATTAGGGAGGAATGGGAAAGATAACTGCACTTAGTTTGATTCCCTTGTTTATTATATGTCAAAAAGTCATGCGATTTTTTTGGATTCGGCTCAGCCAGGAACTTGGATTCGCCTGAATCCAAATTCTGCTGAAAAAGGCAGAATTTTGCCCGAATCCCAAACTGAATCCCTAGAATATATATATATATATATATATATATATATATATATATATATATATATATATATATATATATATATATATATATATATATAGTTGATGTGATTATATGGAGGAGTTGGTGAGTGTGTTTATGTATTTATATTGGGGTTTCATTTGAAGAGTTTAGGGACTTTGGTCTTTTCTCAACGTAACTCTATAACTACCGTATGTACTCAATAGAATCTGCCATGGAAAACAGAGCAACTTAAGTTGGCCATACAATGATTGACATTAGCTGCTGGATCAGACCAAGATGAAAGCCTGGTCAACCATGTCAGATATTTATCAGACAGTTTTAAAAGTACAGTTGTTGAGGACTGCATACGAGTGTTGATGTGGACTCTTTTGATGAGTCTCTTTTATAATCTGATCATTAAACTGAAGCTGAGTGATTGGATCAGCCTAATTTGGCCTACTGTTTGGGTTGCCCAATTGGGGGAAATCTCTTTATGTATGACCAATGACCAGTTTTTTTATACATAGTGTATGTGTCTTTTTACAAAGTGCTTAATGCCAATTTCACATCTCTCTAGAGATGTGTTATAGAATGGTTATATAGTATCTGTAGGCTTCCACATGCACAGGACTTTTAAACAAATAAATGATTTCATTCAATTTAACAGTTTATCATATTAAATACAATACAAATTAAATACAAATTAAAATATACAATAAAAACACAAGGGCTGAAGTTCAATACTAGGCAAAGTGATAATGTTAATATTAAAAAAGTGGCACATTAGGAGAAAGTAAAATATCCATACATAGACAACTAATTACATGTTCTTATTCATTCTATTTTATGTTTTTTTTCTATCTTTACAAATTTAAAATATTTTTAATATTTTAAATGTTAGTATCAAATGGAGACATACCTGGGATGTTTTGAAAAAAAAACTTGTGATGGCATTTCTGGATGATATGCTTAAATTTCTAGAAATATTATAGTATATTATCAGTACAATGATATTGTGTTTTTTCCTGATAAACAGGAATATTGTTGACCAATTATTATTCTTTATTTCTATACATTGAACAGATTCCACAGTGCTGTACAGAAATTATACATCATTCACTGCCATTGTGTAGCTTTCAATCTAAAATACCTTCCTGTACCCTTTTGGAGTGTGGCAAGAAACTACAGTACCCAGAGGAATCCAAAACAAGTAGTGATGGGTGAATTTGCGCGAAATTCTCGAAATGGACCATCACTAAACACAAGCGCCAGGAGAGCATGCAAAGCCCTTGCAGCTAGAGCCCAGGCTGAAACCCAACCTAGGACCCCATCATTTAAAGGCAGCACTACTAACCATTGTTCCATCCACTGTGCACAACATAAAAAGAAACAAAAGCAGAAAACAGGAACTCAATCAACAAACAACAAATTTTATTTTCTAATTAAAGAAAAACTAAACCCCCCAACAATGCAGGTCTCTATAAAAATATATTGCATTAAACAGCTCATACAGTATGTAAAACCCTGCTTCATGTAAACCATTTTCATAATAATCTACTTTTTTAGTAGGGTTCTATTGGGTAATCCTAAATAGAAAATTGCCATTTTTAGAACTAAGGCTGACCATGCATGTTAGGTCACATGAGCCAATTAATGGACAAAGGGGCATGTTTACTAATAGTGGAGATACTATATATATCTCTGGTGATGTTGTTCATAGCAACCATAGCAAATCAGATCTCTGTGTTTGTTTTCTAACTTGTAGGTGACTGTTTAAATCTCATTGAAGATTAGTTGCTATGGGTAACATTACCAAGGATATTTATCTCCAGTGTTACCAAACACACCCCTTTGTTCTGTATTTTGCTTCCACACTTCTTCTTGTTATGGAGCTTCCTTTTTTCTGGTCAGGTGATCTCTGAGTCAGCGCAAAATGATGGCTCAAGGTAAAAGATGTATATCTATATTCCAGTGGGGTAAGATTCTTTAATAGGCCACTGAATATGATATAAACTATCTGTTGCTAAAGTTTTCCTTTAATCTGGAATTTTGCATTTGGACACAATGACATCCAATATATCATCGAGTAGATGAAGGTCTTTGCACACACATCTTGAAAATAGAACAAAATAGAACCATCTGGCAGATTACATTATGCATACTTCATCATCTTTTCCCTTATTGATGTTCTGAATGCAGGCTAATAGGACACTTTTTGTTCAAGTTGACAATAGTATTCGCGAGCATAGAGCTCCTCCTTCTGAAGAAGTGGAAGCAAAAATGGCTAATACATATCAAGAGCAAGGTACAGACTTCAGCCTCTTATTGCTTGTCTGAAAGCCAGAGTAAAAAGCTTTTGCTGAAGCTTCTGTAATGAGTAGTACATCTCATAAGCCTCTTAAGCACACTCTTTTGAAGTTACAGAAGCCTCTTTATAACATACAATGAAAAAACATAACACATGCTCTTCATTGCTTCCTCTGATGAAGCTTTGAAAGCTTGTATGGCAGAATATCTTTCTGCACCTTTATGACCGTCGATTACAACGAATCACAGTTTAGAACAAGGATGTGCTTTTAGAGACATTACCAGCTGGAAACTACACTGCACTCTGCTGGTAATATAATATAATATATTCTATGCCTATTCTAGGTTTGAGCCCTTTAAAGCTTGACCTAACCTAAACACAGAACGTACATGATGTATATAAGATATTTTCTCCTTACTGCGCCTCCTGCAGGAGTGGCCCTTTTTATTATATGCTTAAATTTCTTCTTATGAGATACAGTGGGGAACCCTAGTGGTATATTACTTTTATGCTGGGAGTAGCTTCAGTGTTCACACAGAGGCCATCAATACTTTACCTGAATACTTGTGCCTGAAGAACCACACGCACATACTGTATTATTTTGACATCAAGCTTCGAAAGGGATGGGATCTGGACTAACAAAGTTTTAAGTTGTGTCTGATTCACAGCAAAACACAAGCACAATTGCATTTGGACACAACTCCCACTGGAAACTGCAATTGTGTGTGTGTGTGTGGGGGGGAAATGCTGCATTCTAGGTAAAAGAACATTGCAAATTTTGTATGAAATTGCACTTGACACTTGCATAAGTAAATTACCCTTTAGATTAATTGGATCTAACTCGTTGAAGGTTGCATACAGCAGGACGACTCATTAACCCCATGGGTCTAAATTACAAAGATAGGTGCTAAATATCACCAATGCATTGGCCATGGCAACCAATCAGATATTTTCTATCATTTTGTATTGATTATTGGTCTCTATCAGCAACTTCACTGGTGCAATTTAGTAAACAAAACAGTGTAAGTGGGATTGCTGTCCACCACTTACAGGGCTGAAGTCAAAGTTGACTTAAATAGTACTTCCGATATTTAATAATTATGAATATTAAAAGTACAAGTGCATCAATATACAAAAATGTTTTAGCAAATCATTAATTGGATATAAATGCTGATTGGGTAGAAATATTTGCACACAGTCTGTATAATAGAAATGGCTGCTGGTATTGGCATCATGGTCTCCACTGATACAGTAGACTTCAATTTCCTCTAAAACACAAATCATGCTCAGCTGAAAATTTAAAAAAAAATCTGGTAGAATATTTCTTAATTGTCATTCTCTTGTCTAATGAAAGAGACATAACTAATTGTACTGCTTTTATAATAAAGGTCAAAACCAGTATCCGATGCTTCTGTGAAATTGTAATGAGGCTCCTGATGTTCTTTCAGCAGGAAAAAGCAAACAGAAGAAGTCGGGCAACAATGCTATAAACCACCCCCTTGTTATTCATCCTGCTGCAGAACTGGGAGGTAAGTGTTGAGAATAGCTGGCAGCTATCTTACTTTTCAATGTTCCAAAACAAAGCAACAATGAGCAGCAACCCACTGATGACTGGTGTGGCCTGAATACGTGTAGCTTTGCTTTGTAATCTATTGCAGGACTGCGAGTCACTGGAGAAAAGGATATTATCAGCCCAGGAAAAGAGTTTGCCAATAGAGTTTTAGCAAGTAAAAGTAATTGCAATTAAAAAGCACCTTTGGGGGAAGCCAAACTATAAAGTGGCATTTCAACACACATTAAAGAGAAAAAGTTTGCCTTATTACAACATGTTTAAAGGCAAACTTTATGGGAAAATAACCTTTATTTTTTTAGATTGTCCAAACACAAAACAATAAAGGGGCACATGCCCATTCTATGAATCTGATGCCATTTCCGAATTACTAAAATACTTTCTCCCATATATTCCATTTAATCAAATAATTCTAAATTTTAATTTTTTTTTAAATAATAACACAGTACCTTGTACTCTATCCCAACTAAGATATAATTAACCATTATTGAAGGCAAACACACCTATTGGTGCTATTTAACTAAAGAGTAGGGGCAAAAGGAGAGTTCTGACTAAGTAATGAATGTCAGCTCTATAAACAACTTTGGGTCAATGAGTTTCATAGCCACAAGTTGGTGTGCAGAAGGGCCATTGCCTAAATTATATAATTTTCTACATGTTTAGTAATTCTTATGTGGAATTTAGTTGCCTTTTAATAAGATCAGACAATGAGATCTTTAAACAATGAATAATTGGAAGGAAAATGTCAAATGAGCTTGTGCATAAAACTTGGGAAATGCCCATAGGCCATAAAAACAGGCAAAATAATCAGCCAGTAAAGAAAAGATTCAATGTGAAACATATACAGGAACAATAATATATTAGCAGCTTAACAGCAATAAACAAGATAAGTCCTTGAAAAGCTACTAATAACTTAATACCTTTGAAAACAGAAATGTGTGTGTGGAAGACAAACACATTTCTACATTTGTTTAAATATTCATGCTTGGAATATAATGTGCTTCTTCAAGGATCTATAGAAAGGCATAAAGGAGCTAGAAAATATTCATAGAAGGGCAACAAGATTAATACATGGAATGGATGATTTAACCTGTAAATTGGATTTGTACACCATGGAAAATAGGCACCTGAGGTTATATACATAAGCTAGATACACGAGTGACTTTTTACTACTTGTGCAGCATTAAGTGGATTGCATTTGCCATTGGTCACTTGAGGGCAGATGGATTAGGAAAGGTTCTAATCATTTCTGTGTGGGTGTCATGTGTAGATATGGGAAAATAAAAAAGACCAGTTAAACATAGAAAGCTGAAAAAAAGTGGAAAGAAGGACAAGTAAATATGACAAGGGATGCACTGAGGCTGGAGAAAATCAAGTTTCATTATCTATGGTAGAAGAAGAAAGGGCAGTTGATATTACCTACCAATGGAGGGGATGATAAAAAATGTAGTGATGCGTTTAGAAAAAGGCTTTTTTTTTCCTTTCCAGCAAAACATTACATTTCTTTTCATAGTTACATAGTTAAATTGGGTTGAAAAAAGACAAAGTCCATCAAGTTCAACCCCTCCAAATGAAAACCCAGCATCCATACATACACTCCTCTCTACTTTTAATTAAATTCTATATACCCATACTAACTATAGAGCTTAGTATCATAATAGCCTTTGATATTATGTCTGTCCAAAAAATCATCCAAGCCATTCTTAAAGGCATTAACTGAATCAGCCATCACAACATCACCCGGCAGTGCATTCCACAACCTCACTGTCCTGACTGTGAAGAACCCTCTACGTTGCTTCAAATGAAAGTTCTTTTCTTCTAGTCTAAAGGGGTGGCCTCTGGTACGGTGATCCACTTTATGGGTAAAAAGGTCCCCTGCCATTTGTCTATAATGTCCTCTAATGTACTTGTAAAGTGTAATCATGTCCCCTCACAATCGCCTTTTTTCCAGAGAAAACAACCCCAACCTTGACAGTCTACCCTCATAATTTAAGTCTTCCGTCCCTCTAACCAATTTAGTTGCACGTCTCTGCACTATCTCCAGCTCATTTATATCCCTCTTAAGGACTGGAGTCCAAAACTGCACTGCATACTCCAGATGAGGCCTTACCAGGGACCTATAAAGAGGCATAATTATGTTTTCATCTCTTGAGTTAATGCCCTTTTTTATGCAAGACAGAACTTTATTTGCTTTAGTAGCCACAGAATGACACTGCCCAGAATTAGACAACGTGTTATCTACAAAGACCCCTAGATCCTTCTCATTTAAGGAAACTCCCAACACACTGCCATTTAGTGTATAACTTGCATTTATATTATTTTTGCCAAAGTGCATAACCTTGCATTTATCAACATTGAACCTCATTTTCCAGTTTTCTGCCCAGTTTTCCAGTTTAGACAAATCACTCTGCAAAGTGGCAGCATCCTGCATGGAACCTATAGTTCTGCACAATTTAGTATCATCTGCAAAAATAGAAACAGTACTTTCAATGCCCACCTCCAGGTCATTAATAAACAAGTTGAAAAGCAAGGGACCTAGTACAGAGCCCTGCGGTACTCCACTAACAACACTGGTCCAATTAGAAAATGTTCCATTTACCACCACTCTTTGAAGTCTATCTTTTAGCCAGTTCTCTATCCAGGTACAAATACTATGTTCCAGGCCAACATTCCTTAATTTAACCAGTAACCTTTTGTGTGGCACTGTATCAAATGCTTTAGCAAAATCTAAGTAAATCACATCCACTGCCATCCCAGAATCGAGGTGTCTACTTACATTCTCATAAAAAGAAATTAAGTTAGTCTGGCAAGATCTATTACGCATAAAACCATGCTGGCACAAACTCATAGTATTATGATTTGCTATGAAGTCCAGTATCTTATCCTTTATTAACCCTTCGAAAAGCTTTCCTACCACTGACATCAGACTAACTGGCCTATAGTTTTGAGGCTGAGAACGGGATCCTTTTTTGAATAGAGGCACCACATTAGCAATTCGCCAGTCTCTCGGCACTATGCCAGATCTCAATGAATCCTGAAAAATTAAGTAAAGAGGTTTGGCAATCACAGAGCTAAGTTCGCTAATTACCCTGGGATGAATACCATCTGGCCCTGGACCTTTGTTAATCTTTACATGTTCTAGTCTCTTTTGAATTTCATCATGTGTGAACCATGCATCATTAGTTGTATTACTAGAATTGGGACTGTTAAGAAGGAAACCTTCACTTACTGATTCCTCATTTGTGTAGACAGATGAAAAATATGAATTCAGAATCTGCGCTTTTAATTTGTTTTCATCAACCAGCTGACCCCCCTCTGATAGTAAGGGACCCACCCCTTCCTGCTTCATTTTTTTACTATTAACATATTTAAAAAATAATTTTGGATTTTTTTTACTGCTTGCTGCAATATCCTTTTCTATAGCAATTTTAGCTTGCCTTATAGCTTCTTTGCATGATTTATTGGCCTCCTTGTACCTTATAAATGATTCGGCTGTACCAGCTAACTTGAAAGTTTTAAAAGCACGTCTTTTCTTACCCACCTCAACACCAACGCTTCTATTGAACCAAAAAGGTTTTGCTTTGCAATGACGTTCCTTGCTTACAAGTGGAATATACTGACAAGTATATTTATTAAGCAGCATTTTAAAGACTTCCCATTTTTCTTCTGTGTTTAACCCTGAGAAAAGCATTTCCCACTTAATATGTTGCAGAGATGCCCTTATACTGTCAAAGTTTGCACGTCTGAAATTTAGTGTTTTAGTTACTCCCTTATAGAATTGCTTCTGCAACAGAATCTCAAAGGAGACCATGTTATGATCACTATTCCCTAAATGCTCGCCCACACAAATGTTAGAGATGAGTTCAGTATTGTTAGTTATTACAAGGTCCAAAAGAGAGTTATTCCTAGTAGGTTCTTGAACGAGCTGGAATAAAAAGTTGTCATTCAGCATATTTACAAACCTACTAGCTTTTTCTGTCTTAGCAACCCCATTCCCCCAGTCAATGTCTGGATAATTGAAGTCACCCATAGCAACAACTTGACCCAGCTGTGAAGCCGCTTGTATCTGCAAGAGTAGCTGGGCTTCATACTCGACACTTATACGAGGTGGTTTATAGCATACACCAATGATAATTCTTTTTGTTATCTTTTCGTCACCAAAGCAGGGAATTTTTGGATTTCCAATTTAGACTGCGTTTTACTTACTAAATGAAGCCAGGGGATGTAACCTGAAGCCTTCACCACTTATATTGAAACATCTAGAATTGAATTATGGGTAAGGCCATTTACTAAAGGTTGAATTTATTGACATAAAAAACTCTCTAAAATCACGAATGCCATGAAAGTTATAAAAATATCTGAATAAAAAAAAGTATGACTGAAAATAGCTGTGGGAAAATTCATCCATACCCTGGATAGAAGTGTTCTTTGTATAAGTACTAAGGGGGTATGTTTTTGCATCCTTAGTGCTCTTGTGCTTCCATCTTGGGTCTAGGAAAATTACCCCTTATCTCCCTGTAGTATCAGCTCCCTGCTTGGGCAGGATATGCTGTTGGGTTAAAAGACTTTACTATGTATTTAAATATTTTTTAAAAGATTAAAAAAAAGTTAAGTACAAGTAGAGCTTGAAATGTTTGGAAACATTTTTATGCAAATTAGAATCATGGCATGATTTACAGTGAAAACATTTATAAATGTTAATAGGAAATCTCCTCTTTCTCTGTTGTACACATAAATTAAGGTTTATATGGTAAATGCAATTACTATTGAAGTTTCAGTATCTGACATTACACAAACCATACATTCTAAGTGTATTGGTATCTAGCAAGCACAATCAATAGAAAATAGTGTGAGGGATTTAAGGGAAAGCATGTTTCTGCTGGTACATACTGTTTTACATAAGCCTACAATATTAGTGGGATTTTTAGCAGTGGAAACCAAAGGTTCCTCATATTTCTCATAGTCCTCATAATAATTTGGTTTCATTGTCTATTAATAACTTTAATGAACCTCTGGAGAATATTGTGGTGCCTTCCAATAATGTTATTGAAAAACAGAATATTTTTCCTTTTTTTTAATTACCTTGAGTATTGCTTGTCCTTTGAAGGATCATCTCGGTAAACCTAATAACAAGATAGAGCCAACGTAGGATGTTGCTGTGGATTAAGATGTTCTTTCGGTCCTGCTGAGTGTTGTCTCGAAAGCAATAAATCCCACAGTACAAAGACAAATTGATCTCATAACCTTGGGTCTGTACAATTTTTAGAGCTCAGGTTTCCTTTTGTCACATTACTATTTTAGTTACCCTTTAACAAGTTAAGATTTACATAAAGAATATATTATTAATGAGTTTTTTAAAACTGTTTTCAATTGTGGAACGTGAACGCAATTTCTTTCAAATGCTATGCAGATTTCCCCTGTAATTGGGAAGCTCGGGTTTGTTTTGAAACAGTCGCAATTTAAAGAAAGCCTTGTTTGATCATGAATCTAAGACATTAAAAGGCAAAAAAAAAAACATGAAACATGGAGATTCATTTCCATGGCTATATCCTAAGAACAAACTTTGTAGCTTGGTGTGAAATCCTAATTATGACTTGCATATTTCAAAGCCAACTCGGTCCTGTTAGATGCAGAAAATGGGGCAGTTCGTTAAAGCAATAACTGGATGTGTTTATTATCCCCTTTAAAGTTAGACAGTGAGCTTAAGGCCAATGTATCTATCGATATCTATATCTATATATCTAAATATCTAGTATATCTAAAGAGTGCCATTTTTCTTTGTATTTATACATAAAATATGCCATATTATCATCAGAAAGACCTGTGAACTAAGGTGACCGCCTTTTCCCCAATAATATATTAATAGACACTGAATAAATTTGGTTCTGATACCATTTCATTATAAATTGCCAGAAACAGGGCAGACATATGTTAAAAATAATGAAGAGTGTTAGTGTTAGTTAAATTTACATGCAGAACAGCAACGGCAGCTGCGGTGAAGGACAAAGCCTCTAGGGTGAACAGTTCTTTCAGGCAATAATTAGGAGATGGGCCTGTGGGACAATGGCACCACCATGGACTTTGTGTTTTGCCTCACAGCAGCTGAATTTTTTTAAACTGCATTATGCATCATAACGTGCTTTAAAGGAAATATGCACCTTGCTGTTTCTGAAATCCTATTGCAATGCAGCTTTATAGATCAAATGCCAAACGATGGTGTAGTATACAATTTTGTTCATTTCAAATAAATAAAAATACAATACACACAGACTGAGAACAAACAACTTATAATCAGTTTTATTCCCCATTATATTTGCTGTATAACTTGCATTTTCTAGTACAGGGCCGAGTGTATGGTACTTTACTTGGATGCTACACTGTGCTCTATATTTGGTACTAGATTTGACCAGTAAAAAATCCAGTATTTTTACTTTGCTAATTTTAGGAAATAGCCCCATACATCAACTTTCTATTTCAGCAGAGTCCAGCTCACATCTATTTTAATCTTATTATGCTCGCTCTTTCTACCTAATTTGACCACTGTTTGGCCCTGCTGGTCTTCTATTCCTCCTCTTTTCATACAAGAGTCTTATTTCTGACCTCATAAGCAGCTGGAGAGTCTCTGGGTACAAGGATTTCACATGGCAAAGGTTCACTTTTTATCTACAACCCTCAAACAAGCAAATATGGGTTTAATGCCTACATTTCGTTTCCAAATTTACTCTAAGGCCTATTTATCAACAATCTCATTTTAGTGGTTGTAGAGGTTTTTGAAACCATAGAATTTATTAAACGATCCAAATATAAAAAGCACAAATGAAAAAAAGCACTAAACAATGCGAAAAAAATACGAAAACCTCTAAAAAGTTTTTTCCTGTCGAAAACCTCTAAAAGTCCACACTAATTAAAAAAGGTCCAATAGGATCAGTGCAAATCCAATTGACTTCTATAGGACCTCGACAACTTTTACCTGGTGAATTTTTGTATTAGAATGTTTTTGTGGTTTTTACACTTAGGGGCAGATTTATCAAGGGTCGAAGTGAATTTGAGGGAATTTTCGAAGTAAAAAAATTCGAAATTCGAATTAATTTTTTGGATACTTCGACCATCGAATAGGATACTACGACTTTGACTTCGAATTCGATTTGAAGTAAAATACTTTGAATATTCGACCATTCGATAAACGAAGTACTTCGATTTCAATACTTTGCCAAATTAAACCTGCCGAAGTGCATGTTAGCCTATGGGGACCTTCTAGAGCAGTTTTCTAAGTTTTTTGAAGTCTAAGTAAAATCGTTCGATAGATCGCTAAAATCGTTCGATTTTACTTTCGACTGCAGAATAGCCAAATTATATGAAAAAAAAGTTTGAATTTGATATTCGAATTGGAAGTATTTTAATTCGATGGTCGAATTTCATAGTATTTTTAACTTCGAAATTCGACCCTTAATCAATCTGGCCCTTAATACATTTTTTAATTTTTAGGGTTTTAGGGAAATGATAGTTTTAGAGGAAAAAGTACAATTTGTAGTGATGGGCGAATTTGAGGCACTATTTTATTAAGCCGGCATCCGTTTTTGACGCCTGCATCTGTTTTTTGCACGCCGGTGAAAATGCGCCGGCTTCCAAAAAAAGGACACCGGCGTCCATTTTTCTTGACGCCATCGAATTTTCACAGTGGTTTTGTGAATCGCGGGAATTACCCGCAAATCCGTGCCTGATGAATAAATTCGCCCATCACTAACAATTTGTGTAAAAAATTAAATATTAATAAATAGGCCCTTCAGTAAATATTGAAAACATATAAATAACTTTGATGAACTAAATGGTTACATTTTACCCATAACATGTTCATACTGTATAGCAAAAGGAAGAATAGGCATGTACTCCTGCGACACACTGTATATCAATATATTCTAAAATCATTATGGCCAAGTAATGATTACCATTGCAATTGTAATATATACTGTTTAGTAAAGAGTTTATAAAGTGCTATTAAATTTCCATAGTGTATCATTTCATCTGGCTAGACAAACTGAAGCTAAACTCATTGATCATAGAAAACAAGTCCATCCAAACTTCCAAGAGTTATAACCTTAATTTCATCATGAATTCACCTTCTCCCAATGACCCCACACCATGAACTGTCCCGTATTTTAACTTTTCAAGTGTCATTCTATTGTCAAAAACTCTCGATTAGGGACATCTGTCATCTGCTGTGTAGGAGGTCTAGAATAAGCAGAGTAAGCAGAAATGAATCATATGATTTATGATTCAGAGGGAATCATGGTGACTGGGGGTGTGAAGTTGTCAACAACATTTTGTTTTCTAATGTTCAACTTATTCAAAGTGATTCATTTATTTACTGGATCATAATCCATCTAGATTGCATAATTTAGTTCAGTTGATTCATAATTGAAATTGAATTGGTGTTGATTCACTAGTTTTTATTTATTTATTTTTAAACCAGATGAGAAAAGCACATTATTTCGTAACTGCAGGGCTTAATTTTGTAATGGGCATGAAGCATTGCTGATGACCTTTTATTATATGAGCAAACACCTCATGACCCAGAAGATCTACAATCTCTTAAAAATAATAACATGTGGTTCCCATGAAATTATTTCACCTATTATTTAATATGTTTTCTATTTAAAAGGTTGACATTGCTGAGAATATTGTGTTTGTTTGGTAGACACTATTTTCTTGGCCATCTGTTGCTTTCGGTCTGAATGCTTGTAAATAATGCTCACCATGCTTGAATTCTTACAACCCTGAATTTTCCTATAGATAATGACCATGCTACTCCATAACTTCCCTGATATTGTATTCTGTCTGATTTGCAGAACTTTGAGCTTCCATACATAGATTTGTGTACTAGTGATGGGCAACTTTGTCCAGTTTTGCTTTGCCACGAAAATTACGAATTTCCAGCGAAATTCACGAATTTCTCAAGAAATTTGCAAATTTCCAGCGAAAATTGTGAAAAATGCACAAAACATGGATTTTGACGCCGGTGAATGTCAAAATTGGCACTGGCACCCATTAAAGTCAATGGGCGTCCATTAATCGTTCATGGCAAATTTGCAAATTTATTTGCCGGCGGCAAAACACAGAAATTTGCCGCATATTCACGCCTGGCGAATAGATTTGCCCATCACTATTGTGTACTTATGAACCTGTCTAATTAAATCATATAACCTCACAAAAGTTGAGAACAGACTGGACGCTGAAGCAGAATTACTGCTGATATGCTCATTTATTTTCCACACGACATGTTTCGGACAACATATGCCCTTTTTCAAGTGTGAATACAAGTGAATTACAAAACAATTTATAAAGACCACACTGAGGTGTGTGTAACCCCCCCCCCCCACCTGATGAATTAAATAGTAACCATTAAACGATCCCATATGTAAATGTATACAATCTATCTAAAGTTCATGTTGTGGCAATCGTGTAAAACAAAGAGAAGAATTTCTCATTTTCAAAGCCTAGAAGGTTAAAAAAGAGTGTTAAATATGCCCTTAAAAATTCATGTGACTTAAAAGATTTAATATGTATCAAAACCACATATATAAATAAACGGAATAAAAACATTAGAGAACTTGATACAAAGTGAAAGCACTGCCTCAAATAGGCCTACTTCTGCTCAGGACGCATGTTGCACCACAAACTTGTATATACTACGCTATCCCTGCTGAATTATGCATTACGAAAAAAGTATATTCTTACCCTTTAGAAGCGAATAATTAGATTTTCAAAATCTGTAGAAATAAGAAATAAGAAAGAAATATGTCATGAAAAGAATTATAAGAAGGGTATTACGCTCCAATGATCATTAAGGCCCATGGGTGACAATGTGTTAAATTTTTTAATCCATCGAGCTTCATGTTGAAGGAGCAGTTTCTGAATATTACCCCCTCTTTTTGGTAACTTAACATTTTCCAAAACAAGCCACATTAATTGCATTTGGTTGTGGACATGGGAAGCAAAATGCCTAGATATTGGGGTGTCTGATTGGGTACCTGATTTAAAATTTCTAATATTACCCCTGTGTTCTTTGATTCGTTCTTTTACTGCTCTACTTGTTTGTCCTATATAGGCTAAACCACAGGGGCATTTTAGCATGTAAATTACGTTCTTAGTCTCACAGGTTGAAAAATCTCTAATATTTATGATATTACCTCTAGTGGGATGACTGACTGATTCACCTTTAATAATAGACGAGCAACATATGCAGTTTAAACATGCAAATGTGCCTCTTTTTGGTGGTCCCCAAAATGATGTTTGCCTTTTATGTTGAATGATGTCAGAGGGACATTTAGGGGCCGATTCACTCAGCTCGAGTGAAGGGTTCGAATGAAAAATACTTCGAATTTCGAAGTATTTTTTGGGTACTTCAACCATCGAATTGGTTAAATTCGTTTGAATTCGATCGAAGTCGAACGAAATCGAACGATTCGAAGTAAAAATCGTTCGACTATTCGACCATTCGATAGTCGAAGTACTTGCCCTTTAAAAAAAACTTCGACCCCCTACTTCGGCAGATAAAACCTACCGAAGTCAATGTTAGCCTATGGGGAAGGTCCCCATAGGCTTGCTAACCTTTTTTTGATCGAAGGATTTTCCTTCGATCGTTTGATTAAAATCCTTCGAATCGTTCGATTCGAAGGATTTAATCGTTCGATCGAACGAAAAATCCTTCGATCGTTCGATCGCAGGATTTGAGCTAAATCCTTCGACTTCGATATTCGAAGTCGAAGGATTTCAATTCGAGGGTCGAATTTCGAAGTATTTTTAACTTCGAAATTCGACCCTAAGTGAATCTGCCCCAAAGAGTCTCTGAGATTACGACCTCTAGTATAGCTGAAAATAGGATTTTGTTTGAAAGCAGACCCATATTTAGCATCCTGTTGCAGAATAGGCCAGTACTTCTTAATGATTTGTTCAATCTTTTTACTTTGTCTGCCATATTTTGATACAAAGGGAATTCTATCTGTGTTCTGCTGTTTAGAAACTGACCCTTTCAAGAGATCCTGTCGATTAATTTTACTTCCTTCCTTTTGTATCGATTTTAATTTTACCATAGGATACCCTCGTTCAGACAATTTGTGAGTGATGGTATCTGCAGCCCGTTTGTACTGTGAATCAGTGCTTGCCATGCGTCGTGCACGTATGTACTGGCTTTTTGGTATGGCACCCAATGTGTGTGGATTATGATAACTAGAATGGAGTAATAGTGTATTATGATCTGTAGGTTTTGAATACATTTCAGTGTAAATTTTATTATCACAAATGCTGAGTCTAACATCTAGAAAATTCAAGGATGTATCAGAACATTCACCAGTGAATTTTATAGTGGGATGGAACGAATTAGCCATAGTCAGCATGTCTATAAAAACTTGTTCAGTGCCTTGCCAAAGTATCAAAATGTCGTTCACATAATGCCAGTATTTAAAAATATATTTACTGTACGGGCCATTCAAAGGGTCCGTTTCTAAACAGCAGAACACAGATAGAATTCCCTTTGTATCAAAATATGGCAGACAAAGTAAAAACCCTGACGAAGTGCCTGGAGGGAGGGCACGAAACGCGTAGGTTTCTTCATACCAACCCACTGCCAAAAACTCACTAAGATGTACCGAATAAAGCCACAAGAAATTTGAAAGATATCGCCTCCTGTGTTGTCTTCGATCTGCGCCGTGGAGCGGGGTAGGACTGTGTACTATTTGAGGCAGTGCTTTCGCTTTGTATCAAGTTCTCTAATGTTTTTATTCCGTTTATTTATATATGTGGTTTTGATACATATTAAATCTTTTAAGTCACATGAATTTTTAAGGGCATATTTAACACTCTTTTTTAACCTTCTAGGCTTTGAAAATGAGAAATTCTTCTCTTTGTTTTACACGATTGCCACAACATGAACTTTAGATAGATTGTATACATTTACATATGGGATCGTTTAATGGTTACTATTTAATTCATCAGGTGGGGGGGTGTGGTTACACACACCTCAGTGTGGTCTTTATAAATTGTTTTGTAATTCACTTGTATTCACACTTGAAAAAGGGCATATGTTGTCCGAAACATGTCGTGTGGAAAATAAATCAGCATATCAGCAGTAATTCTGCTTCAGCATCCAGTCTGTTCTCAACTTTTGTGAAGTTATATTACTAAATTTTGGTGCCGGGACGGAGCACCAGTGAGACAGCTATAGGACCAGCGATACTCTTCACCGTGTATATATCTACCATTGTGACGTAATTAAATCATATAGTCAGTGCAATGCAGATTATGCTAAATTGTGCAGAACTATAGGTTCCATGCAGGATTCTGCCACTTTGCAGAGTGATTTCTAAATTGGGAAAATGGGCAGCAATTTGGAAAATGAGGTTCAATGTTGATAAATGCAGGTTATGCACTTTGGCAAAAATAATATAAATGCAAATTATACATTAAATGGCAGTGTGTTTGGAGTTTCCTTAAATAAGAAGGATCTTGGGGTCTTTGTAGATAACAAGTTGTCTAATTCTGGGCAGTGTCATTCTGTGGCTACTAAAGCAAATAAAGTTCTGTCTTGTATAAAAAAGGGCATTAACTCAAGGGATGAAAACATAATTATGCCTCTTTATAGGTCCCTGGTGAGGCCTCATCTGGAGTATGCAGTGCAGTTTTGGACTCCAGTCCTTAAGAGGGATATAAATGAGATGGAGAGAGTGTAAATATGTGCAACTAAACTTGATAGAGGGATAGAATAGAATTATGATAGAAGACTGTCAAGGTTTGCGTTGTTTTCTCTGGAAAAAAGGCGCTTGCGAGGGGACATGATTACACTTTACAAGTACATTAGAGGACATTATAGACAAATAGCAGGGGACCTGTTTACCCATAAAGTGGATCACCGTACCAGAGGCCACCCCTTTAGACTAGAAGAAAAGAACTTTCATTTGAAGCAACGTAGGGGTTCTTCACAGTCAGGACAGTGAGGTTGTGGAATGCACTGCCGGGTGATGTTGTGATGGCTGATTCAGTTAATGTCTTTAAGAATGGCTTGGATGATTTCTTGGATAGACATATTATCTAAGGCTATTGTGATACTAAGTTCTATAGTTAGTACAGATAGATAAATAATTTATCTGAGAGTAGAGAGGGGTGTGTGTATGGATGCTAGAGATGGCGCGAACTGTTCGCCGGCGAACTTGTTCGCGCGAACATCGGCTGTTCGCGCGAACATCGGCTGTTCGCGCTCGCCGGAAGTTCGCGAACGTCGCGCGACGTTCGCCATTTTGTGTTCGCCATTGTTGGCGCTTTTTTTTGCCCTCTCACCCCAGACCAGCAGGTACATGGCAGCCAATCAGGAAGCTCTCCCCTGGACCACTCCCCTTCCCTATAAAAACCGAAGCCCTGCAGCGTTTTTTTCACTCTGCCTGTGTGTGCTGAAGAGATAGTGTAGGGAGAGAGCTGCTGCCTGTTAGTGATTTCAGGGACAGTTGAAAGTTTGCTGGCTAGTAATCGTTTTGATACTGCTCTGTTATTGGAGGGACAGAAGTCTGCAGGGGTTTGAGGGACATTTAAGCTTAGGTAGCTTTGCTGGCTAGTAATCTACCTTCTACTGCAGTGCTCTGTATGTAGCTGCAGTGGGCAGCTGTCCTGCTTCTGATCTCATCTGCTGACTGCTGCAATAACAGTAGTCCTTGTAAGGACTGCTTTTATTTATTTTTTTGTTCCAATACAGAGCAGTATCAAGCAGATTACTAGCCAGCAAACTTACTATCATCTGTCCCTGAAATCACTAACAGCTCTCCCCCTACACTATTTCTTCCAAGCACACACAGGCAGATTTTTCAGATACATTTTTGCCCTTGATCCCCCTCTGGCATGCCACTGTCCAGGTCGTTGCACCCTTTAAACAACTTTAAAATCATTTTTCTGGCCAGAAATGTCTTTTTTAGATGTTAAAGTTCGCCTTCCCATTGAAGTCTATGGGGTTCGCGAACCGTTCGCGAACCGCTCGCATTTTTGCGCAAGTTCGCGAATATGTTCGCGAACTTTTTTTCCGACGTTCGCTACATCCCTAATGGATGCTGGGTTTTCATTTGGAGGGGTTGAACTTGATGGACTTTTTCAACCCGATTTAACTATGTAACTATATCTATATTGCAATCCTTTCCTACATTCTTCATGCTCACATGATAGAATCAGTTTGGTGAGCTCATGCAATCATGAGGTGTAGAGGTATCTGGAAACCCATTGTCCAGAAAGCTTTGAATTATGGGAAGGCCATCTCCCATAGATTCCATTGTAATTAAATTTTTCTCTTTAATAATAATAATAATAATAATAATAATAATAAATTGTACTTGAACCACAGATATATTTGATCCATATTGGATGAAGAACAATTCTGTTATGTTTAAATAATATTTAAATATTTTTTTAGTACATTTAAGCTATGGAGAACTAAATTACGTAAAGACCTAGTATCTGTAAACCCCTGAGCATTCTGGATTACAGGTCCCATACCGGTACTTTAAAATTCAACAGTAAAATCCTTTTTGAAATTGAACCCAAGATGTCAGTGCTGCAATGCTAACCAATGCTGCCCTATGGCCCAATTTCAACTTTTCCTTACTCTCATCTTAGAATTTGCTTATGAAAGAATATTGATGCTTATTCGTAGCATTACCCAACAGGGAATGTAGGGCATAACCTAAAATAAGGCATATATATACCTAATGAGAGTACTGGATACAGATGAGTGCCTGGGTCAAACACACACACACACTTACTCATCACTACTCCCCCACCTTTGGCTCACAGTGTCATGCAACCCCTCACCTTTCAAATCATGAACTGGTGGATTCTGAAGTCCCTTTGCTTTCCAGAGAATTTCTGAACATCCCATTTCGAAAACCAGTGATTTTTTAAAGCCCAGGGTCCCTCACTTCACCAATGCAAAAAGGTAATGGAGAATGGGACAGAAATGGTTCATATTGGTTCTTATCAATCTGTGGAATCAGCGATGTCTGTGTAAAAAAAATCCATTTATATTTATTTATGTATATTTAGATCATGTTTATGTACCTTTTCAAAATAAGTCCAACTGAATGAGCTAATGTAAAGTAATCAAGCTGTTACAGTTTAAACATTTTTTTAAACTTTTTTTTAATTACAGAAGAACATTTCACACAGACATATACAAATCATGGCATAAAGGTTATTTTATGCTGCTTAATGATCTTAATTACACTGAAGGCTCTTAAGTGATACTTTTTTTAAGTGTCTATGTCATTTAAACATGGTAACTTTTGATGGCTGACATATTTGTAAATTGATAAACAGCATCCTGAAGTTGTCTCATTTACCACCTGGCAACAAGAGCAATTAGGATTCTTGAGCTAAAAATAAAACATTTGTTATGCAAATTGATACTGTGCCTTTAACCCCACACAGAGAAAGGGTTCAGCTGAAAACAATGTTTGTCCAGTTGAAAGACAGGTTTGCAAAAAGCATGAGTGTGGTCTTTAAATGCAAAAGAAAAGAGGACTTAGAGAGTAGTTTATGTATTAGACCAAAATAAAATGTAACGGGGTGGTAGCTGTTCAGGCTTTGCCTATTCAGTCGCCTTTCTCAAGGTCCATCACCCAAATGGGACAGTATTTATAAGGTAAAATCAAATAAAAATAAATCCAAATAAAAAACATCTTGCACTTATGTCTGTAATCTTTTGAATGAAAATCATAGGTGTAATTTACTTAGACCCCAGATAGACATGCATGAGTACTAAAATGTGCAAGAAGTATGACATGCTTTCATTCCAGGGTCTGGTTCCACTCTGCACCTCTTGCTGGAAACAAAATCTGGCATAAGGTGGAGAATACAGTGTTGGCAAGAGTATGGCAGTGTTGTCCTTACCTTCTTCCATAGGACAGGTAATAAGTACAGCATCCTGATGCACATGATTGTGCCTGCTGGGTCTCCATAACTAGGGACAGGTAGAGTAGTGAAAGAGGGGAAACATATATGCCTCCCAAAACCCCTCATGAATACTGCACTGCTATTATATTCATTGGTAAAATGCATGTACTGTATCTACTCTCTGAAATGAAAACCATTGCACCCATTCTTGCCCTTTTCACCCTACCCTGCAAGTAGTAAATTACCTCTATAACTCTGCTAGAATACTAGACTGAATAAAGAACATGTAATGATGCATGAACATAATGATATAGGTAGTGCACCAGTTGAAGAACAATAAATACCCAAAGTTTATGTAAGCTAACATTGAGTTAAAGAGCCTAAGCCTACTAACTTGTTTAACACTATAATATCATTGTTTAATGATAATAATAATATTAGGTTGAAATCAGGTAAGAGTTTAAATATATGAAGGCTGTCGACTAGTAGGCAGCTATTAAAAGAAGAGAGGTTGGTTATTAGAGGAGCAATTCAAGCCAAATTTTCATAATTGATGAGTAGGGATGTAGCGAACCGCCGCCAATGTGTTCGCGAACGCCGTTCGCGAACACCGGCAAAATTTGCGAACAGTTCGCAAACAGTTCACGAACTTCGAACATCCGAAAATCGTTCGATTCGAACGATCGAAGGATTTTAATCGTTCGATCGAACGATTTTCGTTCGAATCGAACGATCGAAGCCATTGGATCGAATGATTTCATTCAATCCAATGGCTTCGATCGTTCGATTCGAACGAAAATCCTTCGATTTTAGCGATCGAATGGTCGAATGGTCGAACGATTTTGACGCGAACGCCTATTGGCGAACGTCGCGCGACGTTCGCGAACTTGCGGCGGACGCGAACAGCCGATGTTCGCGCGAACAAGTTCGCCGGCGAACAGTCCGCGACATCCCTATTGATGAGGTCTTTCAAGGAACTGTAGACAAGGTGGTGCGGGAAGGAAACTTAGGGGGTTATTTACTAAACTCTAAATGTAAAAATTACAAAAAAAAAATTTGAATTTATTTTTATAAAATCAGACTTTTAAAAAAAAAAATTCGGGATTTATTACACCTCGAGGATGGAAAAGTCTGAATCTAAAAATCCAGCATCTCCTGCAATCCAGCAAGACATGTCGAGGTTGCATATAAGTCAATGGGAAAAGTCCCAATGATTTTTTGATATGCACTGGGTTTCAGGCAATACCACAACGTTTTTGCGTGAAAATTACAAAAAATCTTGAAAATCGAATGAAAAAGAATGAAAAATTTGTGAAAATCTGATTTTTTTCCCTGCAAAGCAAAATGTAATAATAAATAAGCGTAAAAAACCCGAGCAAATTTGATCGGAGTTTGTAGCAGAAAATATTGAGATCAATTTGGACTTGGATAAATAACCCCCCCTTAACATGTATAGAAAGTGCGTATAGATTGTCCAGCTCATGCTCAAGTATAGAGTCAAATGTTTAATGAAAGTATCCAATTATCTACTGTACAGATCAATCCTGGTGATTCTAGATGGGAATACACGGAATGCATTGCTTACATATATTAACCAAATAAAGCCAATCAGCCAGTAACAATGCAAAGAGCACAACACAATAACAAATCCTTTGTCTAATCAATTTATGATCTCTTTTTTATCAATTTATTTAGTGAACAAATGGTTTTCTTTTGTTATGCTTGAAACCTTTTTATTTATTTTATGGTACAGTGTATATAAATGTTTTCACTTGGGCAAGATTGGGCAAGTGGGATGTAAGCCTAGAGCATATATTCTATTAAGCATAGTACAGGTTTGGGATCTGTTATCTGGAAACCTGTTATCCAGAAAGCTCAGAATTATGGAAAGGCCATCTCTCATAGGCTCCATTTATCCAAATAATCCAAATTTTTAAAAATGATTCCCTTTTGCTCTGTAATAATAACCTTGTACTTGAACAAAACTAAGATATCCTAAATACTTACTTGAAGCAAAAACAGCTTATTGGGTTTATTTAACATTTACATGATATTCTAGTACACTAAGGGGCCGATTCACGAAGGGTCGAATATCGAGGGTTAATTAACCCTCGATATTCGACTAGGAACGAAGATCGAAGTCGAATGATTTTGCGCAAATCCTGCGATCGATCGATCGAAGGATTTTAATCCAACGATCGAATGAAAATCCTTCGATCAAAAAATCCCAGGCAAGCCTATGGGGACCTTCCCCATAGGCTAACATTGACTTCGGTAGCTTTTAGCTGCCGAAGTAGGGGGTCGAAGTTTTTCTTAAAGGGACAGTACTTCGACTATCGAATGGTCGAATAGTCGAACGATTTTTAGTTCGAATCGTTCGATTTTCGTAGTCGAAGGTCGAAGTAGCCCATTCGATGGTGGAAGTAGCCCAAAAAAACTTCGAAATTTGAATTTTTTTTAATTCGAACCCTTCACTCGAATTTAGTGAATCGGCCCCTAAAAGTATAAAGAGCCAAATTACAAAAATAATGGTTATGCGGAAAACCCTAGGTCCAGAGCATTCTAGATAAAAGGTCCCATACCTGTATATAAAAGAGTTCACTTGCATGGCACACATTTCTGCATATTTGTTTCCATTATTTGCATACCCTTGTTTCCTCCCTTCTGGAGAATGTCAGATGTTAGTCTTCTTTCTTTTGTGCACAATATAAGGGTAGAACCCATGACAAGGAGTGAAAGGGTTGGAACCTATGACATAGGGAAGAGAGCTAATGATGCTTTAAATCTAGGATTAATTTGCCATTAATAGAGGGTTATCAGTTTCACTTCTATCAAAATGTTTGTCCTCTATGTCCCATGGGACATTTTCCCTGTTTACAAAAAGTAAATACTCATAAAATATACAGTTATGTAATTTTGCAAGCTAAAATCTATGCTAGTCTAAGTTAATACTAGTACATATAGTATACAATTGCTTAAGGGGTACCGAGGAACCTTTGGACGACTTCTAAAAGCCAAAGCGACCATAATCTCCTTAATCTCTTGCCCTAAAACAGGAGTTCCCATACTTTACTAATGTGAGGTCTACTTTTTGTGATGTTGTCCCATTATGATCTACATTCATAAAAGCATTGTTAGCATTCTATTCTATTGAAAATATTATTTAAATATATTGATTAATGAGCAAATGTACATTACTGTATTTAACAACTGTTTAATATGATAATCTTAATAAATAAACTGTGATATAATGAAAATAATTAAACTGGAGGGTGATTTAGACAAGCTGTTTGTTCACAGTGTCTTGAGATCTACTGATCACCAGCTAAAGGTCTACTGGTAGATCCCTATCTACCTTTTGAGCCCCCTTGTATTTATTAACATCATTTAGGGAATGCTGTAATCAACAAACCTCCATATGTACTGCAACATGGTGATACAGATTTATTGGTTTCTGAAGTCTATTTTTTTTTATTTTCAAAATTTTGCTGTAAAAACAGTTTTGAGGTGAATCCTAATTACATTTTAAAAGATTGCTAGCATATTTATGAAAAACCTGACTAGTTAATATTAATAATTCCATTTAATTTGTAGAAAATCCTTGATAGCAATGAAAATTACATTGTTCCATTCTTTTTTTATAAAATAAACTTGAAAAATAAAGTTGAAAATACAAGTTCCATTGACTTCCATTGAAGTTCTCCAGGTTTTAGGTGAAAATGTTGTCATTCTATTTTTTTTTTTTTATTATTTATGCATCTCCAGAATTTGCGTTGCTGTGATTTTCTGGAATCCTAGAAATAAAAAACACCAGCTTGAATTTAATATTATTCTAATAATTTTAATAAACAGACCCCTTAGCATTAATAAATGATTTTAAGTAAGACAAATCATTAACCATTTTTACATATTGTTAATCAAGCTCAGAATAGGGAAAGCTAACGTGTAGTAGTGCATTTGGTTGCATAATATACAAACCTCTCCTTGTCTATCATTGAGTATATTTTTGTGCATAAGGCATACACTCTACCACAAAATGCCCCCCCCTACTTTGTATAGACAAATAAGTGAAATCCCTAAGTATTGCCAATGTGCAGCCCATTTAAGTATACTCAACGCTATTGCTGCCTTGTGTCAAATACTCTTTGGGGCCTATTTACTGTCATTCAAATTTCTGTTTTTTTCTCTAAAACTCTAAAGATTTGAGATTTATGAACTGTAAAAATCCTTTTTTATTTATGAACAAAAAAACTCTAATACAAAACTTAACCAAGTAAAAGCAGTCGAGGTCCATAAAAGTCAATGGGAGCTGCTATCATCCTATTGGATATTATTTTGCTAATAATTGTCTGAAAAGTTTACATTTTTTGGAGGTTTTTAGAAGTTTTAGAAGTTTTCATATTTTCATACTTTTTTTATTCATATATTTTAATAAATTACATATCATTCATGACTTTATTTGAAAATTAGTTTATTCATAGTTAGTGGTTATTCTTTAACCACTAAAATGATAATTCTGATACATAGGTCTCCCCATTACATATACTGTACATACATATGTAAGTTCTATAGGAGTATTGTTTGGAAATTTCTTATCCCTGAAATCCATTTGACTTATTTAACTTCAGCATACAGAAGATTTACTTTTGCTTGGAATTTTAGTTTATCCATTATTTGAAGAACATACAAATGCAATCCCATTGCACTAATGCCCTCCAGCATAATGGTTCGAAAATGCCTGAAACTGTCTGTATAATAATGCATTTCATTATTAGCAAATGACCATGTAAGTTGTCTCACATATACATCCAAATATGGAACTGTAATTTGCATAACGAAATGCTAACACAGGAGTTTAGAGATACATGTATTTGACTGAAGCACATTAAACTTGCATTTAAAGAGAGTTTAAAATGACCAACTAACCTTCTGAAAACATGAAATTGCCTAAAAATCCTAGGTAGAGTAATTTTTGTTGGTGTGTTCAGGGTTACTACAGGTTAGCTTAAAGCTGCTAGTAACAAATCAGCTTTTTATTTATTCAAGTATTTAAAACCTTTGTTAAAAAAATCCAATATGCATCTCTTCTGCTACAATATAACATGCATGTTCAAATTTTGCATTATTAGTGATGTATTTATTGTTTGGGGGAGGCCAGAAATGATATGCCCATGATAATGAAGGGAAATATCTATTATCATCCATTTTTATAATTTTCTAAATATATTTGTGGTTACAGTCTTATTCTTATATGTGATTGATACACCATTTAGAGGTTAGCTTGCATCTTGTAGATATGTGTCACACACGATCCTCTATTAGCTGATTTGGTTATTGTTACTGATTAATCAATGTTTGGTCACTGAAGTACCACTTCTTAAGAAAATCAGCTTGGCTCAAGGCCTTTATGAATGCACATAAAAAGACCTGGTAGTCCTGTTCCTTCACAGTTCTTGATGATACAGTCATTTAATTCCAAACCCAAACAACAAGATCAGCGAGCTATTCTCAAACATTATAAGGTTATTCAGCCCACAGGTTACTTGATGAGAGATCTGTGTATACAATAACTCATTCACTCACACATAACAGTCTATTTAAATAGAAAAACAGGTACCATAAGCCCTACTAAGGGTAGTATCTAGGCATACAGTACAATAATTAAACAAGCTCAATATTTAATAGTGCCATTGGTAATGCCCATTTAATTAGTTGTGCATAATTCTGAAAATGTGTCTTGATGACCCTTTCAAGAACATAACCTCAAGACGTTGACCCAATGTAATTCAAACGACAGCTTATTTTGCCATTTCTTCTGGGGGTACCTGTAATGCAATGCAGGGAAACCAATTCCCTACTTACATGATAATTTAAATGTTACTCCAAGCATAACAGCCTCTAATATGAATATATGCACGATGATTAATGACGTTTGGCAACTCCACTCAGGTTCCTTCCAACCAATATACTTAGAGACTTTTGGCTTCAACAACTGCTCACTGGTTCCCTTCCTCTTGTATTTTACATTCATTTAAAGACTATAAGGACAGACTTTAGCTTCTGAGTGAACACAATAGATATGTCATTCCATGCAAAATAGAGGTAACGGAATGGATTATTTTCTTTCAGGTTTATTCTGTTGTCAGTTTATGAATTTATTTGAAATTATGCATGAAGTCAGTGTCTTTAAAAGCGATAACCTACACATCATATAATAAGAAAAATGTTCTAATCTCTGGCAAGTTAATAACTAGCTGGAAGAAACGATTAGCTAGAAAAACACTGCTGTCTGGCTCCAAGGGAAGCACAACTATGAAGCAGGTTAAAAAATGTGCAACATTTTGAGCATAATTTTAAGCAGATGTCTCCTGTATGAATCTGATGAATAAGTCGGCAGTATACTTACTATTAAATGATGTACATCTGCTGTCTGGGACAAAATGCACAGTGAATGCTAGTGCTTGACTATTTTCATAAACAGATGGGCTTAATGAATCACTCAAGAACCTTTACAGACAAAACACAACAGTAAATTCGCAAAATTAAAAAAAAAATACATGTTATGTAGCCTACAGGTCTCCTGGAGGACTGCCCATGAAGTAGAAGAGAAGTACTGTAATATAGAATGTAAAATAATAGTAGGTGGTTGTTTTGATGTGCCACTTTATTTTATAACAGAATCAATAAAGATTACAGCACTGGAGGAGGTCATTTTTCATATAATTTTTACATATCAAATATTTCTATAAGCAAACATCTATTAATTTCTAGTGGTTGGCAAATACATTGAAACACTAGCATTTTATGTTTCCCTGGCTGGAAAACAAAACCTGTCCATGATAAATATATTAGAATATATATTATCTGAGGTCATAGTTTATAATGAATCAAAGATGACTAAATATTTGCACTATGCACGATTTAAACTGCGGCTTTCATACAATATATGTGGTTTTATACGTTGCATGTTCTGCTTCTCTTTGAATCATAGTAGAATTAGAACATAAATCTAAAACTATACAGCTGAACCTGTTATATTTAGTAAGCATGTACTGACTCTAGGATTCAGTTCAGGATTTGACCAGGATTCAAAATTTTTCAGCAGTATTTGGATTCAGGTGCATCCAAGGGCCTAGGTGAACCAAAGCTGTATTCTTAAAATCACGAGACATTTCCTCACAAAAAACAAGTTTGTAAAAAAAATGTAACTGTGTGCACAATGTGCTGTTATCTTTCACCCTTCCTGGTCTTAATTTGCATGTGTAAATTAGGGTTCAGATTCAGTTCGGGATTAGGACAAATCCCATAATAGTGGTTTCACTAATATCCCTAACATCCCTAATATTAAGATACAATATAGTAGGTTTAGTAGTACTTCCTCGAAACAGTAGTTAAAACCGACAAGACTATTGTAAACCAGTTGTATAATTTTTATATCTCCTTCCAACTCTCCTCCTCCTCCTACTACACTTATAAGCCCTATCTCTTCACCTACTGTATATGGTTCCCTATTTCCTAACCGTGTCAAGGCCCTGTTGCTCCTGGATTTCTTGGCTCACTCCCCACCAGGGTCGGACTGGGGGGACCAGGGCCCACCGGGGCTGCTGTCCAGGGCCTTGTGCACATACGTGCTTCATTTTACATGCTAACAACTACCCGCACACTTTGTTTTACAGGCAGTCGCAGCAGAGAGCACAGCGAAAATTGAGGATTTGGGTCTGGGGCCTACTGGGTTTTAATCCAGTACCCCACCGGCCCAGTCCGATCCTGCTCCCCACTGTCATCTTGAAGTTACAGAAGCAGAAACAGACATTTAGGACCATAAAATATCTCTTGATCACAGAAGTAGATTGTATGTGTATAAAATAATTCACACTGCTCACTTTATCATTGAAAACAGATATGGGATCTTGTGTGCAAAATGCTTGGTACATGGGGTTATCTGAATGAAGAACCTTCCATAATATGTCATAGGTGTTGATTCTGTGTAGGATTACCCAATGTGTCATGCAACTCCAAAAAACAGGTGTTACTTGTGAGAGTTGCATGAATGAATGTGTGAAGTGTTCTGAATCTGCCGGGGAACAGATGTGAGAACAACATTGTATGTAGGAGACAGGTTCAGGGATGGTTTCTCCACCTTCACATAAATCATCTCTTTTACTCCGAATTCAAACCAGCCGTCTTCTTTATCCATGATTTGGACCTTGCTATCTTCAAAGGAGAGTCCCTTGTCTTTTAGGTGAAGAAAAACAGCGCTTGACAGAGTCTTGCACTGTAGAGTTTGCCCTCCTATGCTGAGCCATTTGCTTCTTGAGCAGTTTGTTTTGTATACCATGACCTGGATGAATGAAAACCTTCTTAGTCATACTTTCATAATATGGATGTAGCAATTTTGTGCCAAAATCTGCCCCTTGTACATTGACAGGTCGATGCCATGCCTGTCAGTGTATACTGATGTTGAGCTTGAGAGATCTTCATACAAAAGGGGCAGGAGAAGGACAGCAGACAGGAGTCATTTAGAATCTAGGTGGGGTGCGCCAAAGCCCAATCTTCTCTTGTTTTTTTGCTCTTCTTTCACATATATGCAAGAATATATATATATATTCTGATCTATTCTGATCTCTGGAACCTGACCCTTGCCTGAAACCGACCTTGACCCTGCTTAACCCTCCTGTTTGACATTCTGGTTTGACCTCTGCCTGTTATTTGACTCAGATTCTGCCTCAGCCCATCTGATTGATTACCCGGTTTGACACTTGCCTGCCTGACGACTCTAGCTATCTGCCTGCCTCGATCCAGCCTGTCTGACCATGAATCTGTCTTACGTTATTGTACCACGACCTTCGGCCTAACTGCCTTTAACAAAAGTCGTGCCCCTTTGCTTGCCAGAACTCCTCGCCTTGCTCCTCGAAAAGTCCAGGTGGCATCTGAGTGCGCTGAGGGCTTCTCCCGAAGCCAAAGGCGGTCACACTACTGGTGAAGCCGAGCCGAGACCAGGGAGCTTGGCATTAGTTCTGGTTTAGGGTGCCGACCGTGACACACATATATATATATATATATATATATATATACATTCTTTAACTAATAATGATGTGATTTTCACATTATGTATGCATGATCTATTGTTCACCATAATGCTTATTAAACTTTTGTACCTCATTTATTGTAGCCAACTGATATATACCATTATTCCCATCTGGACGTGCACAAAATTGTAACCTTTATAAAAATTACCAAGTATAAAATGTAAAATAAGATCCTTGTAACTCCATTAGGGTTGTTCTGATTCACTGAACAGTAATATCTGGTGTCACATGCATAACAATTTGCTTTAAGAACATGACTTTCCCTAGTGAGAATATGATACGCTTCATTTTAGAAAGCGTTTGAAGTTTTTAGAATAAAACACTGAGACAGCATAGAAAGTGCCCTTTTTGCTAGTATTTCAAAGTACATTTTTTAAACTAAAACAAATATTATATGCAAAATATCGCTTGAGAGAAAAATCATGTGTTTCAAATATTAATTTTCTTACAGAAACCACAAAAAAAGAGAATAAGAGAAATGCATATAAATAGCCCAGATATAATTTTGATTTATTACATTTTAGAATGACATAAATTTTCCAAATTAATTTTTCTGAAAAAACAGAAAAAAGAAAATGAGCATACATGGACCTTAAAAGTAACAAGTGATGGCAAAGTACATCTGGTGATGTCATAACGGATCATTTATGTCACTGCAGTGTGCAGAGCCGCCATCACAAATCATGGGGCCCGTATAACATAATTTTCTGTGCCCTTGGTCCCAGTCTACCCCAGCCCCCAA
The DNA here is from genome assembly GCA_038501925.1 of Xenopus petersii. Lineage (NCBI taxonomy): Eukaryota > Metazoa > Chordata > Amphibia > Anura > Pipidae > Xenopus > Xenopus petersii. The sequence goes on along the minus strand of CM076680.1, from coordinate 23,955,297 downwards.
GCCCAACCCCAGATACCACGCACCCCACACAACTGTAAAAAGGCCAAACAGACAGCACTAAAAAATGATAACCCCCCCACACAAGTTATAAGTCAAATTATGAGTAAAAAAAAAAAAAAACATTGCTGCCAAGGCCTCCCATAAAAGTTAAAAGAAAAACATTGGTGGTTAGGGCCCCCGTATAAAAAAAAAAACCATTGGTGGCCAGGGGCCAATATAGTATTAAAATAATACATTGGTGGCTAGAGGTTTAATAAAATTTTTTTAAAAAAACACTGGTGTTCAGTGAAACTTTCCTTAGGCTCCTTTCGTGGCTTTGGGGTTTTTTGCGGCTCTGGTGCCTCGGGGTGGTGCCTCGGGGCTTCAGTTTTTTTTATGGCTTTGGGTCTTTTTGCGACTTCAGGACTTCAACTTCAGGTCTTTTCTTTCCTGGCTTCTGTTCCGTTCGCTTCTTTGGGTCTTCGGCACTAAAAGACTTTGGCTGTGCAGCACAGCTGGACCCCCTTTAGGCTTGGGCCCTATACAAATGTACACCCTGTGCCCCCCCTTGCAGTGTGTAGTGTGCAATTTCAGATGCAAGTCACTGTTTTTTTATCCATAATGCAGCATTTCTCTCCACCAATCTAGTGTAATTTTGTCCATGAAGGAGCCAAAATCCATATAATTTACACAAATCTAAGCTAGGGTCAGATTAAGCGGGAGAAAACATTATTTTATGGTTTATCACCTTAAAACTAAAGGGTGAGATTCAATTTAGTTCCTATCCAATTTATATCCTAATTTAGTTCCCCATAGACTTCATTAGAGTTTCCGTGTGATAAACAGTGATATATGTTTTTCTCATTGAATTAAAAATGGGTCTATTGGAAAATCTGGAATTGAATTAGGAGATAAACTTTTTTCATCAAACTGAATGTTTAGCAAAACTACTAACAATGGACAGGTGGAGATTTTATGTCAATTAGCAGACATATGTTACTACCAATTAGGAATTGGCATGTAAATAAATAAAGACATGGATATATCTCCAAGAGCACATTTAGCTTTCTTACATAAGAATTATCTATGTCCAATTTTATACATTCTCAATAAGATCCATAATCCATCATCAGACAGACCCATAGTGAATGACAGAGACTCCATGTAACAGTCATTAATCATTTTGTTCACCATTACTTATAACCCTTGCTATATAGTACATCTACTTATATCGTCTCATATCAGAGATAAAGATAAATATCAGCCCGAAAATGGGATATAAGTGTACCGAATGCTTGTGCTGTAATATTCCTTATATTTATATTAGTCATTAAAGGTATCACATTTAAGCAAAAATACAAATAATGATACTGGACACATTTACAACTCAGGCTCTACAATACCATGTACTGAATAATTGCCAAGATTTTATGTGTTTGTAGAACCTGACTTGTGCCTAACGGATTTACTATTTCTTGCACTATATTAGCTATACAATATTTAATAAGTTCTCCATATATTGATCAATGTGACCAGAGACATTTACACCTTTATTGGCCATTGATAACAGTGTGTATTCTCCTCAGGGACAAATAGAAATTGTTTCTGTTTCTTTAAAAACAACACACATAATACACTGCTCATCAGCTAGGATTGTTTCACATGTTTTCTGATGCCATAGTTTTACATCATAGTTTTTTTTTTACTTAATAAATATAGAAAATCTGTGGTTTTAAGACCGTCATTCCGATTTAAGATAAAAAACTTGAATCATTTAAAAATAAAATAAACATTGATAAAATAGTGATGAGCAAAATTCTTGCCAGGTTTTGCCAAAAAAAAAAAAACGGGTGAATTTTCTTTTTCAAAAATGTCAAAATTATTGCGTTCAATTTGTAGCGGGCCAAAACAATTTGTTGCCTGTTCATTTCAGTGTAATCAGATTCACCAATCACTATGAGATAACCCCCCCTTTGGGGCACATTTACCGAAATCACAACATCTCCATTATGATGATCCTAATTACAATTGAGAATTCCCATGGATCTTTTTGTGAAAAATCTCGAATGCTTCAAGCATGATGGCATTAAAGCACAGAAAATAATGGTAATTTTCATAACTCACTGCTTTCCATTTGTTTTCAAGTCAGTTGAGAAATCAGGAAATATTGTGATATTTTTATGTTTGTAAGAGAAAAATCATGGTTATCAACATGCCAAAAGTCTTCCCTTTGATTTCCATGACATCTCAGTAGATGTGAAGTGATTACATTTATGAGTATTCTTAATCTCAAAAATAGCTGAATTTGTGATCAAAAAACTCAAATGTCTGGCAAGACTTTGTCCCTTTTTGTAACCATGAGCCTTAATCAAATTTCCATTTAGGGCTGATTTATTAAGGGGGTTATTTATCAAAGTCCGAATTTATCTCAATATTTTCTGAAAAAAACTCAGACCAAATCTGCACAGGTTTTTTGGGCTTATTTATTAATACACTTTCCCTTATAATTTTGTTTTCAGGAAAAAGTCCGGAAAAATCTCGAAAATCCCATTTTTCACTCGAAAACTCAGAATTTTGCCCCAAAACTCTGAAAACTTCGGGGTATTGCCAAAAACCCAGTGCACATCAAAAAATCATTGGACTTCTAAACCTCAACAGGTCTGAGATGCCTGATTTTCACATTCTGACTTTTCCCATGCTCAGGGTTTAATAAATTCTGAAAAATTAATGATTTTTTTTAAAAGTCCAATTTTATAAAAAAAAAATGGTGAATTTTTCAGGATCTTTGCATTCGGAGTTTAGTAAATAAACCCCTAAGAAACAAGTTCTTGAAAATGAGTAATCTCATTTCCGACATTATACTGATATTTATTAATGCTTTCACATAACTTCACCTAAAACACTTGGGAGCTTGAGATTACTGTAGAATAGAATATTATGCCAGTCCAAGAATTCATCCAAGTTCCTCTTAAGGGCATTAAAAATAGATTGTTTCCTTATTCAACAACTGACATAATTCTGGTGGAAAAGGGACATTGCTGTGACAAATGAGCAAAATCATTTAAAATGTCCAAAAAAAATTCTTACCTGATAAATTTTAAACTGGTTGGAAAATGGCTTAAAAATTCTAGGAACCAAACTTTAATAACTTTAATAATTTAAGTGGTGGACAGGAATAATGATTTGTTTACAAAAATTAGCATAATGGGCTGTCTGAGCCGATTTTCTTCTATGATTTTTCTATCATCTATCTATCTATCTATCTATCTATCTATCTATCTATCTAACTATTATCTATCTATCTATCTATCTATCTATCTATCTATCTATCTATCTATCTATCTATCTATCTATCTATCCTCTATCTATCTATCATCTATCATCTATCTATCTACCTACTATACTGATCTATCATCTAATTATCATCTAACTGTCTATCTTTAGAAAAAGAGGCAGAAACATCATTTCTCATAACTGCATTAAAGGTAAACTACATTTACTGTATCATTGGAAAAACAAAGAGTATTCTTGAATGGGTAGGGAAGGTTTGAACTTTGAGGGTGAGGGTGTTTTGGACTACGTTTTGGACTAGTTTTTTTAGCATACAAAGTGTAAAATAAATTGTTTTATGCAGTGAAACACCAGAATATAATTTGATTTATTTTAAACCAAGTACCAACATGCATAAAGCCACACACAGACCTGGGGGGTTATTTACTAAACTCCGAATGCAAAATACACGAAAAATTTATGATTTTTTATAAAATCAGACTTTTAAAAAATCACGAATTTTTGCGGAAAATGTAATAATAAATAAGCATTAAAAACTAGGGATGCACCGAATCCACTATTCCAAGATGGATTCGACTGAATCCGAAATAGTGGTTCCGGCGAATCCATCTTGGAAGATTCGGCCGAGTATCGAACCGAATCCGAATGCTAATTTGCATATGTAAATTAGGGGTGGGAAAGGAAAAAGTGGAAAAAAATGGTTTACTTCCTTGTTTTGTAACAAAAAGTCACGTGAAATATTGCCCTCCCCACAATTTGCATATGCAAATTAGTTAAATAGTTACAAAATTGCAGATTAAATTGGGTTGAAAAAGACAAAGTCCATCAAGTTCAACCCCTCCAAATGAAAATCCAGCATCCATACACACACCCCTCCCTACGTTCACATAAATTCTATACCCATATCTATACTAACTATAGAGCTTAGTATCACAATAGCCTTTGATATTATGTCTGTCCAAAAAATCATCCAAGCCATTCTTAAAGGCATTAACTGAATCAGCATCACAACATCACCCGGCAGTGCATTCCACAACCTCACTGTCCTGACTGTGAAGAACCCCCTATGTTGCTTCAAATTAAAGTTCTTTTCTTCTAGTCTAAAGGGGTGGTCTCTGGTACGGTGATCCACTTTATGGGTAAAAATGTCCGCTGCTATTTGTCTATAATGTCCTCTAATGTACTTGTAAAGTGTAATCATGTCCCCTCGCAAGCGCCTTTTTTCTAGAGAAAACAACCCCAACCTTGACAGATAATTTAAGTCTTCTATCCCTCTAACCAATTTAGTTAGGATTCGGATTCAGTTCGGCCAGGCACAAGGATTTGGCCGAATCTGAATCCTGCTGAGAAACGCCGAATCTTGGCAGAATCCGGGATGCCTGGCATCCCTATTAAAAACCCAAGCAGATTTGATCGGAGTTTGTAGCAGAAAATATTGAGATAAATTCGGACTTTGATAAATAACCTCCCTAGTGTTAAAATAATATTTTTTGCTGATAATAATTAAATAAACTAAAACTAGAAGGTGGGGGGGGGGGGTGAAAAAGAGAAATTGCCACCTGTATACAGATTTATTGTATAGAACAATAGTTAAAGCTATAAAGACCCTTAATAGAAATATATATATATATATATATATATATATATATATATATATATATATATATATATATATATATATATATATACACACACACATTCTTGTAACCTTGTATGAAACAGAAACACCTATGATATGTATTGAATGTCTATTCATCAATAATAAAAAGTTAAAGTTAAAAAAAATAAAATAAAACCTTTGTTAAACTTGAAAGATGTTGTAAATAATACATATGGTATGCCTTGGATTTTTGACCAACAATTCTTTTTAAATGTTGGCACAAGTCATATATTAAGGTAGTTTGAAATATATTCTATAATAGTTTGGCTTAGCCTCAGGTAAAATACATCTAATAGAGAAATCAATCTGTCAATCTAGAAGGGGAAAGGTAGGAGTAAAAACCCCACTTGGAAGTGGGAAGTGAATAAGAAATAGACAGATGATAAACTTGGTATGCACAGGCAGGCTATCTTTACTGGGGATAAATAATAGGAGACTCTCATGGAAATAAATCAGTTGTCAATTTATTAGCCAATGGCACATTGAAAAGTCAACTATATAAATGTCACTGACAGCAGCTGTACAATAAAGGAAAGTATTGCCAATGAGTGGTTTACCATATCTATATACAGCCAGCTGTTCGTAAAAAATCAGCAGAAAGTTATTTTAATTCTAGAAAAGCCAATAAAAATGGTAAAAAAGGGGTAAAGCTCATCAAATTATGAATATATTTTTTATTTAACAGACAATTATGCTAATACAAATCCCATGGCTTTTATATATATGTGTGTGTATATATATATATATATATATATATATATATATATATCATCTACTGTATCTATCTATCTATCTATCTATCTATCTATCTATCTATATATATATTTATATATATATATATATATATATATATTCCCAAGTTGTTATAAATACTGTATGAGGATGTGGAACTTATTTTTAGTAGTGAAATTATTTGGTTTTACATTATAGGATTTAGCCAATATTGATACTGAAATTGATGTGAGACTAATAAATCGACTTCTAAGTATATGATTACTAAAGTTTTTCATGTAAATAATTACAATATTTTAAGCCTTTCCATACATAAAAGTTGTATCTACATTTTGCTATCAATTTATAAAGCTTTTTACATTTTTCTTAAAAACTTCCTATTGATAGGTGATGATTGCTACTTCTTGTTACCCATCTTCTATTGAGGCCCTCTCCTATTCATACACCAGTCTGTCATTTAAACCATTACCTCATTTCTAAGGTTATTTGTATCTCAGCAACCTCATAGCTGGGGAGCTGATGAGCAAAAAGTTGTTTGAAAAATGCAATAGACCAACTGCAAATTGATTGAATTTCACTCTACATTATTACGTTAAAGTTGAACCAATCCTTAAACCTGAAAAAAAAATCTCTAATATACAGATTAATCAATCAGAATTGCTGTTACCTCTTTCTTTTTAATGTCCCCTATAAATGCAAATATCTAAAGCACAGTTGAATTTATTTGTATCACTTTCCCCTGTTTTTTTCTTGAATTTCCTATTTTCTTTTAAACTGTGTTAGTATAAATATGTCTTGATAAATCCTATCTCATTGTGATTACTGCTAATCCTCCGTCATTTAAGGATAGAAGGATTGCTTTAATCCACCAGGATGTAGTCCTTGATGAAGAAGGTTACTTGACAAGTATTTCCATCTTCAATAACAATGACACATTGTGTTTTTTTATAATCTAGTTGTGTGACATTATTGACTAACCACTTTCTTACAAACCTTAAGAAAGAGAGCTGTGGAATCAATATACAGACCAGAGGGGTTTGCCGTTTGGAAGTGGAAATATAAAAGGAAGATCAAGCAATAGTCACACAAATTGTCATTACATAGAAGCAGGGTAGGACAATGTTAGGGAAGGAACAAGACATACCCAAAAAAGTATTTAGGGAAAAACACTGGAGAAGAAAGAAGGCAAACAGTGAGTCAAATGGGACTGTTATACAGTATATTGTGCATGAAAGAAATAGGGGAGAATTATGATTTTCCGGATAATCAGCTTTATGTGATAATTTCCTGGTGTCTCCTATGAATGACATCTAGTTTTGAGGTCATGATATGAAACAATCCAGCCATCCTCTTTATCATATAGCTTAGTAATTTGTTCAAAGAATGGTTGTGACAATCTGCCAGACCTTTTCAGTCCATCTATGAAGTGATTTTTCTATTTTTTTCTAGGGATGGACAGTCTCTTCTGTGTATAAAAGCCTAATTAAATTCCATGTTCTAGTGTAATTTCAAGCCTAGATGCCTTTAGCTTTCTGCCTGTTATAGGATCATTGAAGAATTATAGCACAAAATATAGAACAGAGTATTTTTTTCCTTTTCATTGTATCGTTGGCATTAATATGTCAGTGCTCTTATCTGAAGGTGACTAAAGATTGTTTCTGAATGAAGTAGAGCTCATAAATCATACTTATAGTCTATGAATGAGGAAAAGGTAACATCCTCATACAAAGAACCAACACTCTTAAATGAGTATATAAATGCAGAGTGAATTGATTTCACTTCTAAAGGCTCAGTTGCAATTGGGGTGTACCCATGTACATCTGTAAGTGCAGTCAGAAAAGTGCAATTTTTGACCGCAATCCCATATTTTTTCCCCACAATTAAATATCCCTTTGAATTCTAGCATTGAACTGTGGCAATTGACACTGGAAACTGAGGGAACTATGGAGCAACCACCTAGTCCTGACTTGTTGTTATCTCCAGGGTTCCCCTGCATAAATTGGAGCAGCAGTGTTCAGTTTGGAACAGAAGGCAGAAAGGATTGACATTTCAACTATATAAAAGTGCAACAAGTGCATTTTTAACACAAGTACCTTTAATTAAAACAGTATTAAGTGCAACTAACTGTGGGATATTGTGGTGACCGCAACTGCACTTATGGACATACATGAGCCCTACGGAATTGCAGCTTTCTCAATAAGTGACACTGCCAGCACAGCATACTAGAGGCACATAACTTATTCCAGATTTGTGCATCTGCTGGAGCTCTCTGGGCCCTGTCCCAGATTTTAAATGAATAAATGTGGAAAAGGTAACATCCTCATACAAAGAAACAAAACACTTAAATGAGGATATGTGTGTATCTAAATGCAACGTCAATTGGTTTAACTTATAAAGGCTCATTTGCAACTGAAGTGTACTTTGTTTACTTGGAACTTGTGACCATGCAAAAACAACTATTTAGTGCCCATGTACAACTGTAAGCGCAGTCAGAAAAGTGCAATTTTTGACCTCAATCACCATGTTTTTTCCCCACAATTAAATATCCGCTTGAATGCTAGAATTGTTTTGGTTGCATATGGACAATGCTCTTGTCAAAATTCCACCAAAATTAATTCAAGTGTACTTGTATGCTATGTACCAAATTAAGCACTCTTAGTCTGAATATTTTTGAAGTCTGTCTATTGCCATTTCTGATGTTTGTTGGCATCATTGGCAGTGTTTAGCATGTGTGTACCCTATTATTTCAGTGCACCTGAACTGTGGCAATTGACCCTGGTTAGTGATGGGTGAATTTGGGCCGCAAATTTCACCCATTGTGAAAAGGCAAAAAACTTGCAAAATGCCACCAGCATCTCGTTTTTGGACACCAGCATCTGTTTTTGGACAGCGGCGCACATTCGCGGGTGAAAAATGTGGCGGTTTCCAAAAAAATGGCGAATTTTCGCTGCAGTTTCACAAATTTATTCGCTGACTGCGAATCACGGGAATTCGCTGCAAATTCGTGCCTGGAATAAATAAATTTGCCCATCACTAATGCTGGGCACTGAAGGAACCATGGAGCTACCACCTAGTCCGGACACGTTGGTATCTCTAGGGTTCCACTACGTAAATTGGAGCAGCATTGTTCAGTTTGGAACAGAAGGCAGAAAGGATTCACAGTTCAAACTATATAGAAGTGCAAAGAGTGCATTTTTAACACAAGTACAACAAGTAAAACAGTGTTATGTGCAACTAACTGTGGGAAATTGTGGTGACCGCAACTGCACTTGTGGACATACATGAGCCCTATGGAATTGCAGCTTTTTCAATAATTTAACACTGCCAGCACCGCATACTAGAGGCACGTAACTTATTCCAGATTTGTGCATCTTCTGGAACTCAACAACCCTCATCAACACTAATCCTGGGCAAATGCAAATAATGAACAAATGCCCACACTGCAAACATAGTTTTATATCTTCCAATAAGTTTAATATTAGATTTCCCCAACACAATTTTTTTTATGCTATTTCCTCATCTGTCGGATGATTATTGAACTGTTTTCAGACAAGCATTATAGTGGGTATGGGGAATATCAAATTTATTACTCATTTCTAAGAACTGAAACATCTTAGTAAACTATGCTCTAATACTCTATACTCTGTAAACCTACAATGCAAAAAGCTCCAAAAATGGGAATGGCCTTTCCCATAGGGTGCTATTTAGCTGGACATATTTATAATGAGTTAATCTCAATTAATAATTTCCCTTCTTTGAAATAATAAGTCAATACTTTGTGCTTTATGGCAACCAATCTGGGAAACTATTTTTATTTGGAGATCCTCAGAAAAAAAACTCAATTTCCCAAGCATTCCAGATAATAGATTGCTACCAAATTATATATATATAATATATGTATATATATATGTATATATGTATATATATATATGTATATATATGGGCTCCCTTTTATGGGTAGGGACGGAAGTGCTGAAGCACTAGGAAAAGGAGAACCAATTTTAGAATGGAAAAAATGTGACTTCTATTCATATAAGTTGCTTTTAAGTAATGAAAATAGTAAGTATGATAGTGTTATCTGATACTGAAAGAGAAGGTCAGATAAGGAAAGACAGAATTGCTGATATAGGGGACTATATTGATGCATAGATAGGGGTAAATATCAGGAGTAATGCAAGGATTAGTGACCCTTGCATGTTATTTATAGGCGTTGGCTCCACATATTCTCCTTACAAGAACTGATTCTTGTTTATACTACCAAATGAAAGCATGTCTGTCTGTCGATTGCACATACACAATGTAATATGTCTCCTTTTTCTGCGCAGGGCAAATACCAGCAAAAACCAAAACTGCTTAACAATAATTGTACTTTATCTTTCTCAATACATGTAAAAAATTGACACATGAATCTCTGCTTAAATATTTCATTACATAACGGATAATATTCCCTCGGGGTTCAATTACCTTGCAAATAAGGAGATAAGGTATCCAGCAAACGCATAAATTAAATAAGAGGCTTTATGATGCAATAAAGATGTTGTATTATTGTATTTGCAACACAAAGGAAAATATTCTATATGATTGCATTGATTCAGAATTAGAAGGCTGCCTGGGTTTGTCTATGCGGAAAGTCTTAAGGCGCAGAATAATACAGCTCAAGGAATTGAAATAGCCAGAGGGACAGGGCAAAGCAGTGATTACTTTTCAAATGTGAAAAAAGCCACTTATTTTTATTCTGCACCTGCTGCCTCAGCAGCCCTGTATTATTGAAGAGGAAAACAGCTAGAACTGTATATCAAATAGCTGATTTGTAGATGAGGTAATTCATTCTGCGGTTGTATGTTTGGTGTGTTGGTGATGGTTTGTTGCCTAGCAGTAAACCACAAAGTCCCAGCAGGTTTACTGAGTCAGCAGCAGATCTTATGTGTGTCTACCCACTTATTATTATTTTATTTTACCCCCATTCACTATTTTTTTTTTGGTTGGAAAACAAGTATCTGTTGTTAATCTTGATAAATCACAGCCAGTAGGACTAAAACTCAGTTCAAAGCACCAACTATAAATGCGGCAGATAGTAGCAGATCAGTGAAGCAGTGCGTCTGGTTATTGTTCAAACACAGAAGCCTTGCTAGCCGACACCGCACAATGATTACAATGACAAGAAAAGCAGGTTTCACACGCCGACAGGAGATATATTGGTATATCCACTTTTCATGTCATAACATTGGAAGAAAGGATATAAAAATATATCAGATATCAGGTTAGCAAGTGTATGAAAAATAAACATAGCTTATTGCCTTCATGTAAATAGTAAACCTGGTGTAAAGAATAATGCAGGCAATTACTGTATGTTGTAATGCATTAAAGGGAGCTCCAAATAAATTCAAGTATATCTCAATGGTAGGATACAATTGGTAGAGTTCTTTTGCAGCTTCCGTCTATAAAGCAAAACTTGTATAAAGGGACATGCACAGATATGGGAACTATTACCTTAAATATATGAATGGAAAGGATATTCACGTAGGGGGTTATTTATCATTGGTTGAGTTGTGTTTTCCATGAAAAAAAAAATTTAGTTTTCAAGGGTATTTTTGAATCAAAAATAGATTTTTCATATTAAACCTGTTGTTAGCCCCAAACACACTGATTTGATTTTTTTCCATTCAGATTTTTTCTTAAAAGACCAGTAACAAAATTTTTTTTAAAAAATATTGTTTGTATGAAAAAAAACCACCAAGACACATTTAACTTAAAATCTTGCTCCTCTTCAAAAAAAGGTGACAGGGCGACGATCCATTGTGTGGCGCTCGATTTCTCATCCCTGCCTTCTATAGGAGAGGGTGGAGAAATCGAGCACCGCATGATGGATCAGCGCCATGTCGCCCTTTCTGAAGAGGAGCACAAGTGGAGTATCGGTAAGTTATTTCTTAATAAAGACTTTGCAAATTTAAAGTTAAATGTGTCTTGGTGGGGTTTTTTAGTTATGGACACATTTTTTAAAAATATTTTTTACTGGTCCTTTAAATTAGAAACTATTCAAGTTGTGAATTCATTCAAGTTCATTCGAAGGTCTAAAAAAGACATAGCTCTAAAATTTGAACTTTGATAAATAACCCAGTAATGTGGTGCACCAACAGCTGCTCAATGTTTGAAAATATATGTTTTTCCATCAACATGGATTCACCCACCTTAGTTATTATCAAGGACATGGAATGGGATCTATTATCCAGAATGCTTGGAACCTTGGCTTTCCAGCTAAGGAATATTTCCATAATTTGGATCACCATACCTTAGGTCTACTAAAAACCTTTTAAACATTAATTAACCGAATAGGACTGTTTTGCCAACAATATGGATAGACAAATACAAAAGGTCCTCTGCACTCAAATGCCTTACCCTTTAAACAAAACAGGGATTGTTTGTCCATATATTGCAATATATTTAAGCTGGCCAACTATGTCAAAGTCATCCCATATCTGGCCAGTCCTACGCTCAATTTTTTATCTGATTCATTAAGAATTCTATTGCTTCATTATACATTTTACAAAGGGACTAAGTTTTATCTGCAACTTACTTGCTGCTTTCAAAGTAAACCCCCATACTTGGCTGCCCTTTTAGTAGACACCAGTGGGATCACCTGACTAAGGGATGACTTTGACGTAGTTGGCCATCTTAAATATATTGCAATATATGGACAAACAATCCCTGCTTTGTTTGAAGGGTAAGGCATTTTTCAGTAGCAGTATGCACAAAATGTCTCTGTCTTAAATATACTGATAATGGGTTGAGTGCAGAGGACCTCTTGTATTTGTCTGTATGAATTTTGTGGGCACAGCCTAATTGCACCCCCGCCTAATGTTTTTAAAAATTAGTGGTGAGCACAACTTTCCCTTGTTTGTTATAGTTTATACAGGAGCAGTGACCAGCTCCATGTTGTAGTTCCCACCCCTCCCAGCTATAGTCAGGTGATCCCACTGGTGTCAGAATTACAGGAAGAACATCTCCCATATAGCCCACTATAAGCATTTTTTAAATGATTTCCTATTTCTTAAGGTATGGTGATTCAAATTACAGAAAGATGCCTTATCCAGAAAGCCCCAGGTGCCAAGCATTCCGAATAATAGATCCTATTCATGGACTTGAGTGTTACAGTGGGTAACTTTGCTGCCTTGAGGCAAGGGGGTATATTTATCAAAGAGTGAAGTTAATAGTGAAGTTCCGCCACTAGAGTGAAATTCCGCCACTCTCCATTCATTTCTATGGGATTTTTATCGGCGTATTTATCAAAGGGTGAACTTTCACTTTCACCCATTGATAAATATGCCTTTCAAAATCCCATAGAAATGAATGGAGAGCTGCGGAATTTCACTCTAGTGGCGGAACTTCACTCTTTGATAAATTTACCCCAAGGTATCTTAAATTACATTTCTACCAGACCGCAATCCTCATGCAACTGTTTTTTACACTATATAGAATGTAATGACATATTTAGGTAACACTACTTTTAGAATACAGTGTGTGAGTAAATCAGATTTATGGCAACAATAGACATTGACAAATAAAATAAATCAACCCCCTAAACTGTTTTGCACTCAGGAATATAAAAACATATGTGTTTTCCTAGTAGGCCAAACAATGGAATTCACATTCCGCCATTGTTTCCTTGCTAGTAGTAAAGTCCTGATGTTGACTAAAGGCTGAGATACCACACACATAGATCCCCATACCTCCTTATGTCAACACTCAATCAGATGTGATGAATGCAAGAACATTTTGGATGTCCAGCAATCCTATTGGCAGATGTAAGCCTTCTAACTAAATAGGATCAGAGTAAAGATTCCTATATAGACTATTTAGACTGGATTTTCTACCCTAAGGGGCCGATTCACTATGGGTCGAATATCGAGGGTTAATTAACCCTTGATATTCGACTGTGAACTAAAATCGTTCGACTTCGAATATTTAAGTCGAACGATTTTGCGGAAATCCTGCGATCGATCGATCGAACGATTAAATCCTTCGAATCGAACGTTTCGAAGGATTTTAATCCAACGATCGAAGGAAAATTCTTCGATCAAAAAATCACAGGCAAGCCTATGGGGACCTTCCCCATAGGCTAACATTGACTTCGGTAGCTTTTAGCTGCCGAAGTAGGGGGTCGAAGTTTTTCTTAAAGGGACAGTACTTCGACTATCGAATGGTCGAATAGTCGAACAATTTTTAGTTCGAATCGTTAGATTCGAAGTCGAAGGTCGTAGTCGAAGGTCGAAGTAGCCCATTCGATGGTCGAAGTAGCCCAAAAAAACTTCGAAATTCGAAGTTTTTTTTATTCTAACCCTTCACCCGAATTTAGTGAATCGGCCCCCAAGTGTAAGTATAACCGAGAGTAAAGTGCATAGCATTCTATATGTATGTATATGAATATGTTGCATCTTAGTGGGTTCCTCTATTGCATTTCAAAGGGGAACTGTCGTGAAAATATTAGCAAACAGCTAAGACCCTGGTTCATTGCTATTGGTATCCTGTATCTGCAAGTAGGCATGGCTTGCTTCACCTGTTGTTAATCTGGACACTCACTACCTATTATAGGTCAAGTGTGCTTGGTCTTAGGTTCTCTGTGATTGTTGTTCCTTATACTCCTGCTAGCTGCTCCTGTCCCCTGTGTGACTCCTTGTTTCTGACTCCGGCTTGTTTCTGACCTTGAGTTTGCCTCATGATTAGTGATGGGCGAATAAATTTGCCAGACACGAATTCGCAAATTCCACATTTCGCCGCAAGCGAATTCATTTGCGAAACTGTGAAAAATCCATTGCATCAAAGAAATATTAGTGAACGTCAGAATTGTTGCTAGCATCAAAACTGACGCACATCAAAATTATTTAAATTTATTTAAATTATTGACTTCAATGTGTTTCTTAAAACGATTCTCAAATTTTGTGGTAATTCGCAAATTTTTCGGCAAAGTGAAAGTGCACAGATTCGTTCTCACTCACAATTTTGCTCCTGTCATCTGGTTATGACCAGGCCTATCTGACTACATCCAGCTCCTTCCCAGAGTATATGTTCGGTGCCCTTGCCTGCCCCTGTGCGAGTACTGGATTCTTGTGTGGTAAGTCCTGGCAGCACCCAAGTAGCTGAGGGCCAGGCCCAAAGCCAAAGTTGGTTGTTATAGGCAGAAGAGGTTATTTATTATTGGAATTATTGGCTTCTAGAGATAAGCGGATCCGACCCATTTTGCTTTGGCAAAAATTCTCAAAAAGGCAAAAAAATTCACCAAATGCACGATTTTTCGTGCAACAACTTTTCAATTCGTGCAACATTTGTTTTTACTATCCCTTTGAGTCTATGGACATTTTTTTCTCAGTGAAACTCTGTGAAATATTTTGCTCATCCAAATTGGCTTGTTCTTGCGCTTGCTCATAGGTTGTTGCTAGTCGCAAGTTGAAAATAATGGTTTATGGGTGCAGGACACCTTTCTTAGTGGCTTTGTTGCAGGTTTAAATATGTATCCAAAGCATTCAGTAATGAACCCTTAAATCTTCATTTACCATACAGTGCCTAAAAAATATCATTAGTAGTTTGCTTTACTTTTTTAAAAGTGAAATCTAATGTTGTGTTCATATATGATACCAAAAAATGAAAAACAAAATTTCTGCAAATTTACAAAAAACTGATTTTGTGATTTTTCAAGTTTAATTTATACCAACATGCGACATGTTTTGTAAGAGTATATCTTCAGCGTTTTTTATTACCACGAAAATGACACGTAATTAAGTTTCATTTTCAGAATTACAACATTTTTATAGGAGTATAAACCAATGTGGCTAGTAGTAATGTTTTAAAAATAATGACACACTTTTTGTTTCTAGCAGCTGGGTGGTAAATAGTAACATTACTTAATCATCTGATATAGGGATAGCACTGTCAACACAAGCAAATCTAAAATATTCTCAGATGAACAACCTTTCTCTTTCAAATGTCATGGAGACATCACACAGACTATAGGAGCTGAATCCTTTATGCATCTGCCCAAATTGAAAAGGTTATTACAATGTCTTCAAGATGACTCTTGAGCTGATGGCAGAGTTAAGGGTTGTACCCCTGAAAGAATAGTTCCTCTCTAGTTGCTAGGTGATAAGCCTGAGATTGCAAACTGCATTGGTAGAAGTTATCTCTAATTGACAGCTGTTTACCCTAAGGGTTTAATTCTAACCTTGAGACCAAAGAATAATGCGAGGGCTGCTATTCTTAACCCCTGTGTTTGTGCCCTGGTCATAAGAATACTACAGGCCTTTGGTACTTTTTTATTCCCCCTAATGCTTCTCCTAATGGAACACTCTGAGTTGCATCCTGCTGTGCATTCTTAATCTATAGTTTACATCAGCCTCATACCACCTGGATAACCAAGAGCCTGTATTTCATCTTCATTTTTAAAAGTGAATCAAATCACTGCAGTAAAAAATAAAATCCTTACATTGGTTTTCTTGAGTGACAATAACAAAAAAAAATGTATACATACATGTTTTCACAGCCAATCATTATGTATTTTACTTCTGTATTTATTAGTTATATTATTTATTTATAAAGCCATATTGCAACTTGAATTAATGGAGCTTCATTTATTTTTACGTTTCCCTATTTTTAAACATAATCAAAATTTAATATATACCGGTATTATTTTACAGTGTTAAGTGATGATTGTGTTTATTTTGAATATAAGAATAATATTATTAATAATAATAATAATAATAATAATAATAATAATAGCAAAAACATTATTATTATTAAGAATAGTAATAATAATAATAATTTTATATTGTTATTATAATGTTTAAAAAGTAGAAATAGAAAAATGAAACTCCAATTCAAATTGCAATAAATAATCTAGCTAAAATATTAAAAATTAATTGAATTATAAATAATAGTAAATAATAATCATGTAAATAATAACAATACCAACACAGTATATTATATTTTGATTGTTTACAAATAGGCAAAAGCTGAAGAAAATTAAACTCCATGAATTCAAATTGTCTTTAAATAAATAATACATTTAAAATATACAAAGTGAAAATTTGTGTAAAAAAAACAACCACTGCTCAAAGATGGTTAGAATATGCTCCTGTGACTATAACAAGATCCAGATGATAGAGTTGCACTTTTTTGCAGTTTTTGGAAGGGCTGTCCCGATGAAAACTGCCTGTCAAGATTTCCAAATTAGGAAATCAGGACAGGACATTGATGTGGCATGGTGATCAGCTAATCACTGATCATCACATCATAACCCCCAATGCAATAAATGTCATCCACTCCCCCTGACATCACAGACCCATCTCCATTGCTATCTGCCCCGCCCCACTTGAGAAAGGGGAAACCCCAAAACATGTTGTGTATGAAGACACAATAAACCAGAGCAGCAAAGAAGTTTCTGCAGAATTAGTCTGTTTTTTTCTCAATTTTATTTATATTGATTCCTGATGGTGAGACGGTAGCATTTTCCTGAAATTTAACAGACTGAAAAGTGCACCGAAGGACAACTAGAATACTGGTAATACTTTGCCTCGCCCTCTGCCCAGAGTTCCCCACCAGAAAAGGTGGCAACCCTACCAGATGATAATTCTAGGTGGAGAGACTGTATACATTTGTCACTATTAGTTCTTTGTGGACCGCCCTGCAGAAATCAGGAGCTCATTTAAAGATTATTTTGCAACTGTCTGTTTAAAGATACATTAGCTCAGAGTTGTATAACATGTCTGTCTATACACTTCTCCAAATTATTGGTATGACCCCAGCTTGCTTAATGAGTCTATTAACATAGTTGTATGCCATAAGTGATTCAATATTACCTGAATAGAACAACATTAGCCAAATAATTTCCATAAATATGATCAAGCCTTATTTATAACTGTAATTTAAGAGCAAAACTTCTTAATGGCAACAGACATGAACTGCCCTATGTTGATAACGTCACCTTTACATGAAAGGATAGTGATATTATAGGTCACCAAGTGTGAATGCTGTGCAGGTTTGTCTGTGTTGCCACCTACTCATACTCAAGTAATCCAGGGATTTATCCATGGTTATAAGTAGTGACAGTCAACACTGCCTGTATCCTACCCCTAAGAGTTTTTTTCCTGGAAATGCAATAGATATGTTAAAAATAAATGATTAAATAGATACAATTAAAATAATTAATAAATATAATTTAAATAAAACCAATTTCAAAATTGAACTATTCACCCTGCTTTGCCAAGTCCAAACAGGGACCTACAGGGCATGGCTTCCTGTTAAAGATGGAAGTCTGGGATCAGCATGGAAGCATTTGATGGTATAACATGGGTCTGCCAAATTTGGCCAGAACAGTCACACTTTCATTGTACTTTTCTTTTTTAATTTGCATTGGAGTGTTCCCACAACCCCCCCCCCTTTGTATATTGCTGTACTTCAGCAGAGTTGCTCTACAGGAAGGATGGCCAAACTTCCATGTGGTTTTAACAACCCCAACCAAATGGTGGTCTCATGCCTTGGATGGGTGGGTGTCCAGGCAATATCTCTCTCGAAAGCTGCAAGTAGGGAGGACTAAGCCTGCAGAACCAGTGTTTTGTTCTTGGCAGTTTCTCTCCTTTAAAAGCTAACGGAGGGGTAAGAGTAAGCCCTTTGAGACTAGTCCTTGGTCAGGAGACACAACCCAAGAAATGCTACTATGTAGGAAGGTCCCAGCCTATGAAAAATGACCAGAGGTAAACAGTTATGGACCATCATATTGGGGTTTACCTTGACATGGTGTGGTGGTTTGTTAATTTTATAATCATAACTTTGTAACTAAAAACCCCTGTTTTTGTAAATACATGCACTTGCATAATTACTAGATTATTTATGTATGTATGTATATTTTTGTTTGTAAAGCGCTCCTTGAGGGCAAAGCACTGTACAACAAAACAATAAATTAGTAGTAACAAACAAGGGGTCATTGGAATAAAAAGTAACAATAAGTGCATTAATAGAATACAATTCACAAAAATATAAAATACAATTACAATGTAGATTAAGTGCTCAGTGTCAAGGAAACAAAAGGCTAGAGGAACTACCCCGTAGGGCTTACAGTCTAAATGGGAGGGTAACATACAGACACAATTCAGAGGGGTATTAAGGTGCTGTGGGTACAGTTTGTTACACTGTTCTATAAGTGCCAGTTCAGGTGTTATCCAGGTGCTCCCAGAGGTAGTCTTTGAGTTTTGTTTTGAAAACATTGAGGGAGTGGCATTCCAAATATAAGGAGTCGCAAGAGAGAAGGGTTTGATACGGGAAACAGCATTAGTAGTGGGGGGTACAACCAAGCGGTTGCTCTGAGAGGAGCGGAGGTTTCGGGCAGGAACATATAGAGAGACAAGAGATGAGATGTAGTTAGGTGCAGAGGAATGAAGGGCTTTGAAGGTTATGATGTATACTGGGGCAACAAAAACCATGAATTTTGGAAAAGCTAATTTTAGTGCCTTGAGGGCTGCCCTACAGAGCATTGATTGGGGCATTACGTTTTCAGCTAAAAACACAGAACATTTTATTACTGTTCTCAATTTATTCCCTTAAGGAATCCTTGCATCCTTGCAACACGATCTTGACAAACTGGCAATCTGGGCAGCTAAGTGGCAAATGAGAATCAATGTTGATAAATGTAAAGTCATGCACCTGGGATGTAAAAATATTCGGAAGGGAATTTTTACAGTGAAAGATGTGGAATTCTCTCCCTGAATCTGTGGTACAGGCTGATACATTAGATAGCTTTAAGAAGGGTTTGGATGGCTTTTTAGCAAGTGAGGGAATACAGGGTTATGGGAGATAGCTCATGTACAAGTTGATCCAGGGACTAGTCCGATTGCCATTTTTAGAGTCAGGATGGATTTTTTTTCCCCCTCTGAAACAAATTGGAGAATCTTCAGATATAGATTAACAATAAGGGGGTTATTTATCAACGGCCAAATTGTGTTTTTCCCCAAAAATTTGAGTTTTTCAAGGGTAGTTTCGGTAAAAACTAAAAAAAAGTTTAGTATGCCATGAAGCTGCAAAATGTTCAAATACGAAAATACTCCAGCTAAAACATGTCGAGGTTTTGTAGAAGTCAATGGCAGCGGTCCCTTGAACCATTTGAAGATGTTTTTAGCATTCATAATTTTTTTTTCACCAATAACTTAATCAATTCGAGTGTTTAAAGGAGCCGTAACGTCAAAAAATAAAAGGGTTTTAAAGTGAAAATTATATGAAAATATAATGCAATGTTGCCCAGCACTGGTAAAACTGACGTGTTTGCTTAAGAAACACTACTATTGTTTATATAAATAAGCTGCTGTGTAGCAATGGGGGCAGCCATTCAAAGGAGAAAAAGCTCAAATTACACAGCAGATAAGCTCTGTCTGTCTAATGTTGTTATCCGTTATCCATTAGCTATCCTGTGCCATATAGCCGTTTTTCAATTTCCGCCATTGCTCCACAGCAGCTTGTTTATATTAACTATAGTAGTGTTTCTGAAGCAAACAGATCAGTTTTACTAGTGCAGGGCAACAGTACATGATATTTTCATTACTTAAATTTTTTGGTGTTACTGTTCCTTTAAGTTTTTCCCCCCAAGTTTTATACTTTGAAGTTTTTTCAAAGTTTTTTTTCAACTTGTGAGTATATTTGAAGTATGAAAAAAACTCATAAACTTGACCTTTGATAAATAAACCCCTTAATCAGATTCTAATACATGCAGTTAACACCCCTGCTTAAATAAATTGATTACACGCTAATATGCATAAATGGTTATAAAATAACAAACATCTCAAGTCAAACAGACACTAAAGAGAGTTAATCAGAGAGTGACTTGGCAAGAGAGTACACTAAACAGCTGTATTCAAGGTTCACAAGAAGGGGTCCCAAGTTAGCAGAGAAATATTGACCAAATGATATGGTCAATAGAGTATTTGCTCAGAAAACGAATGATATCAGTGTTTAAAAACAAACAGAATAGTAATAGGCAATAAATCTGAATAAGTAATAGCATGAATTTATTTATACAACCAATAATAAAGGTAATAAATGGAGAAAGGGTTAAAGGAGCTTAACTAGAAGTGTTAATGTACCACAATGTAGGATTATTAATATATCTCATTTGTTAAGAAACTGTTTCTATTGAATGAGTTATGTGGGCTGAAAAGCAGATTCATTTTGGAGATATCTTTATTTGAGGGTTAGAATTTAAGCAGAAGAATGCAATAGAGTTAAATACAATCTGCTGGCATAGTTATCAGCTTCGATAAGGGTGTAAATTCATAGGAAATTCAGGAGCTCCCCGGGAGCTATTGGGGCCTCTTCGGAGGCACAGATCTCCACTCTTAAAGGGATATGGTTGCCATGGGCTAGTATAGAACATCAAAACATACTGTAATGCAACAGCATTTATCCCCTACTTCTTTGTTAATGTTTATTTCTCCTTTAAATATCAAGCTTTCCTAAAAAAGAAATAATCACAAATAATCACTAAGTACTAATCCTGAATGTCTTGCAGAAGCTAGATATGTACCCCTAAAATGCAAGTTCCATGGTAACAATGACGCTTTACCATGACTATAAAAAATAGATGCCTAACCAAATCTGCATACATTTCACTTGATCGATTTCACTTGATCCAGGTGTTCAATGGCAAATAGCACTGTTTCATACTTGCAGGTGAGTTAATGATTAACAATCTGTAGTTAGTTATATTTCTTAGAACTGCTTGACGAAGTTTAAAAAAAATTATGTTGTGTCTCCATTAGCATGTTCTTATTATAGATATGTTTTTTTAAATAAATGTGTATTATATTAAGCTTATTCTACAATTACCTTATGTGGTTTATTCTTTCCACTAAATGTCTATAAGTTCAAATTTGTGCAGAAAAAACAAATTAGAATTTTTAAATCAGTCTTTAATTAGATCTCCTTAAAGGAAAAGGAAAGGTTAAAACTAAGTAAGCATTATCAGAAATGTCTACCTAAATATTCCAGTAAATCTCAAAGTAATGCTGCTCTGAGTCCTCTGTCAAAAGAAACACCTCATTTCTTTTCTTCTATTGTGTACTCATGGGCTTCTGTATCAGACTTCCTGTTTTCAGCTTAAACCTCCAGGGCAGGGCTTGAGCATGCTCAGTTTGCTCCTCTTTCCCCCTCCCTTCTCTGCTATAATCTGAGCCCAGAGCTATAAGTGAGCAGGGAGAGACTCAGGCAGGAATTGATGTCACACCAAGCTAATACTGCAGCTTCTATCCTAAACAAACAGAGAGATTCTAGAGCTTTTTACTCAGGTATGGTAAAACATTCTACAGATTAAATATAGCATTATAGCTTGCACTATTGCAGCTAATATATTGGCAATAAAATGCCTCCATAGCTTTCCTTCTCCTTTAAGAATTGTTCCAATCTTCCCGATCTATGGGGCAAATTCACTAACCGGCGAAAATTCGCCAGCGCTGGCTTTGCGCACATCGCAACACTTTGCCTGAGTAAAGTCGCCTGGTCAACGCTAATTCACGAAGATCCAAAGTTGCGCATTGGGTACCGGACGCAGCAAAATTACATTCAGCAGTTTGAAGTTACGCTAGCGTTGGCTAATTAGCACACGGTGTGCAGTTAAAGTACAATGACTGTATATGCTGCAGCAAATACATTACACTACACAAGGCCAGGGAACCTTAATAAAATTATATAGAATTGTTATATTGCCCTACACATGCTCCCACAGTATAGTTTAGGTGTTAGCAAATGTAGGGGGGGAAGGAGGGTACCCAAAAAAAATTTACAATCTTTTTCAGTCTATCACCCTTTAAATCGGAAAAAACACCAGCGTTTAGAAAAATGTTCAACTTTTTTTTGAGGAACTCCTATCTAGTCTATTGCACTTCGCCTGGTCTGAGATGGCGAAGGCAAGTCTGGCGACAGAGGTAACGGTCAGTAAGATAAAAAACGTAGTGAATTTGTGTAGTAACGCTCTTTCGCCAGACGGAAAATTCGCCTGGCGTGAGAGTGTGAAGTTGAGCCAGAGTCTATCTCCTTGGCGAAATTATGCCAGCGAAGTGCTGAAATGACGTCACTTCGCCCTTTAGTAAATTTCCCCCTATAATGGGATACATTTTTATATGTGATAAAAACTGTACAAATCTAAAAGTGCATAGAAGACAAATGTGGAGAAGTTTCAAAAAAAAATCCCAAAAAAAATCTTACTTGAAGATGATATTTCATAAATATGAAATCGCTGCTTCCATTCGAACAATAGTAATAGGCTACAGATTGATCATTGATTTAGAGTTTTAAAAAGAAAAACTAAAATGTCTAAAAGGAACATCAAGCTTTCAAATTTGACAGTATAACTATGCATAGAGGCGTATTAACTAAAGTCCGAATTTATCTCAATATTTTCTGAAAACTACTCTGACCAAATCATTTTTTGGGTTTTATCAATACACTTTCCAGAAAATCTTCTTTGCAAAAAAAAACCATGAAATCTTCGGATTATTGCAAGAAACCTAGCGCAGATCAAGATATCCTTGAGACTGCTCCCGTTGACTTATATGCAACCTCGGTAGGTCTGAGATGCCGGATTTTCAGATTTGGACTTTTTCCATCCTTGGGGCATATTAAATCCCTAAAAATTTGTGGGTTTTTTTTTACTAAAAATTTGGATTTCATAGTAAAAAGAACACAATTTTTTCGGGTTTTTGGCATTCAGAGTTTAATAAATTAGTGTATGGCATACAACTACCATAGATTTGACGCAACCATCATTAGACCTAGAGAGTTGTCTCCTCTATGGAAAATACTATATATAGCAACTGAACTGAACTTCAGTATCTATGCTGCATGATGTTTCTAGACTACCAGGTTCATGATATTTGTGGCTGTTGTAATAGAAGAATAAACACCACAGGAGCCTGGTGGGAGATGGCAACCGACTGGTTGCCAACCTGTCTATGAAATAGTAACTGTTATGACAAGACTATAACTGAATGCTGAAAAGAAATGTTGCAGCACTCTCTTTAGAAGAGTGTACAGGTATTTATTAGGTCAAACACAGGTAACATTTCTTCTGCTTTTCTCAAGCCTACCTGGTAATGCACCATATAAGCTACTTGCCCCCCTTCCCCCAAAGAGAGAGCGTGTACTTCACCAAGACCCACCCCCAATCAAAATCACCTATATTATACAACCTTCTCCCTTCCACCTTAGTTGCGGCTGTTTTGTTAATGGGTGTCCATTATGCAAGGGGATTATCTGGGTACTGATAATCTAATTATCTTCCCTACAAGGACCAAACATGGAATAGTTTCAGTTTCCCTGTTTGCCCTGTTTAGCTCAAGAAATAACCTAAAGCATAGATGTTTAGGGGCATGTTTACTAACATTGGAGATAAATATTTGGAGAGATTTCTGGAGATGTTGCCCATAGCAACCAATCAGATCTTTGCTGGCTGTTTAAATCTAATTGCTGATTGGTTGCCATGGGCAACATCTCCAGAAATCTCTCCAGATATTTATCTCCAATGTTAGTAAACATGCCCCTAGATAATGATGGGCGAATTTGTGCCGTTTCACTTAGCCGAAAAATGAATTCGCGAAACAGCCGGAGTCCCGTTTTTGCCGCCGGCGTCCGTTTCTTTTTTAGCCGGTGAATTTTCCCGAATCGCAGGAATTCGCCGTGAATTCTCGCCTGGCGAATAAATTCGCCCATCACTAATGTTTAATGATTAATACAACAGACCAAAAAGATGTTAAGCACAAGCCTTCTTCATTGAACTTATGTTTAAGATATTTATGTTCGGGTAGATTAGGCAGCAGATTTGCTAATCATTAGGAAAATATTGAGTACAGCTGATCCATAAGGCTCTCTGGTATTAACGCTACAGTCAGTTACATAATTAATTTGATTGACTTGTTATGGATCAATTACATTTTACCAAAAACAGTGCAAATTGCTTTTGTAATTAATTCCCAGTACGTTGATATTACATAGTTACATAATTAATTAGGGTTAAGAAAAAGTCCATCTCTCTCTCTCGTAAATACATAAATACCTATACTAAAATAAAGAAACTTATACTAGACTAGACTGTAGATCCTATTATCACAATGGCCTTGGATATTAAACTTGTCCAATAAATTATCCAAGCTCCTCTTAAAGGCATTAACAGGATCACCATCCGGCAGGGAATTCAACAACCTCACTATCCTCACTGTAAAGAACCACCTATCATTAGTTATCATTATTGGTTATCATTCCGAATAGCCTTCTATTGGATTCAACAGCCATACCAATCATTGCTTCAGCAGTTCTGGGGTAGCAAACGCTAAAGGGTCAATCATAAATATCAGTTCTGAACAACGTTTTCTTTAAAACAAGGGAAAGTTGTGCTCACCACTAATTTTTAAAACCATTAGGCGGGGGTGCAATGAGGGTGTGACCACAAAATACATATAGACAAATACAAGAGTCCTCTGCACTCAACCCCTAATCAATATATTTAAGACAGAGATATTTTGTGCATACGGCTACTAAAAAATGCCTTACCCTTTAAACAAAACAGGGATTGTTTGTCCATATATTGCAATATATTTAAGCTGGCCAACTACGTCAAAGTCATCCCATATCTGGCCAGTCCTACGCTCAATTTTATCTGATTCATTAAGAATTCTATTGCTTCATTATACATTTTACAAAGGGACTAAGTTTTACCTGCAACTTACTAGCTGCTTTCAAAGTAAAACCCAAACTTGGCTGCCCTTTTATTGGCCACCAGTGGGATCACCTGACTATAGCTGGGAAGGGTGGGAGCTACAACATGGAGCTGGTCACTGCTCCTGTATAACTATAATAAACAAGGAAACGTTGTGCTCATCACTATTTTTTAAAACCATTAGGCGGGGATGCAATGAGTCTTTAAAATTAGTGGTGAGCATAACATATATATATATATATATATATATATATATATATATATATATATATATATATATATATATGTAGAGAGTGAGAGAGAATGAGAGAAAGCAATACCAATAATTCCAAAATGCAACTTAGGGCATGATTTATCAATGTTTGAATTTTTGCCACAATTACATTTTTCTTGGTTAAAAACTCACAAATTGAAGACACATTATCAAAAACCTCAAATGTTTAGTATTTATCAAACACGAAAAACTTGGAAAACTTGAAATCCCATTTGGATTTTTTAGTATACTGTATAAGCAAAATTTTTGCCTTTTTTTAATCTGTAAGTTTATTCGAACTAGAAAAAAAAAACCTCACAAATTACATGTTTGATAAATAAGCCCATTAGTGTTGTTTCATACGTTTATGCTGTCCTAGTAAGGTCAGTTAACTGTTGACATCTACTAAAGAAAATACTGTATGTTAAATACATGCCTCCTGTCAGTTCTCTCTCTAGGTCTATAGAATCATTTCTTTTAAATTATTGCCTTTATAAAAGTGAGCAAGTTTGCATGATTGTGAATTTGCAAATATCTTTTTTTTCTTTTAAAGAGATGTTTTATATTACAATTTACAGACAGTTAAAGCTACTTAAATTTTTTCCTCCACAACATTCAGTGTTCCTTAATTCAATCTACATATCTTTGTACTTTACATGACATTATCAAACGATTCTAGATTCTTTGTTCTTTTCTACTTGAATATGCAAAGTTGGCATGCAAGTAAAGTTTATCAAAGCCTTGTGCAATGCCTTCTATGTCTTAAAGAGATTGATAAAAATGGTCCTTGGTAAGAAGGCAGTAATTATTAAACATTGAAAATGTTATAATTGTTTAAAGGGTAACAGATGTTATTATTTTAATAATATATTTAAACATAAATTGAATTCAGGGTATCTATCTATCTATCTATCTATCTATCTATCTGTCTGTCTGTCTGTCTGTCTGTCTGTCTGTCTGTCTGTCTGTCTATCTATAGATCTATCGATCTATCGATCGATCTATCGATCGATCTATCAATCTATTTATTTATTGATCGATCAATCAATCAATCTATCTATCTATCTGTCTATCTATCTATCTATCTATCTATTGATCGACCAATCTATCGATCTATCTATCTATCTATCTATCTATCGATCCATCGATCAATCAATCGATCTATCTATCTATCTATCTATCTATCATCTATCTATCTATCTATCTATCTATAGGGATGTAGCGAACGTCGGAAAAAAAGTTCGCGAACATATTCGCGAACTTGCGCAAAAATGCGAGCGGTTCGCGAACGGTTCGCGAACCCCATAGACTTCAATGGGAAGGCGAACTTTAACATCTAAAAAAGACATTTCTGGCCAGAAAAATGATTTTAAAGTTGTTTAAAGGGTGCAACGACCTGGACAGTGGCATGCCAGAGGGGGATCAAGGGCAAAAATGTATCTGAAAAATCTGCCTGTGTGTGCTTGGAAGAGATAGTGTAGGGGGAGAGCTGTTAGTGATTTCAGGGACAGATGATAGTAAGTTTGCTGGCTAGTAATCTGCTTGATACTGCTCTGTATTGGAACAAAAAAATAAATAAAAGCAGTCCTTACAAGGACTACTGTTATTGCAGCAGTCAGCAGATGAGATCAGAAGCAGGACAGCTGCCCACTGCAGCTACATACAGAGCACTGCAGTAGAAGGTAGATTACTAGCCAGCAAAGCTACCTAAGCTTAAATGTCCCTCAAACCCCTGCAGACTTCTGTCCCTCCAATAACAGAGCAGTATCAACACGATTACTAGCCAGCAAACTTTCAACTGTCCCTGAAATCACTAACAGGCAGCAGCTCTCTCCCTACACTATCTCTTCAGCACACACAGGCAGAGTGAAAAAACGCTGCAGGGCTTCGGTTTTTATAGGGAAGGGGAGTGGTCCAGGGGAGAGCTTCCTGATTGGCTGCCATGTACCTGCTGGTCTGGGGTGAGAGGGCAAAAAAAAGCGCCAACAATGGCGAACCCAAAATGGCGAACGTCGCGCGACGTTCGCGAACTTCCGGCGAGTGCGAACACCCGATGTTCGCGCGAACAAGTTCGCCGGCGAACAGTTCGCGCCATCTCTATCTATCTATCTATCTATCTATCTATCTATCTATCTATCTATCTATCTATCTATCTATCTATCTATCTATCTATCTATTGATCGACTGATCTATCAATCTATCTATCGATCGATCTATCTATCTATCTATCTATCTATCTAATATCTATCTATCTATCTATCTATCTATCTATCTATCTATCTATCTATCTATCTATCTATCTATCTATCTATCTATCGATCTATCGATCGATCTATCGATCTATCTATTTTAGATATACCATTTCAATTCTAACCTTTCTCTAGCACTTTGTCAGGTGTGTTTTCTGTGTGTTTTACAATTTTTAACTAATTACTGGTCTGTAGGGATGGGCACATTTTTTCGCTTGTTTCGCCATGGAAATGATGCCCATAGACTTGCATGGCGTCACGTTTCAAAAAAAAAAGACGCCCATAGACTTTAATGGGCGTCCACGACATTTCACCGGTGGCAAAATAATCACAGTGGGAAATAAGTCATTTCTAATCTGAACAAAAAGAGGGCAGGAGGGACAAGTACATATTGAGTAGGGAGGTACTAAGAAAATGGAAGATTTCTATACCTTTTAATCCATAGGCTCCATAGAATCTAATATCCACAGAAGATCAATCTCTTAACTGGAATGCACGTGAAATTGAATAATGCCTATGGCCATGACTATTTCTTCCCAGACACAGTGTCGGACTGGCCCGGCGGGACACACATCGCCATATGCGCATGCGCAGAGTGGCGCTTGTACAAATGCGCTCTCGACGCGTCATTGTAGGTGGGCGGGGGGTCAGAGGGGGCCCTGGACATTAGTCCCGGTGGGCCCATGGCCCCACCAGTCCGACCCTGCCCAAACATAAACAACTGGTATTGTCGTTCCCTATACACACTCTCAGTGAATTTGTGTAGGAACCTGCCATCATAATTATATTATTAATTATTTCAAAAGACAGAAACCAAATGTGTGAGTCAGGGGTATGGCCAGACACTAAAATCGATTAGTAAACTTGTACTTGCATGCAAACCTTTACTCATAAACCCCCCCCCACTGTAAAACATAAGGGTATTAAAAGTCAATTCAAAGAGTTCAATGACCTTTATACAGGCTGTGAACTCATGACTTCTAATATCCTCATATTTTCCAAAAAGGAGTGCATGTATGTATAGTGTATGTAACAAGATTAAGGAATCGCAAAGCGATGTGTTGGTGGTCAGATTTAATATTGGTTGCGTCTGTGTTTGTAAGCTAGTTGTAATGTATAAACTATACAGGGTACTTTTTGCTTAAATAGCAACATAGTGTAGTAGATGTCAAAACCAGTCGACCAGAGAAATTGGCATCACGGGAGCCTTTTTTTTCTATTGAAAAAGCAGGTGTAGCCTAGTGGGTAGGAGGTCCTGTAACAATGTAGGGCATGAGTGTGGTATACTAAGCTTGTGATTTTTTTGCTTTCCCATTGACACTAGGGATGTAGCGAACTGTTCGCCGGCGAACTAGTTTGCGCGAACTTCGACTGTTCGCGTCCGCCGAATGTTCGCGAACGTCGCGCGACGTTCGCCAATTGGTGTTCGCGTTCGATTCGAAGTAAAATTTCGTTCGACCATTCGACCATTCGATCGCTAAAATCGAACGATTTCCATTCGTTCGAACGATTATAAGCATTCGATTGAATTAAAATCATTCGATCGAATAGCTTCAATCGTTCGATTCGAACGAAAATCCTTCGATCGTACGAATAAAATCCTTCGATCGTTTGATCGAACGATTTTATCGAGCGTTCGAAGTTCGCGAACTGTTCGCTTTTTTGCCGGTGTTCGCGAACGGTGTTCGCGAACACATTAACGGCAGTTCGCTACATCCCTGATTGACACCAATGCAGTTTTTACTATTGAGTGTTGTTCTTAGATCTACCAGTCAGCTGTTATCTTGTGTTAGGGAGCTGTTATCTGGTTACCTTCCCATTGTTCTTTTGTTTGGCTGCTGGGGGGGGGAAAGGGAGGGGGGTGATATCACTCCAACTTGCAGTACAGCAGTAAAGAGTGATTGAAGTTTATCAGAGCACAAGTCACATGACTTGGAGCAGCTGGGAAATTGAGAATATGTCTAGCCCCATGTCAGATTTCAAAATTGAATATAAAAAAATCTGTTTGCTCTTTTGAGAAATGGATTTCAGTGCAGAATTCTGCTGGAGCAGCACTATTAACTGATTCATTTTGAAAAACTATTTTTCCCATGACAGTATCCCTTTAAATAAAAAGTGTAATGTCAAACAAAGTCTCCTGTAGGCTGTCAGTCCACATAGGGGCTATCGAATAGCAAATCACAGCCCTTGTTTGTCAGGAACTTTTTTCATGCTTTTGTTGCTCCTCTTTTTACAATTAATTGTGGCTCAAAAGTAAAATAAAGTTGGGGACCCCTACTCTAATCGTAAGGGGTGGCTAGTTCTGTTAACAGTGTCCTGTGCTGTACATAGGCCAATATTGTGATAAAAGTTGGGTATTTGCCATACAATTGACCTAATGTTGTAATTGTTATGGGTATTTGAATACACAAATTTTAAAATCAGACTGTCTAGGTGTCCCCTTGTACACAGTCAATGGCAGATACGTTTTACTGGCCCGTAATGAACTAAGACAATTAAATGAAGTATAATGAATGAAGATCTGGTGTAAAATGGGTCGAGCAGGTGTGATCACTGACTATTCAACCTATTAGGCAAGGTGACAGAGTGCATAAGAGAGGCCATACATGCTATGGTAACATATCATGCATGTTGGAACAATTGGTACAGCTTAAGGTGAAGAGAAGCTCTGGCTCCTCTTCACTTTTCCATTGACCACTGCATCGTGCACTAGCAAATAGAGCATCATCGGATTCAATTTTTAAACCTGCCTGACATAGATATCAGTTGCAATCTCTGGGTTGCCATACACTTACAGATAATTGGAAATTATTTTTAGTGATGGGCTAATCTGTCCCATTTCGCTTCATCTAAAAATTTGCAAAACCTCTGAAAACATTTTTTTGTTAAACGTGAAAAATTCCCTAAAAACATTGAAATCAATGGGTGTCAAAATTATTTTGAAGCACAACAATTTTTACATGCACAACATTTTTGTCCAAATGCATTTAAGTCAACAATTTTTATGCACTTGACAATTTTTACACTTGCAACTTTTTGGTCCAAATTAATTAAAGGGTTGGTTCACCTTCAAGGTAACTTTTAGTATGTTATAGAATGGCCAATTCTAAGAGACTTTTCAATTTGCTTTCATTATTTATTTTCTATAGTTTTCTTCTGACTATTTGCAGCTTTCAAATGGGCGTCGCTGACTAAAAATCAAATGCTCTGTAAGGCTACAAATGTATTGTTAATGCTAATTTTTATTATTAATCTTAAAGGAATTGTTCAGTGTAAAAATAAAAACTGGGTAAATAGATATGCTGTGCAAAATAAAAAATTATTTATTAATATAGTTAGTTAGGCAAAAATGTAATGTATAAAGTCTGGAGTGATTTGATGTATAACAGGTCAGTCTGAACTCTACTTCCTGCTTTTCAGCTCTCTTGGTTTACACTGACTGGTTACCCTGGCTACCAGGCAGTAACCAATCAGAGACTTGAAGGGGGGGCACATGGGTCATATCTGTTGCTTTTGAATCTGAGCTGAATGCTGAGGATCAATTGCAAACTCACTGAACAGAAATGTACCATGTGGCCCCCCTTCAAGTCGCTGACTAACTCAGAGTTATAGAGCTGAAAAGCAGGAAGTTGGATTCTGGCTGTTTTATTAGACATTTGTTCACTCCAGCCTTTATATATTACATTTTTGGCTAACTAACTATTTTAGAAACATTTTTTATTTTACACAGCCTATCTATTTACCCAGTTTTTATTTTCACACTGAACTATTCCTTTAATATTCAGGCTGTCTCCTATTCATATTCCAGTCTCTTATTCAAATCAATGCATGGTTGCTGGGGTAATTTTGCCCTAGCAACCAGATTGCTGAAACCGCAAACCGAAGAGCTGCTGAATAAAAAGCTAAATAACTCAAAAACCACAAATAATAAAAAATTAAAACCAATTACATATTGTCTCCAGATTATCCCTCTCTACATCATACTAAAAGTTATCTCAAAGGAGAACAACCCCTTTAAAGTCAATGGGTGTCAAAATTGTTTTAATGCGCAACATTTTTTACACAAGCAACCTTTTTGTTGCAGCAAATTTTCACAGCAGTTGAAACTATTTGCAGGTGGCGAAAAGCGTAAATTTGCAGCGAATCCATGCCAGCAGAATAAATTCGCCCATCACTAATTATTTGTACAGGTATGGGACCTGTTATCCAGAATGCTGAGGACCTGGGGTTTTCCTGATAAAGGATCTTTCCGTAATTTGGGTCTATACTCTATATGCCTTAAGTCTACTATAAATTCATTTAAACATTAAATAAACCCAATAGGCTGTTTTTTCTTCCAATAAGGATTAATTATATCTTAGTTTGGATCAAGTTCAAGGTCTTGTTTTATTATTATAAACAAAAAGGAAAACATTTTTAAGAATTTGGATTATTTGGATAAAATTGAGTCTATGGGAGACTCCGCAATTCGGAGCTTTCTGGATATCGGGTTTCCGGATAATGGATCCTATACCTTTACATGTATTGTTAGGCAAAAAAAACGTATCATTTAACTTTGCTAGGTTTGGTTCTTCACACACCTTTCTCACTACAAAGTGTGTTACAGAATGCTCTACATCTAGGGGGACAGATTTAATAAGCTCGAGTGAAGAATTCGAATGAAAAAAAATATTCGAATATCAAAGTATTTTTTTTGGTCCTTCGACAATCAAATTCGATCGAATTCGACTGAATCGAATGATTCGAATAATTAGAATAATTCAAAGTAAAAATCGTTTGACTATTCGACCATTCGACCATTCGATATTGGAAGTACTGTCTCTTTAAAAAATACTTCGACTTCATACTTCGCCACTTCAAACCTACCGAGCTGTAATGTTAGCCTATGGGGACCTTCCCCAGTGCTTTTCTAACCTTTTTTTGATCGAATAAAAATCCTTAGATCGATTGCTTGAAATCGTTCGAAACGTTCGGTTCGAAGGATTTTATCGTTTGATCGAATAATTTTAAAAAAAAGAAAAAGTATTTGCACTAAATCCTTCGAATTCGATATTTAAATTAGAAGGATTTAACTTTAACTTCGAGGGTCGAATTTGAGGGTTTTTTAACCCTCAAAATTCGGCCCTTGATAAATCTGCCCCCTACTGTCAGTGGCATTTGTGCTTTAAAATAAACTTGGTATTTACAGTACTTAGCTTAGCTTTAAAAGATATCAAAGACAAAAGAGTTAATTGACGACATTCCCATCCCATATGGACTTCAGTTACAAATTAAACTGCATGGGTAAAATTTGAAATGAAAACGAAAGATTATCATTTATATTGTCAAAAAGCTTTTAAGGAAGTTATTTTATACAGTGATAAATAGGGTCTATCGTGTTTTACTTGATGCTCTCAGTTACTTGTCATGATAAATCATTAACAGTAGAGAGAGGGAGATACAGTATCACATTCAATTTTCCGATTGCCGGCTGGACTGGTCATTTATTACTGAAACAATCTTTGATTTTCCGTGATCTTATAGTAAAAAAAAAATATAACTAGAATTTTTTTAGTTTTAAGCATTCAGACTTTAATAAATAACCTCCTTGGTGTCTCAGTACTCTCCTAGTAAATAATGGATAATGGATAATCCTTCAGTTGCACTGGTGTGCAAAAGAAACCTTTCAGTCTTGTCACTGTGAACACTGCACTCACTTGCCGTAAACTTTAGCAGGGATTGTGTTGCGTTTCCCAGTAATCCTTTGGAAGACGATATCAGATTTAGATATTACTGCAGCATATCACTAGCACTGATGATATTGTCCACTAATGCCTTGGAAACCCTCATATTGCACATTATTCATGGTGCTTTAGCATTAATTTACTAACACTGGGCAGATTTGCAATAACCCATGGCAGCCAATCACATTTTTATTTCACATTGTACTTGCAGATAGTTAAAGGGCATGCAAAGGCAAAAAAATAAAATCCCATTTTTACTTTCTTTAATGAAAAAGAAACCTATCTCCAATATACTTTAATTAAAAAATGTGTACCGTTTTTATAAGAAACATGACTGTATGCAGTGAAATTCTCCCTTCATTTACTGCTGTGGATAGGAATTGTCAGACGGTCCCTAACTGCTGAGCAGGGAAACAATCATACTTATGAACAGCAGGGGGAGCCCCCACCTTACTTCCCATCCATGCAGAACTCAAGCAGCTTTGTTTATGACGATCCCTAAGCAGCCCAGACCACACTGAGCATGTGCACAGTCTTAGTCTTGCAAAGATGTTTAACAAAGTTACAAGATGGTGACCCCCTGTAGCCAACTTTGAAAGCTTAAATTATTTGTTTGATTAGGCTTGTGGTGCAGTAAGTTCATGTTTTTGTTATAGTATACAAAATACAGAATTTCTAGGCTAATTCTATTTCCAACTTTACATGCCCTTTAAACAAAACTAATCACTGAATGGTTGCTATGGGTTACAGACCAGGAGCAAATTTCCCCAGTTTTAGTAAATTAGCTCAACTGATACCATTGGCATGCTCACAAAATAGTAACTCCTTCTCTGTCAATTTCAAACTGGGGTAATAAAGCAACTGCTTTTTATTTACATGCGTTTTGATTTATGAAGCTGTCATGCACAGGCAATTTCAGCCCATGAATAGTACTATGCTTTTTTTTTTTGCCTGTGGCATTGAAAGATTCTTCAGTACTAAAAATTGTCCAGTTAATCAAAGATATAAGTGATGGAGGCATATCTATTGATGCACTTAAAACATTTGCCTGATGCCAAAATATGCAACATGTAGAAATAAAATAAATATTTAAAAAAGCATTACAAAAGTTTGCAGTTCTTTTTACAACATTAAGATCAACAAATTTGTTTAAAAGAAAGTTTCTTATACTAATTGCGCTATATTTAGATTTTTCTGCAGGATTTGATACTGTTAAAGGTAACACATTCCCACACAAAATGAAGGTGCTAAGAATAACTGCTGTTGGGCTTACATTTAAAAGGCACCAGTGAAGCACCTAGGGCTGAATCATTTTTCGTATTTTTGGGTTCTGAATTTTTAGGTTAAAATAAATTACTTGAAGTTAATAAATGGGGGATGGAAAAGGTTCTATCAGGACAATCTAATAAAAGGTGCAGTGCTTGCCCAGGACTAGTAACTCTCAGCAACCAATCAGATGTTTGTTTCCAAACAGCTGACCAATAAAAGCTACTTACTGATTCATTGCTATGGTTAATAGACCAGCAGCCAACCTTCCAACTTTGATTAACTTGTCACCTATAGTAACCTGATGGAGAATTAGGATTGATTGATATTAAAAAAAGTAAGATGGGGGTGTCATGAGCAGACCCAATTCTTTGGAAAGACTGCCCTGAAAAGTAGAATAAAAATATAAAAGGGGTTCAAGGTGTCCAGCATATAGTGGCCAAAGCTCCACCAAGTTGTCTCACTACAGCTCCTCTAGGCTGCCACTAACCTACCCTACATGCTCACTTCCCTAACTGGGGCACATTTGCCCAGGGGCTCTACCACAAATATTAACTCCTTGTTGGGACACCAGTCTTTGCTGGTTATCCTATCTACCTCTCACCTATAGAGTGAGCAGCTCACGTCTCGCCCTAGAAAGGAACACATACCCATCTGGTGTGACTCAGTTATGATTGTCGAGCATGTTGAATATGTTAGGCTGAAAGGCAGTTAGGCTGAAAGGAAGGTGCCTAGCTTGTGCATTTTCTTATATAAGGGCAATCCTCCCCTTTAGGCCCACCATTGTGGCTGGTTCCCCCTGGTGCCTTAACTATTCACATTTTGAGATAAACTTATTGCACCTCCTTCTACACTTTCACATTGGGGCAGATTTATCAAGGGTCGAAGTGAATTCGAGGGAATTTTCGAAGTAAAAAAATTTGAAATTAAAAGTAATTTCTTTGACAATTCGACCATCGAATAGGCTACTACGACTTCGAATTCGATTTTAAGTAAAATAGTTTGAATATTCGACCACTCAATAATCGAAGTACTGTCTCTTAAAAAAACTTCTACTTCAATACTTCGCCAAATTAAGCCTGCCGAAGTGCTATGTTAGCCTATGTGGACCTTCTACAGCTTTTTTCTAAGTTTATTGAAATCAAAGTAAAATCGTACAATAAAATCATTCGAATCATTTGATTCGAAGGATTTAATCATTCGATGGAACAATTTTACTTCGATCGCAGAATACCCAAATTAGAAGAAAAAAGTTTGAATTCAATATTCGTAGTATTTAAATTCGATGGTCGAATTTCAAAGTATTTTTTACTTCGAAATTCGACCCTTGATAAATCTGCCCCATAGTGATCTAACCCACCAGATAGTGGCCTGAAAGATGAATCAGAACAATCTGACTATCCATGTGTGTTTGATCATAATTCTAAATATCTGACTGATCCACCAAAGTGTTGCCAGTTTAACACAATTTATGTTTTGTTTTCTGGTGTATAAATTAAAATCTGTGTCCAATTTAAACATTGAGGGGCAGATTTATAAAAGGTGAAGCTGTGCTTTCCAGAAAATTTTTAGTTTTTTAAGGGTAGTTTTTATTCAAAACTCCAATTTTTGGATAAAAATAAATAAATAAATAATCCAGCAAAAACCTGTCGAGGCCATGTAGAAGTCAATGGCAGAGGTCACTTGAACCATTTGAAGATGTTTTGAGTTGTTTTCTACGGAAAACTCGATTAATTCGAGTACTCAGGTTTTTCACCCCAAATTCACTGAATCAAGTTTTTTACATTTGAGTTTTTTCATAAATTAGAAAACATTCGAGTTGTTAGTTTATTTGAGGTATAACAAACCTCACAAACTCGACCTCTGAAAAATACCCCCCTTAATATACTTAATAATAATGACATATTTGACAAATTAATAAGAATAAATGTGTAGTGTTACTGAACCCATGAATTTACCTTCCATATTTCAATTGTAATTTATTGTAAAGTGTTTGCTTACTATGGAAGCAGATTCTATAATAAAAACACGCAAGCATTACATAATAAGCAATCTTATTCTTGA
This sequence comes from Xenopus petersii, assembly GCA_038501925.1. Taxonomy (NCBI): domain Eukaryota; kingdom Metazoa; phylum Chordata; class Amphibia; order Anura; family Pipidae; genus Xenopus; species Xenopus petersii. The sequence continues at coordinate 23,918,342 of CM076680.1, read as the reverse complement.
ATGTACTTCCAGTGTATTCCTTTTGCTGGTAATACTAGTGAGACATAATCTTACATTTCAAACACATTATATCAATAGTGGGCACATATTAAGATACCATGGCAGGAATCTAGTCTCGTAAACAACTATATCCCAATGCCAAATCAGAGACATTTGTGTGACATCCTTGAGTGATCGGTCAATTTGATAAATGTCATGTACAGTAACTATGTCTCGTATGCTTCTGTTCTTTTAGAATTCTTGATAAATAATGCACCCTACAATCAATATTAGTAAACCTCCCAGTGATCATCCATTGATTTTTAAAAGCCACTAAAACTGTAGCTTGAGTAATAATAGCCACGCTTTCCAAGAAAGAACATTTTTACATAACAAAGCAGCACGTGCCTTTCCCGTTATTCTTCACAGGCAATGAATGGATTATTGTCACTTAAACTGAAGCCAGCTCTAATGCCACTAGTGTTTAAACATCAGACATTATGGCTGTATAAATAATTTATAGTACAGTTCTAAGTTACTAATTGTAGTAATTTGCTCAGTCAAAGAAAATGATTAGAAATTATGTTTGTCAGTCACATTGGCACAAGCATTAACATGGCTGGTTCTGTACTACTTTAACTTTAGCTTTAAAAGTTCCAAAAGCAGAATGTGAAGAGTAATCTAAATGGCTTTCCTTAACTAAAACATAATTAGATGGTTTCAAAGGTGCATTCAGAGGCTGTCATAAACATGTAGACATTTTCCTAATTTGGAGGTCCAAGAAAGACTGAAGACTATATTAAACATTGAAGGAACAACTACAAAAGCAGTTTGTAAAACAAATGCAATTTTAATTATTTTCCTTCCATTTGAGAAAATAATTGAAAAGAAAATCATATAAGAACAATTATGGCCTGTTATTTTTTTCACTTTGAGGTTTCTGAACCTGAATTTATGAGATTTCTCAATAAAAAAATCTTGAAAATGTAAATGAAAAAATTTGGCAGCTTGAACTTTTGACCTTCTACAAAGGTAGGGGCTGTATTTTTGACATGGAAGCTATTGTAATTATTTTAAACAGTTTTTTTTTTTGGACAATGAAATTCAAATTATTTCCTTTAAATAAACAATATTCACGTTTTTTCATTAATATGCTAGCAATTGAGAACAAAAAATGTAATCACAAAACAAATTATTGAGGTTTTCAAATGTTTTTTTTCTGGATATAAATATGACCACAAAGGATTACCATTACACAACCGTCTCCTTTTCTCCTTTCTTATGTGTAAGCACAAAGCAGCCCATGTGTGCTCATTTCCATTAAACTTGTTGCCCTGGATTTTTTACATCACCTTAGCAATGTTATTGGTTGGGTGGGATCAGTCAATCAGTGCCGACTTCCCTATAAAAGCCCAGCCCTCATCATAGCCGGTGCCTGAGCATTGACCATGTTTTGAGTACTGTAGCTTGACCCTAGCACTTCTGCTTTTTCCTGCTCTTACTCTCATTCATGTTGTTTTTATCTCACCTGCTCTTTCTTTAATTCTGCACCCTACCTGTTCTTGTTATGTTCCAGCTGCTATCCCTGATCCTAGTTCTACCCTTCTCACTCCTGATCCAGTCCTGTCTAATCTGGATTCTTCACCCATATCACCCTGTTCATGAACCTGTTCCTGAATCACCCCTACTTGTCTGTGTGCACAGTAGCAGCACCTTGTCTGAAGAACTCATCAACTCATCTCTGGATCAACTAAATATACATTGTTTGACCAAAAAAATAACTTAGGGGCAGATTTATCAAGGGTCGAATTTTGAATTTGAAAGACTTCAAAATTCTAATTCAAAAAGACCAACTGAAATTTATTTTAAAAAAACAAAAATCACATTTTTTTTTGCAGGTGAATAGCCCATATTTGTTTTAATTTTCCGAATTCGAATCGTATGAATCAAAATAATAAAGCATTCGAATTGTAAAATCAAAGTTTTTTCCCCCAAAAAAATTCCACCAATTGACTCCAAATAGGCTCTAGGAGGTCCTCCATAGGCTAAAACAGCAATTTGGCAGGATTTCGATGGTGAATGATCGAAGTTGAATTTTTAAAGAATCGAATTCTCAATTGTTTTTAATTTCAATTCAAACCGAATTTAGACTATTACAGTCAAAGTATACAAAAAATTAGCTCAAAATTCTAATTCTTTTAATTAAAATTTTCACTTTGACCTTTGATAAATCTGCCCTTCAAACTCCGAGGGGCCGATTCATGAAGCTCGAGTGAAGGATTCGAATGAAAAAAACTTCGAATTTCGAAGTGTTTTTTGGGCTACTTCGACTATCGAATGGGCTACTTCGACCTTCGACTACTACTTCAACTAAAAATCGTTTGACTATTCGACCATTCGATAGTCGAAGTACTGTCTACTGAAAAACTTCGACCCCCTACTTCGGCAGCTAAAAGCTACCGAAGTCAATGTTAGCCTATGGGGGACCTTCCCCATGAGATTTTTTGATTGAAGGATATTCCTTAGATCGTTGGATTAAAATCCTTTGAATCGTTCGATTCGAAGGATTTAATCGTTCAAACGAAGGAATAATCCTTCGATCGTTCGATCCCAGGATTTGCGCTAAATCGTTCGACTTCGATATTTGAAGTCGAACGATTTTAGTTCCTAGTCGAATATCGAGGGTTAATTAACCCTCGATATTCGACCCATAGTGAATCGGCCCCCAACTGTCAAAAGAGAACTGAAATTAAACTAAAACCCTTCACTAAAAGATGTACCAGATCAAGGCAACCACAGCCCTTCAGCAGAGAAGATATGTGCCTCCAAAAATGCCCCAGGAGCTTCAACTCTTTTTTTTTTTTGCTGATTCACTGAATACACTCTGGGCTGCTGTACTTACCTGAGATTATTGGCACACTTAAAATATGTAGTTTATAGAATTTAAGGGGTTATTTATCAAAGGTTGCGTTTGTGAGGTTTTCTTCTACCTCAAATAAATTCACAACTCAAATGTTTGCTTATTTTTGAAAAAATCGAAATGTAAAAACCTTGAATTACTGCAATCGGGTGGGGGGACTAGAATATTCACGTTTATTTTGTTATCGACTAAAAAACACTCAAATACCCCATCCCACCAAGAAAAAACAACTATCACGAAGGCTATCTTAAAATGGTTCAAGGGAGCTCTGCCATTGTCTTCTACATGACTTCGACAGGTTGTAGCTGGAGCATTTTTGGATTTTTCTTTTATCCTGAAAAATTTTAGTTATTACTGAAACTAACCTCGAAAAACTTTATGGGAAAAATGCAACTTGACCTTTAATAAATAATCCCTTAGAGTCTTGATACATGGGAGCTGAGAAACTAATGCATTCTGCATGCAGAATCAGTCCTGTTGCATCAATTTCTATGACAGCCAATTCTAATTTTTTTGCTTGATTTTTGATGCCCCCTAAGCTTAAATTCTTAACAGCTTCCCAGAGAACAATGAACATGTGGGGGCAGATTTATTAAAATGTGATATTAGAACTCACCACAGAAAAACCCACCCATGTTCTATACATTCCTATGAGATTTTTAAAATCATATTTATCAATGGAGTTCACCATTTGATAAATAGTCTTTTAAAAATCCCATAGGAATGAATCGAACATGGGTGAGTTTTTCTGTGGTGAGTTCCAATATCACATTTTGAAAATCCAAGAAGGGAAACTCAGGTAAACAACCTTGAAGACCTGGATCATTACTATTATAGGCATGAAGAATCTTTAAGTTGATACATTAAATTCAATAATGACATTTCAAGTCAGTTTTAGGATGCAGATTTCTTTAAAATAAATACAAATCTAAAACAAGAGATATCTACATGCTTTGTGCTATACATATTGCTATATGTGCACTCACAAAAAACTAAGGGACTGATTTACTAACATTCAGATTCCTTTATTTTCACAAATTGTATTTTTTATTTCTCTAAAACGCAAAAAATTTGAAAAACTCTGCCAAGTAAAAGCAGTCCAGGTACTATACAAGTCAATGGGAGCTGAACTGATTCTATTGTAAGTTTTTAGCCATTCAGACTTTTAGGGGGTTATCTATCAAAGGTCGAATGTTAGAGTTTTTTATACTTTGAATGAACTCACAACTCGAAAGGTATCTTATTTAAGAAAAAGCTTGAATATAAAAAATATATGATCATGCCGGTTTGAGTTGTGAAACCCAAAAACTCTAATTAATTTAGTTTTCTGCTGGAAAAAACTTGAATCGCTCAAATTATTTGAAGTTTCAGGCAAAAACCCTCGAACATGATGCATGCTATTAACATCTTCAAATGGTTCAAGGGACCTCTGCCATTGACTCCTACATGACCTCGACAGGTTTTATATGGTGTATTTTTGGATTTGCGCTATTTCCAGGGGTATATTTTTTTTAACCCGAAAATATGTGTTTTGACCAAAGAAATAATCTCAAAAACTTGAGTTATCGTGGAAAACACAACTTGAACCTTGACAAATCAGATCTTTTTCGTTAGTAATTGTCCAAAAAACTTTTAAAACATCTAAAAATTTTTAGAAAATCAATAAGCATTTTTTTCTGTTACTACTTTTTATATTCTTTCATGGCATTTGTGGTTTTAAAGAAAATGAGTTCAATCAAAAAGTTAAAAAAAAACTCCACAAATACCACAAAACTTCAGCCTACCTGTACATTTTAGAAGATTGCAAAAAAGACAAGGATTTTTATTTCTAATCTCTAGAATAACAGGAGGCAAGGGGGAATAAAGAGCTGTTGCATTAATGGTGCCTTACATCAAAAGCAAAGGAGAAACAAGAAAGCAAGCAGAATTGCTACCCTTGGAATTAATCATAAGGATTAGGATTCAGTCAGATCCCACCAGAGGAAAGGTATTACAGTTGATAAGGATATGTTCACAGATGGCAAACAGTGGCTATGAATCTTGTCCCATTAATATGAACTTTCTCCATGCTAGATATCACTTCCACCTCGGTTTACATGTTCTCTTCTGTCACCTTATTGGCCCTATCACATCCGTGTAAAGCAATCAGTGACATAATATCCAAAAGGAATAAGCAGGTGGTGTAACATAAGCCACAATAATTGTTTTCCATTATCTTTTGCATTTTCTATTCATTCTTGTGTTGCAGTGTAATCCTCATATGATTTGTTCATTTGAGGAGCTTAATACATTTCAGTTCTTTACTCATTCCTTTGGGAGCAAATCCTAAGTGTAAAGATGCATTTAACTCAGCTTCTACTAATTTGTGATCAATATCCCATTTTAATGTGTGTTATCGCCACCACATTTACTGTTTATGGATTTGCTGTATAGTTACTGGATTTTCATCTATTTTATTAGCAGTCTCATAAATTGACAGCAAATACTGGTATGTCAATCTTGTTCTTTTGCTTTTTTTGCACAACGTTTTATGTATTATTTGGCCTAACATTTATAAGCATAGTGGCTGTGAATGACAAAATAATAGAAATTAAGGGATCTTGAATGCCACACAGAAATAGTGTCTCAATAAAATACTTTGGCTGCACATGGCATCCCCGGATGTCAAACTTAAAAGTGTTACACTACTTTCCATATTTACAACATATAGGGCCAGATTAAATTCAGTGAGAAAAATTTATCTCATGGTTTATCACGTGAAAACTCATAGATGAGATTCAATTTGAGGATAAAAAACTTTTCTCCAAATTCAGTTCCAATTCTTTCCCATAGATTTCAATGGAATTTTTATATTATAAACCGTGAATTGGATTACATCTCAAATTGGATTCCGTCCATGCCTTACATGTGATAAACCTTTTTCTCACTTAATTGAATCTGGCCTTGTGTTATAAAAGTCTTAAAACTCTACGGGGCAGATTTATCAAGGGTCAAATTGAAAATGTAAATTTTTTTATGGTCAAAACTGTCATATCTGACTAGGGAGTTATTAAAATTTGATTCGAGTTTTTTTAAAAAAAATTCAAATTCGATCTTCGAGATTTATCATACTCTGGCCCTTTAAGAACTTGAAATTGACTATTCTCCACCTAAAACCTGCCGAAATTGCTGTTTAAGTCAATGGGAGAAGTCCAGGGATCAATTTTGAGTTGTTTGCAGCCTTCCTAACATTCAAGTTTTTTTTTGTAAAAAAAACTTGAATTGAGTTTTTAATATTCAAATTGAATCAATTCAAATTTGATTCAAGTTTTTGGGTTGATTCTATTCACAGACTTCAGTCGAAGTTTTTTCTTAAAGAGACAGTACTTTGACTATCGAATGGTCGAATAGTCGAACGATTTTTAAGTTTGATTCCTTCGATTCGAAGTCGTAGTCGTAGTCGAAGGTCGTAGTAGCCCATTCGATGATCGAAGTAGCCCAAAAAACACTTCGAAATTCGAAGTTTTTTTACTTCTAATCCTTCACTCGAAGTTAGTGAATCAGCTCCTAAATGTTTGAATGGTTAAAAATGGACCAATAGGATCAGTGCATATCCTATTGACATATATAGGACCTTGAGTGGTTTTTACTTGCCAGAGTTTTATAAATCTCAAATGTTCAAGTTTTAGAGATAAAAATTTGATTCATGAAAATAGTAGAAATTTGAATTTTGGCAAATAAGCCTCACATCGTACAGCCAATCTGGTAGTCTAAAGTTGTAAGGCAGATACAATATTTTACCTATTTACAATTTAGCCATTCAGTCCATATATAATGGTAATTGCTGCAAATTACTGTAGGTGCATGTCAGACTTTCCATTGATTATTAGATCATTAGTGTGATATTTAAACTGAATGTGGTCCACATAGAAAAGCAACATTTAATTCTACTGGTAGGGACACTAAATACTTTTGTGGCTTACCAAACCTATATTAAATTCTTATGTGCAAAAGGGTATATTTTCTGCATAACGCATATTTTTTCTAATGTTAGGGCAAATAAAAAAGGTGGAGGGTAATGTGTTTCATGAGGAGAAATGACAGTAGGGAGTAAAAGGGACAGTTGGAGACCATATGAGGCAGAAAAGCAGGGGAAGACAGGGAGAATATGGATAAGATAGAGGTCAGGAGAGCACAGCACAAGAAGTATCAAAGATCTTAAGGAGAATAGGGACATAGGGAGAAATGGGGGATAGAAGAAAAATGTTGATGTTACATGCTGACAGGAAAAACCAAATGCATGAGCAGAGACTAGTGATGTAGCGAACTGCCGATTTGATGTTCGCGAACGCCGTTCGCGAACACCGGCAAAAAAGCGAACAGTTCGCGAACAGTTCGCGAACTTCGAACGCTCGATAAAATCGTTCGATCGAACGATCGAAGGATTTTATTCGTACGATCGAACGATTTTCGTTCGAATCGAACGATCGAAGCTATTCGATCGAATGATTTTAATTCAATCGAATGCTTATAATCGTTCGAACGAATGGAAATCGTTCGATTTTAGCGATCGAACGGTCGAATGGTCGAATGGTCGAACGAAATTTTACTTCGAATCGAACGCGAACACCAATTGGCGAACGTCGCGCGACGTTCGCGAACATTCGGCGGACGCGAACAGTCGAAGTTCGCGCGAACTAGTTCGCCGGTGAACAGTTCGCTACATCCCTAGCAGAGACCAAAATGCTGATAAATAATCTATGGCCTGAGACAGAAGGTGAGCAGGTGTTGTACATTTTTTATGTTATGTGCCTTTTCTATGTATGATTTCCATATTATATTTATTGTAGCTTCATTCATTGTGCCCTAAAATCCCTTATAATTGCATTAACCCTCTGCTGTACCAAGGTTGATCATTCACTTATGTTATTCATAGCCAGCTGTCTTAAGAAGGTAAGTGATATATTCTCAAGCTTTCCTGAAATGCTAATGCTAAGGTCCCCATACACCGAGATAAATCTTATTTGTATGCATTATCATTTGGAAATCTTAATTACCTTCCATTACAAAAAAAAGTCATAATCTCAGTCTCATACGTCTTCTGATAATATCTCTTTAAAGGAAAAGTGTCACTGGAAAAAAAATCTTTCGTGAAACACAATTAGCTACTTAAGTGGTTTGAGACCTCAGTGTAGCATTAACCAATAAGTCAAGAGAGCAGGATATATGGAAATACCTGATGCATGCACAGCAGTGACAAGAGTGGTTAGCATTGCTTCTTCTGTTTGCTTGGATATTCTCTGGGTTTCTTAAAGAGACCAGCTGAAAAAGGTGAATAAGTCTTTTTAAATCTTTCCACTTATCCAACATATGTATATGGTGTAGAGGTCTATAGGGTAACTTCCCCTGTGGCTTGATAAATCCACTACTGGACTATTTACCCCCTGTTTCTTAAGTCCTCTAGAAACTTGGGTGGGATAGTTATTCTCCTGTTGGTTCGTGGAACTAAGACCATTTTCAAGTCTCTCATTCTTTGCCTTTGATCTTCTGACCAAATTGGATGCTTGCTGGGGAACCTGGGGAAAAATGCACCAGTAAGAAGAGTGAAGTCAGGAAACCCCTTGAACTAGGTAACTAGCCAACAATAATATGTAGGGGCCGATTCACTAACTTCGAGTGAAGGATTCGAAGTAAAAAAACTTCGAATTTAAAAGTGTTTTTTGGGCTACTTTGACCATTGAATGGGCTACTACGACCTTTGACTATGACTATGACTTTGAATCGAAGGATTTGAACTAAAAACTGTTCGACTATTCGACCATTCGATAGTCGAAGTACTGTCTCTTTAAGAAAAAAACTTCGACCCCCTAGTTCGCCATCTAAAAGCTACCAAAGTCAATGTTAGCCTATGGGGAAGGTCCCCATAGGCTTTCCTAAGTTTTTTTGGTCGAAGGATATTCCTTCGATCGTTGGATTTAAATCCTTCGAATCGTTCGATTTCGAAGGATTTTATTGTTTGATCGAAGGAATATTCCTTCAATTGTTCGATTGCACTATTTGCGCTAAAATCCTTCGACTTCGATATTCGAAGTCGAAGGAGTTTAATTCCCAGTCGAATATCGAGGGTTAATTAACCCTCAATATTCAACCCTTTGTGAATCGGCCCTGTACTGTCATAGTGGTTCTCTACAGTGGTGCCAGTGTTCAGCTCTGCATCTGAATTTTGCTGAAACCCATCTACATCATTGATTACTGTGTACTACGTGCATTACTTACCCTTGTATGCAAAAGACACATATGGTGTCCTAAATACATGACTTGTGCAGCAGAGGGGTATAAATACACAACACCACTCTGTCCACACAAAATTGCAAGGGTCTTAATGTATTCAATGTTCATATGAGCTTTTGGGCCAAGATACGTTTTGGGCCAAGATAAGGTTACAATAATATTGTCCAATTAGAAGATACAGCATTTGTTTGGGCTTTTGTTATGCTGTCTGTCCAGAAAAAGAAAAGCAGAGCTGATCAACCTCAACATTTATTGTACAATACAGTGGAATATGTTGGCTTTTATAATTACATAATAATAATAACAATAATAATAAAATTGCTACTTCAACTATATTAGCTCCACTTTTGTCTAGTAGTGACCTGGATAATGAACATGCTGGTCTATCTATGTCATCTATGTTATCACTGAAATGATCCATTCATGAATGTGGTCAAATAACACTAATATCTCACCAACCATCATACTAAATTAATCTTGAATCCAATATTTATTTATATGAGTTGAATGTTAAATGACATTGAGTCATCCAAAATGTCATAACCTTAATTGAAATCATCACAGATTCATTCACATTTAGTTATGCTTAATTAGCAATTACCTTTAGGTTAAGAAGAAAAAGGTTGATTGTGTGGTTGTGTCTGTTTGTTTTCAGTCACTACATACTTTAGTATTTGATGACATATATCTTTGTCTAAATTAATTTTGTAAACACCTCCCCACTCCTTAAAGTGAGTAGAGTATATATTTAGGGGCTAATTTATTAAAACTCAAATTCGACTTTGCCAACAGTTCCAGAAAATCTCAGAATAAAAAAATTTATTTGAATATTTCTAATAAAAGTTTTCCAAACTTAAGTTAAGATTTATCATTCAAAAAGATCTAAAAAGAATGTGAATTATAAAATTCAGCAGCCCAAATCCTGCGATACTTCTTTATAAGTCCATAGGAGGAATATTCAACATTCAAGCTATTTCAATCACACTAAAAATTCATAAAAAGTGATCTATGAATCTGATTGTAATGGCAATATTGTGTAAATTAACATAATCAAGGGGAGTATTTATCAATATTTGTATTTTCCCTTTTTTGAGCTATAAATCATTAATGTGAATAATGGTTTAAAAAACATGAAATATTTCCTAGGTAAAAGTAAACAAAAAATGTAAATGTAAAACTTCAGCATCTAAAATCTTGTAAGATCATGTAGAAGTCAACAGGAACTGTCCTAGCGAAAAATGTATTTATTTTTTAATTTAAGTTTTCTTTGTTTTTCAATTTTTGTCAGCATGTAAATTTGCTAAAAATGATGAGTAAAACACAAATTTAAGGTATTCAGCGTTTTTTCCCCACAATTTTATAAATCTAATTTTTTTTATATTCGGATTTTTTAGTAAATAAGGTAGCATTCTTTTTTCTATTGTTGTGTTTATTTAGAATAGAAAAAACCTTTAAAATTAAACAAATAGATTTTTTCATAAATAGGCCTCCCAGTTTTTAGTTTTAATCTATTTTATAAAGATGTTGTTTCAGAAAAAAAACTTAAATTAGAAGATTTGAAAATCAGCCTCCCTAAATTGGATCTCCATTAGTGATGGGCAAATTGCCCAAAAATTCACAAAACGCATTGAAGTCAAAAGGCGTCAAAATAATTTTGATGCGCCACTATTTGTCCAAATGCATTAAAGTCAATGAGCGTCCGAATAATGTTGACGTACAACAATTATTATGCACGCGCCAATTTTGACGTGCAACAAATTGTTTTTTGAAGCAACAAATTTTTCCCAGGCAAATTTTTGCTGCACTTTCACTAAAACATTCGCCGGTGGCCAAACCACGGAAATGCTTGAGAAATCCTTACAGAGGTGAAATGCGTCACAGCATCTAAGTGGGTCACTCCTAAGGTGGAAAAACTGTCCTTTTTATTCCTATCCCAAACCGTGACGATCATGAAAATCAGCAGTCTGCCAGGACTTTGTGAATCGGGAAATCATGAAAAACATGAAATCGGTAGATTGGTGGAAATTGTTGCGAGAGTTCGGAGATATGTGTTCTGCAGTGGAATGCACGCCCTGAAATACATCAAGCGCCATCTTGGATCTTCGTGAAAAGGTACCTCCAGAGTGGTGACAGAGAGAGATAACGCTAGGTGATTTATCACTCAAAGTTGGTGCCCAGCTGTGCCCTCAAGGAGAAAATGGGACGCAGGATCTGGTGAGATCAATCTTAATTGGTTGGGGGCTTTTTACAGTTGGAAGGAGAGGGGGTGAGTGGGACGCCCCAGTTAACCCCTTTGGAAAATCTCTCTTATTTATATCCTACAGCAATAGCCTGTTAACCCACTGGGAGAGTTACCATGTACTTCATTACTGGAGAACTGGAGAACTACAACTCTCAGTTTTTTCATCTTGTTTAAATACTAATATACCAATTTGCCTGATTTGGAGAACTACAACCCACACACGTTTTTCCAAGTTGAAGGACTTTTAATTGACTTTTATTCACATTGCCCAACTGTGACTACAAAAATTGGGGTAACCACATATTACTACCTAGGAGAAAAATATCTATTTAACATTTTAAACAAGTGACCACCTACCTGCAGTATATATATATATATATATATATATATATATATATATATATATATATATATATTTTTTTTTTTTTTTTTTTAAATCGCTATTTATTGTGTTCCTGGCTGGCCAGATTTTAAATGGAAGTGCAATAAAACTGTATACTTTTTTAATTACCTGGCCTTAAATCACACCTTTAATCTTATCTGTTCTTCAAATGCAGTAATTTGCCTCAAATCCATGACTGGCAAATTAATTCACCAATCACTCCAAAGTCTACTTAAAAACCATTTAAACATGTCATTTCATATCGATGAGTTTCATTAAATGTTTCATATCGATGAGTGAATCTGTCCCATTTCGCTTCGCCGGCAAATTCACGAACCTGCGAAAGAATTTGTGAAACATCAAAAAATTTGTGAAATGGATTGAATTCAATGGGCATCAAAATTTTTTTGTGCGCGGCAATTATTCTCACTCCAAATACATTAAAGTCAATGGGAGTTTTTTTCTTGTGCCAATTTTTTTTTTGTCTCTGCGACTTTTTTGTCCAAATGCATTAAAGTCAATGGGCGTTATTTCTTATGGCAACTTTTTTGTCTTGTCGACTTTTGCCTGCTGCAAATTTTTGCCACAGTTTCGTGAAAAAAATTGCAGATGGCGAAATGCAGAATTTTGCCTGGATTCCATGGCTGCCAAAAAAATTCGCTCATCACTACTATTGTGTTATTATAGAAAAAAAGAAAAATCATCAAAAATTAGAATCATTTGATTAAAATGGAGTCTAAGGGAGATAACCTTCCCATAATTCTGAATTTTTTGGATAATGGCTTTTCAAATAATGGATCCCATATATGTATCAGTTTATTCACACAGAGATACTGTATGTAGTATTAAATTTACTTCATGTTGGCATTCTAGTAGATAAACACGGATGTGTGGATATATGCATTCACATGCATGCAATGAATGTAGATATTCATACACACATATAGGTTTAGTTTTAACTGTAAGGGATTAGCACAGGAACTTAATCCGCTGTAGCACAACTGATTCCAGCAAGCATCACAGTACAGAAGCATAAATATAATTAACATAGACGAGTAAAAAAATAATTTGAAATAGGGAGAACATGGAGGATTAATTATGGTCATACATACTTATTAGCCAGTGTTCAGGGGAGTCTACAATAGAAAAACCCAAGAGCTCTTTATGGATTGCCTTTGTTATCTTGGAAGAAGCTGTAGAAACAATGATGTCAGACTTATGTGTCTACTAAATCCTTCATCTCTGCAGGGCATCCCACATTCTGTTAAAGCCAAGAGAAGAATTCTATCTAAATGGGCCCATACATATTGGCAGATTGGACTGTAAAGTGAATGGACATTATGTCTACCTCCTGGTCAGGGAAAAGGTTTGCATAAAAGCTTAGATTTACTTACAAGCACTGCATCCCATCTGTGGCATGATTTTTCTGTGTTGTCTAATAGCTGATTCCCTAGTAGGAAGAGAACATCGGCAATTTTTTGACCTGCTATACATCATTATCCCCACTTCTATGCTGCATACCAGAGAAACATGCATCAATTGTGGATCCAGGTTATTTCAAAATTTGTTTAAAGCTAAACAGTGAGCACTTCTTGAATAACCATCTCTCTCTCAAGGTGAAAATAATTCTGTAAAATCCTGTGCTATTTGCCATTTGTACCAAATGTAAGTAGAATTTTACCAGCCTGTAATGATTCCTAAGTGACAGTGTAAAATCCAATCCAATCCAATGCACAGCATGTATCAAAATTAAATCCTAATTAGCCATTTGATCTGGGGATTTTATATGTGTCTGGCTCACATGAGTTTATTTTTAAATGAAAGCTCAATATATTTTATAAGGGCAAATTCTAGGCAGCTTTTCAAATTCTTTTCTTTTTTTACGTTTCATGTTTTTCAGTTGTTTGCTTCCAGTGCTGTTTCTCTCCAGCCTGAAATTGCTTTTTAATTTATTGTTATTCCATTTTTATTGATTATCTTTCAATTTAAGCCATCTCTTGAATTATGGCAACACCATTGCTTGGATACATGGTCCTAGCAAATAGCTTTACCTCTGCCTACTTTATGCAGTACATAGTGTAAATTAAAGGAGACTATACTTCCAAAGTGAATACTTAACCAACAGATAGTTTATATGATATAAGGGGGGTTATTTACTAGAACTCTCGCTTTTTGGGGCAAAAAATCAAATTCTTTGTGTAAAAAAACAGAATTTTTTACCCCAATGCTGCAAAAAGCCGGAATCCAAAAATCCGGCATCTCAATACTGTTGAGGTCATGTATAAGTCAATGGCAGATGTCCCTATCCCAATTTGAAGATATCATGGTCTGTGCTGGGTTTAGCCCGATAATCCAAAAAATTCTGGGTTTTCGGACAATAACCCGAAAAAATCGAGTGATTCAGGAGAAAAGTCTGAAAAAAGTGAACGATTTGCGTTTTGGCTAGATTCTTTTCATGATTCGACTTATTCAAGTTATTTTAATGATGAATTTGGCAAAATCATTGATGGGAGTTTAGTCGAGCTTGTTTAATAAAAATTAAAATGAGATAAATGCAGATTTAAGTAAAGAACCACCTTAATGTCCTATTGATGAATATTACAAAATTGGAATATATATCAGTAAATATTGCCCTTTTACATCTTGAGCCACCATTTTGTGATGGTCTGTGAGCTGTCTTAGAATTCACCAGACCAGAAATAATGCAGCTCTTACTGTAACAGTGTGGGAGTAAATGACAGAACATTTACCATTAAGTAGCTCATGTGACCTAACATGTATGTGTGACCTTGATTTGTTTGTATGCACTGCAAATCTTATGATCCTGGGAGCAGACCTTAGTTCTTAAAATGACAATTTACAATTTTGGATTACCCAATAGCACATACTGCTAAAAAAAAAATAGTTGATTTAGATGAATCAGGGTTTTACCTATGAGCTATTTTATGCAAATATTTTTATAGAGACACTATATACATTGTTCAGAAGTATAGTTTTCCTTTAATACTTATACATATATATATAAAATAGATAGTCTTAATAATGTTTTATACTTTGAGTAAACTCGCAATAAAAAAAACACAAATGTTACCTCATTTATTAAAAAATCCGAATGTAAAAACTTAAATGAATAAAATTGATTAATGGTTTACTCATAATTTATCAAAAGAAATGGAGGGCACTCTGGGCTAGAAAACCATTCAAATTGTGAGTTCATTCGAGTTCATTTGAGGTATACAAAAAATCTAAGGGGGAGAGACACATGGGCAGATTCAGGGAGATTAGTCGCCCTGCAAATGAAAATCGCTGGCGGGATTGCACTCGGAGCACTTCATTTTCCAAAGTTGCCCAAAGTTGCCTCACGAGTAAACTTCGGAAAACCTTTGGCATATATTTCCTCATTTGCATAAGGGTTAATAATTAGCAATGAGCAGGACTGTCCTATTTCACGTCACGAAAAACATTTACAAAACCACAGAAAAATGCTGTGAATCAGAAAAAAATTGTTGGAATGTGTTGGAATCAATGGGAAGGTAAAATGAAAGTAATGCTTATTGACAATACATAAAACTATACATAAAAAATGTCCCTCTTTTAAAGACAATGGAACACAGATGGTGATTTTGGGCACTTTATTTGTTATTAGTAGCAAATTGTCAATCCCTTGCAATCACTTGCCAGGCAATTGTTGCTTGTAAAGATGGAATGTCACAATTCCAGTCATCAGTTGCCTTAGAAGTGATTGGACTAGTGCTTTCATAGAAGGCTGCTTGGAGAGATTTGTGGTGATATAACAATACCTCCCAACTGGCTGATGCTAAATTGGCCAAAATTGTACTTCTCCCATTTCCCTAAACAAAAATTTTGATAGACTTAAACGAAATAAAGTTTTAGTTAAACAAAAAGCGCTTCCCTAATCAAGATATTCCTGTTTTAAATCACAAATAGAATGCAATTATTGTCGAGAAAATGTGTGTAAATGCGAGAGTTGTTTTGATCCATGTTAAGGCCCCAGACAAGCTAACTGCCGGGCACGTATCTAAAAAAAAGCCCTTGTCTATGTCCATCTGAAGGGCTAATGCTTTTGATATATGCTAAAGAAATAAACAAGGAGAATGCTTAAAAAGAAATGCATATAAAAAGAGTCATTTGAATT
Source organism: Xenopus petersii (assembly GCA_038501925.1). Classification (NCBI taxonomy): domain Eukaryota; kingdom Metazoa; phylum Chordata; class Amphibia; order Anura; family Pipidae; genus Xenopus; species Xenopus petersii. Next base: position 23,902,393 of record CM076680.1, on the reverse strand, counting down.
AAATTTCAAAGTGCATGTTTTACTATTCTGTCAGCAGTCGCAGTCAAGGAGACTTTCATGCAATTCAGGCTGTGCTTTTTGAGGGGCAGTAAATATCTTATATTTTCAGTTTATTTTCTTTTCTATTTTGGTGACTCAGGCCAAACCTTAAATCACTTAAAGAGAAACAATGTGTGCAGTCCTATAATTCCAACCTGACCTTCTACATGAAGCAGCCTGCCCTGGAGCCCTATTGATCAATGTCATAAATGACTGCAGAACTTGAAAGCTGCAATTTCTATAATTACTTTCTTTCTGCAATTTTGGAATATGAAAGGACCATCTTGCTTAATTTTTCTCCAACCTTTTGTTGTTCTTCATCTGCGTTTACGTTTTTTAGCAGAAAATAAACATTTACATAGACGTAAGGCTTTGTGTAATGTGTTGTTTAAATAATTAAGGAAAAGCACAATGTCACTGTTTAGAAACAAATAGGAATATGGATGTTAAAGACAAACATTAATATTTTTATCAGTGCATATTGATTGCCCATAGTAATCGGTAACCTTATGATCAATATGCTACCCTAGGGATATTGTCAAATGTATTATATCAATAGATTGGATAAACAACGAGATACTATTTTAATAAGGATAAGCCCACAACTCTTTTGGATTTCTGTCCAGCCAAATACTTTTCTTTTTTTAAAAGATATGTGGAATGCAGAATGATTAGAGAATGCGGTTATTTTCTCATTATATTATATCAAACAATGGCAAATCAATGTACATCTGCAATTTGTTATATATTTATAGATTGTCGGATCAAGTCAGTGTTAATCTAAGGTTGGGCTGTAGTTCCACGATATCCATTGGACCTTGCGTCAATAGGCACAGCTCAGCTGCGTCTAAAGAATTTTGCACGTGATTCATACAGCGAACAACGGAGATGATGGCAGGCAGACTTAAGAGGTTATTTACTAAACTCCGAATGCAAAAATCCTGAAAAATTTGTGATTTTTTTTGGTATAAAATCGGACTTTTAGAAAAATCACACATTTTTCAGAATTTATTAAACCCCAAGGATGTAAAAGTCTGAATCAGAAAATCCGGCATCTCAGACCTTTCGAGGTTGCATATAAGTCAATGGGAGGAGTCCCAATGATTTTTTGATGTGCTGTGTTTCATGCAATACCCTGAAGATTTCTAAAAAAATCGTGAAATTCAGATTTTTTCCCGCAAACCACATTTTCGGGAAAATCTAATAATAAATAAACTGAAAATAAACCGAAACATGTAAATGTTGAGATAAATTCAGACTTTGATAAATAACCCCCTTACAGTTGCGTCTATATCCATCAATCAGGCACAATTGCAGTAAACACAGCACAGTTGCGCCAATCGAATCACCCCAACACAACTTGCAGTTGTGCACAATTGTGGTATATGCAATTTAGAGAGTGGCCACAATTACACAGGAATTATTGGGACAATGCTGCATTATGGGAAAAAACCTAGTGATTTGCTTCCAAAATTGCACAAAATGTACATACTTTACTTGAATTGTAAATGTAATCTATATCTTACAAATTTCAAAACATATTAAAAAATTTTATTTAATTTACCTGGTTCCCTTACTCTCATTCATCAGCCATTACATTTCCATTCCATTATCCACCTTGTGGATCCATATTGTGCACAACTTCTTCCTCTTTGCCTAACTTCATCCCAATTCTTCATATTTGCATTACATTAATCCTCAAAGCTCTCCACCATGGCTTTAGTAAGAACATTATGCAAGTAATTGGCTGCCAATCAAAGCAAAGCATCACCACTGACACTCTGTTTCTGTCCCTAAGGCTTGTTGGAGTGTCAGGTTCAGTATAAAAATTATGCAAATAAAATTGTATAAAATGAGAAGCAACGATTCACAAAAATAAACTACAAGGTATATCCTGCTTTGCATTTATTTGAAAGTGTCTCCCTTTTACTTATGAAATAATTTTGAAGAAGTGATTAGAAATAATAATCTGCAGGCAAAATCTTATATGTGATGTAGTACTAGAAGCAGCAGTTATATTTGGAAAAAAGTAATATATATTGGTTTTGATGTCAATAAAGTAAAAATTACACCCCTTGTAATTACAAAAATATTTAAAGTCGTTGAATTTGGTATAACTTATCAACTTAAAAATGAGCGAGTAGTAGCTCTTGCACAAAGGTCTTTACCTGGCTTTAGGTGGACATCCTTACAACTTGTCACAATATACCGAAATGCCCCTATTAAGCACTACTGTTTAAAACAGGTATAAAAAAAACTGATGAAATATTGCATTTTGTCAAAATGTATCTCATAACTCAGCTAAAGAGTGTTTACATTTTGAACAAGTCTTACAAGATACTGATTTTGTTTAATCCTTTCAATGCAATGGCGAGTCATATAACAGATAGCAAATGTGTAATGTGAGAAATTTCACAGCTGAGTCATCCATAACTAATGATGGAAAAAATGTACATGCTCAATGACATTTACAGCCAGTTTATTTTGCAAGAATACATTTACTTAACATATTCTCCTGGTTTTCTCCTGGTTTGGATATATATGATACTGGAAGAAAATAAGACAGAACAGTATTATGTGGGTCTCGTGTAGGGATGTAGCGAACGTCGGAAAAAAAGTTCGCGAACATATTCGCGAACTTGCGCAAAAATGCGAGCGGTTCGCGAACGGTTCGCGAACCCCATAGACTTCAATGGGAAGGCGAACTTTAACATCTAAAAAAGACATTTCTGGCCAGAAAAATGATTTTAAAGTTGTTTAAAGGGTGCAACGACCTGGACAGTGGCATGCCAGAGGGGGATCAAGGGCAAAAATGTATCTGAAAAATCTGCCTGTGTGTGCTTGGAAGAGATAGTGTAGGGGGAGAGCTGTTAGTGATTTCAGGGACAGATGATAGTAAGTTTGCTGGCTAGTAATCTGCTTGATACTGCTCTGTATTGGAACAAAAAAATAAATAAAAGCAGTCCTTACAAGGACTACTGTTATTGCAGCAGTCAGCAGATGAGATCAGAAGCAGGACAGCTGCCCACTGCAGCTACATACAGAGCACTGCAGTAGAAGGTAGATTACTAGCCAGCAAAGCTACCTAAGCTTAAATGTCCCTCAAACCCCTGCAGACTTCTGTCCCTCCAATAACAGAGCAGTATCAAAACGATTACTAGCCAGCAAACTTTCAACTGTCCCTGAAATCACTAACAGGCAGCAGCTCTCTCCCTACACTATCTCTTCAGCACACACAGGCAGAGTGAAAAAAAGCTGCAGGGCTTCGGTTTTTATAGGGAAGGGGAGTGGTCCAGGGGAGAGCTTCCTGATTGGCTGCCATGTACCTGCTGGTCTGGGGTGAGAGGGCAAAAAAAAGCGCCAACAATGGCGAACCCAAAATGGCGAACGTCGCGCGACGTTCGCGAACTTCCGGCGAGCGCGAACACCCGATGTTCGCGCGAACAAGTTCGCCGGCGAACAGTTCGCGCCATCTCTAGTCTCGTGCTGTATTGGTTCCAGTTTGTAGATGTTTTATTATAGTTATATAATGTAGATAATTATTACTATAGGTTTAATGATGTACAGTACCTAGGGTCTAGCATGTTGTGTATGGAAAATGTTGACAGATTGGAGGCTTTTGCATTCGTTTGTAGTGACAAGCAAAATTTTGCCATGAAAATGATGCTCATAGACTCCAATGGGTGAAAAAATGTGTTCCCCGTTGACTTTAATGAATTTCAGCGAATTTTCGCTGTTTTGCAATTTTTTTTTTATGTTGTGAACCTACTGCACTAGTAGACATTCAGTAGCCATAAAACAGTAATAATCTAGGCCTGCAAAGTTGTGCACAGGAGCTCCCCATCTTGGATTTTGTTAGTAGTGTCAATGATACTGCACATGCTCAGTGTGCTCTGGACAGCTGTTGAGAAGCCAAGCTTAGGGGTTGCCATAAGTCATCAAGCAGAAAAAGAGCTCTATCTCCACCGTGTATACTTTTATTTACTGTATATATTGTACTTGTATGCACTGTACAGCGCTGTGGCTCCTTAACAGTGCTTTACAAATAAAGTTATACATACATACAGCTGTCATAGAATATTAATAAATTAATTAGTTCATTCATTAATAAGCCTCTTTCTCTCTCTCTCTCTCTCTCTCTCTCTCTCTCTCTCTCTCTCTCTCTCGCTCTCTATATCTATAGCTATATACACAGTCCAAAGATCCTCCGCACACCATTACGTTGCAATTACCCAGGTGCTACCAATAAACTGCTGTATTATTCATTCATCCAAAAAGTAGGTGCACTCTGGGATTTAATAAATATAAAATTTAAACTTTAATTGTCATCTATAAAAATCGGCCAACGGCCAACAAGATCTTGATAAAGGTCTTAAGTGGAGACCAAAATGTTGGCCGATTTTTAAAGATGACAATTAAAGTTTAAATTTTATATTTATTAAATCCCAGTGTGCACCTACTTTTTGGATGAATATATATATATATATATATATATATATATATATATATACACATATATATAGTGAAATACACCCCCGCCTAAAGTTTTTAAAAGATAGTGGTGAGCACAACTTTCCCTTTTTTGTTATAGTATATATATATATATATATATATATATATATATATATATATATATATATACACAGGTATGGGATCCGTTATCCAGAAATCCATTTTCCAAAAAGCTCTAGCGGTCCACTCCCATAGACTGCATTTTAACCAAATAATCCATATTTTTAAAAACGATTTCCTTTTTCTCTGTAATAATAAAACAGTAGCTTGTACTTGATCTGAACTTGTACTAGATATGATGAATCCTTATTGGAAGCAAAACAGCCTATTGGGTTTATTTCAAGTTTAAATGATTTTTCAGTAGACTTAAGGTATGAAGATCCAAATTACTGAAAGATCCATTGACATCAACACAGGACATTGTGCTGTGAATCAGCAGAAAAGATGATTAAGAGCTACTATGGCACATTTGGAGGCAAATATCTTCATTGATGCTGAGACTAGAACTGTGGTGGCTGTCACAGAACCCCAAAAACATAATTTGCAGCATTTCTACCCTAATTATATAATTTTTCTTGCATTGCTCAAGGATGCTATAGACTTTAGTGATAAAGTAATTTAATCTTGAACAAGCAGAATACTACAAGATGTCTCCCCCTGATGTCTCCCCTTACATTATTGTATAATATACAATACCCCTACTTTGGGTCTTTCGTTATTAAATGTTATTTCTATTGAGTACAGTAATAACTTAGTATGGTCTATAATGCTATGAAAGTTTGGTAACATTTTTCTGCATGTCAAACTGTTTTTCATTACTGAATTGAATGTTCTGGTACAGCAGTCCCCAACCTTTTTTACCCCAGGGACCGGTGTAAAAAGAATTTTTTGCAAGGACCGGGGGGTGTCAATGCGCAAGCCGCATCAAATTCTGGCACACTAGCGTCAAATTTTGTGTGTGCCACGTGAAATTCGGGCACCCAACGTCAAATTCATGTCCGTGGTATGTCTGACCAATTACATATTATTCTCTGTTAAAGTATATATTTAGTCAGGAGCAAATACCTCTTTGCAGTCACATTTACGAATAATATGGTAACCCTTGGAAATGGAAGGAAGGAAAATTCAGATGTGGAATATGTATTTACCATAAAACAAAGTGAGGTTGTGGAAGAGCAAATTTATACTTTAGTGAACATTGGCTTAAACAAAAAATAATTTTCGTGGCTTTTTTAAAAACAAAATAAATTGCATTAAAAATAATAAAAATAGCTTTCCCTTGACCAAAAAAAAAGAAGAAAAGAAAAACCAACATAAAAGAGATAGCTGGACCCTTAAATATCATGGCAATGAGTAACATGAATCAGCAGGTCTGGAACATTGCAGGCATTAGTAATCTCCCTGAAGATCTAATAGTCTGACAAATGTGTATGTAGTCTGAAGGTTTGGTTTTGCATTCCTTTCTAGGATGAAACACAGACGTGATGTCAAGGAGCACTCTGTCTCTACTATGGTGGGATTTTCCCACAACTCTACATGATGAGACCAGTCGTGAAACAGTATATTGTAAGCAACCAGTATTTGAATGTCATTTATTCAGGTAATACCTTTGTTAGTGGCTATTCAGAATTATTACATTTGAACATACCATGCACAGATGTGTGCAAGGGAAGAATAGCATTTACTGCTGCATTAACTTCCTGGCTCGAATTTCCCTTCACTTTTCTGAATGGAACTCTGACAGCTGAATGTGGAAGACAGCACAAGCAATGGCAAGTTGCAGGAAGTTCGTCTTGCATTGCTGTCATTGATGGTGGTGACCATGACATCGATTTCACATTTATCAAAGGAGATACTTATGTAAATTAGTATACACGGGCAGATTTAAACTGCCAATTTAGGCCCTTTAGACCAATTCAGCATCTTATCAGCTTGTGTAAAGGGCCCTCAGATGAGCCCTCCTGACCAATATTTGGCTGACAATTGGCCAGATGTTGATCGGGCAAGTTTGACTTTCCCATCTGATGGCTGGTATTCCCATTGTTGCAATCTGATCATTTGGCCCTATATCATTTGGCCCCAGCTTAGCAATTTCCGGGTCAAAGACCTGCTCTCACCAGATGAGCTAATCTTATAGTGTTTGACCAGCTTTGGTTGGTGCTTAGTAGTGCTTAGCAGCAGCATTGAGTTCTATCATTCATCTAAATCCTTATATCCTCATATCCTCATATCCTTACATCCTTACTCATCCTTATTCACCCAAATCTTTGTATAAATCCTAAATATGTCCTGATGCTACAGAACTTAACCCCATACACTAGTATGTAACTGTATACAGAGTTTATTTGAAATAATCAATGTATTCACTTTAATTTAAGTTACATAATTTAAGTTAAATAAATTACCCCCCAAAACTAAAAAAGCCTTAAAAAATTTATTGGGACATACAGGTGAAGGCCTGATGCGTTTCATGCCTGTTGGGGGCACATACTCATGAGTAAAATGGGTGTATTTTTTTTTTTTACAAATGTATATTAAGGTCAATTTGTGTATAGTTTTAAGGTATTATCTATTTATTTGATATGAGTGTATGAACTGGAAGGCTGACCATGCCATGACATTCATTTTTATGTTTCCTATATGTATTTGTGGAGGCAAGATCCTTTTTATTTCCTTTGTATCCCCTTAGAGAGCTATGGTTTACTATTGCTGAAATGAGGTTCTAGCGCCTGCAACTATCTCCTTAATATAAAGAGACAGTCAATATTACAAACATGTATTTGCCATAAAATAATGCAATACACAAGCATTTTAAAGGAGTGCACCTCTGTAATGTGGCAGTTGCTATTGTTTTGGCATAGTGCCTTTGGTATCAATGCATTATTTCTATCAATTTGTCCCTTTAAAAGGCCATTCATACATTTTTTCCACATTTAATAATGTGTTGCCCATGTATTTTCTTATATACACTACATGATTTAGCCATTTCATGCCTTTCATTGTAGCTGAAAGATGTCCCTTCCCCTGTTAGTCTCTCTTCATGATAAAACAGCTAAAAAGAGAACCGGTGAGGTCATTTCTTCAACCCTTTACCAATCAATATTTCATGTTATCATCTGTCACATTTTTTCCCTGCTACCATGAATGTCTCGGATAACATCTATCTCAATATATTACTGACTTGGCCTAACTTCAGCAATTGAAAGAGACTTAAATTATTTAAACTATTAAAGGGTATTTCTTGAAACTGGATTTATAATCTCTGACCATTTGACTCCACTGGGAGCAACACTCATTACCGTATAAAATGGGTTAAATTTTGCTGCCTCCGTGAGCAGCTTGACATGGCTTCATGCATTCAGAAACAGTGACTGTCTTTTGGCTTGAAAATCTGACATTAATTATATTGGCTTCAACTGGAAAGGCATGTAATATTGACTTTACCTGGAAAGGCATGTTTTCATTTTAACTAAGACTATAGTATAAAGGGCTCTTTTCTGCTTCTTATAGTAGAGCATACAGTGCCATTGTATGGAGTACTCACTATGAGTTTGCAGATATGTGGGTTTCTTGAATGATCCATATGAATAGATAAGAATAGATATGAATAAACTACATTCATTGAAATGTTAGATATGCCAGTTTGCAACGTGTGAATCCATATGCAAATTTTCAGATAATCTCTATCAATTCATCTTGAATTAAAAAATGGGCAGGGATTAAATCAATTTGAAATGAACAGGAAATGTTAATGTTACCATTACTTTGTACCTTTATTTAACAAATAGAGCTTCAGGTATCCCACATGTACAGTAGCTCCACCAGTTCTTGATCAAATATAAATGACTGAAATTGTGTTCTCTATGATTTTTAAAGTATTGCAACTTGGGTTTCCTTTATTTAAATTTATTACAAATATTAGAAATATTCTGCTATAATCATTTTAGGAATTTTTAGGATAAGTACATACCAGTATTGCACATTGTTTGGAAGTAATGGTCAATTTGTTTGGCAGATTTTCTCCATATTATTCCTGTTAGCTGGATCTGCATCTCAGTATTCAAATAATGCCACAGATTCTCCATGGGACTGAGATCACGGCATTCACAACCACTGCAGGAAGTTAAACTTTTTTTAGTCTTAAACTAACCCAACTTTACTTTGTCTTGTGTTCAGCATAAATGTCCTGGTGATAGATGAACTCCCAAGATTCCATTTTTTAGCAGGCCAGAAAACTGTACTGTAACACGTTTTTGGACTATCCAGGCCAACTGGGTTAACAACCAGCTAGAATACTAGAGCATGGGTTACATTGGACTCACTTAAGACAGGGCCTTTGGAAAAGAAAGTCTAATTCTGGGCAGTGTCATTCTGTGGCCATTAAACAAATAAAGTTCTGTCTTGCATAAAAAAGGGCATTAAAGGAAAACTATACCCCCAAAATGAATACTTAAGTAACAGATAGTTTATATCAAATTGAATGACATATTAAAGAATCTTACCAAATTGGAATATATATTTACATAAATATTGCCCTTTTACATCTCTTGCCTTGAACCACCATTTCATGACACTATCTGTGCTGCCTCAGAGATCACCTGACCAGAAATACTACAACACTAACTGTAACAGGAAGAAGTGAGGAAGCAAAAGGCAGAACTCTGTCTGTTAATTGGCTCATGTGACCTTACATGTGGTTTGTATGTGTGCACAGTGAATCGTACGATCTCAGGGGACGGCCCTTATTTTTTAAAATGGCAATTTTCTATTTATGATTACCCAATGGCACATACTACTAAAAAGTATATTATTATGATAATGGTTCATTTACATGAAACAGGGTTTTATACATGAGCTGTTTTACTCAGTATCTTTTAATAGAGACCTACATTGTTTGGGGGGTATAGTTTTCCTTTAACTCAAGGGATGAAAACATAATTATGCCTCTTTATAGGTCCCTGGTAAGGCCTCGTCTGGAGTATGCAGTGCAGTTTTAGACTCCAGTCCTTAAGAGGGATATAAATGAGCTGGAGAGAGTGCAGAGACTAAGTGCAACTAAATTGGTTAGAGGGATGGAAGACTTAAATTATGAGGGGAGACTGTCAAGGTTGGGGTTATTTTCTCTGGAAAAAAGGCGCTTGCGAGGGGACATGATTACACTTTACAAGTACATTAGAGGACATTATAGACAAATGGCAGGGGACCTTTTTACCCATAAAGTGGATCACCGTACCAGAGGCCACCCCTTCAGACTAGAAGAAAAGAACTTTCATTTGAAGCAACGTAGGGGGTTCTTCACAGTGAGGACAGTGAGGTTGTGGAATGCACTGCCGGGTGATGTTGTGATGCTGATTCAGTTAATGCCTTTAAGAATGGCTTGGATGATTTTTTGGACAGACATAATATCAAAGGCTAATGTGATACTAAATTCTATAGTTAGTATAGATATGGTTATATATAATTTGTGTGAAAGTAGGGAGGGTTCTGTGTAGGGATGCTGGGTTTTCATTTGGAGGGGTTGAACTTGATGGACTTTGTCTTTTTTCAACCCGATTTAACTATGTAACTATGTAACTATAATATCCTTCTTTAAGCAACAACATTAAATAACTAATCTAAAACTGACCAGCAAGCCTAAAATATGCATTTAATTAGAACTTACAAAATCAAGGATCAAATTAAGTTTAATATTATATAACAAGTAATCTTGTATGTATGTAGTATTTACAGCTTACGCTATACCTTGCTCACTAAAAGCTATTTCCCTTATCACTAGAATTATAACTGTAATAGAAATATCCTTAATTGTATTTTCTGAAATATAGATACTGATTTCTATGTTACCCTGCCTCCCTTCCCTTTAAAGCTTTTTCTCTAGCATCCGGTAACACACTGATCTGCAGTGACTGATGTTTTGCAATCAACAAATATTGTTATGTCTTCTCCCCTGGGGTATCTTCTTATTAACTTGAAATATCATTGCTGAAAGTGCATGCATCTAAGAGGAATATTCTAGTTGCCATGGGTCTTTATAGTCAGTATAAGCTGTCTAGACATCATGTGGCTTCCATATATGTTTTCCCCTATCCAGTTTCTATATTTGCATAAGAACAATACCTATAACTAGACACTATATAACACTCTCTTTCTGCACCTTGGTATTATGTTCCTATTTGAAATATTGTTATATCAGCACTATATATCTATTTGGATTATACTATTGTTATATTATTTAATTTCTTATTTCACATGTATATATATATATATATATATATATATATATATATATATATATATATAAATATGGGATTTGAAGGGGGTTTGAATTTATTTACTTCTAAATACCCCACAGCTACAGGAAAAAACAGCAATATATTTTTCAAATCTGAAAAAAAATTGAACAACTGAATATGCTTTTATTCATTAAAATACTTCAATCTCAAAAACGCAATCCCTTAAAAACATTTTCAACATTTTTTTATTTATCTCTAAAACTCAATTTGGAAACAATCCAATACTGCTGCCATTGACTTCTACATAAACTCGTCAATTTTTAGATGGCAAATATTTTGTACATCTCGAATTAGAAATTTCACACATGTGAGTGCAAGTCAGCTCTGTCCTGCAAGCATAATGGTGACATTAAAAGTCTTTTAACTAGAACAATAATCAGCTCCAGGTTATAGATCCATGGTTTGATTAATTTAGGGGACCTTATGGGGCAGATTTACTAATGGTCGAAGTGAATTTTCGAATACAAAAAGTTCCAATTTCGAAGTAATTTTTTGGGTACTTCGACCATCGAATAGGCCAAATTGAATTCAGGCCTAAATTAAAAAGTTCAACTTCGAAGATCGAAGTACTGTCTCGACTTCGACACTTCGCCACCTTAAACCGAATTGCAATATTAGCCTATGGGGACCTTCTAGAATCTATAGCCAACATTTGATTAAGTTTTTATAAGTCGTAGTAAAATCATTCGATCGATCAATGAAATTGTACGATCAAACAATTTGGCTTTGACTGAAAACGGCCAAATTCGATTAAAAAAAACTTTCACTTTGGCATTCGAAGTCGAAGTAATCCAATTAGATGCTTGAATTTCAAAGTATTTTCCACTTCGAAATTCGACCATTGATAAATCAGCCCCCAAGTATCGCTGAAATATTTTGCACTACAGATACACATATAATTAAATGAATGTCGTTTTCTATTACTTTTATCCTTCTCACTCTCTCCATGTGTGCCACATGCTACAGAATGGTTAAAAAAGTCAAAGCTACCTCACCGCTTCAAAGGGCACAAATAATAATATTCTATCTCTCACCTCTGGCTTATTTGAAGATATTTCTAATACACAACTTGCAAATGTATCAGATTTGCAAATATGAAATAAATATATCTGACTAAAGGATATTTACCATCCTTATTAATAACAGTCCTACTGTGCCCCTGAAATCTGTAGTTAAGCTTATGTCTTCTCCCTAAGTAGCTCCTTTCACATTAGCTGGTGCATAACATAAATTGAATTAAGTAATGTGCTTATTTATATCATGTTTCTAGCCCTATGTACTAAATAATGTTTCATCTCTGCATGCCATATGTTCACAAGTCATCTACATATCTGCTCTAATAAGTAATTATGTTTTAAATGTAAAAATTGGACAAATTATATGTCGAATTAAGAAATGTGTTTATAGAAATTCCTTTTATGGCTTCCAATAATATTATTTCACTAGATGTCAGTTAAGTATGGAACCAAGAATATCTTCTTAGCGATGAACAAAACTGCCCTGTTTTTCTTTGCTCCAAAATACAGTATGTGAAATTGTGGACAAATTTACAAACTCATGACAAGGGGACTCCTCAATTGACCCTTTGCCCTCCCACTAAACACCATTGTTACATAACTAAATGAAAAATGAGGAGCGAAAAATGTGTTAAAATGGACACAGTTTTTGTTCACATTTTATAAAATAAATAGGACCTTGCCAGCCTCACCCCAAGGCTATATTCAAAGCCAGATTTCTATAAGATATTGCTACTATGCTCTACTGTTCCCCATTCAAGACTTGAGATCAGCACTATGTCATTTTATTCTCCACTGAGTATTAGGCTGCCTGTACCTACAGAGGGAATTGCCCCAAACTCTGCTACCACCACCACCATCATGGGAGAATTTCAGAAGCCCTGCTGCCACCCCTGAATCTACAGTGTCTCGATGATAGGAAATCCAAGGAGGCTGTCACCTAGCACAAGCAGTAATAGCAACTGTATCAATCAAGCCACTGTATAGTCACAGTAGAAAACATCCTTTCTCCCTGTGCAGTACTCAGGTCAGGTCCGCTGCTGTGATAGATAAAACTTTAAATACATTTTTATACATCAACTGTTTTGATCCAGAAGAAGTCAAAAAACCCAGCCGGAAGTCAGTGCCAAATAAGCCTCGAGTGGAAAAAAAATGACTTCCTGACCCCAATTGCGGTAGAAAATTCCCTGGATCAAGCATTTGACATTCATTTAACATGAATTAATAATAAATAATAATAATAATAATAATAATAATAAACCACAATATAATAGTACATTCAGTTATTAATGAAAACTCCTGACATCAAAATATGCAAAAAATGGGGGGAGAGGTAAGGTTATACCTGCTCAGAATATAAGGAAGTGAACTGCTTCTTTCCTTTATATCACAACCCTTTATTTCTCCACCCCCAGCACAACTTTCCCCTGCCTTAACTCATTGCTCCTCACCCAATCACTTCTACATCTGATTCTGCCAATCTCTGAACACATACGAGTGTCAGGGCCGCCATCAGGGGGACACAGGGGATACAGTCATACTGAGCTCGATCATAAAGGGGGGCCCGGCTGTGCTGCACTTTCTTAATTTGCAAGGCCACCCTTGACAGAGCCAAACCAATGAAGTCCCGAACCGCAAAGACCTGAAGTGCTGAAGATCCGAAGTCCTGAAGCGCTGAAGATCCCAAGTCCTGAATACCCAAAACACCAAAGAGCAGAAGCAGCGAACGGAGCCAAAGCCGGAAAAAGACCCAAAGTTGAAGTCCTGAAGCCATGAAAAGATTCAAAGCCAGAAAAGGAGCCAAATAAACTGTCATTGCCAAGGATGAAGAAGGAAGCAGGGCCTAAGGTAAGTTCCACTGAACACGAATATGTTTTTTTTCCCTGGCCACCAATGTATTATTTTAATAATACTCTATAGTCCCCTGACCACCATATTTCTTATGTAAGGGGGAACCATGGCCACCAATGTTTTTTTTAAATTTTTATGGGGAGCCCTGTTGCCAATGTTTTTTTCTTAACTTATAAGGGGACTCTGATGTCTGTGGCCCACCCTACACTGTGGTGTGGGTGGGTGGGATCTGGGTGGGGCTTGGGGGCTGGAGTATGCGAAGACCAGGGGGCCCAGAAAATTTTGTTGTATGGAGCCCCGTGATTTCTGATGGTGGTCCTGACCAGTGTAATCTGGCTGCTGGTCATTGGATCCCTTGTCATGCAGCCCCTGTGTTTATAGCTCCAGGGATTTCCTTTGTACATAATGGGCATTTTCTATGTATGTATGCATGTATGTATGTTCTTATTTATTTATATATATATATATATAGCACCATAAGTATAGACAATGTTTTGCAAGGGATATAGTTATATATGATATACAGTAACAATAAATAAATCTATGCTAAGAGTTTAGAGCTTTCAATACTCAGTTGGTATGAGGTCCCTGCCCAAAGGAGCATACAATAGTTACATAGTTACATAGTTAAATCAGGTTGAAAACAGTCCATCAAGTTTCATCCCTCCAAATGAAACCCAGCATTAGTGATTGGTGAATTTATTCACCAAGCCCAAATTTGGGACTAATTTCTGTGTTTCACCGCCAGCGAATAAAGAACCACCAACGCTGCTTCAAATGAAAGTTCTTTTTTTCTAGTCTGAAGGGGTGTCCTCTGGTGCAGTGATCCTCTTTATGGGTAAAAAGTTCCCCTGATATTTGTCTATGAAATCCTCTAATGTACTTGTAAAGTGTAATCATGTCTTCTTGCAAGCCCCTTTTTTTTCCAGAGAAAACAACCCCAACCTTGACAGTCTACCCTCATAATTTAAGTCTTCCATCCCTCTAACCAGTTTAGTTGCACTTAGTCTCTGCACTCTCTCCAGCTCATTTATATCCCTCTTAAGGTCTGGAGTCCAAAACTGCACTGTATACTCCAGATGAGGCCTCACCAGGGACCTATAAAGAGACATAATTATGTTTTCATCCCTTGAGTTAATGTCCTTTATTATGCAAGACAGAACTTTATTTACTTTAGAGGCCACAGAATGACACTACCGAGAATTAGACAACTTGTTATCTACAAAAACCCCTAGATCCTTCTCATTTAAGGAAACTCCCAACACACTGCCATTTAGTGTATAACTTGCATTTACATTATTTTTGCCAAAGTGCATAACCTTGCATTTATCTACATTGAACCTCATTTTCCAGTTTGTTGCCCAGTTTTCCAACTTAGACAAATCACTATGCAAAGTGGCAGCATCCTGCATGGAACCTATAGTTCTGCACAATTTAGTATCATCTGCAAAAATAGAAACAGTACTTTGGCAATCACAGAGCTAAGCTCACTAAGTACTGGAATCTATAGGTTGAACCCCAAAGAGAAATCAGCCAAGTGCTCTAGGAACCCAAACCCTTCCTTCCTACACCAAGACTTGAGCCACGCATTTAGCTTCTTATGCTCCCGCTGTCCTAAACTTGCATGTGGCATGGGGAAAATTTCTGAAAAAATTACATTGGAAGACCTTCCATTAATCCTAGAGCCTAGATCCCTGAACTCACTCTCTAAGGTCTTCCATCTACCCTTTATTTTGTCATTAGTACCAATATGTGCTAATACAGTTGGGTGATGCCCTGCCCCACCTGATCAACCACATGCCGAACCCTGGCACCAGGAAGACAGCAAATTGTTTGGTTGTAGCAATCCGGACGACAGATTACCCTATCCACTTTCTTAATAATTGAATCCCTTACAACCACAATCTGCTTAGGCCTGACTCTGAGAATATAGTGCATTCTGGACCTGCCCAAGGTATCGTGAAAATGTGTTAGTAGCTGTAGGTAAGTCTCCAGTTCCTCATAAAGGTCTTTAATTGCTGTACTACAGCTCCTCACTACATCTTCTTCTACTAATCTGATGTTGTTTAGTAAAGCCTACTCCTGGGAGGTGTTACATTTCATAGTAATTATCGCACTATTTTATGCTTTTATCGCTTAAAAGATGTTTGTGAATAATGCTTTAGGATGAAATCTATTCTATAAGTATTGCAATGCGATTAGAATACCGCTGAGCGGAAATGTAGAATAAACACTTGCGATATGTCTATTAGCGCATGCAAAAATACTTTGATGAATCGTTCCTTAAATAACGAGTCTTAAATAATGCACAAAACTGTGCATTAAGGAATAACGACCTTTTGTGAATCCCCGTAGGATGAGAAAATGTGTAATGGAATTACTCCAGTGGATCAACTGTAATTCTAATAGATCTGTTGTATATAAGTCCCTCCCTTCCCAGACCCAGTCCTAAAGTTTGTTACCCACCAAAACTAGCAGCAGAGGGCAGGGGCGAGTGGACCATGGGGAGGGGGATATATTGTATGTTGGATTTTATTCTACTACATGAAACCAGTCAGATGTCACAAATGTAAAAAATAGGACTATATATATATACATTTTGTTGTGCTGATGCCTTTGTGTGTTCCTGTGCAATATGGGGGAAATTCTACTTGGTGATCCTCTGTTGGTAATACTCAGCATTATGATATTTTATATAGTCCTATGAAATCAACAAGATCATTTTTAGTTTAGTAAGTGTTCTATACTTTGAGTAGACCAGGAAGTTGGACATTGAGCTGGGTTAGAATTCTGGCTAGAATTCTTGTGTCTTGAGCCTTCATACAGATTCTTCTCTTTGTCATTTGGGTAATAGCTATTAGATTGTAAGCACTATAGAGCAGCTATAGAGTACAGTGATGTATAAAATGGATTTAGCCACATGTTCTTCAATTTTTCTTACATATCTTCACTTGTGTCTCCATTTTTGCTTGACTGATCTGAAATTTCTTTGACATTAGCTAACAGATCTTCTTAGAAATGTTATTAAAAGCAAGAAAATACCTCTATTCTTTGGTGTTTTTGGTATTTCAGTATTCCATTTGTCAACAAAGGAGATTTATTTTGACACTTTGATAATTTAGAGACATTTCCAGAGTAATATTTGAAGTATTAATATTTTGTCCCTGACAGCTTGATAAATATGGACCAGTGCATTAATTGCATTTGGATGGAAATTTGCTTGATTCTGCAAGCCGAGCACATTACTGTGTGGGATACCTTAAATTATTCATATTTATTGTATTAACATGTGGTAATAAATAACATTTCCATAAAAATGTCCGCTTGCTGCTGTATAATTTTTATGGTTTATGTTGCAATTTTTACATGGCATGGCTGCACTTTCCGTTATTATTGCTATTATTATTTATTTTTTTAATTTAATGAATATCACTTAGCACTATCGGAAGTGTGATTGTGTGGAACACTGCATTTATTTCTGAGATTAAGCAATATATTTCTTGAGATGTAATGCATTCCAATGATCCTCTGCTTCTAAGATAAACAAACAAGCAGGGTTTACCTTAATACATGATAGAAAGGTTATCTATGATATTAGCATGTATGTATGTATGTATGTATGTAATCTGTGAAATTGGAAATAAGTGGGCCCCCTCCAGAGCCTTCCTTACCCCCTCCTGAACTGCACCATTTACATTAGGTTTTGGTGATCTTCTATGGAGCATATACAGGTGAAGCCAATGCAGACATGGCTTCAACTGTGCATACTCAGCATCAGTGATTGCCAGGAGGAAGACCTGAAGGGGTACAAGATGCCACCTTTCAACGCTGCTGTTCAGCTCTGCTTTACAGACAAATTTAGATTAAAAGAATGTGTTTAGGGGTCCTAAGTAGGGATGTAGCGAACGTCGGAAAAAAAGTTCGCGAACATATTCGCGAACTTGCGCAAAAATGCGAGCGGTTCGCGAACGGTTCGCGAACCCCATAGACTTCAATGGGAAGGTGAACTTTAACATCTAAAAAAGACATTTCTGGCCAGAAAAATGATTTTAAAGTTGTTTAAAGGGTGCAACGACCTGGACAGTGGCATGCCAGAGGGGGATCAAGGGCAAAAATGTATCTGAAAAATCTGCCTGTGTGTGCTTGGAAGAGATAGTGTGGGGGGAGAGCTGTTAGTGATTTCAGGGACAGATGATAGTAAGTTTGCTGGCTAGTAATCTGCTTGATACTGCTCTGTATTGGAGGGACAGAAGTCTGCAGGGATTTGAGGGACATTTTAGCTTAGGTAGCTTTGCTGGCTAGTAATCTACTGTTCTCTTTAAACAACTGCCATACGTTGACCTTGTAGGCATTGTTTGCCCAGTTTTTTTGGACGCAGCCACTGAAGCACAGTTGCCAGAAAAAATATGCCATATAAATGCTGAAAATAGTCATTTTTCGCCATACGTTGACCTTGTAGACATTGTTTGCCCAGTTTTTTTGGTTGCAGCCACTGAAGCACAGTTGCCAGAAAAAATATGCCATATAAATGCTGAAAATAGTCATTTTTTGCCATACGTTGACCTTGTAGGCATTGTTTGCCCAGTTTTTTTGGTCGCAGCCACTGAAGCACAGTTGCCAGAAAAAATATGCCATATAAATGCTGAAAATAGTCATTTTTTGCCATATACGTTGAGTCAACGAAGTCACTCCGGTGTTTTTTCTGGAGACGGTAATATTATGGATATTTAGACAGAATGTGAACAAGGTCACACAGCTAGATGGCAGTTGGTTGAATAACACACTGGGCAAAAAATGCCTACAGGGCAAATAATGCCTAAAAGGTCAACTTATACACTACTACAGCGGTAGTAAAATAAAAAAAAGTAAAATAAAAAAAAAATGAATATTAAAAGTTGGTGCTGCTGAACTACTAGGAGCAGCAGATTAGCACACCAGTCCCACTCCCCAACACTGCTAGACTAATAGCACTGGGCTCTTATAGTAGTAGTAGTAGTAGTAGTAAAACAACAAAAAAATAAATAAAAGCAGTCCTTACAAGGACTACTGTTATTGCAGCAGTCAGCAGATGAGATCAGAAGCAGGACAGCTGCCCACTGCAGCTACATACAGAGCACTGCAGTAGAAGGTAGATTACTAGCCAGCAAAGCTACCTAAGCTTAAATGTCCCTCAAACCCCTGCAGACTTCTGTCCCTCCAATAACAGAGCAGTATCAAAACGATTACTAGCCAGCAAACTTTCAACTGTCCCTGAAATCACTAACAGGCAGCAGCTCTCTCCCTACACTATCTCTTCAGCACACACAGGCAGAGTGAAAAAAACGCTGCAGGGCTTCGGTTTTTATAGGGAAGGGGAGTGGTCCAGGGGAGAGCTTCCTGATTGGCTGCCATGTACCTGCTGGTCTGGGGTGAGAGGGCAAAAAAAAGCGCCAACAATGGCGAACCCAAAATGGCGAACGTCGCGCGACGTTCGCGAACTTCCGGCGAGCGCGAACACCCGATGTTCGCGCGAACAAGTTCGCCGGCGAACAGTTCGCGCCATCTCTAGTCCTAAGTGGTGCATATCACATGGGTGGAACGATGTAGAGGGCAGCCCACATATTACTAAGGGTTTCTTACTTACTCCTTCAAAGTTCCATGTCTTTAGTCACTCTAAAACATGGCACCAAATGCTTGTGTAAGTTAGCTATTATTGAAGAGTGATTTTTTTCACCACTTATGAATTTGTGGCTAAATTCTGTATTTCGGCCTTGGCAGCTTTTTTAGCTAAACTGCGGCAAAGATTTGCCAAAAAACACCCATTCACTTCAAAGCATTTGCAGTGAGAAAAAAACTGAGAAAAAAGTGCTGTTTGACTTTGATGTATTTAGAGTGTGAAAAAATAGCCATTGAGTGCATTTGGAGAGAGAAAAAAAAAACAAATGAAAAAATGCCCATTGACATTGATGAAATTGGACAGAGAGAATTTTTCACCATTTTCGCTAATTTTTACGGCCCAGATTTGCTCATCACTATTAGCCATGTCTTCTGGCTAATTGCCTGTCAAGTGTATTTTTGGACTACCAAAAAAATGTAAAAATGTTCCACTTATAGTGCCTGCAAACACTTTACCGGACCAGTGTAAATAATGCAACTGTTATAAATAAGGAAGAAAGTTCACTGAAATAGGAAGAATGGCAGGGTATTATTATTTTCCAGAAAAAGTGGCAACCCTTTACTACACTATAATATTGAATAAAGACTGTAGAGCAATATCATGTTCTGTATGTCATTGGCAGTGGAAGCAATGGAAACACAAACTATGGGAATTATCTTCTAGACTATGAAATGTCGGTGCAAAATAATTATTTGCAGATTTGCTAGTAATTTCAAAAGCAATCCTGAAACAAGTAAAACATTATAAATTTCCAATTAACACAGTAGATGCATGAAGAGATGTAAAGGCTAGACAGAGTAAATCAATAATGGGTCCCCTGGAAAAAATAGAACAGGCGCACACAAAAAAAATAATACACATCTGCCTTGTTTAGTTGCTTAGGGAGAGGCCAGGGTCATTGATTTTTTATAAAGGTGAAAAATCTTTATTGTATTCTGGTTTGACACTACAGATCTGTGCTTTACTGCCTTTCATACAAGAAAAATATCAAACATTTAAGGCTTGTCACTAAGAATTGTAGCTGCTACTTGTAGGTGATACTAGATTGAGAAGGCTTTGCTGAAATATGATTGAAAACCTCTGTCTATCCGTAATCCTACAGAGATGAAATCCTGAAGCTCCCCAGCTGGTACTAACTATAATTTCCCTTCCCAATCTAAAGAAAGCTATACATGGGCTAATTTTGTTTGCTCTCCTGCTGAGTTGCCTATGGGATGACCATATGGAGAGAAAATGAGGGCCCACAAATGCTATGGCCAACTTTCTATTGTTCCAATCACTGGTGCCAAGAGCTGGAACAATCAGAATAGCAGTAAGGGAAGAGAAGCTGTGGGCTGTGAGCTTCTCCACTTACTCATCTGCCCATGCTCCATGTTCTGGGGACATGATACTCGAAATGAATGATACCCACATAGATATTGATCAGGATCAGCAGGTTCCCATACATGTGTCAATAATAGTACGAACATCTATTTATTATGAGACTATTGAAACATGTTTGAGTCACTTTATGCTGGTGAGTGATATTTATTCTGTACGCCATAGTTGTCAAGCTCTATAAATGTTCCTTTCTACTTCTATGTGTATTCCATGGAAACTAGGTTTAAAAAAACATATTTATGGAATGTATTGCTTCTTATAGTCTGGAAGAGAACTGTATGGATTTCTCACTCTATATTTCATTAGGTAAACAGTATTTTTCCTGCCAACAACTGGCCCAAACAACCGTTTTAATGCAAACAGTTATAACTATATATAGCATGGTTGAAATGAAAAACTGTGGTGTGTAATTGGACAGTTTGTAGAACACTCAATGGAAATGAAAAAGGTACATGGTATTGTGTATAAAAAGTGCAAGTAAAACAAGTATTTTTAAATGCCGTGTCTTATATAATCAATTTGTATTTTACATTTAGAGGGTTATTTATTAAAGTCCGAATGTCAAAAAATGTGTTTGTTTTTTTTTGCTATAAAATCCAAATTTTTAGTGGAAAAAAAACTCGAGTTTTTCGAGATTTATTATACCCGAGGATGGAAAAAGTCATAATTCGAAAATCCGGCATCACAGACATGCCAAGGTATAAGTCAATGGGAGAGGTCCCTATCCTATTTGGAAGTTTCTATGGTCTACACTGGAGTTAGCCTGAAAATTCAACTATTTCGGAGTTTTTGGGCAAAAATCTGAAAAACTGTTTTGGGAAATATAATCGAGAGATTTGGGGAAAAAATCCGGATTCGGATTTTTGTCCGACTTTATAAAGTTTTTCCCCCCATCTGATTAAATCGTGCTTTTTTAATAATAGATAAGGTCAAATTGTGCATTCTAGTTTGTTTGGACTTTTTGAAATAAACTTATCAGAAAAAATCTTAGTTTCCCTTTAATAATATTTAAAAATATATAGCTATTTTTTTTTTTAAATCAATCCTATATAGAGCATAGATGTGTCCCATTGTTTACTTTATTGCATGCTATTGCAGAACAGAAACACCATATTATAACTCCACCAATCAGCATGCCAGTCCCAAATCATTTTTCTCTGGGAAGCATCATCTTGACAGAATCTAGTATTGATATAATTACAGATGTCTGACAAAACAGATAATATGCTTTGTCATGGGATATGATTGACATATTCTGTTGACAATATTTGGTGCAAAACCTACATAGAATACAGAGGCATTAACATGATTCAAACTATACCCTAGCTCAAACAAGCCATACGTTTTAACACATTTGAACAGATGTTTATCTGCATGTGTCCACCTACTCAGCATGATACAGGAGGCTTCATGTTAATCACAGAGGAGCTCATTTATCACAGTGTTAGTGCCACCCCAAGGGAGTCACAGCACACCTGCAAACTTCAAACTGAGTAGACGTTGGGAGCTTAAATATTTTAACTCTAACGCAACTATGGTTTAGTTATACAGCCAATTAAATGCCCTGTGCAACCAATTTAATGGGTTATAAAGGCAAAGTAATATAATAATGCAAACATATCTGAGCCCTGATGATCCCGATGGGCAGACACTAGTCTTCTGTATGTGGATTTAGATTAGCAGCAACAATGGCTTTTAATGTTAAATTATGAAGAATATCGGGATCTGAACCCAAACCCTGAAACCCTCATCTGAACTGTAGTATTTTTGCCAGTTCTGGGATATAAGCAGGAAAAATGCTGTTGTGATGGAAAAGGTCCTTGGAAATCCTCTGCTTTATTCCCAGCCCCTAGATGCACAATGTAATGCAAAAAGAAACTGGTGTTAAGCAACACAGTATAAATAAAATTAACAGATTGACTCTATCAGCACAAAAGCCTTGTAACAAAGCTTTCATGCTCACTTGTTATTTTCTGTTTTTCATTGTTCGGTGGGTGTGACTATAAATATTCTTATTGTAATAGACGTAGGTCCTGCTCTCTCCATATGGTATGGTTCTTTCATAGGATTTTTTCTCTCTCTCTCTCTTTTTGTTTCTGGGAGTTCGTCCAGAACTGTGCATTATTATTACTGCTTGAAAGACTAATTATTTCCTTTTGCAAAAACTAGAACAGATGGCATCCTTCTAACTTTATAAGGTACATGCAAAGTTAGGCATATCATATGCATATTTGTAGGTCACAAACGAGGTAATGATTTTTATTAGAATATACTAGCCAGTAACACAAGAAGTATATCAAATATATATACTCCAAAGGCCTCCCTCCCAGTTCCAAACTGCACCACATGTTAATCTCACAAAATATCAGTGCACCTGGCTAAAAAATGCAGAGTTGCACAGCAGGGTTGGCAGGTGTCACCTTCTGCCACTTCATGTCCTTTTCTGAGCAAGTTTGCCAAAGCAAACACCAAAGAAGGTCCCCAAAACATGCAGCACTGCTTTGCATTTGTTATACAGGTATATTTTGTAGTATTGATATAGAACAAAAACACGTTCACAGAGATTATACATTGTTCCATGTCCCAGTGGAGTTTATAGTCGAAACCCGTTTCACACACAGTAGGCCCAATTTTATTGGTTACCAATTAACCTAATTGCATCATTTTGGTGTGAAAGGAAACATCATGCTGGGGAGAAAAGACAAACGCCCTCAATGAAGACCCCAGGTAGCACTGCTACTTACTGAGTGACTGTGCTGTACACAAGGTAGTATGGATGGGGAGTAGTGATGGGCAAATTTATTCGCCAGGCATGGATTTGTGGCAATGGAAAATAAAATTGTTGTACATCAGAATTGTCACATGCATGAAAATTGTAACGCAGCACAAAATTATTCAGATGCCCTTTGACTTTATTGCATTTGGACAAAATAGTCGCACGCATAAAAATTGACGCTTGCGTCAAAATTATGACTTCAATGTGTTTTGCAAATTTTTTTTTCGCAGTTTCACACATTTTTTGCAGTTTTGCTAATTTTTAGCTGTTTCGGAATTTTCCGGTGAATCGAAATGGCCTTTCGTAGGCCTGGGATGGTAGACAGGGATTCATTCTCTTTTTATGTGCCCCCCTCACAGTCTACCAGAAAAATGCATGTCTACCTGGAGGCTCATGGACTGGATGTGGCCCTCCACGAGACATTTATGGTCCCCAAGAACTATACTTCCTTCTTGTATGTTAAAAAAAAAAAAAGTTGAACAGCCTGCCTTATATTGCATCTTTGTCATCCTTCCAGAAATGTTTTAAAATTACAAAATTCATACATCACTTCACAGGGCACTCAATTCCATCTCCAGTATCATACATACACTAATAAGCAGTATGACCTGGGAGAGATGCCTTCAATCTACCACTACTACTTTGGGGCTCAGAACAGTTCTTTGTAGCTCTGTCTGCCTTACACTCCTATAACAGGAGCTCACCTACCACAATCTATGTATCCCGTGGTCCAATGTTCCCCCTGAATTCACTAAAGGCTCATAACCCCCCATTTAATGGGGCCTTGCTGTCTCTGGCTCTCCAGTAGACA
Organism: Xenopus petersii; assembly: GCA_038501925.1. NCBI lineage: Eukaryota > Metazoa > Chordata > Amphibia > Anura > Pipidae > Xenopus > Xenopus petersii. Next base: position 23,878,059 of record CM076680.1, on the reverse strand, counting down.
TCCACCTTCCTCAGCAGGTGGACGTCAAATAAAAAGAGACCTAGGCTTTCAGTCAGCATATGAAACAGAAAGTGGACACCACCCATCCAGGCCAATAGGGAACACATTCCACTTTTAGAAAATATAGGGAAATAGAGTAGTAGAGGTTTTAACCCTATGAGTCCCTACAAAAATTTGGGTTTAAGGGTGGAAGCATTAGAGGGTCAAAATGAAGACATTTTCATTGAAAAGGCTATGCATTTTTTAAAATGTAATAACTTAAAAGTGTTTTCATTTTTTAACCAGAATGAGGGAAAATCTAGAAATCAGATAAAAATGTAATCCTGAATATTTATTGAAATTTCTAGATTGCATTATAATAATGTGTTTTATCCCCCTTGGAATGTATTCTTATTGTGCAGGAAACCTGTCCACTTGCCATGGTAATTCTGTAGCTAGACATCAATGTAATAATTACAGATTTAACAAGACTTATGTAAATATGTTAATTGAGTGGTAAATTGTTTTTTATGCAGTTTTTTTAATTTATGAATCAGTATTTCACAAAGATGCTAATTAATATTAAATAATATTATTAATGATGATACAATTAAATTAATTATCAATTAACAAATGATAATCATTTAGGATATGATAAATGAACTCATCATCAAAAGATTTTCATACACCCGTCTGCCATTCGCCTATCAATGTGAGTTAACAACCGTGTTACACTTGATTGCACTTGAATCAGCAGATAAAGTGACTGCCTCGAGTGTGACCTTTGCCTGTAATGACTGCTTACCACGTGCATGCTGTAACACAGACCAGGCTTTGAGTTGGCTAAAATAATATTTAAGAGAGAGCAGATGAAAGCAATATCAGAAGTGCAATTAAATACAGTAGAGATGAAAGTAGTTAGTGCATGTGTCAAAACATCAGAAAACATAATGCCTCTAGTCAAACCCCGAAGGCTAGACAGTCTACATTCTAGAACATAAAATGATCCTTGTCAAGTAGACTGAGTCACTGCAGTTAAAACAGTACACAAGGAAAGACATAAAATAAATTGAAGGATTTGCAGCAGTTTTCTAAACATACTATTGGTATAGTTATACAGTTATACAGTAGCTACTGTTACATTCAAGGAGCTTACATATTAACATAGTGACAGAGCAAGTTACAGTAGGTTGAAAATAGACACATTTTCATCAAATTAAATTTTTAAGTCCAGCAACACCAGGATTTTTGTGTATCAAATCAAAGTGTATTCAATTGATGCATGAATAGTGGCTATTCATGCAATAATTGGATACACTTTGATTTGATACACAAAAATCCTGGTGTTGCTGGTCTTTTTGAAGTATTTGGATTTTTTACCGTGCACCCAGGGAACACGACATCAGCAGGGTGCTGCCCTTGTGAAGATATGTATATATATATATATATATATATATATATAGCAGAAAACAAACAAACCGCACTCCAAGGACTTTGTGTCTCAAAAGCCAAGTGAAAGTTTATTCTTGCTCAACGTTTCGGCGCTCCAACTGAAGCCTCAGTTGGAGCAGGAAAGGTTTGAGTTCTGTGCACGCTGCACTACTGTATTTCTGTACTTTGGATCCTGGTGAAATAGTCCACAGAGTTTCAGTTAGTTCGATAGAAAGGATATGTTAAGAGTTCCATTGTTTCATGACCTTCTCCCTCTGGCAGCAGAAATTAGAAAGTAAGGGTGTAAGGGATTTCTGAAAGGGAAGGAGTGAATCCTTCAGGCAAGGTGCTGTTTAAGGCCAATAGATAATGAAAAGGGAGAGGCTTAAGCTCAGGAACAGGATTAACAGGGTAGGGGTGTGGAAAGCAAAGATACAATGACTGGCAGGAGCAGGAAGGATCATATGAAGATCCAGTGACAGGACGGAGTGGGCATAGAGACCAGGACTGGAAAAGTGTGGGGCGGAGGGAGAACCGATGACAGGACAGAGTGAGCATAAATACCAGGAGTGGAACAAGAGGGAGTGGGTGAAGAACTGATGACAAGAAGGAGTAGGATGGAGCAGGTGTAGAGACCAGGACTGAAACAGGACTAGGATTGGAATAAGGATAGAAGCCAGAACAGAACAAAAGCAGGACTAGAGTAAGGAACAGGAACTGTCAGGAAGTGCCACAGTGCTTACGTATCAGATGCCAATGCTCCGGCACAGAAAGTGAGGAGAGCAGGGCTTATATAAAACAGAGTCAGCACTGATTGGCTGACCCTAATCAGTAAGTCTGCTGGGAAGGGTTAGAAAAGGACAGGTGATAGATAATGAATAAGCCTGCTAGCTGCTCACCTGGCCTAATGGATAGGGCATGAGCCAGAAGCTAAATAGATCCCAGTTTGAATCCCAGCAGAGCCTTACAAATTGTAAGCAGAAACATATTGGTAATACTTCTAAGGCTATGGGCAGACAGACTGTTTTCAGTCTGTGTATTTTTGCAGGCTGAGAGAAGCAGATCAGCTTATGTGCAGTCACACACTGACCTCCGCTGTGTGTGACTGCACACAGGCTGACCCGATTCAAATCAATAGAACAGGGGCACTGAGCATGTCTGCTTCTCTCAGCCTGCAAAAATAGGCAGGCTGACAACAGCCACTAACAACAGCCTGTGTGCCCATAGCCTAAAGGCAAATTGGTCACTTACTGTACATGATTAATTGCTTCCTGGGAGGGTGAATCACTCACAATTGATTTGAATAACACTTGTCTAAGATTGTAGGTTAACCTTGGACACAATTGCCAATAGTAAAATCTGACCCGTTTTGCTTCGGCAAAAATATTCAAAATGGCAAAAAAGTTCACCAAACATATTGAAGTCAATGGGGATTTTGTGCAACAATTTTTCAAACCATGTAACATTTTTTAACCCGTGCAACATTTATTTAAACTTTCTATTAAAGTCTATGGGTGTTTTTTTCTTGGCGAAACTTGACAAAACATTATGTGCATCCCTGATCTCCAATAAATAGCAAAGTCAGCAAAATTACTATACATGTTCTAGTAATGGTAGAATTAAATTGTTATGGCTTTTTCAATGATCTCCAAGTGAAACTTTTTGTAGCTTTCTCGATGATCTCTCCAGTGCTAAACTGCTACACCCAGCATCTTGTGATAGTACATCCAGCAAATGCAACACATAATGGACAAATTTTCTTCATTGTATGTAGAATTTTCTTAAAGTCTTGCCAGAATATTGACACAGTGCCTATTATTGCTGCCTTGTGGGTTTGGATTTTTGGGTTTGATTGAAACCAGGGTATTATCAGTTTGCTCTCCCTATGATGGTTCTACTTTCACACTCCAAAAACATACAGTACAGGCAGGTTAATCTGTTTAATATAATATTGACCTTACTATTTGTGTAATAGAGGACTTAAATTGTAAGCTCTTCTGGGGCAGGGATATCTGAAAAAATAATAATCTGTATTATAAGCACTGTAAGAACTTTGTAATTAACCAATCATTTCCTCAGGTCTCCTTAAGAGAGAGAGAAACTGAAGATTGGTGGTGGCGGTTCTGGTATATTGTGGCCTGATTCAACCCAAATTAAGTATGAAAATTTTTTTTTTAAAAGCACATCATTTATTATGTAAACAAAGCCCACGAGTCACCCTACATACATGTAGATTTATAGTGATCCTTTGCAAAAAGTCATTATTTAAACATAAACATAAACAATAAATCTGATTTTAAGGTAGCATGATTGTAAAAATGCTATTCATATGAAAATGCTATAAATAAATAAATACACAAATACCAGCACAGGTGCAGGTGGGAGTTATTTATTAGGACAGTAAACTATGGAGAAATTTTGCAACAAAATCAAATTTTTTTTTGCTTAACGGCTCAGGGTCAAAGAAGAGCACTATACAGGATCCCATGGGTGTCATGCCCTGAGCAACATTATCATCCATACAAGTCAAAAGGGCATAGGATATTGCTCATTACAGATTTATGTTAAGGTGTGCCCTCCAGGTTATTCATTAGCCACTGACAAGGTCTAGAATCAGGTAGCTTATTGTTGGGCCAGTGAAGAGTTCTAACTTACACTAGGGCTACAGGTTTTTTTGCTTGTAAAACAAACAAATTATATGAGTTTAGAAAAAAAATGGTAATTTAGTGTGACCTCTAATTGACAGATAAGGTACTGCAATTGACTTGCTAATTACTTCACCGAGGAAAATGCCTCCAAGCTGTGAAATGTCATTAACTACTTCTTGGAACTTAGAAAAATTCAGAATATTTAAAACTTGATAATATAATCAATTTTGTTGTGTTCTATGTACCTATTAGAAGTCATCAATTACATTCATAAAATTGATGAAAAATTTATAATGGTGTCTATAAATGGTTTTAAAGAAACAGATTTTCTTTGGGGTCTAATATTTAGGGTAAACGTTGTAAATGTATTATTTTGTCTTGATCACTGAAAATATAGGTTTATTTGTAACTTCTAGATAATTGTTTCCAATCATGGGGACTCTCCCTTCTTGGATGCCCAATTCTGCAGGTTTCTCAGGTGAGGTTTGTTTGGAATGACCATTTGGAAGACAGGTTTCTCGGTTTAGGTTCAGTAAGAATAGGCTGACTATTACAATCATGTTTTGATATATCTTTAATCTTTTTACAGTCTAGGAGAATAATGGCTTGGAAAATGCATTCAATTAAAGGGATTGTTCACCTTTAAATTACCCTTTAGTATGACTTAAGGTGGCCATACACGGGCCGATAAAAGTTGCCGACAGACCGAGTTGGCAGCTTATTGGCCCGTGTATGGGGACCCCCAACGGGCTTCCCCGATCGAGATCTGGCTGAAAGTCGGCCAGATCTCGATCGGATGGGATTAAAAATCCTGTCGGATCGCGGCCGCATCTGTTCGTTGATGCAGTCCCGCGATCCGACCGCCCGTTTGCGAACGCTAGGATTCAATTGTTGGGCCCTAGGGCCCACGATCGGATCAGCCCGATATTGCCCACCTCAAGGTGGGCATATTGGAGGGAGATCCGCTCGTTTGGCGACATCGCCAAATGAGCGGATCTATCCATGTATGGCCACCTTTAGAGATTCGAATCCATAAATTCCCTTTATAAAAATTTATGAAAATATAGTTAGGGCTAAATGTTGTTTGGGTCCAATATTTAGTAAAAATAATAAGAGTTTATTATTTTGTCTTGATCCCTGAAAATAGAGTTTTATTTGCTTCATTTTTCTAAATCATAGATTACAATTTTAGGAACTCTCTCTTCTTGGAGGCCTGATACTGCAGGTTTGATAGAAATGACCGTTTGGTGGACAGGTTACATTTTCTTACATTTGTATCCACTTACTCTGTAAAACACTTTATAAATAATTATACTGTGGGCTAATTTCTCTAGCTTTCCTCACCTATGTTACCATAAAATGCATTGTAGACTGTCCAGAAAGATGGAGAGGAAATAGCTGGGCAAATAAAATAAATTACAATGTAGGAACGAAAATAGTGAAAATTTTACAAATGTTTTTCTGCCTTTTTTGTATCAGTTGTATGTGTGAAAAGTAATAAATAAATATAAATATATATATATATATATATATATATATATATATATATATATATATATATATATACATGTATATATAATTATATATACACAGTTACTGGATCTGTTATCTGAAAAACTGCTATCCAGAAAGCTTTTTTTTTTTCAGAAAAGCTGTAAAGCCTGTTAATATTCTATATTTCATATGCAAAAAATGGCAAGACTGTATACCTGATCTGGATTTAAAAAAAATCCCTAAACTTGCCAGTTTGATGAACGTTTAATGTTCTTTATAGGTGTCATATGACTGGCAAAACCATTTATAAACATTCCCATTTTAGTTGTTTTAGAGGTTTTGAAGTCCAAATGACTAAAAATGGTTAAAAAAAGATCCATTAGGATCAGTGCAGCTCCCAAAACTATAGAAATGTGAATGTTATTATTTGGGCACTTAGAGATCAGCCTAATCAACTTTTATGGAACAATATGAAACCCACAAATACTACTAATACCTTGCCACAAGAACCAGTAATACTGTAGATGCAGAGATATTTGTAGCACTACAGATAGAACACACTTAGGGGGTTATTTACTAAACTCGTGATTTTTTTATGTAAAATTGGACTTTTAAAAAAATCACAAATTTTTCAGAATTTATTAAACCCAGAGGATGGAAAAGTAAGAATCTGAAAATCCAGCATCTCAGACCTGTCCAGGTTGCATATAAGTCAATGAGAGAACACCCAATGATATTTTGATGTGTGCTGGGTTTTTGGCAACACCCCAAAGTTTTTGGAGTTTTCTGGCAAAATTCAGTGTTTTTGGGTGAAAAATCCGAAAAGAAATTGTGAAAATCGGATGATAAATCTGAAAAAATTGTGAAAATCAGATCTTTCATGATTTTTTCGGATTTTTTCCCGCAAACAAAATTTTCAGGAAAGTGTATTAATAAATAAGCCCAAAAAAATTGTGCTTCTTTGATTGGAGTTTTTTTCAGAAAATATTGATATAAATTCGGACTTTGCTGAGGTTGAAGTTGTTGGCTATACCATTATATGTTGTTTTATCAGTTATATACTAATAACAAGAGTAGTATAAGGTGAGTATAGTAGTAGTGGACCACTCATGGTCTGTGGTGCTCTACAAGCTAAAAACATACTTTTAAAGATTCACTTAAACACTATTTGGTATGTGTCATCACAACCAATAGTAATTGGTAACTGTATTATAGAGACTATTTTTGGAAATGAACACACTGGCATTATTTGGGCTAAACACTAGTGATAAGAGAATCTGTCCTGTTTCACCAAAAAATTTGAAAATGATGAAAACTTCACAAAATGCTACTTTTTATTACTCATCTTTCTATTTGGGCCTCTCCTATTCATATCCCAGTCTCTCATTCAAATCAATGCATGGTTGCTAGGGTAATTTGTACCCTAAATGTAGAAGTCGAGCACCATACATCAAAATATAGTCATAGGAAGATGGTGTGCAAGGTCAAGTGAATTAATCAAGTAATAAGCAAAAAGAGAAAGAACTGACCATATAATTGCACCTTCTCATCTGTTACATCCAAAATCTCATATGTGTGTTGTTAAAAGGTAACTTTTAACACATTAGCATATAAAAAGTCCAGTATAATTCATTCAAAATAATGGTTTAAAGCGGGGGGGACAGAAAATCCGAGGGCTGTTCACGACCAGGTGTGCCTACTATATACCTGAGTGTCCAGACCTATCTTTTATGGGTATAGCATAAAAATCTGGGTTGTGTAAATCTGTGATGCTTAAGGGGGACTGAAAAAGGCACCCATTCATACACCCTCCGATGTCAACCCTTTCACCCACCCTTCCCAAGGGTGATATCGTTGAAGTCAATGTCCGGAGTAACAAACCTTCAATGTCTGCACATTGACTGCCACACAGACTATATCGGGCTTTATGGAAGGCCTGAGGCACAATATAGTCTGTGTGGCAGTCAATGTACAGACATTGAACATTTGTTACTGTGGTGTTTATACAAATGGCCTGTAGATGTCACTGTGCTCAGACATACGGTGCATACTTCCTCGTAGCTTAAATGTAAAAGTGAAAGTTACTGTTGTGTAATGGCTCCATGACTCTGCTAATAAAGCACTGTTATACTCTACTCATCCTCAGCTAACCAAAACATAACAGTTACTCCGGACATTGACTTCAACTATAACCCCTTAAACATCACAGATTTACACACCCCTGATTCTTATGTTATACCCATAATAGATAGGTCTGGTATACAGCAGGCACACATGGTCGTGACCAAACCCCTGCCCTCTGATTTTCTGTCCCCCGCTTTAAACCTTTATTTTAAACTAATTATACTGTACTTTTTATTTGCTAATTTATTAAAAGTTACATTTTAACAACACACATATGAGATTTTGGATGTAACAGATAGGAAGGTGCAATCATATGGAAAACCAATTGCGAATTGCCTCAGAATATCATTCTTACATACTAACTGTTAATTTAAAGGTAAACAACTCCTTTAAGAACAAATATAAATTGTCAAAGCAAAGCTCACTGTAAAAATTAACCTATTAATAAAAGGAGAAGTGGCTTCTAAGCAGGTTGTAAAAGTTATGTAGAACTATTGTGACTTTATAAATTGTTATTTAATTTTATACCACATTTTACACATTTTTTGATGTATAATTAAACAGACCCTTATATAAATATGTCATGGATTGAAGAAAACTTAAACAAACAACCTGTATTAGTGATGACCGATTTTTTCGCAAGGCATGGATTTGCGGCAAAATTATGCACTTTGCCACCTGCAAATTTTTTCTTCAAAATCGCCCATGAAAAAATGTTCCCACAATCATGAAAAAATGTTGCCACAATAAGAACGTTTTAAAAACAAAATTGTCGCAAAGACAAAAAAGTCATCATCAGAAAAAAACTCCCATTAACTTTAATGCATTTGGACAAAAAAGTTGCCAAGGCAAAAAAGTCGCTACAAAAAAAATGCCCATGGACTTTAATGCATTTCGAGTGAGAAAAAATGTTGTGCGTAAAAATATTTTGCTGCCTATTGACTTCAATGCATTCCGCAAATTTTTTCGCAGTTTTGCAAATGAAAAAAGGACAGATTCTTTCATCGCTATCCTGTATAAACAATTGGTATAATTGACAGGATAATATAGGAATACTGGTACTTAATAGCAGGATTGTTTGCAATAGAAGAGGTTGAGTTAAAGGTTGTTTCAGTGAATCCATATTTTGAGTTTGTAGATGTCTCGGATTTATCATAAATTCTTGAAAGTTCTTTGGGACTAGAACCATATACCGGTATTTAGATGTGTAAAAAAAAAGGGAACAGTTGAAGACATCAAACATCTGACACCACTGCAACCCATGTAATGCATACACACAATCAAAATGCATGACATTAAAAAGTATGGGCGACAAAAGAGATTTATAAGTACAGGTATGGCACCTGTTATTCCGGACTGGGGTTTTTCCTGATAAGGGGTCTTTCCTTAATTATTTTAAACATTAAATAAACCCGATAGGATAGTTTTGCCTCCAATAAGGATTAATCATATCTTAGTTGATGTTAAAGGAGAAGGAAAGCTACGGAGGCATTTTATTGCCAATAGATTAGCTGCAATAGTGCAAGCTAGAATGCTATATTTATTCTGTAGAATGTTTTACCATACCTGAGTAAAAAGCTGTAGAAGCTCTGTGTTTGTTTAGGATAGCAGCTGCAGTATTAGCTTGTGTGACATCACTTCCTGCCTGAGTCTCTCCCTGCTCACTTATAGCTCTGAGCTCAGATTACAGCAGAGAAGGGTGGGGAAGAGGAGCAAACTGAGAATGCTCATGCCGGGGCAAGGAGGTTTAAGCTGAAAACAGGAAGTCTGATACAGAAGCCCATGAGTACACAATAGAAGGAAAGAAATGATGTGTTTCTTTTGACAGAGGACTCAGAGCAGCATTTCTTTGAGGGTTTACTGGTGTATTTATATAGACCTTTCTGATAAAGCTTACTTTGTTTTAGCCTTTCCTTCTCCTTTAACACAAGGTACTTTTTTATTATTACAGGGAAAAGGGAAATCATTTTTAAAAATGTTAAATATTTGATTAGTGATGGACAAATCGGTGGCTTTTCACTTCACCTAAAACTTTGTGAATTTACCAAAAAATTTGCGAATTTACCAAATACTTTGCAAATTTACAGAAAAATGTATGAAATGCACTGAAGTCAATGGGCATCAAAATAATTTTTACGTGCAACAATTTTGATGCAATTGACAATTTTTATATGCGTGATTATTTTGTCCAAATGCATTAAAATCAATGGGTGTCCGAATAATTTTGACGCCCATCAATTTTTTTTGTCATGGTGGATTTTTGCCACAGCTTAGCGAATTTATTCTTAGGCGGCGAAATGCATGGCCTTCCCATAATTCAGAGCCCTCTGGTTAATGGGCTTCCATATAACAGATCCCATATCCCTACACTGTTTAATACCACATTGTCAAATTTTACATGTCTTTATAGAGATACCCTCTACATGTGCAAATTCTGGTAAGCCCTGTGTATGTTTCAAGTTTGAAAAAGTTATACATCCTTGCAGTAATCCATCAATAAAAAATGGCCAAAAAATGCAATAAATGCTTAATAGATTAAAATTACTTATGCTATGTATAATTTGCTTTTTAGTTACAGGTGGATCATTATTATTTCTGATTAACTAGTCTGGTATGAAATATTATGTGTTTATATATATATATATATATATATATATATATATATATATATATATATATATATATATATATACACACACACACACACACACACATACACACACACACACACAAATTTTTCTTTTCTGTGTTCCTACAGGTTTTTTTAATGTTGTTAACATAAAATATGTAAATTTCTAATCAACCTAAATGATTTTTTAAAGCCACTCCAAAATTGTTGATAAGCATATTTCCCTAATTAGTAATGTAGTCTCAAGAGTAATGTGATTGCTCAGCATATTATAGATACTCTTCAGTAATTAGCATAATACATTTAGTTTTCTAAATAAAAAAACAATTTGAATGAGACCATGAGTGTTGCATTTTGTGGTTTCAAATGTTATGTGACTAAAACTGGCCACGTATTGTGTGAATTCCCCAAAAATCCTTGAAAAAATGTTTTCAGACAATTTGGCCAACCATCATGTTATGCATGAGGAATGAAGGGGCTTTCTGAGCAGTAAAAATAACATTTAAAAACAATGAAAATCTGGAAGCTTATGGCCATAGATGGCTTATGTATGGGCTTCATTCATCTTCAGGTTCTCAGGCTGAAACTATTGGCTTGGTGTAATTTGTACATTTATCTGGGTCCATGCATTCTGGCTGTTGACATTGAGTAATATCAAGCTGCTCTTAATGAACCTAATTGCTCATATAGGGGCCATCTCAATTTGGTGATCTCTAGATAACCAGCATAAGAAGTATACTCAAGGAAATTGCATGAAAGATGAAGGCTGTGCTCAGTAGTTAATGCCGTACTCCCTTTATTGGGCAGCAGATGACAAATTATGTTTCTGACAAACCTAAGTGTAGCAAGTGTAAAGGACCCTACAAGATACAGATACTTACAACATCAAGTGGCTTTAACCTTGAATGCACAGAATTTTGCATTATTTGCTTAAAGGGGAAGGAAACCTAGTTGGAACAAAAACCCTCCCCCCTCCCGTGTGTTGCCCACCCTCCCTCCTCCCCCATGGCCTACCCGTCCCGCTGGGCAAATGCCCCTAACTTGTTACTTACCCTTCTGCGCAGGTCCAGTCCAGGGAGTTCACAGACAACATCTTCTTCCACACGATCTTCTTCCTGCTTTGAATGGCGTTTTGGCGCATGCGCAGTAGGAGCATTTCACCAGTACGGATCTACTGTGCATGCGCCAAAATTCACGATGTACTTTTGGCGCATGCGCAGTAGATCGTACCGGCGAGATGCAAGTTTTTTTCGCCTGCGCCAACTAGGTTTCCTTCCCCTTTAAAACAGACTCTATGGGGCAAATTTACTAAGATCCGAAGTTGCGCCAGCGATAGTTTTGCCGCACTTCGCCAGGCGTAGTTTTGCCATTGCTATGCAAATTCACTAAAATGCGAAGTTGCGTTTAGGGAGGCAAACGGTAGCGACATTGCGCTGCCGTTACCTCGTCAGGCAAAGCGAAGTTACGATAGTGATGCCTAATTTGCATATGGCGCAAAGTTAAAATATAATGCACATATATGCTGCAGCAACTACATTACACTACACAAGCCCAGGAAACCTTTAAATGATAAAATAAAGGTGTTCTATTGCCCTACACATGTGCCCTCTGTATTGTTGAGTTGCCATATGTTAGGAAATTTCGGGGGGAAAGAGGTTACAACCAAAAAAATGTATGCTATTTTTTATACTATTACCCTTAAAAAAGTAAAAGACGCCAGCCAGTTTTTTGGGACTTAGAAAAAATGTCAACATTTTTTGAAGCAAGCCCTATCTACACTTCTCCTGGTCTGAGCTGGCAAAGGCAAGTCTGGCGCAAGAGGTAACATTCAGTAAAATGGGCAAGTTAACTTCACCTGGTGTAAGGGTGCGAAGTAGCACTAGCGTAGGTTCACTCTGCTAGCGAATTTACTAGATGTGTGACGTGTTCTGAAATCGCCGGGGTACAGATGTTAGAGCAGCATTGTATGTAGCAGACAGGTGGTGTCGAAGGCCCCCGCCTCTATTCAGGGATGGTTTCTCCACCTTGAAATTAATCGCCTCTTTCACACCTCATTCAAACGAGCGGTCTTCTTTTATCCAATATTTGGACCTTGCTATCTTCAAAGTATTGTCCCTTGTCTTTTAGGTGTAGAAAGACAGCTGAGTTTTGCCCTGTAGAGTTCTCCCTCCTGTGCTGAGCCATTCGCTTGGAGAGCAGCTGTTTTGTCTCCCCAATGTATAGATCTGTGCACTCATCGCTACACTGGACTCTGTATACCACATTGCTTTGTTTTTCTTTTGGTGTTGGATCCTTTGGATGTACCAGTTTTTGTCTCAGTGTGTTGCTATGTTTGAAAAACACAATTAATTTCAGAACTATTTGCTTTTAAATAGGACCTGCATGCAAAGGATCAATTGCAAAATCACTGAACAATTATGTCCCATGTGATCCCCCTTAAAGTCACTGACTAACTCAGAGTTAGAGAGCATGAAGTTGTGTTATATTATAATTGTAAGGAATTGTATGGTGGTCTAGCGGCAGCGGGGTCCACGCCGCGTGCCCCATTGCCTGCCAGAACTTATGCCTTGCACCTCTCTTTAAGTCCAGGTGGCATCTGAGTACGCCGAGGGCTCCTCCCGAGGCCAAAGGCGGTCACTTAACTGGTGAAGTCGAGCCGAGACCAGGGTGCTTGGTATCTGTTCTGGTGTAGGGTGCCGACCGTGACAATAATATGTTAGACATTCAGTCACTCCAGCCTTTATAGATAAAATGTTTGGCTAACTAACTATATTGAAAACATTTTTTATTTTGCACAGCCTATCAATTTAACCAGTTTTTATTTTACATTGAACTGTTCCTTTAACTGTTCAGTTATGGGACTCATTTAGTCATGTTTCAGCAACACCAATGACATCATATTTTCCCTCCGTTGCCAGCACCTCCAACTCTTTCATTTTACCAGTCAGATTCCTTGCATTTGAAACATACATTTAATACTGGAATCAGAGTAAAATACACTGTTTTAACAGTACACCCAACCAAATCTCCTCCCCCATTTTACCTTCCTATGTTTACTACTTCATCTAACCTATCTAAAACAGAATCCTTCTACTGCACCCCCACATCTAGTTTATCACATCTAGTATCTCCTCCAACCCTCTCTCCATCTTCTCCCCCAAAGCAGCTGCACCATCATCATTGAGGTCAGCCCAGTTTTTAAAATCATTTGTGAGCACTTTCCCCCCTTCACTAACTTTGTCATTGGTGCCTATGTGTACCATTCCTGCTGGGTCTTCCGCAGCCTCACCCAATAATCTGTCCACTCATTCCACTACATGCCAAACCCTAGCACCAGGCAAGCAGCAGACCTTTAAGAATGAATGGGGTCCTTACGATAGATTACCCTATTCACCTTTCTAATAATTGAATCCCCTAAACTAAAACCTGCTTTTTTTTCCTTGCACCCCCACTGCCCATATTAGAGACACTGACCCCTAGGATGCTCAGAGAATCAGCCTGCTCTATACATGCCAGTTCAGAGTGGCTTTCCCAAGCATACAAATGGCAAACCTGTTGCTTTGGACCTGCTGTGAAGCATCCCCCATACCCTTCTGTCCCCTACTTTCCTTCTTGACTGTCACAAACCCAACATAAATCTCCCTCATTTGCTTCCACTGCCCCTTCTCCACCCCCACTACATTTGCCCATGCCAGTGGTTGCTCTGTGAGCCTCCTTTCCTCCCCCACATTTGCTGCCACCCTAATAAGTTACTCCCTTAGAGTCTGCAATCTGCGATTCCAAAATGAAAACCCACCTGCATCTCTCACAGGTAAATTTACTGCTCCAACACCACATACATGTGACAAGACACACACTGAGTGATACCAGCAAGCCCAATTGCCCTCATATTTATACTGGGTACTTATAGTCTCCCAAGTGCAGTTCCTCAGTAAACCTTTAGGTTTTTAATGCCTGCTTAACACTTAATTCACATGCAACACTTTGATCACATGCAACATTCAATTAGCAGCTCCCACACTCACTGTACAAACAGAAACTTGTTAAGGTACAGTATCAAACTAAAGAACACCAAGCCTGATTTAACTAACTCTGCCACACTTAATTAGCAGGCAAAAGGAGAGAGGAAAAAAAACTACTAGTAGTAAAAAGCAACCCCTTGTTAACTTAAAAAAACATGCCCCTTATAAACGATATACCAGACAAAAAAAAATGCATAAACAAAAGTGTATTTACCAGCTTAACCAACACACAGAGAAAAGAAAAAGTTGTTAACCTCAGTCTGGTAATATGGTATTAATGTTCCATCAACATTGTAGTTTAATTGTTTTTTGTTTTGTTTTGTTTTTTCAACATAAATGTATACATATGCCCCTAAGTGTCCTCTTTCATTTCACTGTGACACAATAACAATCTGCAGTCTTCTGATATCTGACCATTATACTTTTTGTTTCTGTTGAATTGATTTTTTTTTTTGCAGCATGACCCAGTTTTTGAATGAATGATCCAGGATTCCTGCCAGCAATTTTAAAAGTCAGATTGTTCATGCTGCTGCTTGGCAATGATGATGAGTCACTTGTGCTACATGATGCCAGTGATAACTGAGAGAAGCAAGGTGTGCTGAATAATTGCTCTTGCTGGTATCAATAACTCCATCTTTACTGTTATAACTAGCCCTAAGGCTTTTTATGTAACTAAATTCCTGTTGATGGCATTTTGTTTTTTTTCTTCTGCAAACATTGCTTTCCATTCATCATCTTGATTAAATATGATTGTGTTATATTACGCATTACATGTTAGCATACTGCAAATACATTTTTGTTATTTATATGTTTGGAAGCACCCACATCAGGGCCACATGCAAATCAGCTCTTGATTTCTTTTTTTTTCTTATATACTGTATATGCCATAGACGCCTATTAAATGCATAGATCCACATTTGTAACATTGGGGCAAATTCACTGAGTTCCGTAGTTGCGCCAGGCGCAACTTCGCCACGCTTCGCCACACTTCGCCAGGCGTAGTTTCGCCAGCGCTCCGCAAATTCACTAAAATCCGAAGTTGCGCACAGGGGTAGCGTAAGGTTGCGAAGTTGCGCTAGCGTTGATTCGCTAAGTGAAGCGAAGTTACGCTAGCGAAGGTTAATTTGCATACGGCGCCAAATTCAAATTTCAATGGAGGAATACGTATCAGCACTACAAATGCCTAGAAAACCTTCAAAACATCAAATAAAAATTTTATTTTGCCCTACACATGTGCCCACTGTATAGCTAAATTGCCATGAGTCAGGAAATGTAGGGGGGAAGGAGGGGAGCCCCAAAAAAAATTTAGATCTTTTTCAGCCTATCACCCATAATGTAGAAAACACGCCAGCGTGTTTTGGGACTTAGAAAAAAATTTTGACTTTTTTTGAAACAATCCCTATCTACTCTATTGCGCTTCGCCTGGTCTGAGGTGGCGAAGGAAGTCTAGCATAAAAGGTAGCGTTCAGTACACTGCGCACGTTAGTGAATTTGCATAGTTATGTCCGTAGCGAAAATTCGCCAGGCGTAAGGGTGCGAAGTAACACTAGCGAATCTACGCCAGCGTTCGTTAGTGAATTTGCGCAGTAACGAAAATGCCAAATGCTAGCGAAGTAACGCTAGCGTTTGGCGCTTCGGCGCTTAGTGAATTTGCCCCTTAAAGAGCAAAGAATGCCTTTGTTGGTGGGCAGTCAAAAGCAGACTTTTGGGAGTTTTTTGTTGACGATACAGGGTAATGTATTAGAGGTGCATATTATAACAGTATTTAGATGAGAAGGAACCAGAGGTTTCTTAACAATTTTGTTGCAATGTATAAAATAGGTCTAAGAACCTAAAATGATTTATAGAAATTCCCTAATGCTGAAAACTACGGAACCTGTAGTGTTTGGTATGGTATCCCAAAACCCAGAACAAACCCCAAGGTCCCAGTCTCAGCTTATGCTTCAGCTTTGGCTTAAGGAGGAGTCCTCCGATAGTCTGATGCTACCAAGTCTTAAAGGAGACCTAAAGCCTAAATAGAGAAGTAGCTAGAAATGTTGTTCATTATGTTTTGTGCTTCTGTACCAAGGCAACCATATCCCTTTAGCAGTAAAGATCTGTGTCTCCAAAGATGCCCCAGTAGCTCCCCATCTTCTTTGCTGCTGTTTCACTGCACATGCTCTGTGCTGCTGTCACTTACTAAGCTTAGGGACCCATTCAAAATATACACATAAAATGATTTTGTACTATACAGGTCAATGGCGTAAACAACCCCAACCTTGACAGTCTCCCCTCATAATTTAAGTCTTCAATCCCTCTAGCCAGTTTAGTTGCACTTAGTCTCTGCACTCTCTCCAGCTCATTTATATCCCTCTTAAGGACTGGAGTCCAAAACTGCACTGCATACTCCAGATGAGGCCTTACCAGGGACCCATAAAGAGGCATAATTATGTTTTCATACCTTGAGTCAATGCCCTTTTTATGCAAGAACTTTATTTGCTTTAGTAGCCACAGAATGACACTGCCCAGAATTAGACAACGTGTTATCTACAAAAAACCCTGGATCCTTCTCATTTAAGGAAACTCCCAACACACTGCCATTTAGTGTATAACTTGCATTTATATTAATTTGCCAAAGTGCATAACCTTACATTTATTAACATTTGTAAGGCCCGAGGGCCCAGAGGTAGTAAGGACCAAGGAGGAGGTAACAAGTCCGAGTTCGCAGTACAAGAGGAGTAGGCAGTAGAATGGTCGTAGACAGGCAGTAGGATCAGTTCAGGCAGACAAGGTTCAAATACAAAAGTTCAGGCAAGGTCGGTACACAATATAATCAAGAAGAATCACACCCAGGAATCAGCAAGCGAAAACCTATAATCGGGCATTGAGGAGAGTCTGGAGCTGCTTTAAATAGGCCTGGGTTTGGCGCCAATTTTTGACGCGCTGACGTCATGACGCAGATGCTGACGCACTGACGCCAGCGTCCTGACGTCGACGCACATTCTGACACCGGCGTCCGTTCCGACGCCGGCGACCAATCCGGGAACGGAAAGACGCTGACGTCATAGTGCTGCGACCAGCAGGATCCCGGAGGCCGCCATCTTGGACGCCATCTTGGAGAAGATTTTCGGTTCCCCTTACAACATTGAACCTTATTTTTCAATTTGCTGCCCAGTTTTCCAACTTAGACAAATCACTCTGCAAAGTGGCAGCATCCTGCATGGAACCTATAGTTCTGCACAATTTAGTATCATCTGCAAAAATAGAAACAGTACTTTCAATGGCCAGATCCAGGTCATTAATAAACAAGCTGAAAAGCTTCCTGTTTTATAGTCTTGTGTCTGCTCGCCCCGCCCCTTTTGTGACGGCATTGTGACATCATCGCTGGTCTATAAAAGTACCCCGGTAGCGTGGGCACGGGCTGGAGCAGGGCGAGTTAGGGTCGGGTGCGGGTCAGGAAAACCCTGACCCGCACATCACTAAGAGGCACCACATTAGCAATTCGCCAGTCTCTCGGCAATATGCCAGACCTCAATGAATCCTGAAAAATTAAGTAAAGAGGTTTGGCAATCACAGAGCTAAGCTCTCTAAGTATCCCGGGATGAATACCATCTGGCCCCAGACCTTTGTTTATCTTAACATGTTCTAGTCTCTTTTGAATTTCCTCATGTGTGAACCATGCATCATTAGTTGTATTACTAGAATTGGGACCATTAAGAAGGAAACATTTAATAACTGGTTCCTCATTTGTGAAGACAGACGAAAAATAAGAATTCAGAATCTGCGCTTTTATTTTGTTTTCATCAACCAGCTGACCCCCCTCTGAAACTAAAGGTCTCACCCCTTCCTGCTTCATTTTTTTACTATTAACATATTTAAAAAATAATTTTGGATTCTTTTTACTGCTTGCTGCAATATCCTTTTCCATATCAATTTTAGCTTGCCTTATAGCTTCTGCATGATTTATTGGCCTCCTTGTACCTTATAAATGATTCGGCTGTACCAGCTAACTTGAAAGCCTTAAAAGCACGTCTTTTCTCATCCACCTCAACACCAACGCTTCTATTGAACCAAAAAGGTTTTGCTTTGCAACGAAGTTCCTTGCTTACAAGTGGAATATTTTGACAAGTAAATTTATTAAGCAGTATTTTAAAGACTTCCCATTTTTGTTCTGTGTTTAACCCTGTGAAAAGCATTTCCCACTTAACATGTTGCAGAGATCACTTTATACTGTCAAAGTTTGCACGTCTGAAATTTAGTGTTTTAGTTACTCCCTTATAGAATTACTTCAAGGTCCAATAGTGAGTTATTCCTAGTGCTGTGAAGCCGCTTGTATCTGCAAGAGTAGCTGGGCTTCATACTCGACACTTATACAATGTGGTTTATAGCATACACCAATAATAATTCTCTTTGTAAACTTTTGCCCAGTCAAAATCTCTACCCAGAGGGATTGTACACCCCCACCAGTGCCAGCTATGGTTATTTCTTTAGCGCATGTTTTTAATTCAGGCTTTACATACAAACACACTCCTCCACCCTTTTTTATCCCTCTGTCCCTCCTAAAAAGGGTGTAATCATTTAAATTCACTATCCAGTCACATGTTTCATCCCACCAGGTCTCAGTGATACCAATTATATCATAATTTTTAGAGCATGCAATTAATTCTAGGTCTCCCATTTTATCTGACAAACTTTGTGCATTTGCCAGCATACAGCGGAGGTTACTACTTTTACTTTTGAAATTTGCATTACTTAGTGGAGAATTATATGTTAAGTTAGTATTATTCTGTTTTCCTTGTAACAGAGGGACCTCCTTAGCTGGTAAACTGTATGCCCCCCTCACTCCTCCCCCATGACCTTTTACTAATCCTACTGCCCCGTCTACTCTAGCTTCCCCATAATTCTTTATCTCACCCGCCCAGTGCTTTACAAATAGAGTTATATATACATATACATACAATAAGACAATGTTCCATACCTCAAAAGCTACCATGAGCTACTTGACAAAGTCAAGCTGAATGTTTTGGAATGGCCCCTAAACATAATTGAAATCTTTGGGTAGATGTTAAACATGAAAGACACAGGCCCAAAAAGATCTCAGAATTAGAAGTGATCTACAAAGAAGAATGAGCAAATATCTCTACAACAAAAATGAACAGATTCTCAGCTAAACACACAAGGCATTGTGATTTGGGGGTTACTAAATCATGACTTACTAGGACAGGGTCCCCAACCTTTTTACCAGTGAGCCACATTCAAGTGTAAAAAAAATTAGAGAGCAACATACGTGTACAAAAAGTTCCTGGGGTGCCAAATATATATTGGCTTTTTGTTGCCCCTATGTGGACTTGCAGCCTAAAGGAGGCTCACTTGGGCAGTACACATAGATTTTATGCAACTGAAGTTTGCCTTTATGCCAGGAATTCAAAAATAAGCACTTTCTTTTGAGATCACTGGGAGCAACAGTCAAGGGGTTGGTGAGCAACATTTTGTTTGTGAGCCATACAAGTGCTCGGGTCCTGGGGTTTTCTGGATAACAGATGTTTCTGTAATTTTGGATCTTCATATATTAAGTGTACCAGAAAATGTAAACATTAAATAAACCCAATTGGTAAGGATTAATTATATATTTTTTGGGGTCAAGTACAAGGTACTGTTTTATTATTACAGAAAATAAGTAAATCATTTTTAAAATTTTGGATTATTTGTATAAAATGCAGTCTATGGGAGATGGTCATTCAGTAATTCGAAGCTTTCTGGATAACAGATTTCTGGATTATGGATCCCATACCTGTACTAGGATGTCTAAACTTTTTCACATGTGACTATTTTCTTCGTAGTGAAATAAAATAAAAGTTTACATTAACGTTTGAAAGTACTACATGTTTTTTTAACCCAATGATTTTTGCAGTAGTCCTGCACTACTTTTACACTTTCACACTACAGAACGAATGAAATATGTCATTTCGCAAGAGGTGCCCAAACTTCTGCCTTCAACTGTAACTTTTCACATGATGTTTTTTTTTTTTTCCAGTAAAGTGAACATATTTATTTTGGCTCTCTTTCTTCATGCTATGTGACTTTGGAAACCCTGCACAAGTAATAAATAAAGTTAATTCCTATTGAAATCACTTCCAGAAACATCCATTTATAATATATGGATGATAAGTATACACCTATGAATAATTTATCTCTAAAATGGCAACATATTGTGCAGAGTGGCACAACTGACAAGCAATTATACAAAGACTTCCGATAGTACAAATTAAGCACATTAATAAACATACAGAAAGCGATGATGTCCCATTCAGTGGGCTGCATAATGCACACAAAATATTCTATTGTTCTGAATAATTAATTAAGATTTGTTCACATTTGCTACCCTGCACTGATATGTTGTAAAGATACATTTATAGAAAATAAATGTCTGTGACATTTGTCCCTAGAAGTAAATATATTTATGGTATCTTTCCTTGGTTTTAAACTACATTATACAGTGCTCTTAACCACAAGATGAAGAAAAAATATCTCAGAAACCTGTTTTTATATTTTTAAAAAAACTCCTTGCGGTTGCCATTCTATGAATTTTAGCTCAGATTTACTCAGATGCTTAGTTAAAATCCCTTCTTTACATACTTATTACATACTGAAAATGATTTGTGAATCTCAAGCTGTGCCGACCTCTTTATGACACCATTAGAAATTCAAATAAGCAGCAGATCTGACTGCCTGAATGTAGCCTCAAATTGCACATTGCAAGTGCCTCTGACTGTTAAAAGGAAAACAATTTTATAGCAGCCAGCTCACACTATAAATTGCAGGACATAAAGATTTGCAATGGGTCTTGGTCTAAATTGAAATCCATGTTTGTTAAATTGAAAATTGTATAACAGAAAAACAAGTTATTTTTTTTAGAATGAATTGTGAGTTATCTCTACCATTTTAAAAAGAAAAAAATAACATTTCAGAACAAAATATTTACAGCTTTATCCCAATTGTTTAAAGCACAAGAACTGTTCTTCTGGTTTCTAACTTGAAAAGAACTTTATTAAAATAAACAAAATGTAATAAAGACCATACTTGGTGGTCCAGTGGTGCGGCAGGGACGCCTGCCGCGCCATCGGCTGCTACTTAGGGCACACGCTCGCGTCTCATTGGTTATATTGACGCTGGCGTGATGACGCACATCGGCCAATGACGCGATTGGCATGATGACACGCATTGGTGCGAGTTTGAAATGGCTATTTAAGGGAGCTCATTTATTCTTTCATTTGTTCCTGGTGCTATTGGAGCTTTGTGCTATTCTGTTTTGAACCTGTTTGATTCCTGTTGTGACCCCTACTTGGCTTTTGACTATTCTGACCTCTGGATCCTGACCCTTGCCTGTATACCGACTACCTCATCTGCTAAATCCCTTCTGATTGATCTTCCAGTTTGACCCTTGCCTGCCTGACTTTGCTTATTCTCTGCCTGCCTCGACCCTGACTGTCCTGACTACAATTCTGTCTTACACTTTGTATCATGACTTTCTGCCCAAAAGACTTTGTTTACAGTTGTGCACCTTCGCTTGTTTAGAACCTTTCGCCTTGCACCTCTCGTTATAAGATCTGGCGGCATCTGAGTAGCTGAGGGCTCCTCCCGAGGCCAAAGGCGGCTGTTACAGGCAGAAGCATGAGCCGAGACAAGCGTGCTTGGCATTGGTTCTAGATTCAGGGTGCCAACCGTTACACAAAAAAGCCCTATATATTTATTGCATACTGGTAAGTTTGTATGTGTTACACTTTTGATCTAAAAATGGATCAGGCATTTTCAAAGTTATTCTTCTACTGAAAAAGTTATTCTGGGAAATGTAGTTTCAGCAGCTACAGAGGTGTAGAGGCCCGATACTGAAGGTTGCAAACGTCAGTGTCTCTTTTAAGCCTGTTTTCATCAGTTGTTATTTTATACATGCTGAAAAAGAATATTTCAATAAAACCTGCCACTCATTGATCGCTTGTTTTGTATATACTGAAGCATCTCCTTATTTTTACTTCTTCAGTTGTGCTATACTTAAATATGCTCTTAACACCTCAACTGATTTTTTTGGTGCCCTCACCCAACTCATTAACAAGATTTAGTTAAAAAAAAAACTAGTTTCAGTTAATGTATTTATGAGATGGGAATTATTTAGAAAAATAACAAGCCTTAAAACATTTTTTATACTAGCTTATTCAGACTAGAGAACTGTTCAAAATTATCAAAAAAAAAGTAGGAGGATTATGAATCAGTAGCAGAGTTTACAGGAAGGAGGCTGACAGGGCAAGGAAGGGCAGGATTTGACAACAGGGGGAGGAGTTACTTCGGGTAAGAGGAAGCAGAGTACTGCAGCAACTCAACGATCATCCATGTGAACTCCACCCACCTATTTCTGCATAACTGTTTAAATGTAAATTTTTCATGGTTCCAAATTTCTTGACACAGCTGATGATAGAATGCTTGCTGTTTGGCGTAATAATCACTGGACATAGACCTCCAAATAGCTGACCGGCATTTATATAGGCCTAATGTGGTCAGGGTTCCTGCAAGGTGGTTGCCTGGTTTCACTTGCCAGTCTGATTCCCTTGGTATTGGGTGGCTGAATGTCAGGTAGCCCAGGAAGGTACACGGGGAAATTTGGCAAGCATTCCTTAAAGGTGTACTGTTATGATAGGAACTTACCCTGGTGGTCTAGTAGCCTCTGGTGGAGACGCCTGCCAGGTGTGTCCTCTTCTGTCTAGTGCCGGTTCTCCTATGGCGCGAGCGGCTGCACGCTTCCGGATTCATGCGCTGGAGTGATGACATCATCGCGCTTGGCGCAAAATCAGTCAGTATTTGAAGGGATTTCAGTGTTTAGCACATTGCCTGTTGTTAGGTTCTATTTGGTAGTTCCTAGGTGCTTTATTCTACGTGATTCCTGTTTGCCCTTGCCTGCTAACTGACTATTCTGAGCTCTGTATCCTGACCCTTGCCTGCCTGATTATTCTGACCTCTCCAAGCTGAACCTTGCCTGCCTGACTATTCTACACTCTCCAATCCTGATCCTGGCCTGTCTGACAATTCCTTGAACTCTGCCTGCACTGACCTGGCCTGTCTGACTATTCTCTACTATGCTTGTGCTGACATGACCTGCCTGTTCCATGCTGTGTTATCTGGCCTGTCTTCCAAGTTGTGTTGTCTTCCATTCCAGTAGCCTTGGTAAATGGTCGTGCCCCTTTGCTTGTCCAGAACATTTGGCTTTGCTCCTCTCTTAATAAGACCTGGTGGCATCCAATTAGCTGAGGGCTCCTCCCATGGTGAAAGGCGGCTTTTAGAGGCAGAAGCAAGAGCCGAGACCAGGGAGCTTAGCACTGGTTCTGGATTTAGAGTGCTGACAGGTACTTTGGACATGTATGTAAAGATGTCCATTGTAAGTTAACATTTACATGTAGTAGTCATTGGGAGTGATTTTTTCAATAAAATTTTTCGAGTTTTACTAAATCTTTTTTGAGTTTGTAAATTCACAAATTCAAAGTTTCACTTTTTCCCTGCAATTGTATTCAATCAAGTTTTATATTTTGATTTTTTTAATAATGAAGGGAACAAAAAGTTTTTTGAAGTAAAAGAAAACCTCTAAAATTATACAAATTTCATTTTGAGAAAAAGGCCTGTAATAGGTGATACTCTAACAGTGAAATCACTTACAGTATGGTTACAAGTGTTATTTAACATTCTAATGGACTTATGCCTGCTTTGAGCCAAGATCAGGCCATAGCAAGTGCCTGGAAAAAGGAATTCTGGAAAATTCACAAATTATTTATATTTGAAATCAATAACAGGTATACCAAGCTCTACAGGGTAATACAGATAGAGTGTTGTACAAACACACATTTTGAGTAAATAACATTTTTCAACAGTTTATAACAGGAATTCTTCTGGTTTTAATTTCCATTTCTAGCTAAGTTTCTCCCTGTAATGCTTATCATAAAGGGGAGGACAGTGCCTACCTAACCATGCATGTTTGTTTTACCCTCTGTTTAACACAGATGATTAGTTAGTATAAAGGGGCGGACAATTGCTTCCCAAATTTGCATATTTCTTTTAACCCCAGTTGAACAAAATAATTGAGTCAATTCTAAACTCAGATGCAGCGAAGCATAGATTTATAGCCTGGAGGCCTGGATTTGGACAATCCTATCCTATGTCATTATGCCCAAGATGTATTTTAGCTATTGTGTAATTAAAGCACACATGAATAATTTAAATCAAACTGGTTAAACAATGGTATTGTGAAGCTGACTTATTATAATCCATTTAGTCTGTCTGTCAACCTATTAAAGATAGCTATAGACATATTTATGCTAAATAAGGGCAATAGGTGAAAAACATAAAACAAGGGGTTCAGTTTATTTCCTTGAGGAGATTTAGTCATTAAATGGATCTTTGCTTTTATTTTATGACCTTAAGCTATAGTACTTAGTACAATACAATCTAATGATGAGTTTTACAGCAACAAAAGTTGTTATAGAAAGATGTTGACTTGTATTGTAAGTATTAAGATAAAGGGCTGCTGTTCCATTTAGACAACCAACTCCAATACAAACACACCACAATTTATAAGGAAAAACAATAAACCAAGCTAATTGATGGACTAATTCATTGTATGTATGGGGTCAAAGACAGATCATGCAGCGTAAAGGCTCTTCTCCATTTCAATGACTATTTCAATAACATATTACATTTTTTATTTTAAATGTACATAAGCTTGATCCACAAGATTTTCTTAAACAGTATGAACATTCATAAATGAGAGCAAGAGAAAAGCAAAACAGGGGAGTACAGAGGAAAAAGTATTGACAATTTTTAGTATTACATGTAGTATTACAATGTTTTCCTTCATAGACTAGGCTTACAAACTACAATAATGGAGAGTGCTTGACACATAAATGTATTATTATCATTGTTATCATTAATTATTATTGATGATAATAATAATAATAATAATGAACAATAATAATAAAGTCTTGTCTCCATTTCTGTAATTTGGAAGTTTGTGTGAGCAGGCACAACTAATCATATTATTTCATTAATTTACTCTTTTTTGTCAATTTCGTGTAAGACCCCTGTTTATTATAATATTAAGGGTATTATAACAGTATTTAACTTGCTGGCACTAGATATATATATATACTGATAATGCCATGAAATTGCTTTGGGCTAGATTGAGGTCTTCATAGAACTCAACTGATCCATTTGGTCTGCAGATAAAAAGAAATGTAGCTACGGCTGTGCACAGCAGAATACATCAAAAACCAACCTAACTTAATAAATCAGCAACATATACTTGTTCATAAAGAGATTCTTTTCTACATTTTTAGTTTTTCCTGTTTGATCCCTTGTCAATGTCAAATATCTTCATTGACACTTCTGATGTTTAAGAAATCACACACTGAACCTCTCACAAACAGTGTGTTTAGGATTTAAATATAACCTGAGCTCAGCAGCATTTTTTATGGAATACACAATAAATTTCAATAAAATATTATTCCCCGAAGGGTTGCTGCATGGTATGTACTGTATGATCTACACGTCTTGCTACTTAAACATCTGCCAGAAAGCAGTCTGTGTTTGAGGGGCTGATAACATTATTTCTAATCATGTGGGGTATAATGCATGCAACATTAAACATGATGAGATTGTAAAACAAAACAAATATTGTGGTCACAGACTGTGAATTCTATTTTGCATTACATTTTTATATAATATTAAAAGACAAATTTTAAAGATCTATAGTTCTTATATCAGTCACAAATACATGAAAGAGAAAATGCAGTTTAATCTCTCATGGAGATAGTCTAACATTATTGTCCACAATTAACTTTCATATACAGATATGGGACCTGCTATGCAGAATGCTTGGGACCTCGGATTTTTCAGATAAGGAGTCTTTCCATAATTTGGACCTCCATACTTTGTCTTCTAAAAAAAGCTTTTAAACATTAACTAAACCCAACAGCATTGTTTCGCCTCCAATAAGGATATTAAAATTATATTTTAGTGTGGATCAACTATAAAGTACTGTTTTATTATTACAGAGAAGAAGGAAATCATTTTTAAGAATTTGGATTATTTGGATAAAATTGAGTCTATGGGAGATGGTCTTCCTGTAATTTGGAGCTGTCTGGATAATGTTTTTTTCCGGATTACGGATCCTATACCTGTACTCAAAACTATCTGTTCTGCAAATCAAAGGGCAGCCTTAAACAGCACATGAGATGCACACAGATTATAACAATGATCATTTCCTGTTGTGAAATCTTCCAAAACCATTTCATAATGTCATAGATTTCATTTTTTACATATTGTCCATTTCTTAGGGCCTGTTTTTTTTTTTTCTTTGATCACAGGGTGTTTTTTGTTCCCATTCACATTTTCTAAACAAAAATGTAAAAAACTGAAAAATTAAAAATTCACCATCTAAATCTTTACAAAACATGGGTTTAGAAATTACAGCAAGAAATTGCTTTCAACAAAGGGATTTTTCCTGTAATATCATGCTAATAGTGGCAAAACATATTCCTAAAAGTTAGTAAACTAATCCCTTAGTTGTGAGATGACAACATTCTTGCATTTGTTCATTTGCATGTTAATATCATCATACAGGGTAGTACTGGGCCGATGGGACACTGGGAAAAAACCCGGTGGGACTCTGCCATTCCAGGCCTGCTTGCTGGCTGTCCCATAAAGAACTGCCGCTGCACCGCAATCATGCATGTGCTCTGTGGTAGTTGGCTTTGGAAGTGGGGAGGCAGCCTCCAGGGACTTTGATTTGCAGCCCCGATGGGCCCTCAATGCTCCAGTCCAACCCTGTCATCATACATTTAATAAACATGGCTCTACTTCACCCAACTCTGCCATTTGAACTTACCAGAGGAAATTCTACCCCAATAGTGTTGAAAATATAATCCATTGACTTGTAAAATTTAAAAGGGCTCATTTTAGATGCAAAATTGAACATGCACCATTGCTATTCCCAAAGGTACTTGCCACTTTTGGCCACTGTCTAGTCTAGTTCAGAATGACATGGTGCTGATATATTAAAATTCAGATTCAAATTATTCTGAAATGTGAGATTTTTGCCTTAAAACTTATGCCCTTAAAGCATTCGAATTAGAGGTTCTACAACTTGAATTTTCAAGATGTATTAAGCACAAAAAAACTCAGCATCTAGAAACTAGTGAGTTCATGTAGAATTCAATGGGATTTTGGTGATTTCATAATTGAAAATAATGAGGAGAATGCACCTGAGCTGTGTTTTTTTCCACATTTTTATGCAACCAAGTTTTCGAAATATGAGTTTTAAATAAATGAGCACGACTTTGATGAGTTTTCGATTCTGGTTGAATTATAAACGAAACCACAAATTCAATTATACATCATACATCAAGTTATTTCCAATAGCTCTTTTGTAGTAGTCATGGCCACCTTTAGTAAGGTCCAACTACATATTTCCTTAATTATTGTACAGTCCAGGCTCCCACAATTACCTAATTTAAAGAAATATTTTTATAGACTCTTCTTATTAAACCTCTTTATACTGTTCCCTAGTTGTAAAAAAAGATATATCCAATATACTCATTAAAAAAATTGTACAATTTAAAAAAAGAGCTGAATGTGTGCAGTCCTATTCCCCTTCACTTTACTCCTTCTGTTTGCTGCAGACACAGTTCTCTAGATGGTTGCCGGCTGCTGAGCAGTGACACTTTTGCATTTTTAAATGGTAGGGAAGCATTTTTCAGGATTATTTTAAGTTTTATTTGTCTAACATGGCTTAACGTTGCCACTCTTTGCTAATCTCAGTGTGGAACAACCCCCTGCACCTTCCTCCCCAGCCATGTAAAACTCTGGCAGCACTGCTCTTTTCACTGCTTGGTTCAGGTTCAGGCTGAAAGTCAAGGGCATGTGGCAGACAAACAGATCAGGGACAGGCCAAAGGTCAGGATAAGCAGAATACATGCAAGGTCAAAAAACAAGCTGAGGTCAAAACTGGAAGATCAATATCAGAGGGAACAGGGACCAGATAGGAACAGAGCAGGAACAAGGCAGGAATAAGACAAGATCACCAGAAGATTCAGGAAAATTTGCTCATCTCTACTAAGAATCTCTTGAAACTTGAAGCTATTGTTTACAGAATATAAACGTTATTAGAATGGAGAAGTTGTGTAATGTATCATCTAAAGAGAACAGTGTAATTAAGAAATCTCTTTACCACATAAAAAAACTTAATATACTAAAGTGAAACAGTGTGTGAAGATTAAAAACATTCCCACAAAGTGTGAGAACGCATGCTTGCGTCCTGTCCGGCGCAGGCGCGGACGCGCTAATGCGCGTCGGCGTCTGACGCGGGACGCCGGCGACGGTCGCGGACGCGGAGGCGTCGACGGCGGTCGCGGGCGCAAGGACGTAGGCGGAAACGACTGTGACGGACGTACTGGCGTCAGCTCCGCGACGTCAGCGCAATGACGCCAGTTTGGCGCCAAAAGCCCTGTATTTAAACCCTGACCAGATTAACATGCATTGCCTGGTTATTAGGTTATTTGACTGAAACCCTAGCGACTCTGAACTGTGGATTCCTGATTATTGACCCTTGCCTGAACCCGGACTTTGATTACTGCCGCCTGTCTCGACCTTCTTGCCTGTTTACCGATTACGAATATTGCTGCCTGCCTTTGACCTTGGATCTCCTGACTACGCCTTTTGCCTAATCCCTTGTACTTCGCTGAACGTCTCATTGGCTACTCTCCACAACCCTGCTCCCTGTTCCACTCCAGGTGGGTAGCGGTTGTGTGAAGCGCTTGTGGGTTCATTATCTTCTGCTCCAACCTCTTCTACGTCTGGATTATACTGGTAAGTCCTGACAGTATAACCAGGCCAAAGATGGATCCAGCTGAAGGGGCGTCCCCGTTTGCAGTCCTGACGCAACAGTTATCTTCCCTTACGCAAGCTGTCCAGGAGCTGCAAAGTGGCTATGCTCAGTTACAGGAGCACGTAAGGACCCAACCACCGGTTGCTCTTCCTTCCACGGCCGCAGCAACTCCTCCGGTTCCAGCGGAAGTCCAGGTGATAACCTCTGAGATTTCGGAACCTAAGGTGGCTTTTCCGGAGAAGTTTGCGGGTGACCGAAAGTTGTTCCGGAATTTTAGGAGCTGTTGTAAGCTACTGTTTACTCTCAAGCCTCATACCTATCCCTCTGAGCAGACCCGGGTAGGGGTGATTATCTCTTTTCTGACGGGAGAACCACAGACGTGGGCTTTTCGTCTTATGGATCACCACAGTCCTGCATTGGCCACAGTAGACTCCTTCTTTGAAGCCATGGCAGTTCTTTTTGACGATCCGCACAGAGCCACTACTGCTGAAGCCGCCCTGCGTGCCTTGAAGCAAGGTAGCCGCCCAGCAGAAGACTACACTCTAGAATTCCGGCAATGGGCAGATGACACGGAGTGGAATCCGGCTGCCCTTAAGAACCAGTATCGCTTCGGCCTTTCGCCTGAACTAAAAAATGAATTGGCCCGTACTGGCATTCCCGACAGTCTGGAAAACCTTATTTGCCTGGCCATCCAACTCGATCGGAGGCTCAGGGAGCGCAGAGAGGAAGAAGAAGCTGAGAAAGCAGGTCTTCCACCGCAGTCTTGGATGTTACCAACCGCTCCACCTCCTATCCGAATGCCTTCCACTGTTCCTCCAGCTGTTCCGCCACCCGTCTTCAGTACAGCCCCAGAGCCGATGCAGATTGGAGCCATTAAATCTGCGTTAACTCCAGAGGAACGGATCAGACGTCGCAGACTCAATCTCTGCCTTTACTGTGGACAAGCAGGTCACTTGCTTCGGGGGTGTCCGATTCGTCCAACGGGTAAGAGGATCTTCAAAAGAGACTTTTCCAGTTGCCATGCTCCCGTGCCTCTTCTGACTGTCTCTTTGTCGTTGCAGTGGGGAGACAAACGGGTAGAGCTTCAAGCAATTCTTGATTCTGGGGCCAGCGGGTGTTTCCTGGACAATAAAGTGGTGCTGCAGTTCCAGATCCCACTCCAGTCCAAAAAGAATCCCATAGCCCTCCGTGTGGCAGATGGTTCCCTGATTACTTTGGGCCCTGTGGTGCAAGAGACCGTCTCACTTTTTGTTGTATTAAATAAAGGGCATGCTGAAGTCATGAACTTTGATGTAGTTTCTTCACCTCTATTTCCCGTTATTTTGGGTCTACCCTGGTTGCAGAAACACAACCCGTCCATCAACTGGACTACCGGTGAAGTGAACTTTCTCTCAAATTTTTGTTCTTCCCAATGCATTTTCTCTTTCAATAGAGTCTGTTCTTTGTCTCCTGCTTCCGAAATTCACAATCTTCTTCCTCAAGCTTACTGGGAATTCACGGACGTTTTCAATAAGAAGGGGGCAGATAAGTTGCCTCCTCATCGTATTTATGATTGTCCTATTAACCTCCTTCCAGGGGCCCAGATTCCTTTTGGACGAGTTTATCCGTTGTCCGAGTCTGAACTATCGGAACTACGTTCTTACTTAGATGAAAATTTAGCCAAGGGCTTTATTCGACAATCTTCTTCCCCAGCAGGGGCTGGGATCTTCTTTGTTGAAAAAAAGGACCATTCCTTAAGGCCGTGTATTGATTACCGGGATCTGAACAAGATTACTGTTAAGAATCGTTATCCACTCCCTCTTATTCCTGAACTTTTTCAACGTTTGGCGGAGGCTAAGATCTTTTCTAAACTGGATCTCCGTGGCGCATACAATCTCGTCAGAATAAGAGAAGGTGATGAGTGGAAGACGGCTTTTCGTACACGTTATGGGCATTTTGAATACCTAGTCATGCCCTTTGGTCTTTGCAACGCCCCTGCAACGTTTCAACATTTTGTCAATGATGTTTTCAGAGACTTCTTATACATATTCGTTATTATATATTTGGATGATATCCTTGTTTTTTCTAATTCCTTGGAGGAACACAGATCACATTTAAAGAAGGTGCTGGCTCGTCTTCGTATTCATCAGCTTTATGCCAAGATTGAGAAATGCATCTTTGAACAAACATCTGTGGACTTTTTAGGTTTTCTCCTTTCTCCGCAGGGAATTCAGATGGACTCCAGGAAGATCTCCGCAATTCTTGATTGGCCAATTCCTTCTTCCAAGAAAGCTGTCCAACGTTTTATTGGTTTTGCCAATTTTTACAGGAAATTTATAAAGAATTTTTCCCAAGTTATTCTTCCAATCACTGAGTTGACTCGTAACAATCAAAAGTTTTGTTGGTCACCACAAGCTCAGGCGGCCTTTGAGAAATTGAAGGCACTCTTCAGTTCAGGCCCAATTCTTCATCATCCTGACGTTTCCCTTCCTTTCATCCTGGAAGTTGACGCTTCAGAGCTTGCGGTGGGTGCTGTGTTATCACAAAGAGCTGGGTTTCAGGAGGATCTGCATCCCGTTGCTTTTTTTTCCCGTAAACTGGCCAAGAGCGAATGTAACTATGATGTTGCTGATCGTGAACTGCTTGCCATCAAGTTAGCACTTGAAGAGTGGAGGTATCTCCTTGAAGGATCTAAACATCCAATCCTCATCTTTACGGATCATAGGAATCTAGAGTACTTACGTTCGGCCAAGAGGTTGAGACCCAGACAAGCAAGGTGGGCTTTATTCTTTATGAGATTCAATTTTCATCTTACATATCGACCTGGGTCTAAGAATGTTAAAGCAGATGCCTTGTCCCGTATGTTTTCTTCTGAAGACGAGCCGTCCTTGGTTCCAGAAACAATTTTAAACTCTAATAATTTTCTTCTGCTACAGTCTACCCTGGTTGATGGAATTAAAAACGCTTCCTCAAATCTCTCTGAACCATCGTTAGTTTCCAAGGAGGGTCTTCTTCTTCATCAAGGTAAAATTTTTGTTCCTGAACCTATGCGCTTAGAGGTCCTCAAGAATGTTCATGATTCAAAATTGGCAGGTCATCCAGGTATCAAGAAAACTATTATCCTGGCTAAGAGACTATTTTGGTGGCCTGGGTTGGCTAAGGACTGTTTTCAATTTGTTTCGTCTTGTGAAGTCTGCTCTAGGTCCAAGGACTCTCATTCTCGGCCTATTGGTCTTCTTCAACCTCTGCCGGTGCCTTCTCGTCCATGGGGCTCGGTTTCTTTGGATTTCATTTCTGAGTTGCCGTTGTCTTGTGATTGTTCCACGATTGTCGTTTTTGTGGACCGCTTAACAAAGATGGCTCATTTCAAGTCGTTACCCAGACTTCCTTCTGCTTCTGAGACTGCTGATACCTTCATTAAGGAAGTGGTAAGGCTCCATGGTCTTCCAGATGAGGTGGTGTCGGATCGAGGACCACAATTCACTTCTCAGTTTTGGAGATCGTTGTGTGGAGCTCTCAAGATTTCGGTGTCCCTTTCCTCTGCCTTTCATCCCCAGTCCAATGGTCAGACCGAACGAACCAATCAGACTCTCGAGCAATATCTGAGATGTTATTCTTCTTACCTCCAAGATGACTGGGTGAATCTGCTTCCCTTAGCCGAGTTCGCCTATAATAATTCCCATCATTCTTCAATCAATCAGTCCCCCTTCTTCGCAAACTATGGTTTTCATCCAGTAACTTTTCCCTCTGCCATTGTGTCTGACATTTTAGTTCCTGCTGTCAAAGACCGATTAACCTTCTTATCCGATAATTTTCAAAAGATCCAGGAAAACATGAAGCAGGCCCAACAAAATTTCAAGATGTATGCCGATCGGAGACGGAGAGGGGATCCAGAGTTCAAGGTGGGTGACCGTGTTTGGTTATCAACTGTTAACCTTAAGCTTTCTTGTCCCAGTAGGAAGTTGGGTCAGCGTTTCCTGGGTCCCTTCCCTATTATTCGCCAAGTCAATTCTGTGGCCTTTCAACTCAAACTTCCAGCTTCCTGGCACATCCATCCAGTGTTTCATGCTGCTCTTCTAAAACCAGCCTCAACATTCCATTTCCCTGGGCGTTCGACTCCTCCTCCGCTACCTGTGGTGGTCAACGGACAGGAAGAATTTGAGGTTGAGGAGATCCTGGATTCCAGACTAAGAGGCAAGCGGCTCCAGTACCTGGTGAGATGGAAAGGTTACGGTCCGGAAGAAAATTCCTGGGAACCAACGTCGAATATCCACGCTCCCGAGTTGCTGGAAAAATTTCATAGAACTCATCCTGGTAAGCCTTCTGGTGGTCGCGTCCTGAGGCCGCTCCTTGATGGGGGGCAATGTGAGAACGCATGCTTGCGTCCTGTCCGGCGCAGGCGCGGACGCGCTAATGCGCGTCGGCGTCTGACGCGGGACGCCGGCGACGGTCGCGGACACGGAGGCGTCGGCGGCGGTCGCGGGCGCAAGGACGTAGGCGGAAACGCCTGTGACGGACGTACTGGCGTCAGCTCCGCGACGTCAGCGCAATGACGCCAGTTTGGCGCCAAAAGCCCTGTATTTAAACCCTGACCAGATTAACATGCATTGCCTGGTTATTAGGTTATTTGACTGAAACCCTAGCGACTCTGAACTTTGGATTCCTGATTATTGACCCTTGCCTGAACCCGGACTTTGATTACTGCCGCCTGTCTCGACCTTCTTGCCTGTTTACCGATTACGAATATTGCTGCCTGCCTTTGACCTTGGATCTCCTGACTACGCCTTTTGCCTAATCCCTTGTACTTCGCTGAACGTCTCATTGGCTACTCTCCACAACCCTGCTCCCTGTTCCACTCCAGGTGGGTAGCGGTTGTGTGAGGCGCTTGTGGGTTCATTATCTTCTGCTCCAACCTCTTCTACGTCTGGATTATACTGGTAAGTCCTGACACAAAGTCTTTTTTTCCTACCAGGAGAATCTTTGTGTCTCTTATATTGGGTCACAATGTAGGCCGCCCTAAATGAATGTGCATGAAAGAGCACCTCATGGTACACCAGAAGCCTGCTCAAGGTAGTTTTTTAGAACAGGGATTATTTGCAGTGACCACTGCTCCAAGCAGCAGATATGCCAAAAAACACAACCAGTGCAAGCTGTAGAGAGGGGCGAATGCAAAGAGATGGCATCCTAAGGGGTGCAATACAGGTATGTAAATGTCCTTCATTTGTTAAGAATGTATTTAAAACACTATAGTAGTGATGAGCAAATTTTTTCGACAGCCACGGATTCGCTGCAAGTCTGCAACAAAAAAGTCACAGAGAAAAAAAACACCCATTGACTTCAATGCATTTCTCAAATTTTTCAGTTTCTCTCATTTTTTTAGCAGTCGCAAATTTTCTGCCAAGCATAACAGGACAGATTTGCTTATCACTACACTATAGAATATATGTTCTAAAAATCCTTAATGAAAAAGTAGTGTGCCTGTTTCATGACAATGAACATAATGGCTCTTGAATGTTCAGTTTTCATATAAAAACTTTTAATTTTCCATAGCAAGATAGCTTAAATGTAAACACAAACAGGCACACACAGAGCAGGTGTTGGCAATGGATACATACAAAGACCCATTTGTGTCGGGAATGAACAAGACTACAAGTACTACCCAAGAGGGGATATTTACAGATGGACAGGAGACATTTCATTCTGTACCTTGTCAAGAAACTCTGATTGCCACATTAATTTCCTACTAGGGCTTTTGAAATTTGAACAGCTGCCCCTTTGGTAGTTCATAAGAGAACAATGCTCTGCTGACCTCCCTGTAAGACAGGTCCATTAATCACTGTTAAGAGAATGAATCCATACTGCAGATTTCATCGGATAAAGGAAGCAACCATAGATATAGCTTAAGAGAAAAATACAAGAAAAAAAAGGAGTAGAAAAGCGAATGACCTTGAAAATCTAAAGGATAATTTTGTATATCCTCTAGAGATTAAATGGAAGCCCTGAGTTTCTTCGTAGCTTTAAAAAAAAAAGTAATAAGAAAGGATGCATATTTCAGAATGTATTGTGTTTTCTTAAAAGATAAGAGACAATGAAGAACCTCAATGGCCAATTAAATGTTAGGTTTCAAGGCAGAGATATTGTGACACTGCTTTATTTTGGTTTAGTGAATGCCCACATTCACTAGGTAACGGTAACTAGAGCATTACTAGGAAAATGTGAGTAACAAATAATTCTAAAATAACTACATCTTCAAACTTACATTAGGTAGACCTGTCAAAATAAGATACAGTGGGTAATTTAGTGGTAAAACCTTATC
Organism: Xenopus petersii; assembly: GCA_038501925.1. Taxonomy (NCBI): domain Eukaryota; kingdom Metazoa; phylum Chordata; class Amphibia; order Anura; family Pipidae; genus Xenopus; species Xenopus petersii. Next base: position 23,842,538 of record CM076680.1, on the reverse strand, counting down.
ATAAGTTCATAGTTGAAGAGACGAGTCGACGATCATAACATGGGACTGTAACAGTTCCTGGAACACTTTCATCAAGGTCAATGCCAATTTAACCAAATTATGTATCTATATTTGCATTTATATGGGCAGGGCTACCTTTTGTATAATTTTCTTATCAAGAATAAGAATTGCAATTCTGTTTTTATATGTCTACAAATTAAAGGCATTTGTGGATCCTTGAGCGATACTGTAGGTACTGTTGCAAATAAATTTTTGCCATTTTGTGACATCCTAGCCCTTAAAATATGCTCTGCTATTGCATTTTTATGTTTGATTTCACAATGGTATTTTGAGAAATTTATTTCTACAGTACCTACTAATTGTTGTTCTCCCCGTGTTTTCCGTAGCCATGTCAGATACTTCACATGTGCTAATATTAAACAAGTAGGGGCATACAAGCACAAAATACTCCACAACGGCCACCAAAAATATAGTGTTTATTGTAGATTCATTTATAAAAGGATCAGTATCTCTATTGACCCTACACGTTTCCTGCCCCTAGGGCACTTAATCATGGGCCAATCAAGATACTGTTCCTTTTTTAAAATGAATCTACAATAAACAATGTCTTTTTTATGCTATTTTTGGTGGCCCTTGTGGAGGTTTTTCCGAGTGCCTGGATGTCCCCTACTTGTTTTGCTATTGTTTATCTGCTCCCTAAGCTGAGGCTCTAGGGCTGATGCACCTGAACCACCTGTTCTAAGTGGTGTGTGATTCATACATTGTGTCCTGTACGCTAATTTTTCTCATTTCTTTGCTACTACATTTGCGCTACCAACCGAGGTCATGCACTTGAATTTTATGGGTGCATAGGTTTCTCAGTTTGAACTTCCACTAATATCCTACAAAATCAGTTTAGGAAAGAATAATGTAGCATGTGATAATTAACTAATTATCCAATTAATTATCTACAGTGTGTAACTGCAATATTTATGTCTCAAACATGTAAATATCCTCATTTAAAGATATTGATTTATTCATATAGCATCAAGAACATCATGCATTTTCTTGTTATTTTAGGGATGACAAATTTGCAGGTAATTTTACAGTTTCAACAGTTAGCATATGATCATGTTCAGCTAAAACTTTTGACAATAAGGTAAGGTATATTTTATCCAGAAATAAAAATCTTTATGACAACTGGAAATCTAACTTGTTATAAGTCTCCTAAATTTCAATTTTTTTGTAACAAATCAAGGGACATCCTAACAAGTGACTTGTAAATCGTAATCCTCCAGTTTAAAGGAACTGTAACAACAAAAAGTTAGAGTGTAATTAAAGTAATGAAAATATAATGTACTAATTGTGCTGCACTGGTTCAACTGGTGTGTTTGCCTCAGAAACTCTACTATAGTTTATATAAACAAGCTGCTGTGTAGCCATATGGGCAGCCATTCAAGCTGGAAAAGGAGAAAAGGCACAGGATACACAGAACATACTGTAACAGATTCTTCAGAATTGCATTCTTTAGATCTATTACAGTATCTATTGTTTATCCTGTGCTTGAATGGCTACCCCCATGGCTACACAGCAGCTTTTTTATATAAACTATAGTAGTGTTTTCAATGCAAATATGCCAGTTTTACTAGTGCAGGGCAACAGTACAATATATTGTCATTTCTTTAAACCACTTTACTTTTTTGGTGCTACTGTTCCTTTAACGCTATATCCTATTATAATGGTCTGTATGTTTTTCAACAGACCTTCAAACATTGGACCTTGGTAGGTTTTGGCAACGGATTATTTTCTTTCGCCTACCTTGGTGCATTCAGCACAGGTGCCATTGTGCCCCTGCAAGTGCACCAGAATCATTAAACTCAAGCTTAAACATTAGTATTGTAGCATGATGCCCAATCCTCTGCTACTGCATCATGTCATCATTGCAACAAGGACACAATGTTATGGTGATCAATGCAGTTTTAAAAACCTTGCATTGCCCCTGGTGCCTTGACCATGTGCTGATCTTAATGTCTGAGTTCCTGGGTGCATTTCTGTTCTCCTGTAATACTGTTTCTCCTGTTTACTATTTACGTAGCTTTGATGTCTGACTTGACTTGAGCCTGACTATTAATGATGTTTTTCAACTAAACTCATGCGTACCTCACTATTGGACTTCAGTCCCCAGTTTCTTACCTCTTTTCTTGGTCCTGGTGCCCCTAACATCTTTGCAGGAACAACATACATACTATATATCAGATTACTAAATAATATTACTTTGTATAAAGACTATTTAATAGCTAACTGTAAAAAGAAAAATATATACTTTGTATGTACATATTATATATAATCAAGCTTTGTGGTTACATAAGCAGTCTAATAAAATGGTTAAATCCCCCTTCTAGTCGGTCACAATCCAGCAGATCATTGCAAGATTAACAGGATAAATCACTGCAGTAAACAAGATTAGAGAGATTATCAAATTAAAGGAAACATCATCATAACAGTTTAAAAACATATTTTATCATTTAGAGGTTTATTATTATTATTATTGTTATTAATAATAATAATAATAATAGCATGCATGCGTGCCAACATATTCCAGAGCACTGTAACATAAATGTGTTTATACACAAAACATACAGAATTATGTACATAGCAATCAGTAACCGATACAAAAGGTGAAGAGGTCCCATGTCAAAAAGAGCTTACAATCTAGAAGAAGAAGGTGTTGAGACACAAGATGTTGGAGTGGGCAAGATCAGAATAAGCAAGGTGATAGGTGAAGCATATGGTATTGCATTTAGTAGCTAACTAGATGAGAATATGTTTCTCTAAATAAATGTGTTAAAAGTCTGGGAGAAAGTTGGATAGACTGTGGAATTCCAGAGAAGGGGGTGCAGATCTTGAAGTCTTGAATGAGAGCGTGTGAGGTGGTAATGAGGGAAGAGTTGAGGAGGAGGTCACTAGAGCGTATTCAGCGGTTGGGTGAGTATCTAGTGTATTAAAATCTGTAAAGTTTTCATAAGTCTAACGTACTTTATATATACTTTATATATACTCACTGGTGCAGTAACCTACAGCTAGGGATAAAATACAGGTAGTTTATAAAAGCAAAAATGTATGTATGTGTATATGCACTTTATTTGTAATGTGCTGTAGTGTTGTACCCTATATAAACAATTACAATATATAAAAGTACACATAGAGATGACAAGTAACATAATAAATACAATAAATATAAACAAAGTACACAAAGCTTATATAGAGACATGGAGCTAAAGTGCCATGTTGTAAGAGAGACAGTAGGAAGGAGGTTCCTGCCCCCTGGAGCTACAGTACCATCTGAGTGGGTGGCAAACCTACAGGCACAAATTGGAGGGGAAAAAGTGCACAAGGTAAAGGTGTCACGATTAGACTATTGTTCTAGTGCTCCAAAAGGTATTACTTTTCTTGAAGAGATTGCCAGAGTGCTACTTACAGATGAATTCAGGGATGGAATTCCAGAGGTAAGGAGCAGCAAGATAGAAAGGCTTAGGACAAGAGGTGGCAGTGGATGTGGTTAGTGTGAAAAGACAGTGGCTCTGAGAGGAGCGGAGGAGTTGGCGAGGAACGTACAGCGACATAAGAAATGTAGCAAGGAGCAACATTGTATTGCTCACTACAGGCACTCACCATTGCAAAATAAACGAGTTTAAGGCGTCCTGCCCGTCTTCCGTGTGTCCAAGATGGCGGCGACCAGAAGAGGCCATGCGGCCTCTTCAGCACACTGGCGTCCAAAACGTGCTGACGCTGGCGCACATTCTGGTGCACGTCCTGTGACGTCACCTAGCACGTTTTGGCGCGAAAACCCACCTATTTAAGGACGCCAGAAGGTTCTCTCGTCGCCCGCGTATTGGTTCTTCTATCTAGAGTTCCTGGGTGTCTTCTAAATATTGATTCTTGATTCTCAACCTTGCCTGAAACCTTGACCTTGATACTTCGCTGCCTGGATCGAACTCTGCCTGAAACCTCGACCACGATGTCTTGCTGCCTGGACCGACCTTTGCCTGAACTGACGATTCTTCTGCCTAATCCATTGTACCGCGAACTGTGTTTTCCTAATTGCTTCCTCCTTGGTCCGCACTCCAAATTGTGCCTTCGGGCCCTGACAATGAGTGATAGAAGGTAATAAAATAAAAGATCAAAAGTTTGGGCACATATAGTAATCCATAGCAATGTTCCCTTTCAATACTTTTGCTGTCTCAGATAGCAAATACTCCATTTACTTTTCTGAACACATTATAACCTCAGTTGTATAAAGATGTGCAACTGTATCCAATATTGAGGGTGCAATCTATTGATCAGGCTACATCTAACAAAATCTTCTGTGTAGTTCTACCCTTAAAGAAACCAAAATGTTGGAATTCATTCAAATTATATGATATAATCCCTAAATCATCATGTATCATGAATTTTCAGCTAAGCAAAACTGATCACACAGATGTTGCTTAGTTGCTTTAAATGTGAAATGTTAACTTCACCTTAACAGGAATAGAAAATATTGTAGCAACTAGAGATGGCGCGAACTGTTCGCCGGCGAACTTGTTCGCGCGAACATCGGGTGTTCGCGCTCGCCGGAAGTTCGCGAACGTCGCGCGACGTTCGCCATTTTGGGTTCGCCATTGTTGGCGCTTTTTTTTGCCCTCTCACCCCAGACCAGCAGGTACATGGCAGCCAATCAGGAAGCTCTCCCCTGGACCACTCCCCTTCCCTATAAAAACCGAAGCCCTGCAGCGTTTTTTTCACTCTGCCTGTGTGTGCTGAAGAGATAGTGTAGGGAGAGAGCTGCTGCCTGTTAGTGATTTCAGGGACAGTTGAAAGTTTGCTGGCTAGTAATCGTTTTGATACTGCTCTGTTATTGGAGGGACAGAAGTCTGCAGGGGTTTGAGGGACATTTAAGCTTAGGTAGCTTTGCTGGCTAGTAATCTACCTTCTACTGCAGTGCTCTGTATGTAGCTGCAGTGGGCAGCTGTCCTGCTTCTGATCTCATCTGCTGACTGCTGCAATAACAGTAGTCCTTGTAAGGACTGCTTTTATTTATTTTTTGTTGTTTTACTACTACTACTACTACTACTACTACTACTACTATAAGAGCCCAGTGCTATTAGTCTAGCAGTGTTGGGGAGTGGGACTGGTGTGCTAATCTGCTGCTCCTAGTAGTTCAGCAGCACCAACTGTAATTTTTTTTTTTCAATATTCATTTTTTTTTTATTTTACTTTTTTTTAATTTACTACCGCTGTAGTAGTGTATAAGTTGACCTTTTAGGCATTATTTGCCCTGTAGGCATTTTTTGCCCAGTGTGTTATTCAACCAACAGCCATCTAGCTGTGTGACCTTGTTCACATTCTGTCTAAATATCAATAATATTACCGTCTCCAGAAAAAACACCGGAGTGACTTTTTTCAAGCAGCCATAATAAATTTTACGTAATCCGTATCCATCGCTGTAGTAGTGTATAAGTTGACCTTTTAGGCATTATTTGCCCTGTAGGCATTTTTTGCCCAGTGTGTTATTCAACCAACAGCCATCTAGCTGTGTGACCTTGTTCACATTCTGTCTAAATATCCATAATATTACCGTCTCCAGAAAAAACACCGGAGTGACTTTTTTCAAGCAGCCATAATAAATTTTACGTAATCCGTATCCATCGCTGTAGTAGTGTATAAGTTGACCTTTTAGGCATTATTTGCCCTGTAGGCATTTTTTGCCCAGTGTGTTATTCAACCAACAGCCATCTAGCTGTGTGACCTTGTTCACATTCTGTCTAAATATCCATAATATTACCGTCTCCAGAAAAAACACCGGAGTGACTTTTTTCAAGCAGCCATAATATATTTTACGTAATCCGTATCCACCGCTGTTGTAGTGTATACGTTGATCTTGTGGGCATTATTTGCACAGTGTTTTCTTCAAACCGCCATCTAGCTGTGTGAGCTTGTTCACATTTTGTCTAAATATTGATAATATTATCGTCTCTAGAAAAACCACTTGAGTTACTTTTTTGTCAAGCAGCATTCTTATATTTTACGTAATCCGTATCCACCGCTGTGTATACGTTGACCTTGTAGGCATTATTTGCACAGTGTTTTCTTCAAACCGCCATCTAGCTGTGTGAGCTTGTTCACATTTTGTCTAAATATTGATAATATTATCGTCTCTAGAAAAACCACTTGAGTTACTTTTTTTCAAGCAGCATTCTTATATTTTACGTAATCCGTATCCACCGCTGTGTATACGTTGACCTTGTAGGCATTATTTGCACAGTGTTTTCTTCAAACCGCCATCTAGCTGTGTGAGCTTGTTCACATTTTGTCTAAATATTGATAATATTATCGTCTCTAGAAAAACCACTTGAGTTACTTTTTTTCAAGCAGCATTCTTATATTTTACGTAATCCGTATCCACCGCTGTGTATACGTTGACCTTGTAGGCATTATTTGCACAGTGTTTTCTTCAAACCGCCATCTAGCTGTGTGAGCTTGTTCACATTTTGTCTAAATATTGATAATATTATCGTCTCTAGAAAAACCACTTGAGTTACTTTTTTGTCAAGCAGCATTCTTATATTTTACGTAATCCGTATCCACCGCTGTGTATACGTTGACCTTGTAGGCATTATTTGCACAGTGTTTTCTTCAAACCGCCATCTAGCTGTGTGAGCTTGTTCACATTTTGTCTAAATATTGATAATATTATCGTCTCTAGAAAAACCACTTGAGTTACTTTTTTTCAAGCAGCATTCTTATATTTTACGTAATCCGTATCCACCGCTGTGTATACGTTGACCTTGTAGGCATTATTTGCACAGTGTTTTCTTCAAACCGCCATCTAGCTGTGTGTATTATCGTTTCCAGAAAAACCAACTGAGTTTTTGTTGTTGTTGTTTTTTTAAAAATAATGCCAGGCAAAGGCAGGCCGCCACGCAGAGGCCGTGCTAGGGGCCGTGCTGCTATGCAATCCTGTGGCCCTAGCAAATTGCCCAGTTTTAAAAAGCCAATGACCCTGAACTCCCAAAATGCTGAAGAGGTAGTTGACTGGCTTACACAGCACACCCCATCCTCTACCGTTTCTAACTTTACCACAACATCCTCCTCATCCTCCACTGCTATGGCCACCCCACGTAACACTTCCTCCACCACCGGTGCCCCTTCTTCACTGGAGTCAGAGGAGTTATTTTCCCATGAGTTTCTTGAACTGAGTAATGCGCAACCATTATTGGCAGAAGAAGATGAAGGAGATGAGGACGTTACACCAGATTTAATTCTGGCAGAGAACACGACAGAGATGGACATAATGATGAGTGATGAGGAGGAGGTCCCCGCTGCTGCTTCCTTCTGTGATGTGTCAGAAGAAATTGATGCATCTGAGGAGAATGATGATGAGGAGATTGATGTTTTGTGGGTGCCTAGTAGAAGAGAGCAAGAGGAGGGTAGTTCAGATGGAGAGACGGAGAGTCAGAGAGGCAGTAGGAGAATAAGACTTAGAAGAAGCAGGGAGGACAGCCCGCAGGGATCAGTAGGGCAACAACATGTATCGGCACCTGTGTTCAGCCAGCCAACGCACCCGCCATTGCCGCCAATGCCGCCAACTTCTACTGTTACCGCCAGATCGCACACTTCCAAAAAGTCAGCAGTGTGGGATTTTTTTAATGTGTGTGCCTCTGACAAAAGCATTGTAATTTGCAATGAGTGCAGTCAGAAACTGAGCCTTGGTAAGCCCAACAGCCACATAGGTACAACTTCTATGCGAAGGCACATGAGCGGCAAGCACAAAGCACTTTGGGAGCAACACCTCAAAGGCAACAGGCAAACTAAAAGCCACACTCCTTCTGGTCCAGCATCTTACTGCTCTACCTCTGCTCTCCTTGACCCATCTGAACCACCCTCCACTCCGCCTTCCACCTTGACCACCTGTTCCCATTCCCAGTCATCTGCCACCAGCCAAGTTTCTGTGAAGGCCATGTTTGAGCGTAAGAAGCCAATGTCTGACTGTCACCCCCTTGCCCGGCGTCTGACAGCTGGCTTGTCTGCACTCTTAGCCCGCCAGCTTTTACCATACCAGCTGGTGGACTCTGAGGCCTTCCGCAAATTTGTAGCAATTGGGACACCGCAGTGGAAGGTACCCAGCCGCAATTTTTTTTCTAAAAAGGGAATACCACACCTGTACCAACATGTGCAGAGCCAAGTTACCGCATCTCTGTCACTTAGTGTTGGGCCAAAGGTCCATATGACTACTGACGCATGGTCCTCCAAGCATGGTCAGGGCAGGTATGTCACCTACACTGCCCACTGGGTGAACTTGGTAATGGCTGGGAATGGGAAGCAGGGAATGGGTAGCTCAACAACAACAACAACAGTGGAGTTGGTGTCACCGCCACGGATTGCACGCGGTTCTGCCACCACCTCTACTCCTCCATCGCTCTCTACCTCGTCTTCTTCCTCTTCTTCTTCTTACTCTGCTGCTGGGTCCTCCTTCTCCTCCTCCACACCTGTGCACCCCCAGCTCCCCCTAGGCTATTCGACGTGCCAGGTACGCCGTTGTCACGCTGTCTTGGGGATGACGTGCCTGGAAAGCAAAAACCATACCGGATCTGTACTCCTGTCATCTCTGCAGTCACAGGCCGATCGGTGGCTGACCCCACACCAACTGCAGATCGGAAAAGTGGTGTGTGACAATGGAAGCAATCTGTTGGCAGCGTTGAGACTGGGAAATTTAACACATGTGCCCTGCATGGCACATGTGTTAAATTTAATAGTCCAACGTTTTGTCTCCAAGTACCCAGGATTCCAGGACGTTCTCACCCAGTCCAGAAAGGTGTCGGCCCATTTCAGACGTTCCTACACAGCCATGGCACGCCTTGCTGACATTCAGCAGCGCTACAACATGCCAGTCAGGCGTTTGATTTCTGACAGCCAGACTCGCTGGAATTCAACGCTCCTTATGTTGGAACGTCTGCTGCAACAACAAAGGGCCGTCAACGAGTACCTTTTTGAACTGGGTGGTAGGACTGGATCTGCAGAGCTGGGGATTTTTTTCCCCCGTTACTGGGTGCTTATGCGCGATGCCTGCAGGCTCATGCGACCTTTTGAAGAGGTGACAAATATGGTCAGTCGCACCGAAGGCACCATCAGCGACCTAATACCCTTCGCTTTCTTCCTGGAGCGTGCCGTGCGACGAGTGACAGATGAGGCTGTAGACCAGCGTGACGAGGAGCTGGAAGCGCACGATTTATGGTCGGAATCACCAGAACGAACCCAGGCACCTGCTGCAACGCAGGGAGAGGTGCCAGAAGTGGAGTCAGAGGAGGAAGGTGGCTTTGTGGAGGAGGAGGAGGAGGACCAACAGGAGCAGGCTTCCCAGGGGGCTAGTGGTGACCTTTTGGGGACCCCTGGTCTTGTACGTGGCTGGGGGGAGGAGACCGTGGATGATGCAGTCCTTGATAATGAGGAAGCGGAGATGGATAGCTCTGCATCCAACCTTGTGAGAATGGGGTCTTTCATGCTGTCATGCCTGTTGAAGGACCCCCGTATCAAGAGGCTTAAGGAGAAGGACCTGTACTGGGTCGCAACGCTACTAGACCCTCGGTACAAGCATAAAGTGGCAGAAATGTTACCAACATACCACAAGTCCGAAAAGATGCGGCATTTACAAACCAGCCTGCAAAACATGTTGTACAATGCTTTTAAGGGTGATGTCACTTCAGGAACTCATCAACATTCCAGGGGCAGAGGTGCCAGTAATCCTGCCATGAGCACACCTGCAAGGACAAAGCCCTTTGGCCGGTCTGTAACATCAGACATGCAAATGTTTTTCTGTCCAAGGCAGCGCCACAACCCTTCTGGATCCACCCTCAAAGAACGCCTCGACCGGCAGGTAGCGGACTACCTGGCATTAACTGCAGATATCGACACTCTGAGGAGCGATGAACCCCTGGACTACTGGGTGCGCAGGCTTGATCTGTGGCCAGAGCTGTCACCGTTTGCCATGAACCTCTTGTCTTGCCCAGCCTCAAGTGTGCTCTCAGAAAGGACCTTCAGTGCAGCAGGAGGGATTGTAACTGAGAAGAGAACTCGCCTAGGTCACAAAAGTGTTGATTACCTGACCTTTATTAAAATGAATGAGGGGTGGATCTCGGAGGGTTACTGCACGCCGGAAGACTTGTTCTGACTTCTATGCAGCTGTCCTTCTCTTCAAGCCTCATGACTCCACACACAGCTGTCCTTTAGCGTCCTCCTCCCTCCGCCACCGTTACAAACTAGGGTGCAAACCCTACTGGTTTAATTTTTTCTGGCCTCTGTGCTTCAGTGGCTGCAACCAAAAAAACTGGGCAAACAATGTCTACAAGGTCAACGTATGGCGAAAAATGACTATTTTCAGCATTTATATGGCATATTTTTTCTGGCAACTGTGCTTCAGTGGCTGCGTCCAAAAAAATGCATATTTTCTGCATTTATATGGCATAATTTTTTCTGGCCTCTGTGCTTCAGTGGCTGCAACCAAAAAAATGCATATTTTCTGCATTTATATGGCATAATTTTTCTGGCCTCTGTGCTTCAGTGGCTGCAACCAAAAAAATGCATATTTTGTCCATTTATATGGCATAATTTTTCTAGCCTCTGTGCTTCAGTGGCTGCAACCAAAAAAATGCATATTTTCTCCATTTATATGGCATAATTTTTCTGGCCTCTGTGCTTCAGTGGCTGCAACCAAAAAAATTTATATTTTCAGCATTTATATGGCATAATTTTTCTGTCAACTGTGCTTCAGTGGCTGCGACCAAAAAAATGCATATTTTCTGCATTTATATGGCATAATTTTTCTGGCCTCTGTGCTTCAGTGGCTGCAACCAAAAAAATTTATATTTTCAGCATTTATATGGCATAATTTTTCTGGCAACTGTGCTTCAGTGGCTGCGACCAAAAAAATGACTATTTTCAGCATTTATGTGGCATATTTTTTCTGGCCTCTGTGCTTCATTGGCTGCGGCCAAAAAAACTGGGCAAACAATGCCTACAAGGTCAACGACGTTGACCTTGTAGGCATTGTTTGCCCAGTTTTTTTGGCCGCAGCCAATGAAGCACAGAGGCCAGAAAAAATATGCCACATAAATGCTGAAAATAGTCATTTTTTGCCATACGTTGACTCAACGTATATGGCAAAAAATGACTATTTTCAGCATTTATATGGCATATTTTTTCTGGCAACTGTGCTTCAGTGGCTGCAACCAAAAAAACTGGGCAAACAATGTCTACAAGGTCAACGTATGGCGAAAAATGACTATTTTCAGCATTTATATGGCATATTTTTTCTGGCAACTGTGCTTCAGTGGCTGCGTCCAAAAAAACTGGGCAAACAATGTCTACAAGGTCAACGTATGGCGAAAAATGACTATTTTCAGCATTTATATGGCATATTTTTTCTGGCAACTGTGCTTCAGTGGCTGCGTCCAAAAAAACTGGGCAAACAATGCCTACAAGGTCAATGTATGGCAGTTGTTTAAAGAGAACAGTAGATTACTAGCCAGCAAAGCTACCTAAGCTAAAATGTCCCTCAAATCCCTGCAGACTTCTGTCCCTCCAATACAGAGCAGTATCAAGCAGATTACTAGCCAGCAAACTTACTATCATCTGTCCCTGAAATCACTAACAGCTCTCCCCCTACACTATCTCTTCCAAGCACACACAGGCAGATTTTTCAGATAAATTTTTGCCCTTGATCCCCCTCTGGCATGCCACTGTCCAGGTCGTTGCACCCTTTAAACAACTTTAAAATCATTTTTCTGGCCAGAAATGTCTTTTTTAGATGTTAAAGTTCGCCTTCCCATTGAAGTCTATGGGGTTCGCGAACCGTTCGCGAACCGCTCGCATTTTTGCGCAAGTTCGCGAATATGTTCGCGAACTTTTTTTCCGACGTTCGCTACATCCCTAGTAGCAACAGTCATATATAGAGAAATTGAAATGTACACATGCAGTCACATTCACTGACTAATGGTATTGTAAGCCCAGTGGAGTGATTTTAAATAATGAATTTGGAACCGAAAATATAGCAGATTCTGGCAAAGCAGTCTTCTGGCAAAGAAAAACCAATTAGGTAGGAAACTTGCTATTAAAGGAGAGAAAGGAGAAATACTGAAAGAACAGAAAAAAAATATGTAGTGAAACAATGCATCACTATAATCTCTGATTTGGGATATGGCAGGTCTGCACAGGATAGAATTTCAGGGTGGAAATATATATGACATTAAAAGCAGGCTTGGTTTGTACAGATAAAATGCATGACTGTAAAGGTGGCCATACATTGATAGATCCGTTCGTTTGGCGATGTCGCCAAACGAGCGGATCTCCCTCCGATATGCCCACCTTGAGGTGGGCAATATCGGGCAGATCCGATCGTGGGCCCTAGGGCCCAACGATCGGATCCTAGCATTCGCAAATGGGCGGTCGGATCGCGGGACCGCATCAACGAACAGATGCGGCCGCGATCCGACGGGGTTTTTAAACCCATCCAGATCTCAATCGGGGAAGCCAGTCGGGGGCCCCCATACACGGGCCAATAAGCTGCCGACACAGTCTGTCGGCAGCTTTTATCGGCCCGTGTATGGCCACCTTAAGAGGCAAGGCTGGGCAGACTACGATAGATAAGGAAATGGCTGGATGAGATGCCGTACCTCTTTACCACCTTGTTTTCACAGACCTAAAAAAAATATGCAGATTTTTGCAAAGAGGATATCGTTTAAAGTGGCTAGGCAGAGAATCACCTAGGTGGACTGCCAAGTGTTCAAAAATGTCCTGATTTATCTAGAATGTTGTGATGCATGGCAGGGTACAAGGAAAGCCAAAAGTTCAGGAGGTAGATCACAGCTGATCCCTTAAGGTTTGTTACTGAACAGTACCAATTGGTTATATAATGTATATGTTCTTATGCTTGTACTAATGTATTTGTTCTTATCCTTTAATATTAACTTTTATACTTTACATTGTTGTTTGGGTACTAACTATTCACAGTGTTTTAATATGGAAACCCATAGGGTTTTTACTTAAAGAAATTCCATTGTGTTTTTTTTTTCAGGGCTCTGGTATATCGTGATTTGAATCATGACCTCTTAACCTCTTCCCATTTTAGAATGTGTTCTTTCTATGGCACACAAGTGAGAATATTGTGGGAGAACATGATTAGCCACATCAACACATGGCTGTTTCAGTTATTAAGAATATAATGCATGCACGTTTTTTTTTTTTGTAACTTATATTTTATTTGCAATTTTCAATAAATGAAGCACATATCAGTATAAACACCTGAAAATTAGAAGCATATGTCACAGTTTAGTGCAAAATAACATGAAAAGTAAAAAAAAAGGTTCCATTAAGAGCAAAGGCATTCTTGCATAACACACAAATGCATCGGCAATGTAGCAATAGCAGATACAGTTTTGATTTAAGACAAATATATTTGGAAGGCAGGGAGGGCAATGAGAGACTGAGCACGTACAGTATGTGCAGGTAGAGCTGAGGCTTTGTCTAGGGGGTAGCAAGCTAGGGGCGGATAATTGGGGAAGCCTCCTCAGATATCAGCTAACTTCTATGAGGTCAAACCTCTCAATTCCCACCAGAATTGACCAGACCTTGAGAGTAGTCCATCCTGTTTTGCATGTAAGCAATGTTTGACTCAAATGTTCTATTGGTATTTACTCTCCTGATCATTTAGGCCTTTGTAGGTGATGCATTTGGAAGCGATTGCCAGGCAGGTAGCTGTTAAAATCTGGTTTATCAGGGCCTGACCACATCTGCGCAATTTGGGAATAGGCTTACCAAGTAGGAGAATGATCGGGTCCAGAGGGACTGGGCGAGCTATTATCTGACTTATGAGAGCCGCTACCTCCTTCCAGAGCAATTGTATTTGCAGGCATTCCCAAAAAATATGTGGAAGAGTACCTCGGGCACCACAGTTTCTCCAGCAAGTGGGGAGATGGATTGGAAACAATCTGTGCAACCTGTCCGGGGTGTAGTACCAAAAGGTTAAAATCTTGTAGATGCTCTTCTTCTGACGTACACAAGAGACCATTCGTCTAGCATTGTCCCAAATAAGGGGCCAGTCGTCAGCCGCTATTGGCTGTAGTAAAGCTTGGTCCCATTTGTCCATATACTTATGCCTCTGTTGTGCCGGACCCGAAGGAAGGGAGAGTAGCTGGTGAATTCTAGTGATGAGGCCTTTCTGTGGTAAACCAGTCAGCGCTAGTAGTTCAAAAGCCGTGGGATGGTTCATTTTGGCATGAGTAATGTAGGGTCCTAGAAAAATGCATGCATGTTTTTAGATATTTTGTGCTTAGTTTTAGCAGTCATATTTGTGGATAATGATGTCACTGGAATGATATAGATACTTAGATATTATAAGTACCTTTTTGAAACCCTACCAGTCGAAGTCCCTATGAAAACTCTGAAATCTACACAAATAAAAATACATAACTTCATATAGAGATGCACATTTTTTACTTCTCCTGTTTTCAAAGGTGGTTTATGGGCCTCCAATGCAGCTCTTTACTATCTAGCTGCCCAGCATGGTCAGACTGAGTTCAGTGTGGTAAATGGGTGACTACAGAAAATTATAATTATAATGTATTTTCATAAAATATTGTTTCCATAATATGGGGAGATAGCCCCCACCTGGGAGGCAGGTTTAAACACATTTTGGGTCTGGAGACATGCCAAACTAAAAAGATAGCTTAATAAAAGGAACCTACCACCTGATTCAAGTGCTTAGCCATCCATCTATTAAGCCAGGCATAAATATATTGTTTTGTTTGGCTAGATAAAGGGCTCACATATCCCAAAGACTTCTATGATCCTCTGAAGCACACAATTTACACATTTCAGGCACTTCAGGTGGAATATAATTGCATATACTGTCTTTCATCAAAAGGCAAAAATTAAGCATTTGGCCAAGCAGCTTTGTGTCTTTAATTGTTGCTAAGATTCTAACCACTTAAATACATGCTTGATTTACAAAACTCCAGAAGAGACATTTTCTAAACTCCACAAGAGGTCTCCTTTTGCAGACATTTGAAACAGGAACACAACGCGGTACATGAAATTGCTTCTCTGAAATGGCAAATTATTTTGGGCAGAAAGAATCCATGTAACTCATGAAAAGACTAATTATAAAATACTGACCCATCAGTATATGACACCTGTCATATTCCAAGGAAGTGGAGGATCTCATTGGAACTCTGATAAGGAAAACAAATATGATAAATACGAAAGATTCTTTTACTGGGGGCACCTATGCCTAAATTTAAAAACTGCCAGCAGAAAATGGTTAATCCAATTCTTACTGCAGCTCAGGCCTTTATATTGAGCCTCAATTTTTTCTGGTCGAGTTTTTAAGGGGAAAATCCAAATTTTTAGAGTGAGAAAAACCCACACATTTTTAGAGACTTATTATGCTCCAATGCTGCAAAAAATCCAATCCAAAAATACTCCAGCTTGAACCTGTCAAAGTCATGCAAAAGTTAATGGCAGATGTCCTTTTGAAAATTGGAATATGGTTTTTGCCTTTATCATGTTCAAGGGTTTTGGGCTGTTTGACACTGGTTTTCATTTGAAAATCTGAAAAATTAGAAGGTTTCGGATGACAAGTCGAAAAAGTCAATGTTTTCAAGCGACAATTTGAAAAAGTCACATGATTTGAGTTTTCATAAAATTTTGTCAAGACTTTTTCCCACACTTACAATTTTTGTTCGGATTTTATAGTAAATTAAGCCAAATCATGTTTGGGAGTTTGGCTGAATTTTTATTTTTTAAAATAATTAGATAAATTCGAGTTTTAATATATATTCCCCAAAATGTCCCTGCATTGACAGCCCACCAGTGATATTCAATGAGCCTGTATACTTCAAAAATTAAACCCTACAGGCCATAATCATTTATCATTAAAATGTTATTTCACAAGTTTTAACATCTAATATAATAAGATTATATATTACCTGCAGAGGAAATAAATACCAAAATGTTAAACAAACAGTTACTGATGCGTAGATTACACCCCCTCCCGTCCTAGTCATTAAAATTCTAGAAATGTTCCATGTAATTACCTAAATGAACCAGTATTTTTTGTCCTTTAGTTTTCCCTTTAATATAATGCTATTTATAATCATGGCTTTTTTCCACTTTTCCTTTTTTAGGCATGTCAAAGAAGAAAAAAAACTAAAATAATTTCTTGTGAAATTCACAAAAACAAAAAAATTGCCGAAACGCCAATGGGTGTCAAAATTATTTTGATGCGCGTCAATTTTGGTGCCCGAGACAATTTTTATACAAGCCCCTATTTTGTCCAAATGCATTAAAGTCAATGGGCAACCAAATAATTTTGATGTGTGACAATTTTTATGCATGCGACTATTATAACGCGTGCCTAATTTTTTTTTTACGCAGCTGATTTAATGTCAGCAATTTTTCTCCGCAGTTTCGGATTTATTCACCGGCGGAATGCGGAACTTCACTGCAAATTTGCGCCTGCCAAATGTATTCACCCATCACTAGTAGATAATATTTTACTGTAGATTATATAGTAGATGATCATAGAAGTTATAAGAAATTTGCATGTGACTGTTAAGCATTGTCTATGTCCATCCCACATATTATTGTTTCCCACATAGTGGTATATGAAAGAGATAAATGTTATTACAGATATTCTATGTTAATATACAGACATTCAGGCAGAAAGACATAAATTGCGTTAGTGAAAGCACATTACATAACTTATTGGAAAGGTTACACACATTCATAGATGAATACAGTTCTTAGAGTTAAAACTAGCTTTTCAGAAGAGTGTTGACATTTCTAATAAAGGCCAGAGTAAGTGGAACTTATATTGGTATGATAGCAGTTTCCATAGAGAAGCATATGTGAAAGTAAAACTTCTAAGTGCAATGATTTAGTTTAGTTCAAACATGTCACTCCCAACTCATTGTTAGCAGCAAAGGAGTCAAATGGCCACTTGACTTCATATACTCGTTGGTTCATTCCAAAAATACATTTTGTGACATTTCCTATAGCTAGATTTTTATGTTCTGTACCACTTTATTCTCTAGTTAACAAAAATGATGCCTATTTTTACAACCACTGGAGATCAATTAGATTGTTGCCAGTTTCATAAACACACCATTAATGAGTAGTGTGGTGCAATGTCTAACTCGAATGTCTTGCAGTGCTGGAGCCCTAGGTTTGATTCCAGCTAGAGCACTATCTGAAAGGAGTTTGTATGTCCTGTGTGGGATTTTTTTTTGTAACTTATTTTTTATTTGCATTTTTCAATAAAACACTAAAATTTAAATACATTGCTTAACTTGTAGCATTTGTTACATTTTGGTGCAGAGTGAAAAGAGAGGAAGTTCATCTGATAATTTAGGGTGGTTATTCTTTACAATCAAGATGTATCAGCAATGTAAGTTTCAGTTACTGTAGCTAACAGCCAAGTAACCTTGAACATTGAAACAAGGAGAAAAAAAAAGAAACATAAAAACTACGTGTGAGTGTGCAGTTGAAACGCAGTCCAAAGTCAGGGGCTGACAGACTTGGGATGAGCAATTGAAGAAGTCACTTATTTTAGTGAGAGGTGGCCAAACCCCTTGGTTCCCAAATATACCACACCTTCAGTTAATGGGCCATCCTATTTTGTATAAAGGCAATACCCGACTCAAATGTTCTGTTGCTATTTACTCTCTTGGTTATCTTGGCCTTCGTAGGTGGTGCAGGGTCCTTCCATTTAGAAGCTATGAGCAGGCGAGTGGCCTGGTTCACCAGAGCTTGACCACATTTGTGTTTTTTAGGTATTGGCTTTCTCAAAAGGAGGACAATGGCATCCAATGGTACTGGGCGGGCTATTAGTTGGCTTATGAGAGCTGCCACTTTTGTCCAAAGTGGCTGTATTTGTGGGCAGTCCCAGAAAATGTGTGGAAGAGTACCACGGGCCCTACAATTTCTCCAGCAAAAGGGGGAGTGATTCTGAAATAGCTTATGTAGCCCCTCAGGAGTGAAGTATCAAAAGGTTAAAATCTTGTAGATACTCTCCTTTTGCCACACACATGAAACCATTTGTTTGGTATTGTCCCAAATCAGGGGCCAGTCTGCGGCCGCTATGGTTTGTGGTAAGGCTTGATCCCATTTGTCCATATATTTGTGTCTCAGTTGTGTAGGTTGCACAGAGTGGGTGAGCATTTGGTAGATTCTGGTGATGAGACCTTTCTGGGTTAGACCATTGGCCGCCAATAACTCGAATGCTGTAGGGTGATTCCGTTTAGTCTGCGTGGCGTAGGGCTCCAGAAAGTGCTGGATTTGGAAGTACTCAAAGAACTTGATTTTGATTTGTGGATGCTTATCCTGAATCATCTGAGATGGTAGAATCTTGTGGGTAAGTGGGTTTAACAAGTCCTGTACTGTAAAAAGATGGGATTTGGCCCACTTTGTATATAATGAGGGTTCCATTCCCAGTAGAAATGCTGGATTGTATAAGAACATTGACAGGGTTGACTTGATTGAGCTTAAATTGTGTTCGCGCTTGGCTTTGCGCCATATTAAACAAGTGAGTCTGGTTGCCGATAAGGCTGAGGTGGGAATTCGAATAGTCTCTGAATAGTCCCATATATAAACATTAAGGTGAAAGTCCTTTAATAAAACATTTTCAATATGACCCCAGCTTGTGTGTGAAGACCAGCGAGACCAGGCCAATAATTGCCGCAGATGAGCCTCATAATATTTTTGTAGATTGGGAATTCCCAAGCCCCCTAACTTAAGTGGAGTCAACAATACTGACTTGTCTACTCTATGGCTGTTGATCCTTTAATTTTCTAGCTAAAAGGGTATGTTGCTTATCTGCTTTCTCATAAAAAAGTTGTCTAGTCCAGAGAATGGCTTTTTCTGCCTGTTTGTGTTTTAGGGTTGCCAATTCTCTCAGTTTTTTGCTGAGCTGCCTTAGTAGCCAGCAGTTAACACTTGTAACTTCATAAGGAATCAGGTCATTCATTAGGGGAAAGAAGAAAAAACAGTAATGTTAAATAAAATCTTAATTCATGCAAAGGAATAGTTTAATTCCTCATTCTGCTAATGCCGATTTTTTTTTGTTTGGGGTTTTCTTTTGTTTCTCTCAGTATTTGATTATTTGAATATTCAGGTACAGAAGAGTGCATGTTTCATGAAAGTGATGTACTTGTCAGTAGTGCACACATCATCTGGTTTCTGAGCTGTCAGTGAACAGATTGTAGAATTAGCATTAGAATACGAAAGTCCATGCCTGCAGGCTGCAAATGGAGAACCAGTGAGCATATGTCATCAGGATGATATTTCAGCTACACATAAATTTGTAAAGTGGAACTATGCCAACAGGACTGCGCTATCTGCCAACAAACGTTTAGACTACTCTACAGTTTAGATAGCAGTTACATATCAGACATGCTAGAAGGACCATAGATCTTCAAGGTACTGTACAGCTTCAGGTCTGAGAGCAACCCAGGTCCTGTTGATTCTCCACTACACAACACCCACTTGAAAAAAACATCCCAGCTGCAAAACATTATCGTCGTTAAAATACATACATTGTGTTTCACTGACTACAGATCTGTGCTGTAAATGATGAATGCAAGGAGAAATCATAACATTTGAGTTTATTGCTGATGCATTCCTTGGTGGTACAGTATAGAGTGAACAACCATGTAAATGGTGACCTCATAGCAGATTGTTTATCCTGAATGGGAAAAACCAAGAACCTGAATTGTGAAAAGAAAAGTTTTGTTCACAATTAAATTTTAAAGTGGGTTTGTTTGAACTATGCAATCTCAGTCTAAATTAACATAGTTTATAGAGAAGCAGTTGGCAGCTACTTACTCCTATTATTCCTACCTTCTGTTTATTAATTCCTGTAGTGCAAATAGGGTCACCTATGGGAGTTTTAACCTCAGAAGCAAGTTGTGGATGAAACTGCAATACAGTATTTATTACTCTTAGGGGAAATTAACAAGCCTTCTATGAAATTTGGCATCCCAAATCAGCCATTATTTTACCTGGTCTGGGATAACGAATTCTCATAGTTTGGACAATAAATGTTCACATTAGTCAATGTTAACTAAAACACTCAATCATGCTAATTAACTAACAGTTGGACTAAACTGTAGAAATTTAGTCTAAGCTCAAATGACTCTGAAGCAAGAGAGATCATCAATATTTGAACACAAAGGTTCTAGAATCTTTGTATAAATAAGGGATAACAACAAAAAGTGGTGAATTAGAAAGGCATTGAAAATATGCTTCAAAATGACACTGTCAGAGACATTGAATTTTACAAGGACATATGGAAAACATTGGAGAATTAGACTAATACGAGTCCTTAATGACAGAACCAAGCTGTGGTCTGTATTCAATAAGATCTGCTGTCTTAAGCAGATCTTTTTCTCCATGACTGTTTGATGCTCTGTGCTGGCAGGTAACACAGAATAATACTAAACTTTATGCTCTCCTCATTGGAGTCTCTGGCTGCTCTGCTAATGACCCTCTGCCTGACTAAAATTTAGAATGAGCTTTTATGGAAAATTCCTTGCTCTACATGCAAGAAATGTCCAATGCAAATAATGTAATCGTAAATTGGTTCCTTGCATGAAAACTCAACAAAAGAAAAACTCTTCATGTCATTAAATAAATATAAATTAAAAAGCTCAAGATAATTACAATGTTTATAGAAATAATCAATTCCACCAAGTTCCAGGTGCCTTTAAAACTTAAAAAACAAGCGTTTAAATACATTTGCCTATAGACTGCACCTTTTAATATGGGAAAACATTTGAATGAAATAAAGCACATGACAAAGTTAATTATAATTCTAATGTTTTCATCTAAACAGCAGAGCCTGCAAAGTTAGAGTGATAGGTGGAGGTCATGGAGTAAGTGAAACTGGCATTATATCCATTGATCAGGAATTGTCTGTATCAGTTTGTAGGTATATCTCATAGATACTCTTTTTTCTTTTATGCTGAACTCTGGTGTTAATAAAGAAATGTATATTGATTGAATTATGCTAAGGCAGTCAGTGTGACTCCTTTTTTATTAATTCATCATATAAAAATGACAGGACTCGTTAGTGCCACTTCTTCACTTTGCTACCTGGCACAATCACCGGTGAGTCTTTGGCCTTAGGCCCTGATAATTGCACATTTTGGGGAAATTGTATGTCTAGATACAATTACAATCATTCTACAGGGAAATTTTCTTATTTTAAATGAAAATATTCAAGGAGCCAGAAATGTGTATGCAGAAGTATATTCAGAAGAATGACTTTTTAATGTCAATTTTTTCCTAAGTGTTTTATTTTGAATCAATTTAAGATTTGTGTTGTGTGTGAACATGGGTATTGGTAACTGTTATCTTAGGGGCAGATTTATCAAAGGTCAACGTGAAAATTCGAATGAAAAATATTAAAATTTCAAGCTAATTTCTGTGTACTTCGATTAGGGAATAGTCCAAATTCGATTTGAATTTTGAAAAAAATTGGAATATTTAAACATTGAAATTAATCATGTACTTACTCTTTAAAAAATCCACTTCAACTACTGTATTTGCCATCTAAAACCTGCTGAATTGCTGTTTTAGCCAATGGGGAAGCTCCTGGATGCTCCTGGAGTCAATTGGTGGACTTTGAAAAATCTAAGTTTTTTTTGGGACAAACTTTAATTCAAATTCGATCGAATGCACTATTACTTCAATTTCTATGATTCAAATTCGATCGAAAATGGACCTATTCAGCCAAAAAATCTTTGACTTTATTTCAATTGGTCTTTTTGAAAGTTTTTCAAATTTGAAATTCGACCCTTGATAAATATGCCCTTAGTGTATAGCTGGACAGAAATGGTGTTCATTGTTTATAAAAGCATAAAACAGGCATTAGATATGTAATAGTTTAGTATCTGGGGTTTTCCAGATGTTTTTTTTTTCCATAATTTGGATCCTCAGTGCTTAAAGCTACTAAGAAACATTTTAAGTGTCAAAATCAGATAAATGCAGTGATACTACAATAGGTCTATTTATCAATTTTCAGAATTTAGTTTTTCTCAATTTGAAAACCATATTGTGAATAAATCACAGAAAAAAACCCCAACTGCAGCAACAATTGCATTGTTTTATCCTTTATTCTAAATTCAACAGCTTAAAAAAATGATTAGAAATAAATATAGCTAAATTTTAAAAATGCACCTCCAACTGACATATAGAAGCTTATCAGGTTTTAGCTGATTTAGTTGATTTTTTTTAATGATATATCTCAAAAAAAACAAGTTCAAATAAATAAAATCAGAAAACATTTGAAATTGTGTTTTTTTAATCCCAAAGCTAATTACATTTATTTGGCTAGTTGATCAGTTTCAAACTTTATATTTATTTTCCTTTTCTACTTACCTAAAACAGAATTCAAGAAAAGAAGGTTAAACTTTAGCAATCCCTAGTTTTAAACTAATCAACAGCAGGTCCATATACAGTACGTTTGTAGTCATATTTGCATACAACAGCATTTATAGAAGTTTCTAGTTTTTTTGGAGCAAATTCATTTCTCACATGTTGCCATTATCTGGAGCTCTGTGGTCAACACTGTTAGCAATGAAAAAATACTTACCACTCAATTGAATGTTAAAGAGGTGCTTTTAAAAAGATACTGACACCGGACATTATACCCTTTTTTACATTCATCATAATACTGTCTTTGCATGCTATTTATAATTTTGCCATAAAAGTATTTGCCTGATGATTTTCATTACCTGATCCCACAATTTCCTCTGTGAGGGGGCTGCCATATTTGTGCAGCAGTAGCCCGTTAGCATTAGAAATTCTGACAGGTTAAAGGGGACCCGTCACCCAAAAAAAATATTCAAAATCCTATTTTATCACATTAGTCAAGCAAAATTAACTTTAATTACACTATATAAATTATTTGAATCTTGTTTCCTTCAGTCTGGGAATTCATAATTATAGCAAGCAGGCAGGAGCCATTTTGTGGACACTGTCAAGTTTTGCATAATCTCAGAATCTGTTTTTGCACCAGAATAGGGGACCCGATGTCCATCCCCATGTCCTGGCTACACAATTAAATAGTAAAGAGAATGGGGAATGTGTGGAGAGCAGTGACATATAAGAAGTGCTGCATGGAAAGTGATTGTCTGCCCCGCCTCTATGCCCTGGGCATATAGGAGGGGCAGACAATATTTGATTGACAGCTGAGATTTTCAAATGAGCTTACACCAGCTATGAATGCTTTAATAAAAAATAGAAATTGGATTTCATGCTTAATTTGAAAAGGATTTTTATTATACAGATTTTTGTGTCTGGGTGACAGGTCCACTTTAAGAAGGGACAGTCAGATTAGCAAAACAGTGAAGTTTAGTAACTCAAAAGCAGATGTACTGTATCAACCAAAAATGATTACCATGATCTATAGTTAACTTTGGGGGCTATTAATCAAAGGACGAGTTGTGTTTTCCCTAAAAATTTTAGATTTTTGAGGGTAGTTTCACTAATATACTCAAATTTTTCAAGATTTATTATGCCCCGAAGCTGCTAAAAGCCAGAATCCAAAAATACTCCAGCTAAAACTTTTCAAGGCCATGTAGATGTCAGTGGCAGAGATCCCTTTAACCATTTGAAGATGTGTTTTGCATTCATGATTTTAGACCAATAGCGCGATAAATTCAAGGTATTCAAGTTTCCCCCATTGCATTAATTTTTTTTCATAAATAAGCATACATTCCAGAAAAAACTAACAAACTCAACCATTTATAAATAACCCCCTGATAAGGAATAGTAACACCAAAAAAGTATTTTAAAGTAATGAAAATGTTATGTAATTTCGCCCTGCACTGGTAAAACTACTGTGTAACCTGAGCTTTTTCTCCTTTGAATGGCTGCCCCCATTGCTACACAGCAGCTTATTTATACAAACAATTGAAGTGTTTCTGAAGCAAACACACCAGTTTTAACAGTGCAGGGCAACAATACATTATATTTTTTAAACACTTTCATTTTTTGATGTTACTGTTCTTTTAAAGTACATTAATATCTAGAGTAGTTTTTAGTGTCAATCACTTTAAGGGTAACTCCACCCTGAATTGACTACGGCTACCCAGTGTTGGACTGGAATGTCAGTGGCCCACCATAAAAACTTAGCCTATAGGCCCACTCTCAAACATATATTCATCCTCTTTGTTCATTTACAGAAATAGCAGATGACCATGAAATATGCCAAATGGTGAGGAGCAGGAGGATCCACCAGGAGTTCTCCAGAGCCAGTCCAACACTGCTCTTGCATCGCTTCAAAAGTTAAGACCAGAGAGCAGAAATGGAAAAATGAAACCTAAATTGAAAAGTTATGATGTGTATTGGAAAGTTGCCTATAATTACATTTTATTTCATTGTGCAGAAAACAATTTTGAGGCGTTCCCCTTTATCTTTGCTAACTGCCAAAACAAAACTATTAAAACAGCCAGGCTCTTACATTTTGTGTAAAGCACAACAAACATACTGCGAATCTGATGTTGAGACCACAATCCTTGTTATGTGAAACTGGCACAGATAAAACTTGCTTTGTAAAGGGTTCATATGGGAGGATAAAGCACTTAGGCAGCTGATTCCAATTTAGGAGATAAATTTGTAGTTCAATAATTTAATGGAGTTCATCAGGGATGAATGAGACACAGTTGCATATGTAATTAGCCGATATTTACTAATTTGCATTCACCTTGAAAATGCTGTCATTACACTTTTAGCGCTTGCATATAAAATTAGGTAATGCACCATCATTTGCATGCTCATTATTGGACATTGTTCTCTACCTCAGTTCCTATTGCCTGCAAAGCCTTTCCATTTAGGACACATTTTTAATATTGTTCTCTGCTGTGTTATGGTGGTTTCATAAATGCAGTATATCTAAACATTAAAGTCTGAATATGGATATTAACTTCAAGAAGATCACTACAAACCATTTAGATAAGGTGACTTATACTAACAGCTTAAACTGTGCTTTCAGCTACATTAAAGCAAAAGTTTAAGACAATGTACTATTAACATGTATTCATAGAGTGCCGACATATTGCGCAGCGCTAAGCATTAACTTATAATTCTTGCTCAATTTAACATTGAAATAAATTAATGCAAATTTGTAGCTTTTCTAGAAAGTTTGAACTTGTTTTTTGGTGGAGTTCTTGAAGGCCATAACAGGAATAGTTATCCAGAATGCTCGGAAAAGTCTACTGGAAAATCATGTAAACATTAAATAAACCCAATAGGCTGGCTTTGTTTCCAATAAGGATTAATTATATCTATTTAGATGAATTACAAGCCACTGTTTTATTATTACAAAGAAATAGGAAACCATTTTTTAAAATTTGGATTATTGGCATAAAATGGAGCCATCCTTTCCATAATTCAGAGGTTTCTGTGTAATGGGTTTCCAGATAACAGATCCCATACCTGTAAGTAGGAAATTATGGGGGTTGCAGTTTTCTAATGAACTCGATGGAAGGGAGGAGTTGGAAAGGGTATACAAGGGATAGGAAAATGGAAAAAATGCAAATAGTGCTTTTCTCTCGTGCTTTTTACAGCAATCAAGGCAGCCATTATAAGTGCACTAAGTACGTCAGGACACAGGGAAATTCCAGGGTTGCAAGGAGTTGCCATAATTGAGGGTAAGGGACACTTTTTATTGCCAGATTCCACACTCCAACCCCTTTGGTAAATGCAATTTAGGTCACAGAGGGCTGGGCAGGGGAGCGTTGGTTGGTTGAAGTCAATGGTCCAGAGCAATGGTGAGTTGAGGTACCCTTGGGGTAGGTGGCCTAAGATAGGGGACAAAAATGTTTCTTGTGTCACAGAGTTCTGGGCTGTAGCCAAAATTATGGAAATTGCCCCATGATTGGATTAAATGGGTATGGGTTGTGGGGGACAATTGGACCTAGGCGTGACTGCAGGCTAACACACCCGCTTTAGGAAGCAGCTATCAGATGTTGCAAAAAAGTTATGTGGAGTTTAAGACTTAATATATTGTTTATATTTATGTTGTACTTGTGGAACTTTCTGGATAGGGGTGTTCAGATATTATATGCTCTATTTTTAATAATGATGCTATAAAAGGCATTTATTATTTCCTAGGTCCAATTACCATAAGGGCATTTGTTGTAAAAATATAATTTCAAATTATTATTTTTAATGGCGAAACAATAATAATATTTTCTAACTACATAATTCACAATTCCCTTTTAACATATTAAATCCCCACGATTCAAGGCTAATTGGCAATTTATTTAGATGTGTGTGCAAATGTATTTCTACACATTAAGAATTTGGCATTCAGAGGTGAAAGCCATTAAAAGAATGACTAGCCCAACCTACAGTAGTAAACATAATTATTGATAACAAGTTTGGACAAAAAACAACATCATAGTCATCTATACGCACATAAATACATAAACACATATACACACAAAGGGGGGGTTATTTATCAAAGTCCTGTTTTATCTCAACATTTTCTGCTACCAACTCCGATCAAATCCGCTCGGATTTTTTTACACTTATTTATTATTACATTTTCAAGATTTTTTCAGATTTTTTCCCCCGAAAACTCAGATTTCTTATGCTTTTTGCCCAAAAACTCTGACTACTTCAGGGTATTGCACGAAACCCAGCGCACATCAAAATCATTGGGACTTCTCCCATTGACTTATATGAAACCTTGACAGGCCTGAGATGCCAGATTTTCTAATTCAAACTTTTCCATCCTCAGGGTTTTATTAATTTCCGAAAAATTTGTGATTCTTTTAAAAGTCTGATTTTATAAAAAAAAAAAATCACAAATTTTTGGGGATTTTTGCATTCGGAGTTTAGTAAATAACCCCCATAGACACACATATAATTATATACTGTCAAAGATTAATACATTTGTAAAACCACACTTTTTCTAATGAAACAATTTATCGCATAAATTAAGAATTCATAATATAGCCAATCTGAATTATAGGGATTATAAAGATTGTCCAAACTTTAAAATTTTCTTTTGAAACAACTGCAACACATCATTGTAGTAGAAATGTCAATCTCACAGTTATTACAGTTAAAACCAGGGCAATACTGTTTGCTAGAGGACAAGACAATACAGCATAAGCTTCATCTGTAGTCACTTAAGGGTAGATTTATCAAAGGTCAGGGTGAATTTTCGACTGAAAAAAAATCTAATTTCGAGCTATTTTTTGTCTACTTCAACTAGGGAATAGTCCAAATTCGATTTGAATTTAAAAATAATTCAAAAATTCTAATATCGAAATTTATCATGTACTGTTTCTTTAAAAATTTGACTTCGACCATTCGCCATCTAAAACCTGCTGAATTTCTGTTTTAGCCCATGGGGGACCTCCTAGAACCCATTTGGAGTCAATCGGTGGACTTTGAAAAATCTAAGGTTAATTTTGGTTGGTCTTTTTGAATTCGAATTTTGAAGCTTTTTCAATTCGAAATTCAACCCTTGATAAATATGCCCCTTGATTTAGTAAGCCTCCACTGCGAAAAAACAGTAGTTTTAAGGGCACTGTCCTAAGGCAAGTGGTAAGGACAGGTATGAGCTGAGTCCCTTTCATTTTTCAATCCAGCTCTTAAAATAAATTATTTACCATGTCTAACAAGGTATTAGGAGGTCATTTACAAATGCAAGTGCACTGTGCAAATTCAGATGCTAATCACAGTGGTTTTAATCCATAATCCTGTGTTTCCCCCATAATTCCATCATAACTACAGCTATTGATGCAAATTTGGTGCAAATTACGTTTAGTATTTTCAGAGGGAAGGTTGGGTCACTAAAAACATGGATTAAAAATGGCATCACTAGGCTCAACCTATTGTTGGAACCCTAAAGCCAGCAACAGGTTCAGGGTCCTGCAGCATCAGTGGTCATAGTTCTATTCACAATTCATCAGAAGGAGGATTGGTAACCAAGTCTAAGTGCAAAAGCACTTGGACACAAGTACATTAATGAATTGGGTCAAAGCACATTCTCCATCAATTTTATTTTGGAGTACCCACACCTAAGGGTGTATTTGTAAATATCCCCCATTATTAGCTGCATCCCAGTCCTTGGACCCCAAAAGTAATACTTACTAAACTAATGCCTGACATGTAACTATAGGTTAAAGTGAATGATACATTGGCTTTTTCTATTTTTTCCTCTGAGATAATAGTTAATAAATTCATTTTATATGAAATTTATTTTTGGAAATGAACAGCACTTAACACAAAAAAAACAGGAGCTGCATATTCTGACTTTTGGTGGGGGGCTCCCTGCCTGCACTTACTTCCTGGACCAGGGGTGAAAATTCTGGTGGGCCATGCCCTCATTGGCCCTCCAGTCCAGACATGAATAAAAATATCAGTTGTGAATAAGATGTGCAAGATGACTGATTGGGTATTGCTGGTGAATAAATGAATGCCCTCTATGACTTGCTTCTTCTAAGCTCCAATCTATGACCTGAATAAATCTGCTGACCATTGGGATGAGCTATAAATTTTGCCTTGTTGCAACAAGAAAAAAAAGTTGCACTCTTTGAAAAATCGCCACGTAAAAAAACACCAGTTTACTTTAATGTGTTTGGTGATTTTTTGTCATTTTGCTAATTTTTGGCAAAAAGAAAAATGGGTCAAATTCCCCCATCACTGTTGGCTACATATGGCATAAAATCTACAGTTAATGTACATGTATGTGTTGTCATATGTACATTATTTATTATTGTTATTTGCATGTCTGTTTCTAAAATTCTGTTAGAAAAGGATGGAGTTAAATTGCCATGTTAGAATATTATACATCTCTCAACATATCAAATCTATTTTTTTATTTAAAAATGTGTGCTATTGATAAAATGCTCAAAAACAATACAGCAATAAACCGTTGACTACAGCAACACAATTTATGCATGACAAAATTTTATCTTGTCAGTAGCTGCTACTATATGCCATAGCTTGAAGATAAGAATGCATTTTAATATTTAGAGTTATTATTACATGAATATACATGAATTTTGAATACAGCTCGGAAATCTTTCAAGGGTTTCTGGGTAAAATAGTAGCAATTACAACAAATAAGATTTTATATAATTCACATTTGATGCTGCTACTTTCAGAAGCAATCAAGTGTAGCAGAAGCCACAGCATCTGAGCTCACCATAAAATCCAGTCCCTGGTGGTGAGTTAAATAATTCTGATGTAATGTTTCAAAAAAAAAAAAAGAAAACGAAAAACCCTGACTATTAAGCCTTTAAAATCTCATTGTGACTGTGTTCTAGAAAGGCAAAGAAAAGGAGATCACAGGAGAATGAAAACCTTCATGTGATGCTAATTATAAATTACAACGGTATGTATTCCATACAAGCTAAAGTTGAACATTTTTATTTATTTACATAGACAGTGTATAAAAACAGCATGTGTCCCTCCTCATTTTTTTTCCTGGCTGACTACCTACTAGTGACACAATCTTTCCAATGCATTAAATCATGAGTGTTTATTAATATGCTAAGTAGGTTACAGTAAATTGGCTCGTGTAGTTACATCTCCCAAAGCCTCATGAATAATCAGCTGAGCACAGGGTAATACAGAATTTTCATATAAAGTGATTCTTGTCTCTTAAGCCTTCATGCTACCTATAAAAAAACTCCATTCAGTGGCATGTTTAGTTTTTCCCCCCACCATTCCCCTTAAAAACAAATCATTGTGTTCTGTTAACATTGTCCCAAATGAAAATAATGTTAGTATTGATATTATTTATTATCTTCCTTTGATATGATTATCAGGCTGTAAACGTGTACCAAAACCTCGTTCTTGTAAATATTTATTTTTCTCTTTGAATGTCTAAATTCAATGTTGGCATATAAAACAATTGCTTAGGATTTGGAGAAAAGTTGTGATTAATAATAAAGATATATATACAGTATATATACTGAATATTGAATTATTAAACAACTGTGAGCAATGTTCACAGAGCAAAGATAATGCTCCATAAAAGTGCCTTTATTTGACCTAATTCTGGCAGCTTTAAACCTGACACATCCTAGTGTTACATTCAATAATAGCCCTTTTCAGGTTTAAAGCAGCAGTTGGTTTACATAATGCATGCTACCCCAACCACTACACTGCTAAAGAAGTTGATATGCCCAGCGGCTGAATAAATACCGCAACAACTCCAAGAGCAATACGGAAAGTAAGTGTCTATTTTTGAAAACCTCTCTTCTATCACACGAGAAATCTAATTCCAATCTCAAGTGTGCACCACACTTTAAAGTTTCTTTTTAAAACTAGATTGTCTTTAAATGTTACATTTGCAATACTTAATTTAAACATTTTCCATTTCACATTGGTTTTCAGCTGCATGAATATGATGTATGAGGACCCGAAACATAACTTCTTATGAATGGAAAAATTAAGCTGCAAATTTAACTTATCGCATAATTTATCATATCTAAATCACTTGAAAACTTGGTTAGCATTTTAGGATTAGAATGTTACACTCTTGCCAAAAGAATAACTAGTAAAAAATAAAAACACTGTTGTACATTTATTAAGCATAAAATAGTACAGGAACCTAATGCCCAATACAATCATCAGAACAACCCAATCTTCACATAAGCCATGAAGTCATCATAACTTACTTGTAGTGTCTTTCTAGCGGTAACAAAATTAAAGCACAAAAGGGAAGGTTGATGAAACCTTTTTACATCTGTCTCCCAATGTGTTAAAATGTAAACGTACCCATTGCTGAATTTTATTGTTATTATAAATATTTTTTTCGTTTTATTTGTTTAAATAATGAAAAATGAATTACATAATTACATAATATTTTTGTAAATATTGTTGAATTTTATTATTCTAATTATTGTTATTCTAGCTGTTATTAGAGATGAAAGAAGAGATTGCATTGCAGTTAAGGTGGTTCTAGCTCTGCAATAGCATATACATTGCTCTATCTTGTTAGAGAAGTTCTTGTCCACTATGCTACAACTGTACTTTATAGAAAAAAAATCATACTATTTAGCTTTTCTACCAGCTACTCAGGTCACAGATTCTCCAAATCTGGTTGACTAAAACCTTTGCCAAAACTTTAAAGGGCATGTAAAGTCTAAAATCAAATACGGCTAGAAATGCTGTATTTTGTATACTAAATATAAACATGAACTTACTGCACCACAAGCCTAATCAAACAAATAATTTATGCTTTCAAAGTTGGCTACAGGGGATCACCATCTTATAACTTTGTTAAACATCTTTGCAAGACTAAGACTGTGCACATGCTCAGTGTGGTCTGGACTGCTTAGGGATCATCACAAACAACGCTGCTTGAGTTCTGCATGGCTGGCAAGTAAAGCGGGGGCTCCCCCTGCTGTTCATAAGTATGATTGTTTCCCTGCTCAGCAGTTAGGGACCATCTGACAATTCCTATCCACAGCAGTAAATGAAGGGAGAATTTCACTGCATACAGTCAGGTTTCTTATAAAAACAGTACACATTTTTTAATTAAAATATATTGGAGATAGGTTTCTTTTTCATTAAAGAAAGTAAAAATGGGATTTTATTTTTTGCCTTTACATGCCCTTTAAGATAACTACTGTCTTCAAAGCCAGGAGCAGTGAAAAATGTGCACATTTTTTTTATATGAAACATACAGTACTGTAGCAAATAATTGTGTGGGGGGACCCAAGCTTAATAATAACATGTCCAAATCTTACAACTAAACATGACCATAATTAGAGAGATCAACTGATTTATGAACATTGACAATTTGATCACTGAAATGGGTGACCTAAATTTTGACCCTCAATCCAACAATTAATACAGAAATGTCTAATGCATTTTTTGGATTCTTTATAATTCCTGATCAGTATCTGAGTAAGCCCCGAGTAGATTTAAGTCTCAATAATTTGTAAAGTTATTGAGTGAGGTGTGGCCAAGATGGAAGACAGTATCAGAGTGTGTTTGGCGAGCTCACGTTGGACAGGTAATCTATTTAGTGACAAAAGGCTTCTTAAAATAGAATTTGTCTGCAAAGTGGGCAAGAGGTTTGCTTAGGTTTGCTAAATTGGGTCAACCTAATTTAGGTCATACTCAGTAATGTACTATGGTAACTTTATAAAATAAATATGGCTTCATATCACTAAGCTTTTATTTTTCTGTACTTTGAGAAACATTAGAAATGCTTTATTTATGTATCAAAATATATCTAATAATCCAAGCGTGTTGCACCATGTATAAGCAACAAGTTCTCATAGTGCATGCTAACCATTACATCACTTATATGAACAGAGTCATCTTTATAAAATAAAGTGGCATCTTTCTGTACAGATGGTTCAAAAGCATATGTGAGTTATTGTAATACATTGCATTCTGCTCAATACAAGATGTGTGAAATCTGTCCTAATTAGAAAGGATACAGTGCAGGAAAACAAAATATAATGCTATATGTCCTCTGAAAATATATATAAATATATATATATATATTTATTGTACTGTTGAAAATATTTATGGTCATCCAGGAAATTCATTTTTTTATACCAATTCTTCTCTTGTTTTTGCATACAAAACCTGAAAAATAGAGCTGGCACCATTCCGACACCCCAAAAATATGGCTAAATTGAGTAAAGTCCAGGAGTCTCATAATTTACTTTACTCAATTTAGTCATATTTTTGGGGTGTCGGAATGGTGCCAGCTCTATTTTTCGGGTTTTGTATGCATTTTCTCCCCCTGCTGAGGGCTTAGAGCTTGAGCACCCGGACCCCATATGGAAAGCGGTAAGCTTATCCTTATATTTTCAAATGTCCATGCTTTCTATCATTCGCCTTCTTCTCTTGTTTTTGTTTGATTCATTCAAACAAAAACAACTATTGTATCATCTGACACATTAGGGCTCAATGCTACTAGTTCAAGTATTCAAAATATTATACTGTAAATGTAAAAGTATATATATTTTTATAATGTGCAAAATATCAACACAGTATTTGTCATTAAAATATAAAAACCAATTGGCACTACCAAAATGTCTTTTTCAACGTCGTATTTTTCTTTTGATAATTGTGTGTTGTCATTAAAAAAAAAAAAAAAGGATTTAAGTCTGTATTATTGAAAGAAAATGTGCATGTTCTATGTTAAAGTCAGATTACATTTGCATAAATTTGAATTTTATTTTCTTTAAACATAATAATGGAATTTAAGCAAGGCTTTGATTGCAGCTGAATCATATTAGCAATTGTTGTATTCTTCTTCTTCTATTATTTTTATTAAAAGAAACAATCATCTTCCAGGTTTGGATTCACTCTCTCCTGCTGTTGCTGCTGAGTCTGACCTCTTTGACTGACACACCAGAGCAAATGTCTTGGAATAAATGAAAGCTATAAAATTAGAAGCAGCATTTTAACATTTCATTACCATTCTTTTCTGTTAAACTGACAGCCTGCACAACAGATAGCAGATATTTTTAAATTCACTTTTAGACGACATTCATGTTCCAAAGCAGACACCATCAGAAATACTGCACATTGCCCATTTTCAATAGATGATAGGAAAGTCGGAATGTTCTTTTCTTTTCTTATCACTATATGGAATAGGAAATGAATTATGTGAGACAGTATAGTGTATCAAGTATATATAAGAATATCATTTAAAGTAAAGAAACCGTAAACTTTGGAATTTTTACCTGATCTTTTAGTATCACCTTTAATATACCTTTGTTAATTATAATCAAAAGATAGTTCTACTGTCTTATATATTTTTTTACTATAATGTTCTTTGATTCATAAAGTAAATTAATTTATACATCCAAAACATGTTTTTTTCAAAACACATCAGTTAATAGTGCTGCTCCAGCAGACTTCTGCACTGAATCCATTTTTCAAAAGAGCAAACAGATTTTTTTTATATTTAATTTTGAAATCTGACATGGGGCTAGACATATTGTCAGTTTCCCAGCTGCCCCAGTCATGTAACTTGTTATAAGGAATAGAAAATGCAAAAATATAGAACAATGCAATTTGCTGAATTTTTTACTCTGCTTTTCCTCAAGCTAGGTAATATGTTCAGTGGTCAAGCCTAATTAAAATTGTAATGATTTCACTTGAAATGCTAATTTTGTTTTTAACATGCACATTCCTAACGATGTCTCATTAAGCAGAAAATTGAACTCAAGTACCTGCTGAATGTATAAACATAATTAAAGCAATAAACATATAAAACTTATAATATTTATGTATACAAATGTTGCAAGCAACACATGAAAAAATGTTAACATAAGCAAAATTCAAATTGTGATTATTAATTAAGCAATAACAAATTAATAGCAACAAATACTTCAGGGAAAAGTGAAAGCTTCAGTAATACTCAAGTTTCTTGCCAAATAAAAAAAAAAAAAAAAGGCTTCCTGGTCTAAAATCACAAACCACAGGAACACAAAGAAAAAATATATTACAATTCAAAGTGTTTTTGAATTTAGAAAAAAATATAAATTATTATTATAATTATTATTGCCTAAAAAATCAACCCAAATGCATTTTGATGATTTCAATCATATTTACAATTTTAACAAAACTTTAATCATGTTAATTTGCAGAAAAAAATGTGATTGCACTAAATTAGCATACTACCATTAATTTCCAATGTCTTAATTTTATTTCAAAAACTCAAATTCAAAAATACCTTGTACACCTCCTATTGACCTCTACAGAAGCCTGCTAGGTTTTAGCTGCTGAGGTTTTTGAGTCAATAGATAAATCTTGAAAATTTGAGATTGGAAAACTTTAATCGAAAATAATTAAAGAAAATTTTAATAAATCAGAGAAGAAATGACAAAGCAAAGTGAATGGCTAATTTGGGTCTAAAAAAGTGGCAATGAACTATGAATCTTGAGTTCTCAAGTAGTTATTCGAGATGGTGACTAGGGATAGGCAAATTTGATCTGTTTTGCTTCGCCAAAAATTTGCAAGATGAAGAAAATTCGCCGAAATGCATTGAAGGCTATGGGGCAAATTTGCTAAAGGACAAAGTCACTAACACTGGTGAAAATTCGCTAGCGTGACAGCATTTCAGTAATTCAATGACTTACTAATGGGCGCAGGCATAACTTCTCTAGTGAAAGAGATAGACAATAGCACAACTTCACACTCTAACGGCAGGCGAATTTTCACTCTGGCGTACGGATGAACAAATCCACTAAGATACGCCAGACTTGCATTCACCAGCGCAGACCAGGCGAAGTGCAATGGAGTTATAGGACTTCCTCAATTTTTTTGTTGAAAATTTTTCTAAAAACACCACTTTTTCTGGGTGATAGGCTGCAAAAGTCAGTAAATTTCTTTTTGGGTACCCGAGTTCCCTCCTACATTTCCTAACATATGGCACATACACTATACACTGGGCTCATGTGTAGGGCATTACTCTATTTTATTTTTTTTAAGGTTCCCTGGGCTTGTGTAGTGTAATGTATTTTCTGCAACATATACATGCATTCAACTTTCACTTCCTGCCATATGCAAATTAGCCAAAGCTAGCGCAACTTTGCTTTGCTTGCTGAAGTAACGCTTGCAAAACTTCACCAGCGTTCGTCGCCCTGGACGTAACTTCGCATGTAACAAACTTCCCCATATTATACTGTGCACTGTTGTTGAGGGGAGCTGAAGGGATCAAGAGCAATGTGGGGGGTTGTTCTGTAGATTAAGCATGCTTTGTGACAGTTATGAGGGAAAATGTTCAGTTATACAAGGCAGACAGACCGTTTCAATTGTATTTAGAGCAGCTACTGCATAGAGATGTCAATATATATAGGGACAGGAGATAGCTAATTTTTCTTGTCATCCATGTTCAAAATCTTTGAATAGCTGAGCATTGCAATACTAGGGGGCATATTTATCGAGGGTCAAATTGAAAATTGTAATTTTTGAGTTTTTTGTGGTCAAAACTGTCAAATTCGACTAGGGAGTTATTCAAATTTGATTTGAGTTTCTTTTTTTAAAAAAAACTCAAACTAGAATTTCGAGATTTATCATACTCTTGCCCTTTAAGAACTCAACTTTGACTTTTCACCACCTAAAACCTGACAAATTGCTGTTGCTATGGGAGAGGTCCAGGGACCAATTTTGAGTTGTTTGCAGTCTTCCTGGCATTCAAAGTTTGAGTTCGAGTTTTTAAAATTCGAATCAGATTCAAATCGATTTGAGTTGATTGCATTCATCCGAGTTTAAAAAATTAGATTTTTTAAATACATTTCAATTGGTTGAGTTTCAAATTTATTGGAGTTTTTAAAAACTCACATAAATTTGAAATTTGAACTTTGATAAATGTGCTTCCAGGTGTATACAATATGCAGTTGATTGGTTACACTTTGGACAGATGTTGAGGATATCAGAGTTCTGTTTTTTTGCTTCTTTTTTTCTTGTTTTTTAATAACGAAAATCTTTAGCTTTCTAACTTTATTTCAATATGACAGTTAACCAACTATACATGATGTTGAATTGAGCTTTCAGCTAAGCACTGTGAATATAATTATAGTGATAATGTCATGTTTACTTGCCATACTTGTAAATTTAATATTTTGATAGATCTGAGCAAATAAGCATGTTTTCTTCAATACATATTGATTCAAATTCCTTTTTAGTTGAATTTTATTTACATTTTCATTAAGCACCTACTTTTTAAATACAGATATTTAGTTGTTGCAGTGTTATTAATGAAAAAAGAGCTTTACAACTAAAATGTGTCTGAACTATTTTTTTTGTTGTTGTTGCTGTTTGGTTTTTTAAATTCCCAGAAAATAATTACAAACATCCTGGTATTAGGACTTTAAGTTCCTTTAAACCCCTATTCAAAATAGAAAAGAATAGAGTCTGTTTAACACAACTTATTGTTTATGAGCATAAATCAGGTATCCCTTTAAGGAACATAACATTGATATAGTATTGACTAATTAAAATTCCTTAACTTACATTCTATTCGGCATGTTGATTATTAAGGCTCTTGTACTTTGGAAAATTTAGGAGCTATATTATTATGCATGGTTAGACCCTGAGATAGCAAACAGCTTACCTCATGTTGTTTTATAGATATCCATGTGTTTATTTGCATGATCTTAGCAGAAAATGTTTAAAGCATGTAATTACTTAGCTCTGAGTAGTTTAAAGGGAATAAGAAGTAACTGCCAAAGGATTAAAAATCCACAGGACACCAGAAGACTTTATTTTACAACATATGTCTGGAACCTTGCTAATTACTTTATTCCTAGTATATGGATATTGAAAAAGACATTATGTGATATTTGGAAATCTTTGAAATTCAAAGAGGGTTCAGATAAGCAAAAAGATGCTTGGAATGCCTTGTATCCAAGATGTTATGTGCATCCCTGATAAATACAGCAGGTAAGAAAAACCCTGCACTCACTATATTGTTGCCCATGCAGAAACTTAACTATTCACCAGGAGATAAGTTAAAGGGGAACTATCGCTAAAATGAAAATATAATATTAGCAACATACTGAAATAAGAGACTTTCTAAATACAATCAATTAAAGATTATGTACCATTTGTGAAATAATCAAGTTTATCTTCAGTATCCCTCTCCCAGCATCTGTTTCTCTTCATTCTGTCGTCATTCAGGAGTTGGCTGTCAGATGAATGTTCCACTAAATCTTATAGGGGGCTCATTTTGCCTAGAAGATGTATTAGAGCTCAGTCTGTTAAAGTCACCCAAAATCCTGTCTCTCTACATGCAGAATCTGTGCAAAAGGCAGTTACTTTGTTTGTGCTGGAATTGTTATTTGAGTGAGCTCTAATACATCTGCTAGGAAAGGGAGCCTGCCTATAAGATATATTGGATCATTCTTCTGACAACCAGCTGCTGCATGAAGACAGAATGAAGAGAATCAGATGCTGAGAGAGGAAACGTGAAACGAGAAACAATGCAGAATATTCAATTGATTGTAATTAGAAAGTTTCTAAGTACAGTATGATGAAGCTTATATAAATTTTTTTATTTTTAGATAGTTCCCCTTTAATATACACCCACCTAAAAAGGGCTCTATGTATTTCATATAGTATTTAATATTTGTAAATATGAATCAGATTATGGGCTGGAAGAACCCAGAGAAGCAGTTAATTCTCCATTGCTTTTTTCCCCAGAGGTCAAAAAGGTCTGCTGCAAAGTATGCACTATTTATTTTAGTTCACTGAGTTTCAATGTGTTGTCTTTATTAAATGGACAATGCACTTAGTCATGTACCTTCACCGCTTCTTTTTTATATCATGTATTCCAAAAGCAAATGCATGTGTTAACATATATTTAAGGGCAGGAACAGACTATTGTGATATTTTTTTTTAAGCACATTTTTTTATTTGCAGTATCCATTCCTCTGTTTTGTCAGGAACCAGAGCTTTTCATTCCCTGTAAATGCAATGCCACAGTCTATGAGAAATACTATCTGGTATTTAAAAATCTATATTTTCATTTTAAATTGAATATCATGTCTTTAAAGTAGCTGTATTCCAGTACAGCTTATAAAAATGCACAATATATATCTTTACAATGTGTATATAAGTTCTTTCACAGAGACATTATAACAGTGGTTCTGCTCTTTATCTAACTCCGGTGACTATATGCATTTCCAAATCTCATTTTATGTATGTAATCCAAATGTGAATATGTGATGAAAGATAGCTAACGCTGAGCCGCCATTTGATGAATACATTGGAACCATATGCCCCATATGTTACCAAAGGTCACCTGCAAAGCCACAACTTCACAAGTTAATTTTTCAATAACTATGTAATTAATCTTATTGATTACCTTCTGTTGGCTGTAACCTGTTTTCCTCCATATAGTGGCATCATGTGTCTCTAGCATAAGGCGGCAGCATGAATTAGGTCTATGGGTTTTAAGTATTTGAGATTGAAGGTCTATGGGTTTTCCAGTATTTGAAATTGATAAGCTGAGAACATCATTTTATAGAAACCCTGTTGTTATAGCAATGCTCCAAACTTATGAAGAGTGCAAACCAATTTTCAATACGACGAGGGAGTCTTATGTAATTTCTTCACACACAATATCCTAAGAGTAAAACTGATATAAGTGTTACAGTATGAGCTCAAGAAGAAATTCTCAGTATTTAACGTCTGTGTAAGCTTCAGGATTCTCCAGTTCAATATTTGATGATGTTTTTATTGGTTAGCGTTTGAGCTGGACCTATCAACAGTTTTAGCTACACTCAGGAAATCTGTCCAACAATCTAAGAGTTTTGAGGAAATTAATTTGCAAGCTTTAAATCTGCTGCATTTCTTTCTCCTGGACCAGGCTTCTTAACTTTTGCGGTTAATCCATGTTATTCTAGCAATTCTCTGAAGCATAGCTATTAATGGCATTGAAACATGAGACAATATGGTTTTCATTATACCTTAAGGCAACAGCTCTAGTGCTCATAAAATATTTTAGGTATCCTTTCAAAAACCAAAACATACAGCAATCTAGCTAAAAAAAGGTGAGAAAGCTATTTTTATTTTAGACCTTATTTCAATGGTTTATTTTTCTAAACAGGAGCTGTCAAATAAACTATTGGCACCAGACTATGGAAAATAATCATATATTAATATGTCTCAGTTTTAGGGTATATGTAACTCGCCCATTTTTAAAACTGTTCTTACATTCAACCAGCAATTTCTATTTATAGGAAATATTTACAGGGGCCCAGGTGTATAAACAATTGTGAAAAGAAATGCACATTGTTTAGATATGCTGTAAAATACAATGCTAGTGAGGCTAGTTGAGAGATTTCCAAAATATGGCTTTTTTCGCATATTTGGGGACTTTTACATTTGTTATTGAAGAAAAAAAGGTTGGTAATTTGATTTCTTATTGATGTGTGCATGGGTGTGTCATTGTTCTCTAAAAGCATGTTTGTACACTCATAACACTCATATCAGAACAAAACCAAGCCAAGAATGGTTGTGTCAAGTCAAGAATGGTTGTGCCATGAATGCATAAAGCAGTATCTTTTAAAAGCACAACAGTTTTAGTTCAAAATTGTTGAACTTGTTTCTTCTTACCCCTTTGTGAAGCAGATTTGCTTGTTAAAGGGATACTGTCATGGGAATTTTGTTTTTCAAAATGAATCAGTTAATAGTGCTGCTCCAGCAGAATTCTGCACTGAAATCCATTTCTCAAAAGAGCAAACAGATTTTTTTATATTCAATTTTGAAATCTGACATGGGGCTAGACATATTTTTCCCAGCTGCCCCAAGTCATGTGACTTGTGCTCTGATAAAATCTAAAAAAGTGATATCACCACCTCCCCCTCCCCCCCCCAGCAGCCAAACAAAAGAACAATGGGAAGGTAACAAGATAACAGCTCCCTAACACAAGATAACAGCTGCCTGGTAGATCTAAGAACAACACTCAATAGTAAAAACCCATGTCTCACTGAGACACATTCAGTTACATTGAGAAGGAAAAACATCAGCCTGCCAGAAAGCATTTTGACAACATGTCTAGCCCCATGTAAGATTTCAAAATTGAATATAAAAAAATTTGTTTGCTCTTTTGAGAAATGGATTTCAGTGCAGAATTCTGCTGGAGCAGCACTATTAACAGATTCATTTTGAAAAAAAAAAATTTTCCCATTACAGTATCCATTTAACTGTGTGTCTATTTACGACCTCCATAAACCTTCTATCTGTTTATAGTTGTAACAATGCTTCTAGTTGCTACCTAACTCTTGCTTCACTACATGGCACTATATATATATATATATATATATATATAAATATATATATATATATATATATATAATTTAGTTAAGGGATACTAATTGTAGGGAGGGAGAAAGAGGGCAATTACTGAGAAATAACTGCTTCCAGTACAAACAAAATCTAACAAAATAACTGCCTTTTGCACAAATTCGGCATGTAGAGAGACATGATGCCTGATGAGTGAGCTCTTCTAGGCAAAAGGAGCCCCCCTATAAGATATATTAATCTAACTGTCAATGACTATTTAACACTCAACTGCTGCAAGAAAACAGAATGAAGAGAAATAGATGCAGAGGAATAGTGAAGGAAAACTTGATTATTTCAGAAACAGTACAGAATTTTGATTGATTATATTTACAAAACTTCTTGAATTTTCATTTTTGCAATAGTTGCCTTTTAAAGAGAACCATGCAAAATGTCTCCAGAAAAAAACTCAGCTGGCGAGATTCAATAAAAGTCAATGGCCATTTTCTCTATTCTATTCTCAGCTTTATTTATTTATTTTCCCTGTTCATTAAAACATTTAATTTGTTTAGCCTCATTGAAAATGAATGGAGCAATGTGATTGTACCCAAAGTGTGACTTTTTTTGTTGACAATTTTTGTCAATTCTTTTGATACACATTTTTTTACCCCAAACTCAAAATGAGTAAATACTGTATGGCTCAATACAAATAACACAAACAGCAGAATTAAAAGCACAGGGATTTACTATAATAGATCTCATGTGTATCACCTGGTTGATTAAATTTAGAAATGTAAATATTGCATGTACAATTGTACATTTTTATCTGGGCACTAGTCATTCAGCTATGGAAAGATATTTATTTTTGTTTTAAAAACAGTTATTTGTCAAATTTGATGATAGAGTGGGTTGCTTTAAAAAAAGAGGTTTTGGTAGTCAATCATAGCTAACATCATCTAGTCAATCATTAATGAAAAACAGATCACAGCATATATTTTAATCCCAGGAAACCAAGTCCGTAAAGCGAAAACAATATGAACTAGTTCTAACCATGTACAAGACATCTGAATTAAAGAACTAATAACACCCATTTCTTTAAAAAATGTATTTCCCTCAAAAAATAGCTATAATGATAGGTAAGGCTTATTTCCCCTTGGTTTTTTTCAAATCTTTAGCTTGTATTTGACATACAAAGTGCCCCATATTAAAATATTTGCTGTTACTGTTCCTTTAAAGAGAAACATCCTGATATCATAATGTAAAAAAACTGTTTGTGTTGTTTCATACAGAGTTTAACCTAGTTGGATGAGAAGGGATAAAAAAGGACTAAAAGCCAAATAGCCTTTCATGATACAAGGCATGACGTGTAAAGAATTCTGAAAACAGAAAAGTTTTCACTTTATAGTTATTTTTCATGATTCTATTGATTTAAATAATGCTCCAAATATAGTCTTCTTAATTATCAGTCTTGACAGCATGACAGAAGTGTGTTCATACGCAGTCTTGTTTACTTCTAGAGCTTGTTTATTTATGTTCTTTAGATCAAAGTTTATTGATATTCCAACATTGGTATCTTTACCTGAGGGAATTGTTTCAGTTGTTTATTATCATTAGATGGAATGACAAATGCCTCAAAATGACCTTGAATCCCTATCTCACGTTTGTTTGGTTCCAACCTATTTCTGT
Source organism: Xenopus petersii (assembly GCA_038501925.1). Lineage (NCBI taxonomy): Eukaryota > Metazoa > Chordata > Amphibia > Anura > Pipidae > Xenopus > Xenopus petersii. The sequence goes on along the minus strand of CM076680.1, from coordinate 23,800,049 downwards.
TGTGACGTAAACCAGTCAGATGTCTATGTATAGTGACAAGTATCTGCTTAAATATGTTCAGAGAAATTAAGTGGCGATCTTGATATTCCGTCCTTTGTCATATTACCATGTGTATATTTTAAAATACTTTATCATACAGTAGCATCAAAAATTGTGTGTGTGCTAAAAGACTGTCTATTGCATTTTGGCTCATTTATATACCTGGGAACTATGGTAACTTAGATGTCATTTCATTAGGCTTTGGACATGGCTACTTTATATAAACTGTACACTCAAGGGTTACAATGTTAATACTCCTGGGGTCCAACAACCTCCAATATATACAGTTATTATGAGTTAAAGCATCTATAGCTACAAGGGGGAGTAGCAATAATTAAGGACAAGCATTGTAGCTTTTCTTTTGGTATCTGGCACAGAATATATAAGTGCTAATTTACATTCATTGAAAAACATTAAAAAAAAAAAAACTTTTTGGACACCACAAATTTTAATGCCTATCTATACTGATTCCTTACACATTATCTTTAATTCATGCATACACATTGTACAGTATAGGGTTTAGTGTACTCCTATGTAGTACAGCCTAATCATTTTTTTATCTTGTCAACATAAATAACCATAAACCATGTATTTTCTTTACTAAACTATGTATTCATCTCACTTTCTTTTTTTCTCTCATCTTTTTCTCCCATCTTTCTCTCCTCTTTTGATCTTTTTCTCCCATCTTTCTCTCCTCTTTTGACCATTAGCTCAATATTTTATTTGTTGTATACTTTCTTCCATCATCTTCTTCTTTGTATCTCTTCTTTGTGTCTTCCACCCAACATTAGACTATTTCTCTATTCATCCACTTTCTTTTCTTATAATTCTCTTCATATAATTTCCCCACCGCCTCTTATTTATTTAAACATATTTCCATTCTTATGTTCTCTTGTTTCTCTATCTTTACTTTGTCATGTTTCTCTTTCTTGGCTTCTTTTTCACACTTTGTTCATGTAAAATCTCACATTCTCTTCTACCTTCTTTCTTGATTACTCTTCATCCATAGTTTTTGGATATTGCATGTCCCTTTATTAGCATTCTCCCAGGTTCTCCATTCTCTATTACTTTTTTTTTCATATCATTTTAGTTCCCTTTCCAATTTTTTGACCAATGCCTCTTTTGAGTCCTGTGTTGTAATGTTTCTTTTAGAAACCAGACCTTCTGTTTAGCTCATCCTAAGAATAGAAATTTCACAGAATTGCAGATTTCAGAAATGTCATTCTCTTAAACCCATGAAGTGATGCAAAAGTAAAATTGCTTTTTTTTGCTGGGAATACTGACCTTTCTTATTGCGCTGGCCAAATCATACATTCCTAAGATACTGATCTTTGGAATGAATGATCTTGTATGTATGATCTTGTATGCTGAGCTTTCTGGAAATACAAATGTAGTTTTTGTTATGCACAACATTAATTCCATTTAAAATACCAAAATATTTATTACTGAAAATTAGTGATGGGTGAATTTGGGGCGTTTCGCTTCGCGGACGCCAGCGTCAATTTTTTTGATTTATTTATTCATGGGAATTCGCCGCAAATTCGCGCCTGCCGAATAAATTCGCCCATCACTACTGGAAATGTTAACAGGCTGAAATTTGATTTAATCATCCCAAACAATTAGTTGTATTTTATATACTACACATTTTAAATACACATTTTAAATAGGTTTAATTTTAACCTTTCCCAGTAACATAGTTCTGTGCCTTTATCCAATGAGTAATTGAATCCTCTCCTCCCCAATTGTGTAGAGGATATTGTAGTAAAATAATCTATGTTAAAACTTGAACACCCTCAAAACATGATTGCCTCTCTTTGGGACTTTGATAAAAACGGGTTTTTCTGTGCCTAGAAATTAACCAATAAGGAATATAATAATGTATGTCTATTTTGCATCTATCAACACAGTTAAAACAGAAGCTTCTTTGGACCCCTATGTTTAAAAAGAAAATCAAACATTTTTATAAAATATTTACAAAAGATTGTGAGTCAAAAAAACATGATCACAACAAATGTTGCATTGTTAATTTATTTATTTTTACAGCCTGAATTTTGAATATACATCAATTTATAAAAGCCCATCAAGCTTTGGTTGATAAAATGTTTCAAGATTTTTTAATGAAATAGTGAGAATTTGTAATGTAATATGTTGGCTTTATGTGAATGGCTTTCTATGATAGGGAAATGTGTTATTTGTTGGTACTTAACATTATTCAGTAACTTTCTTTAAATGAAATGAAAGTGCTTATAAAGAATGTTAGTTATGCTAAAGTGTGATGCTTCATATACAGTTATTCCATGTTAAGTTTTGCCCCTTTCTCTTAGGAATCCCTTTTTTGTAAATGTTTTTGTCTGATTTTCACTACCTTAATGGAGAGTTAGTGTTTACCTTAAGGAGCTTTCATCTCTGTCAAGTACAGCACATTTTCTGTTTCCTTAGGGACTCTGCAATGAAATTAACTGTGTGAGACCAGGCATGATAAATTAACTTTAATTGCATGTATCATTGATAGTTTTTGTTCACTTGTAAGCTGAAAGCAGACATTTTTGGATGCAGTTATAAACATGTTTAAAAGGAAACTGACATTTAAATGATCATGAAATGTATTATTCTTAAGGATGATACCTGTGCAATATATATATAGGGTAACTGAAATGGGATGTTCTTTTATTGCTTTGCTTGGTCCTTGTCTTGGCCACTTTCTTCTAGCATAATGTTTGCTGTTTTTTGGTTAAAAGATTTTCAGATTTTTAGAAAGTATTTGCATATGATGGTGGTGATAAGAAGGACTGATGAATCAGAAAAGAAAAGATAGATAGCCCACATTATAAAAATTCAATTATAACATTTGAACACTCTAACTTTTCCATTATCTAAATCAGGGATCCCCAACCTTTTGAACCTGTGAGCAACATTCAGATGTAAAAGGAGTTGCAATGAAAATGTTTTTGGGGTGCCAAATGAGTGCTGTGATTGGCCATTTGGTAGCCCCTATGTGGATTGCCAACCTACATTGAGGCTCTGTTTGGCAGTGCACCTGTTTTTTATGCAAACAAAACTTGCCTCCAAAATAATTCAAAATTCAAAAATAAGCACTTGCTTTGAGGCCACTGGGAGCAACATCCAAGGGGTTGGAGAGCAACATGTTGCTCACAAGCTACTGGTTGGGGATCACTGATCTAAATCAATGCCATCCAACTTTTTATTTTTATGGCCCATGTGATGGAAGACCAATCATGTAAATCAGTTGTGGTGACTCCACCTTTAACGTCACACCCACTTTAAACCACACCCATGTTTTCACAAGAAATGTTAACATTACATTAATGTTACTAGCACACCAAAAACCCAAATGGCTGATGCTCACTGCAGGGATGTCACCCACCACTCATATGTGAAAAATGTTATGTCATATAACTTAAATTATTAAATTCATATGTCTCCTTCTCCTCCCCTGTGGATAGCACAGCAGCCCCAGCACATAATTAAACACCTTTGGGTGCCAACAACTAGTTACAAATGCTAAATGCTATTATGCCACACACAAGCTGAGTAGGGCTGGCAGAGTATGACACACATGCAGTATAGGGCAGACAAAGTAAGGCACACACATGAAAAGTAGGGCAGGCAGAGTATGACACACAGGGAGGGTAGGATAGGCAGTATATGGCACACACAGGCAGTGTAGGGCAGTATGACACACACAACCTGATTCCAAGTTGTGTGTATAATGTTGGGGCCAGTTAATCTCAGTTTTAAAACCTTTTAAAGTTTACACAAAGGTGAATAGTCCCAGCATCCAGACTCCAACGGAGGGCCACACAAGGAGAAGCCAAGGGCTGCCAGTTGAACAGTTCCAATCAAAATCAATACAAACTACAGGGGTTTAGCAACCTACAGATTAAATAGCATTTTAAATCAATTCCTTTGTAGTATTATATGAGGGTGTGCAATTCTGCATGCTAATAAATGTATAGCATGAAGGTATTCACATGAACACCAAAGGTGTTATAAAGCTGAAATGATTAAACAGATAGCAGTATGTCTCAACTGTTTGTACTGATAAGATTTTAAGATATTATGAGGTCAACAGTTCCTTGTTGGTGTTTCAAGATATTAATGGAAATATGAAAGGAAATCTGATAAGAATCAGTACTGTTGTGAGGAGTTTCAGCAAGTACCTTATCTGGTGGTACAACATAGATTTTTTTATATGAACGATGATTATAGTATAAAATAAAAACACACTACATGAATGCTAGTTATTAGAAGTTATTAAAAGTGTAGCAGCTAGAACGAGAAAATCAAATATGAAACTTGGAAAAGGTTCGTGAAAGTAGAGATTACACAAGCAGATGTAAAGTAACACAAGGGTAAACAGAAAAGATAGTAATAAGTAATAGTATATCATTTATAATACAGTATATGGGAACTACAGATAACATGTCCTGTTGGAGTTTTCAGCTGTGTCCTCCTTAGGGTAATTTTTCATTACAGAGTCAGAGCAGTAGTGATGAGTAAAACTGCACTGTTCTGCTTTGCAGAAAAAATTGTGAAGCTGCAGAAAAGGTTACTCAGCAGAATTGGGATGTAAAAAATGTGAACATTGATAAATCAGTCCCTTAATATTTATTGGCTAGAGTTATATTTAACCATTGTTCTGTTCTCTAGACTCTAGTCAAGGTGTTATGTTTATCATGCAATATCCCTTTTAAGGAGTTCCAGTTTAAAAAAGTACATTTGCAACAATAATATTCATCATATTTCTGTTTTTGGATAATGGTATTACAGGTATAGGATCCGTTATCTGGAAACCTGTTATCCAGAAAGCTCTGAATTACAGGAAAGGCACCTTTCATAGACTCCATTTTATCCAAATAATCCATATTTTTAAAAATTATTTTCTTTTTCTTTGTAATAATAAAACAGTAACATGTATCCAAACAAAGACATTAATAATTTTTGGAAGCAAAACCAGCCCATTGGGTTTATAACATAATAATATTTAAAATATTTTCCAGTAGACTTAAGATATGAAGATTCAAATTACAGAAGTCCGGAAAACCCCAGGTCCCGAGCATTCTGGATAACAGGTCCCATACCTGTATATGCCTTTTCTATAGTTACTGAAGTTTTTTTTAAATGTCTTTTCAAGGATTTTTCAAGGCTACAATTCTGTCAGTCTATAATCATATAGTCAATCAGGTCTGCCATTCTATTCTCTTGTTATGCATGAATAGGGTTATCTTTTCTTTACCTTGTTTCTTTGGGATTAGCTCTTCCTTTTCCTTTCAGCAAATAAATATAATTTTTACATGTCTCTTTTAAATTCCATACCCCTTATTCCCCTTTCATGACCCACATATTTAGATAATACTGCTATTCTGCTATTGTCCATAAATGATGATTGACAGTTTTCCTGATTAAGCCTTGGTAGATGACAGGGATGGCGTGACTTTCTTTTTAAAGGGGTTGGCATGTAGGATGGAATAACTGAGATGTGAGCTAAAGAGAATAATGCATTGAAACCATTTTCAATAACCAATTTGGCTCTTGTGATTCTTGAATATTAATGTAAAATTTTACTCCGTCCTACTTCCAGTCTTGCTTCCAGTTATTCATTATTTAAATGGAGGTATCACTAGATTTCATAGCAAAATAGTATGGAAATGCAAGAAGACAACACTGCAAACTGTAAACATGAAATAGAAACGGTGTAATCTAGCGGCTGACAGGTATATACAGAGCTCACATCATACTTGAAACATGACTTAAAATGGCAGTAAATGTTATGTAAATCTGGCATATTGGTGTTGTAATAGGTAAGTTTCTGATCAAGTGTTACTTTAACTGGTCTTCAGTGCCTGTTTTAAAGAGATTTACTGATCAGGATATTTTTTCCAGTTATACAACCTTTTGGTTTGATCAGCATGCATGGCTTGCCAAGAACTTTTTCAATATCTAGTGCTCATTTTGCAATTTTTTTTTTAAATTTAGGAGCAAATGAAAAATTGTTCATGCAAAGGTTTCGTTTTTCACATATATTTCCATGAATGCATTTTTATTACATCCCCTATATTTTTTTTTCTGAATAACATAAGCTGTCTAAATGCTTTTGAGAAATTCCACTTCTGGAACCAGATATGCAGTTTTAAATATATTAAAAATTAAATCACATTCTAATAATGCATATACATACGATATAATGTAAACACATTGTTTTATATTTATGATCACAGAGTTCTAAAGCCCTATACATCTTCACTAATACCAAAAAGATGTCGTTTTATGGCAATCAAGGACTTCACTAGCCCAAAAAAGAGTATAAGGATTTTAAAACTACAGTAAACTGCCTTAATTAAATATAATGGAGATTGGAAGGACAAAATACATTACCAAAATTTCTACAAATCACCTCAAAGTTGCACATTACAGTATCCTATGCATTATGGTCTCTAAGACAGGAAATTACAAATATTAAATATTAACAATAATAAGCTATGAGCAATTTTTTTTACCAGGCATAGATTAACAGTGAAATTCCGCGTTTCACATTTTTAGCCATTCAGACTTTTAGAGGTTGTAGTGATGGGTGAATCTGACCGGCTTCACTTTGCCAAAAATTCACCTAAATGTCTATGGGTGACTTTTTGACGCTCAACAAATTGCAAAAAAAAAACAACTTTTTGACACGTGAATTTTTTTTCCACCCATTAGAATCTATGGCAAAACTTGGCATTTTTTTTTTACATTTTTAGAGGTTTTCATGTTAGGGGATTGTTTAGCGTTTTTTTTTCCATTCGTACTTTTTATCACAGAAAAACTGGGATTTTTAGCAGTGTATTTATTAATGTGTGAAAGTTAGTCTGCTAAAAATCATTTAAAAATTAAATAAAATTCAACACACTATATAGTATGAAGTGTAATTGATAAAAGGCTCTGAACCTGTCCTGGAGGTGGAATGACTACTTATGAGAGCAGACAATCTGCAACAACTAACTACATTGGAGCCCCCCAGGAGTCATTATCTCAACAGACTACTAACAAGTCATCCCATACAACAATAAAGAAACCAGTAATTCTCATAAACTACCTATGCTAAGCAAATTGATCAGGGTTAATACCTTCAAACTGAATAGAGGTAACCCTGAAATATTCGGGCAATCACTTAGAAATGTTAATTCTCACATTTGACTTTATATAACTTGACGTGTACTTGATAATTGTTTATTTTATTTCATTTAATTGTTATATGTAATTACATTGTAAATGTAAAACATAAAATTAAACATTATTAAAAATAAAATAAATAAGAAAATATTAAATAAACAAAAATTTTCAACCAATATGGATTCACGGAGCTTAGTTAGGATCAAGGTACTGTTTTATTATTACAGAGAAAATGGACTCTATGGGAGATGGTATCCCACATGTATTAATTTATAATAATTACTCAATTAACAAAAGAGAGATATTTGTTGTTCCATTCCAAATCTATTTTTAAAAATATAGATAAAACATATAGGAAAAAAATGTACAATTAGTGGCAGATTCATCAAATTAGAGCTGAATCAAAATTTGTTCACTTTCTATTAATACTTAAGTGATTTTTATATGTGTATCAATGGGTGAAAGTTAGAGTTCACCATTTGATAAATATAATTCTAAAAATTCTATAGGATTGATTAGAAAGTGAGTGATTTTTTTTTTGTAGTGAGCTCTAATCTCACATTTTGATAAATCTGCGCCTTAGGGGGTTATTTACTAAACTCAAATGCAACAATTATGAAAAATGTTTGATTTTTTTTTTATAAAATCAGACTTTTATTTGGAATTTTTTGCATATAAGTCAATGGGAGAAGTCCCAATGGTTATCTGAGGTTTCGTTCAGCGTTTTCATTGAAAATTCCGAAAAAATTGTGAAAATCTGATTTTTTTACCACAAAGCAAATTTTCAGGAAAAATGTAATAATAAATAAGCGCAAAAAATCTGAGCGGATTTGATCGGAGTTTGTAGCAAAAAAATATTGTGATAAATTCGGACTTTGATAAATAACCCCCTTAGTGTTTGCATTTCTTTCAGCAAAATATTTATTGCATAATGTTCATTTACTTTATAAGCTATCACAGGGACATAAACCCTCGTTTATAATATACATTTAGTTATTCCAAACCCTAAATCCCTAACGTAATGTTGACATTTCTAGAAAAGGCCATCAATTAAGAATGAATAATATAAAGATTTCATGAGTATGTGTGACCTCTCTGCCATTAAATGATCTTTGATCTTTGTGGCAAAGCTGCAATCTTAATAATTGTAAGAACTGAAATAAAATCAAAATGTTTTCATGCTTAACATGTATATACAATATATCCCTATATTCTGTGATTTAAACTCAGTTTACTTTACTAAACGGACTGATAGTAAACCTATAAAAAACGTTTTTTATTCTATTTTTGGGTGGTCTGAACCTTATACTAATATTAAGGTGATTGATTATTTTATCTCCAAATAGAGCACGTATTTTCCTAACTGATGCATGTTTGGTATTAATTATTGCCTGTATTGTATTTTAAGGGCTGATGCATTAAATTTGTGTTATGCAAAGCTGGGTTGAGAAAGCAGATTGTGGTAAAAACACAACAGTATTTTTTTTTACTGTGACTGAGTTTTATCAAATGAAAAATCATAAAAAATTAAAAGGAGAATCTCACCAGCTGAAACTTGTAGCAATATCATAGAGGTCAATGTTACTTTTTTAATCAAATTATTATTTTACAATTGCATTATTAAACTGTGCCCCCCCACAAGTCAGAATTTTAACAATCAAGGAAAGAGTCAAGACTACACTTTTTTTTCTTTATCAAACTTTTAAATATACCCCTCAGTTTTCAAATTTTCAATCATTTGTGCTTTTGTACCTTAGGGGCAATATCTAACTTCAACTGAAAGACCAAAAAATATGTTCAACACTAAGGGGCCCATTTACTTAGTTCGAGTGAAGGAATAGAGGAAAAAAAGTTTGAATTTCGAATGGTCGAATATGGCTACTTCGACCTTTGACTACGACCTTCGACTTCGAATCAAATGATTCGAACTAAAAAACGTTTGACTGTTCGACCATAGTACTGTCTCTTTAAAAATTTCTTCGACCCCCTAGTTCGCCACCTAAAACCTACTGAGGCCAATGTTAGCCTATGGAATATCCTTCGATCGATGGATTAAAAGCCTTAGATTCGAAGGATTTAATCATTCGATCAAATGATTATTCCTTCAATCGTTCGAATAGTGCAAAATCCTTCGACTTCGATATTCGAAGTCGAAGGATTTTACTTCGACGGTCGAATATCGAGGGTTAATTAACCCTCGATATTCGACCCTAGGTAAATGCGCCCCTAAGCATGTATGCCTCCACAATCTATATCATGTAAAAGTTGACAACCCACTGAATTAAAAACAATGTAGAAAGCATCATTAGGAGGCACAGCCAAACCTTGACCTTACCATCTGTCTTAGGTCAGGCTGTAAGTACAGGGTCCTAATGCAGGATGTGGCTCTTGCCACTCCCTACCTGTGCCTCTAAATGATGTGTGAGGTAGGTGGCCTCTCCAATACTTTGCTGATTAACATCACATATCATCACCAACATTCTGGGGCAGATGTACCAAGGGTCGAATATCGAGGGTTAATTAACCCTCGATATTAGACTGGGGAATTAAAATCCTTCGACTTCGAATATCGAAGTCGAAGGATTTTGCTCAAATAGTTCGGTCGAATGATTGAAGGAATAATTGTTCGATCGAATGATTAAATCCTTTGAATCTAATGATTCGAAGGATTTTAATCCAACGATTGAAGGATTATCCTTCAACCAAAAAAAGATAGCCAAGCCTATGCGGACCTTCCCCATAGGCTAACATTGACTTCGGTAGCTTTTAGGTGGCGAACTAGGGAGTCGAAGTTTTTTCTTAAAGAGACAGTACTTCAACTATCGAATGGTCAAATAGTCAAACGATTTTTAGTTTGAATCATTCGATTCGAAGTCGTAGTCGAAGGTCGAAGTAGCCCATTCGATGGTCGAAGTAGCCAAAAAAACACTTTGAATTTCGAAGTATTTTTTCTTCTATTCCTTCACTCGAACTTAGTGAATGGGCCCCTCTGTGTTGGCACTAATAGGAGCCTCTACTTACTATTGGTAAGTGCCTAATTCTCTGGATACTGGGGTTTTTTTGTTTCTTTTTTGTGAGTGCACTTATGATCACTATATAGCACCATATCTCTAGACTAATAAAAGGCACCTGTCTCAATGAAAGTGTAATTTTTTATTCATACTTGTGCATCCAATTTCTAATGTCTAATCTCGACCCTGCACCCAAAGTGGACCAAGACTGGATTTGAGTGATATATATACTGTATAGTATATATATGATTAATATTAAATGATTAAATCCTTCGAATCAAAGGATTTTAATCCATCGATCGAAGGATATTCCATAGGCTAACATTGGCCTCAGTAGGTTTTAGGTGGCGAACTAGGGGGTCGAAGAAATTTTTAAAGAGACAGTACTATCGAATGGTCGAATAGTCGAACGTTTTTTAGTTCGAATCATTTGATTCGAAGTCGAAGGTCGTAGTCGAAGGTCGAAGTAGCCCATTCGATGGCCGAAGTAGCCATATTCGACCATTCGAAATTCAAACTTTTTTTCCTCTATTCCTTCACTCGAACTAAGTAAATGGGCCCTTTAGTGTTGAACATATTTTTTGGTCTTTCAGTTGATGTTATTTTATATACTGTATAGTATATATATAGTGATAATGGATCAGCACACTCATTGTACTAGTGAATGATCTAGGATGATCCTTGAGAAAGATCCCCAGGTGGGACAGAAACGTTGGATACAATGCTGTGTTAAAATGTAAATAATTTGCTTAACAAAGTAACATTGACTTCTATGATATTGCAACAACCTTTCGCTTAACTCATCAAGTTCAATATGCATTAAAGATGGGCAGGTCACTCACCACTCCAGATATCTGGCCCGGGTGCAACGCACGGAACCCACATCTTTGGGAGACTTTCATAGCCAAAACAGAACCCTTGCGATGTGCGCTCGAATATGTGTGGGATCACAAGAAATGCGTTAGGAAGAGGATTGTCTCGTAAATAAAACTGCTTTTAACGACACCGCTGCCTGCTGATACCGCAAGGGTTCTATCTTTGATGACTGATACTTTAAACCCTTTTCAACAAAATACACTGCCTACAGTTGGTATATATATATATATATATATATATATATATATATATATATATCTTTTCATGCTTGCTTGTTAAAAAGGAGTCATTAGTAAATATAATTGCTATAAGAGCGGTATCTGTCTGATAGTATACATTCAGTAAAAACATTTGCACAAAACAAGGTTCATGCAAAGCTGATTTCATCAGATGGGAGCGGAGGAACTTGACTGATCTGCACAGAGCCCTCATCTCGACCCAGCAGAACACAGGGGAGATGAATGGGAATGTCTACTGTAGGGGTGATGTCCCAACATCAATGCCCAATTTTACAAATGCACAAAGCCCTAAGTTCTGCCCAACTGAACACATGTTCGATAAATATGAATGTCAAACTTGCACCATGCCTTATCAACCAATATTAGTGAACTGAAGCAATTCCCACCAATATTTGTTCCAACATCTAGTAAAAAGCCCTCCCAGAAGAGTAGAGGCTTTAAGGTAGCAAAAAGAATATTAACTTCATATTAATAACATTGGTTTTTGGAAAGCTGTTTTGGAAATAAATACAATTCTACCAGTGGACCAAATAGTATAATGTTTTTTGTTATTTTCTACCAGTTTTAAAACTCATAATTTGAGCTAAAATTAACTTTTGATATATCCAGCAGTAATTATTTTGTGTAGATTACAAATCACATGCAAATATGAAATTCCAGCAAATAATGATTTGGTTTTCAGTTCCATTATATCAGTATATGGGTTCACATTCCAAATAGAAACTTCATGGTTATGTATGAACTTAATGGCGCATGACATATATGTTTCTGAAAATTAGTCATTTATCTACTGAAACTGCCAATTATATTTTACTGTTGTATTGCTAATCATTGTAGTGCCCCATAAACAGCAATTTGTCAGCATTTTCGATATATAAATCTACTCTGTGTTGCTTTTATGACACATTTAATTTTTATTATACAGCTGCAGCTGAAATACAATTCCAGTGTCATATTGCATAAATTTTTCTGTTTGGTTGCAAATGCTCATCCTAGTGTGAAGGCAAATTAAAGAATATTGGTAGTAACTGTTTCTAATACTGCTTATCATATAGATCGATCCAATTGAAAAAAACATTAAGAATGCAAATTTAGGTACATTTTTTTCATCAACAATGTACAGTAGACACAAATGTGTATACAATATATATATATATGATCTATTTGTAATGGATAATTTAAATTATTGAAACTTATGGGTTTTATTCCTGCATAGGTTCTGTACTCTGTATTTCTTCCCACCCTTCAAAAACCTACAGACAGCTTGCTGGGTTCCTGATGGGTTCTGTAAATTTAATGAGAAGCTTAGACGGTAAGCACCACTGGGCAGTGACTGATGTCAAAAGTGAACAATATCTATAAGACACTGTGTAAATGAGCCAGTATTATATAACTAAAGGTTAATGAATAAATAAAGGTTGGCTTGCAGTTTGTATTTTTCATTAGCAATTTTGTCTGTATCTCTTTCCTTTCTTCTTTCTAAGCTTATCTCATGTTTTTTTTCTCAGCTTTAATCAAGGTCATTACTGAAATACAGCACATGCTTTAAAAAAAGATACTAGTGTTCTAGTCCCTTAATTATTTTTTTTTCATTGTTAGCTACTATTGGTTATTGATCATTTCCTACATAGTTCACTGATATGGAATAAGAATTCCTATCTATCAATTTGCAGTGTTATAAAATGTTTTTTTAAGAACAGTTCTTCACCTGCTTATGTAAATTTTCCAGTTCGCTTCATTGGTTTTACTTATTGGGTTACCTTCTTACAATATAAATTTCTGATATTTAGCCCTTAGGAACTAAAATTATATTGAATTTCTCCAACAACATACAGTACCTAACACTCAGGGCCAGATTTTTGAAGGGTCGAATTTCGAGGGTTAATAAACCCTCAAATTCGACCCTCGAAGTAAAATCCTTCGATCAAACGATCTAATAAAAATCATTCGATTGAACGATAACATTTTAAGCGATGGATCGAACGATTTTTATTCAACCAAAAAAAACTTAGAAAAATGCTGGGGAAGGTCCCCATAGGCTAACATTGCACCTCAGTAGGTTTAAAGTGGCGAAGTATGAAGTCAAAGTATTTTTTAAAGAGACAGTATCGAATGGTTGAATAGTCAAAAGATTTTTACTTCGAATTGTTTGAATCATTCGATTAGATCAAATTCGATTGAATTTGACCAATTCGATGGTCGAAGTACCCAAAAAAATACTTCAAAATTCAATTTTTTTTTTCATTCAAATTCTTCACTCGAGCTCAGTAAATCTGCCCCTCAGAGTTCTATTTATCAAACGTCAGATTTTAGTGGTTTTCAAGGTTTTTGAAAACATGATTAAACTCACAAACTGTAATGGCCCAATTATTAAACCTAAAATTTTTCTGGTCAAGTTTTTTCAAGAATTATTATATTCTAAAACTGCTAAAAATCTGAATCCGAATCTCAAACCTGTCAAGGTCATGTAGAAGTCAATGACAGATGTCCCTGAAGTTGTTTCTTGACATTGTGATCTGCTCTGGATAATCTGATAAAGCCGGCTTTTTTTGCTGTGATAATTCAATAAAGTTGAGAGCGTCAATTGTACAATTCCAATTTATGGACAAATTTGTTGTGACGTTTATTTGCTCTGAATTTTTTGAGTAGAATTACTGATAAATTAGTTCAGTTTGTAGATGGGAGTTAGGCTGACTTTGTTTTAATAACATTTAGCTTGATTAAAGTTTTAGTAAATAACCCCAAAAACAACAAATGGCATGCCATTTGTTAAAAGTTCTGAATAAAAAAAGTACAAACGGAAAATTATGCTGAACAATGCACTAAAAATATGAATACCTAAACAACCTCTAAAATTTTAGTTTTTCAGACAATTCTGAATTGATTTAAAATGGTCCAACAGGAGCAGCGCAGCTCCTATTGATCACAACAACTTTTATCTGACAAAGTTTTGTATTATTGATTTTCGTGGTTTTTACACTAAGGGGCACATTTACTAAGGATCAAATTTCGAAGTACAAAAAACTTCGAAATTTGTTTTGGGTAGTTCAACATTCAAAGTCGAGGGATTTTTAAAATCAATGAAATCCTTCAAATCAAACGATTCAAACGATTTAATCAAAAATCCTTTGATTTCTCAAAACTTGCCCAAACACTCAAAATAGGTTATAGGAGGTCCCCCATAGGCTAAAAAGCAATTCAGCAGGTTTAAGGTGACGAAATGTCAAAGTCGAATTTTTTTTAAAGAGACACAGTACTTCGATTTTCGAAGTCAAAGTTTTTCACTTCAAATCGAAGTCAAATTTGGCCTATTCGATGGTCGAAGTATGCAAAAATTACTTCGAAATTCAAAGTTTTTGAAATTCGAAAATTCACTTCGACTTAAATGTGCCCCTTACTAAATCATGAATTTTTAGAACTTTTTTTTAAAAAAATAGTAAAACTATGAATTTTTAGGGGCCCATTTATTAAACCTCAAATGTATCTGGTTGAGGCAAAACTAACATTTTTTAGTGGGGAATAAAAACTTGAATTTATGAAAATTTATTACACCCCAAAGCTGCTAAAATCAGAATCAAAAAATACTCCATCTCAAACCTGTTCATGTAGAAGTCAATGGCAGATGTCTCTGAATTTGTTTCTTGACATTAGTTTTAGTAAATAACCCCCTCAGAGTTTTGTGGAAAAAAACAAAATGTGATTGTTTGTAAATGGGCCCCTCAATTTCAACCTTCATGCATAGATTGAGTTAGAGGGGCAGATTTATTAAATTACAACTTTTTCAGGTTGGGCTTTTTAATGGAAAAAATCTGAAAACCTTTTGAAAAAAAACCATGACTTTTCTGGGGTATATTATATGACAAAACTGCAACAAGTTCTAAGCAAAAAATACTTTAGCTTAAACCTGTCTAAATCATGTAAAAAAAAATCTGGTGTTTTTGACTTTGCGTCATAAAGTCGTAGTTATTGTGCAGCAAGTCAAAAAAGTAGTTGTCACAACTTTTCTGTGTATTTTCCCATTCATGCTTTTTCAGTTTGGATCTTTAATAAAGAGAAAGTGAGTTTAATTGTGGTTTCAAAAACTTCCAAAACCACTAAAATTAGACTGTTGATCAATAAACCTCAAAATGTTTGGGAGTCTTCACTTTGAATATGACATATGAACATTTTTAGGCATCATATTCATGTAAACACAATGCTCTATATTCCACAAGCTAATCATTTTAATTACCAGATAACCAAAAAATAATGCCTTCTGGGTAACTTTACCATGTCATTCCTTTTTGTGGATATATATTTTTCAAAGGCTGACTAATATGTTCAAGTGTGAAATCAATTACTCTAAATACAGTGCAGGTATTTATAGCATTTTAAAAGACTACTGTAAAATCAACCTCTAACATATTGAAGAAGAACCATTACATCACCTCTGAGCTTAGTCTTTTGAACGCAAAGGTGAAATCCATGCTCTGATAATAGTGAGAAAATGAATGGCAATGGCATTTGTCATTAATGCAGCTGAAGGACCCATCATTATAACTACTTAAACTGTCCTACAATTACAATCTTTTAAACAAGGATGTATTTAAGTATTACAATGATGTGCAATATATCCCTTATATTCCTTAAATGGCTTGAATTAGAAAAGGCTATTTTCACTATGGATTCTAACCATACAAATGCAATGTCTGGTATTGATGCAGCAGTGTTATTTCTTTCCAACCTATAACTATTAGGGGCCCATTTATTAAACCTCAAATTTATCTGGTCGGGAAAACTCAATTATTTGTGCAAAAAAATTACATTTTTTAGAAATTAATTGCAAAACTACTAAAAATTTGAATCCAAAAATACTGTATCTCAAACCTCTTGATATCTCAAACCTGCCGAGGCAATTTCAGTCAATGACAGATGTACCTGAATTTGTTTCTTAAAATCATAAACTGTGCTGAATAATCTGATAAAGTTTGGGTTTTCATCCAATAATCTGATAAAGTCACATTTTTGCAGCGACAGTTCGATAAAGTTGAGTTTTCGGAGCATCAATCATATGAAACGACGCACGATTTAGTCGCAACATTTTTGAATTCCAACTTTTTCGCAAAAAATTATTGATAAATGAGTTCAATTTGTGGAAGGGAGTTTGGTCAACTTTGTTTTAATTAAAAATTAGATCACTTCGATTTTTACAAAATAACCGCAATAAAGTTGTTAGAGACCATTACTATTGACTTATTTTAAACCTTGCCAACTTTTACTTGCCAAGTTTTTTCTGGTGACTGGTAACTTTAAATAACTTTAACCAATTACTTTGCTCCATTGTAGAGATGATCCATTTATACAAACATAAACTAACAATTGTGGAATGTGTGTTGGAGAGCTGCTAATGCTCTGAAAAGGAGGAATAAAAGAGGACTTATTTACAATGCCCCACACAAAAAATGGCTGCAATAGGTAGGCAGAAACCTGATATTCCCTTCCCTAATACAGCACAGATTGAGTTAGTCAGCCCTGTAAAGGGGGTGTGAAGGAGGCACCTAGACATTTCCTTCCCCCATCCATCCTGTACCTTGTAAATCATTCAGAAGTGCAATGTATAGTGCTCCTGGAGACACAGCCTTCATCTGGGGCTCTGTCCTTACTGGAGGCAATAAGGACAGGGCTAGTGATGGACGATTTAGCGAAACGGCAAAAAATTTGCGAAACTGCAGCAGCGTCTTGTTTTTGACACCGGTGCCCGTTTTTTTGATGCCGACGCCCGTTTTTGACGCCGACGCCCGTTTTTTTGGACGCCGGCGACAATTATTTTTTGATGCCAGCGAACTTTTGTCAGCGAATTTTTGCTGCTGTTTTGCGAATTTATTCGCCAGTGGCGAATCGCGCAAATTTGCCGCAAATTTGTGCCTGGCGAATAAATTCCCCCATCACTAGACAGGGCTATCTGTACATCCTGATACTGCTATCTACACTAAGCCCAGAATTTTTTATCTGGTGCAGAGAGAAGCAGACCAGAGGGCCAAGTGCTTTTTAAATAAGCCCTTCAGGGTCATAAATGACCCAAGTTGTCTTCTATTTTCCTAAGTTGGTGTGATCTGCAATGAATATGCTATACGGATGGGGCAAGTGGTCAACTAAGGTTATGTGGAGTTTAAAGCAACTAGACTTTTCTGAGTTTTCTTGAAAATGTTTTACCACTCATCCAAGTGGATGAATGAAAATCTACATAAGCATTTTTTTCATTTGTGTAAGCAAATTTGGGTATGGGTTCAGTCAGGTAATTGGTCAAATCTTTAATGAAGGATTTGTATTCAGCCAAATCCAAAATGAATGAATGATTCCTTACTTCCTTTTTATGTATAGGACTTCTAACCAAGATTTCCTGCTTGGGATAAAGAAAGAGCTTTGCAGTTCTGTGTTTACATTACATGGCAATTTTTTCCAAATATTATTAAAAAGGTTTATGTAAAATCTGCATTGCTTGAGATCCCAACATTTAGGGGCCCATTTATTAAACCTTGCATTTTTCTGGTTGAGTTTTTAAAGAAGAAAACATGAATTTTTAGAGGGAAAAAACTTGAATATATATATATATATATATATATATATATATATATATATATATATATATAACACATATATAGATATATATTAAACCCCAAAGCTGCTAAAAGTCCGAATATGAAAATACTCCATCTCAAACCTGTCCAGGTCATGTAGAAGTCAATGGCATCTGTCCCTGAAGTTGTTTCTTGACATAATAATCTTTATAATCCAATAAAGTCTGGGTTTTCATGCAAAAATGCAATAAAGTAGAGTTTGCACTACACCAATTCAATAAAGTCGAGTTTTCTGGGTGTCAATCACATGATTCAAATTGACGCACAAATTTGTCGCAACACTTTTTCGAGAAGTATTGCTAAATGAGTTTAAGGGAAAGTCAGATGGAGAGGAACATTAATCCAACAAATGCAATCACTTTGAAAACACATTCATTATTAGCTATAGCACTTTGTAATTTAGTAAGAAGTAACTATAGATAGTCAGTTGTGGAAGGGAGTTTAGTTGGCTATGTTTTAATAAAAAAAAAGAGTTTTAGTAAATAACCCCAAAATGTTGAAGTTTCTGATTCATCTCTGCCTGTATTTCTAGATTGTTGGCTCGTTATCTCTTTATGTTAGCTCCCCAATATAATAGGCCAGCTTAGTCACTAGACTTCTAATAGGGCACTTAAAAAAGCCTAGAAGATGTATGTATATATATATATATATATATATATATATATATATATACATTCTCCCCAGAGGTCAGGTTCTCTGGGGAGAATGCCTCCTAAATACTGATAATAGGTTAATTATCCATAGCAACACTAGACTTTATGATCTCAAAGTAAATTCCAAAACACAAGTAGGTTCAACTACTGTATATAAATGCATGCACAAAGTACTCACATTGGAAACCCATTGGGTAAAATGTCTGTAAAGAATAAGAAAATCTTTTGAATGATTTTTTTTTCAAGTGTTTTTGTGTTAGAAAACGATTTTCGTAAGGATTTAGGTGCTCAACACTACAAAGCAAGTTTATTTTCCAAAATGCAATTTTTTTTAATTACATTTTAACAGACTCAAAAATGTACCAAAATGGAATGTGTGCTTTTTAATGGGAAGTAAACTCTAACTCATAAAGACATAAAAACATGAAAAAGACCTGGTATGGCAAACTGGTATCCTACTTGACGGTCTACCAACAACATTTTCAAAAAATTCAAGAAACCAAAAAAATTGATTTTGGCATAGGACGACTCCTATTGACTGATGATGATTTTTTTTTTACATTCACATTTTTTGCACTTCATAAATCCCTAAAATCTGAGTTTTCTATTCAAACTCTAATTCAAATATGTGAGTTTTACACACTTGAACTGCAGCAAAAATGTGAATTTAAAATGTTTTATTCTGCCCACTAGTGTGGTGCACCTAATAAAATCCTGGTAAATGGTTTATTGAAAACTGGGTTATAAGTGGTATTTTTTGAAAATTACATTTAGTTGCTTTTTTGCTTCATCTCACATCACTAGGATGGAGTTGGAGGAACAGTTGGGGAGTTATCAACTTGAATCTGAAAACTTGCAAGATCCTATAGAAGTCAATGGGAGCTATCCTAAGATAATATTTAAACTATTTAAGATTTTTTTTAGCTTGTAGACTCATTAGAAATGGTTCAAAGTCTTCAAGTTTTTTTTTATTCAATCACATTTTTTCAATTGGAATGTTCAAATAACCTTGAACTTTTAAAGTAGAAAATAATATAGAAGTGTATTAAACCTAATAGGATTGTTTTGCCTCCAATAAGGATATATTATTTCTTAATCGGGATCAAGTACAAGGTACAGAATTATTATAACAGAGAAAAAATTTAGTTTCATTAAAATGGAGTCTATGGGAGATGGCCTTTCCATAATTCAGAGCTTTCTGGATCATGGGTTTCCATATAAAGGATTTCATACCTGTGCTATCATATTAAATATGTTACAGGAATAAAAATTGAAAAAAATTCTGCTTCCTTTTTGTCTTGTATACTTTAAACTTGAATTGTTATGCCATGTAATGTAATGTGTGTCTTCTTTTCAATTACTGCTACAGTGTTTGCTTATTGTTTGTTCATACCAAAATCATTGGATATTTTAAGTTCTTAAGTACCTAGTTTATTGAGTGGTCTGCCATTGACATGCATGGTCTACAGAGTACAGAGATTAGACTTTTGTTTATTGTCTGATAAAGATGCATTATTATTATTATTACTATTATTAACATGTATTTAACTTTGCTATGATAATTTAATATTTCTGTCAGTATATTTGAATGTAATATTTAACAATTTGCTTATGTTTAATGTTTGTATGGTATATGAAATAGTATAATAAATATAAACAACAGATGTCTGTCTTTCTGAGGCAATTTGCTAGATGAAGTCAAATGATTAATTGAAAGACAGGGATAACACTCTTATATGTAAACAGTGTACTGTAAGTGGGTTATTTATCAAGGTCCGAATTTATCTCAATGTCGACTACTACAAACTCCGATCTAAACTCCGCTCAGGTTTTTAATGCTTATTTATTATTACATTTTCCTGAAAATTTGCTTTGTGGGAAAAGCTCAGATTTTCAAGATTTTTTCGTGAATTTTCACCTGAAAATTGGGACTGTTCCCATTGACTTTTATGCAACCTCAACAGATTTGAGATGCCGTGTTTTTATATTTGGGCTTTTTAGCCCTTGGGGGTTTAATAAATTCCAAAAAATTTGTGATTTTTTTTAATAGTCTGATTTTATAATAATCACAAATTTTTCGGATTTCAGGGAATTTCGGGTATTCGGAGCTTAGTCAATAACCCCCTTAGTGTAAATAAAGTTGCAACATTGCACCTCGGTAGGTTTTAGGTGGCGAAGTAGGGGGTCAAAGTTTTTTTTAAAAAGACAGTACTTCGACTATCGAATGGTCGAATATTCGAACAATTTTTAGTTCGAATCGTTCTATTCGAAGTCATAGTCGAAGGTCGAAGTAGCCAAAAAAAACATTCGAAATTCTAAGGTCTTTTTATTCTATTCCTTCACTCGAAGTAAGTGAATGTGCCCCCTAGATCATTAATATACCACTCAATATCTTTGAAATATTCATGGACAGGTTTATTAAGGTTTGAATTTTTTAATATTAATTAGAAGTCAATGACAGAGGTCCCTTGAACCATTGGAAGATATTAATAGCCTTCATGATGTTCAAGGTTTTTTCAGAGGGTTTCTCTCGAAAACTCAATTAATTCCAGCAATTTTATACATTTTTTGCTGAAAACTCAAGTTTTTAGGTTGTTACCCCCCCCAAACTCACTGATTCGAGTTTATTCATTCAAGTTTTTTCTATAATTAGAAACCATTCAAGTTGCGAGTTCATTCTAGTTCATTCGAGGTCTAAAAACTAAAAACTAAAAAACAACCCCATCAAAGTTTTCTAAAGGTTCCAAGAGCATGTTACCTAAGAATTAGTTAGTAAGGAGAACTAAATGTATTTATCCCTGCAAAAGGTGCAAACAAACACATCTTGATACTGTGTTTAAAGATTAAAATGTATCTACGTTTGGTGCCCAGTGAAAACTTGCAGGAACAGTCTCAATGCCCTATTAATGAATTTCTCTACTTGAAATATGAAAAGCGAGAGCTTCAGACAGCACATTTTTTAGAAAACACACAGAGGTAGATTTGGAATCCAGTATAGTACCATGGCATGGTAGGGTGATTTGGAATTCCACGGTCACAAAGTGTTAACACTTTTCAAGATAGAAACCTTCTATAGGAGTTATTTCAATATTAGGCAACTTTGTATTGAGTCATCAGCACAAGTCAAAAACACATTCACTTACAGTATATATGTTCAGTATTAGACTGACCCACCACACTAACAGGAAAATCCTGGTGGGCCCAGATATAAGTGGGCCTTCGTTCTCATCCAACTATATGTGGTCTTGTATGCCTAAAATATGGCCATTTGTCATTTTTATAGGAGAACACAGAGAGACTGAAGCAAAGATAGACAACAGTATATAAATAGAACTAGTAGGAGAATAACCAAGGTGTATGGTTGGATCCAGCTTCACAGTCTGACAATGCTTATGTTCCTATATCATAAAGATTTGTATTACTGTTGGTTCGAAAGCGCAGGACTATAAAAGAGTGGGTTGTATTGCATGAAATATGAATTTGCCATAGTAAAGCTAAAACAAATTTTACAAATTAATGCAAACATATTAATTGGCAATGAAGAAATTGAAGCCTCATATGCATGATGTGTAATCATGTGTGTTCTTAATCCTAACATCTGTTGTTTTTTGCTGCCAATGGTTTCTGGAGAGCATGTACTTTGTGATCAGCTGGCTTTTTTAGGACCATGTGGTAATCCTTATTATGCTTGTCTTATAAAAGATGCCAAACGATTTGATCTACTTTAGCAAGTCATGCTAACTCAATTACATTTCACTAAAGTGTCTACAAACCTCTAAGTGGGAGAGTTACAGGGTTTGAATAGGTTAAGTGCCTCCATCCAGGGCTAAAACCTGGTATTGGTGTAAATATAACTCCCTGGGTACTTCAGCAGCAAAGATTACTGTAAACAATGTCATAGACAATTAACCACACAATAGGTAGTGAATAGAAATATATTAATATGAAGCTGTATAAGCAGTTCAATGAAAACCGTGAATTAACAATTCCAACATCAATATAACACTGATTCACCCTTGTATGAAAATATCCACCCTCACTTTAAGAATGCTGAGTGTGCACACTAGGGGGGTTATTTATCAAGGTCCGAAATTATCTCAATATTGGCTGCTACAAACTCCGATCTAAGCCGCTTGGGTTTTTAACGCTTATTTATTATTACATTTTCCCAAAAATTTGCTTTGCGGTAAATACTCCGATTCTCATGAGTTTTCAGCCGAAACCTCAG
Source organism: Xenopus petersii (assembly GCA_038501925.1). Taxonomy (NCBI): domain Eukaryota; kingdom Metazoa; phylum Chordata; class Amphibia; order Anura; family Pipidae; genus Xenopus; species Xenopus petersii. The sequence goes on along the minus strand of CM076680.1, from coordinate 23,777,216 downwards.
ATTTTTGCCCGAAACCTGCAAACTTGCTGGTAAGGCTAAACACTCAAGAATCGTTGTATACAACAATTTTGTTTTAGTGAAGAGAATCTAAATGTAATAGTTCTACTAATGTTGTATGATGTACTGTCAGTACCAGAATACCATTTTTCCTCTCTTTTGTTCTTTAGTAAACAATTTTTTCCTACATGGTGCCCAAACTTTGTTTAACAGTATATTACAACATCAACAGTGTCCAGTCTGGCCACTATTGAGTGTCCAGCAGATAGGAGCCAATGTACTGAGTAACCCAAGATGAAACCAATAACGTCTGGATAATGCACAGAAGCCATTATATGGTAAAATGAACAACAAGTTCCAATACAGGCCTGTTGTGGTAGACTAGGGCAGAGTCCAGTAACAGGCAAAATGGTCAGGGCTGGTGACAGACATTGGTAAAGTCCATAAAGGAGGTTGAGGTCAATGGCAGGCAGCAGACAAACAAGGTTGAGTAAACAGTCCGGAGGTCAGAACCAGGGAAATCCACAACAAATAGGAATTGGGTGACGGTTGGGTACAGGAACAAGGAACTAGGTAGGGAACATGGGAACCAGGCAGGAGTCCAACAGGGGCACAGAAACCAGATGGCCACAGGAACGGAAGTCACAAAACCTACAGGCAAGATCAGACTTGAGCGTTTTTTATGATCAAGCAACAGAATGTTCCAATGCACAGGCTTATAGAGGGCCTTGATTGCTCAACATCAACAACACATGTCCTTAATGAGGCAGGAGAAGGTTACTGTGTTACAGCAAGAGTTATTGCGAGCCTGTTCAGGAAAGTGGCCAGTGTGAATACTAAGACAACCCCCCAGTAGTTCACCAGAATAATGCAGGGGAGTCTAGACACACAAGCCAGGGTTTTATTCCTCACAGTTCCTGGTAAACAGCATCCTTATCTCCACTATTAGTCCAAGGGACTGACTGAGAAAATAGTCATGTGTAGCAGTGGAGAGCAGTAAGATTTTAGATGAATTCATTTCATCCCACTTCCACTGTTTTCCACTGTTTTATAACTCTATTTTTGATCAGGACAACCATAAACAACCTGGATTTGCAGAAAGGAAATATGTGAAGAAAAGCTTCTAAATAAAGCAAAAGTCTAACAACAATGGGGTGGAAGGGATCAGCCTGAAAGTAAATTACAGCACCATTTGTCATTTTGTCTATTCATTTCTTATATTTCCCTTTAAACTTTACTATAGTAACTACACAAATATGTTTATGTAACTGTATTTTAATTGAGGCGTTATCAAATATTGTATGGAAACGCAGTAGAGGTTTTTTTTAGATGCGCCGTCTTTTAAATGTCATAGAAAAGGGCAAGTTCACTTTGTGTTTATATAATATAAAAATATCTGGAACAGTCCAATTCCTATGACGGACGAATGGCTAGTGTCAGAGGGTTGATATTTGTCACCCCCACCCTCTATGATGCCATAATGCTATAGGGCCCAAGGCAGGATGGACTATATAAGCGCTAATGGTCTACTGTGGACAATGGTCACTCATATAGCTTATACTAGGCCATACAAACAAAAGATCATCACTCTGTTACTTAAATTCCAGAGTGTCTGTTGGGGCCCCTTTCTACTGAAGTGCTGCTCAGATTACTGGAAATACCACAATGGCCTTGGTTAGCCGATAGCTGATTGCGAGGCTGTGGACCGTTGGAGCTAGACACAGTATGTTACAACATTCCTTTGATAACATGTAAGACTAAGTAAATCATTTAGACATTAATTGTATAAGGAGGAGACAGACTATGTATGGTATTTCCGTGAAACCCTTGTCACAATTATTGTAAAAGCCTTCTGAAAGCTATATAATGCCTGGACCAAGAGGTGGGTCTTTGGTAAGTCCTTGGCTGACATTCTGTGTGTTACTCCAACAGCTTACCCAGACAAAACTGTTATGTTGTATTATGTAAGAATAAATTGCCTGACTATTACTAAAGGTTTTCCTTTACTGAGTTTTGTCTTACACGAGGTCAAAATGGTACTACTAAAAGTACCATCATATGGTGACCGCCGACTGTGATCCAGTTTTTTCCAGTCATTTTTTCAGGCAATGGAGGGCTCCAGGCTGTGTTACTGGAGTGTACCTGAGGACCTTTGTTCTCGGATGTCTGTAGATACCCGTGGATATTTTCTTTTCCAGGACGGTTTCCCCGTAAAGCTTTACTTTAACGGATGATTGATTCGCGCGCGTAAGTACCCCTCTGGGTGGGGTATATATGTTTTTTCTAACTTCTTTTTGCCTATTGTTTTGTTAATTGTTGTGTTAATCAGCTGAAATTATCTGCCATTCATGATAGGAATCCGCAGTTTCCTTCCTGTTTTTGTATTTTGTACGTCTCTTATTCCTTATCATGAAGTGTAGTCTAAAACATCTTGAAATAGAAATTACACGTGTATGTTGTTTGATGTATGCAAAAGGATCCATGAATGTTGAATGTTTGCCTAGCTGAGTGCGTGAATAACAATAGTGTAACTGTCATATCTGTGTGATGGTGTGTGAGAGAATTTGTGGCTCTATCTCAGAGTCTGTTTGTTGTTTAGGAGTTTATGGGGTGACCTAGCAGGCCAGAAATATGGAGTGTGAAGTGTGAATCACTTTCCTGTCCATTTGAATTGTCAGATGAAAAACGAGAGCCCTACAAACATTTAGGTGTTGTCCATCTGCAACTTCAAACCTGTTTTCTCCCTTTACACTCAATTGTAAGCCTGTTCTAAATTACAGAGAAAAGTATAACATCATTTTTCCTGCAGGTGACTCCAGTTTATATGTCTGTTTGTTTGCCCTGTTTGTTTTATAAACCAATGTTAATTGCTTGCTGCTAAGCTTTTTTGCATCCTACAGGTCTGTTAGAGCATATTTTGAATGTAATACTTGTTTGTATGTTAGAAAGAAAAGGACTTGACTTGACTTGACGGTTATATGACTTTGATGTGTCTGTAATGAATATGTTTGCATAACTGTTTTTGGTTCTCTTTAATGTTTATATGTTTTCATAGGTACCTCTTGTAATATAATATTTGTTCTATGTGTCTGTCATTAAAATATTGTCATTTTGTCTTTGACTATCATTTCTCTATTCTTATCTTATCCTAACATTGTCTTCTTTGTTATTATTCTCATAGTAACATTAGTTCTCTTGTGTATTTCTGTTTGTGAATGGGTTACTCGTGAATAAGGTTAATTCACTCCACTTGTCTTTCTATTTTAACAGAAATATTAGTGTTGTCTCTTTCAATGTTCTCTGTTGAAGTTTTTGTCTCAAAATACCTTATTTCTCTTTTTTATCTTTATGTGTCAGATTGATAACTCTTTTCTAAGTGTATTATGTTTTACTTGTGATCTGAAAGAAACAAAAAAAAAAAACATGTTTCATCAGTTTAGAATATCTAACAATCCTCCTAGATATACTAGTTGAGTGCCCAAAACATTTTAAGTTTCAAAGCCTTTGTTAAGTGTCACAGTGGAGGGGACAAGACTGCGTTTTCCTGGCCAGAAGGCGATAGTTTTCTTCCCTCACAACTTGAAATTCTACTGTGACAGATAAAGGATATGTGTAAGAGTAAATATTTTACTATACTAATTGCATGCCACTAGATCTAGCAGGCTTTTGCCAACAATAGAAAGTGATATTTCTCACATATACTTCAGCTGAGACATTACACCTATTCTCTGCTCCTTGCTCAGCAAACTTAGATCCAGTCCTTTATATGGATACCCAGGAGCAATTAAATGCTATTTTGAATGTGCCTATTGGCAATTTTAGAGTGATACAGGGTTACACAATCTCAGAACTTTTGGTTTCACAGACGGTGCAGCCCCAGTAATGAAGATAATGGTTCAGAATGTTTTAAGCTTATTTACAGTAGTACTTCCCCTGAATCTTCTGAAGACAAATGTCCTGACGACCAAATAATTCATGGTCAGTTGTTTCACACTGAAGTACTTAATGGTGCATTAGATTTACAGCACCCTCTCAGAGGAAATCTAGTTCATAGTTCAAGAAGGATTCTATTTGCTGGTACTGTCATAAAAACTACATTTCCCAGAATCCTCTGTTGCACAATGTTTCAGATGCTTAACTTCTCTCACTGTTTTGTAACTTCCTTTTTTGTCAGGCAGCTGGCTCAGGAACTTTTAACCACAGCAAATAATTTTAACTTTACCATTTCATACTCATCTGTATTTTTTTTTTGTCTCTCCTGCATCTGGATCTTTTACACCAACATGAAGGTAAACTTGATGCAGTTTGGATCCATACCCGATTCACTCATTGGTACAGGTTAAATTCCTTTCATTATTCTCTAGACAGATGTGAATCTATTATTTCATATTATTGTACTGCATTTGCAGTACAACAAGAGAGGAGTATTATATTGTGGGTTATGTTGTTGTTACTATTTTTTCTAATTAAATACGTTTTTAGTTCATAAAAATGCAGCTTATGTGCTTGTGCCGCTGCTAAAAAAAAATTCTTCCGTAATCTTTGCACTTGTGTATCTTGCATCACACGTCTGCAAGTGTAAGAAAATGCAGAAGTGACTTAGAGTTATTGTTGATTTCATCTGATAACCAGTAATTTCACTATTTAATTTGTAGAAATAAATGATGCTACTAAAATGGGTCTATGTCATTCTCATTTAGGCTAAAAATATAAATATATATATAAATATATAAAGGTACAAGAGAGAACTTGTTAAATGTTTTTCCTGGTTATGATTAATTAATATTATTTTGTTATAAGAAGGAAACAGTACAGGTTGTATTTAATAGCTTAAACAATTCAATTTTCGATTCTATTACAAATTTGCAAATAACACTGATATTAAGTGAAATTGTGTCTTTGTACCATCCCACTTCCAACAAAACAATTACTGGCAGCATTTGGTTGGATTTACTCCCAGCTGTCCTATCAATTCTCTGCAACAATCCTATCAGGTGTTGTGGACTTTCTTCATATGAATTAACCACAAGAAAACAAAAGTCCTTCACTCATATCATACATGTACAACCACTTTTCATTACTGACAGTTCATACAGTAGTTTCAGTAGAGTTCTTTAGCTAGTACACTAGATAAGTCAGTATTACTAGAACACCAGATATTGTCACATTGTCTCTTTGTTTCCAGGTTGGTGATCTGAGCAAAACTCCATCAGTAGCTGTTGAGATTATTCCAATCCATTCCAAATAGAACAGCTATCATTGATCACACCACTCATTGAAAGAAACTCTGCATACATACAAAGAGTCATTCCAAAGTTTGCCATTCGTATCTGTGATGCCTTTACATTTTTGCCCATCCTAATATCGAATCCATGGACTGATTATGAACTCTTAAGAACTGTACAGAGACTGCTGCATTGACTGAATACAAGTGACTGTTGAATATTTCTTCATATGTCTATCCACCGCCATGATGTCTCTCTGATTGGACTTTCCCCTATAATGAACTGATGTACAGATATCGAAATGGGTTAATTTTAAGTTTAAGATTCATACAGTATTGAATGTGATAATGTAACATTTTCTCTATATATTTAATTTTAGATTAGTTATGAAAATAACAAAGGTAAAATTGTATCTGTTTAAAAAGTTTTTAGAAGGAAAGTTTCCTGTAATTACTTATTATTGTATTATTACCCCAGGTCCTCAGCTCTCTATGTAGCTGGTTGTGTGTAAACGGCACTGACATAAACAAAATGACAAACACCATAATAATAGAACTCTGTCATGTGCTAATGTTAGAACTGAATAGAGTCTAGATTCCAAGATCAGTCCTGCCCATAATGTAAAATCTATAAAAAAAAAAAAAAAAAAAAATAGAGTAGCTGACCAAAATAGTATGATTTTAGATTATCATGTGTTTTGATAGGAAAAAGAAGGTTGTACTCATATTGTTTCTGAAATGTTTGCTGAATGTCATATAGTCAAAGTTTTAGAGCTGCTACAATAAGTGTAATGTTTTTATAGAACAGTTCAGTTATTCCAAATGATTAGGTAAAATTTTATAGCTGGTTAAACAACTCCATTGGAAGTTTCATTAAGTCTATCCATGTCATCCTAGCATTAATACTTGCTCTATATTTCTTTGTTAGAATTTGTGCTATAAGTACCTTCCAACTTCTGCTCACATTTGATTTACATCTATAAGATAAAACTTTTCGCAGCCTTATGGGGGAGGTTTGAGAAAAAAAAAGACAAACAGCTCAGAGATAAGTTCTCTGACAGTTATAGCTCAGATACAGACAAGCAGGCTGTCCCCAGCCCCACAGCTAAGCTCTACCCCTCCCGTACAATACAAAGTAGAGAAAAGGGGGGCGACGGGGGATGCTGCAGAAGTGCGTCTGACTGAAAACACACAGATTAACTCATAAGGCATACATAGAGCCGTCAGCCTCCCCACTCTATGATGAGTTGTTTTCCCGTAATAGCTAAGAGCAAGAGAGAGGCAGCAAAAGAGGTAAAAGGTCAAGTATGTGCCCTAGAAAGTCAGGAAAGGGCCTGAGAATCAAAGGAAGCTAGAAAGAGAGGAACAAGAACAGTTGATAGCAGAAGGGTTATGTTAGATAATAGAGAACTGTAGAAAAAAAGTTTGAATTTAGCATTTTTAGCCTCATTTCAGTATTTTTCATTTTTAGCTTCATTTTAGTATTTTTCATTTTTACTAAATCTTCATTTTTACATTTTTATCTTACTTAGGATGACTATTACTATGTCTCATTATCTCTATGCAATGATTTCCTTTTATTATCTCTCTGTAATGCTTTATTTTGCTTTATTTTGAAACCTAACTTCACTATAATCATATATTTGTTTAAATCTTAGGCTACATGTTATATTCAGACAGCTCTTGCTTCATTGTGCGGTTCCAGCGGTTCGTAGTCACGTTAGTTCCTCAAAAACAGGAAATACCTGTAGCTCCTTAGCTTCCTGTTTGCTTTGTTTTCATTCATTTCAGCTTTTCAGCTGCACTTCTGTATTGGTGCTGCCACGACAGTTGAACTATAACTCACAACAGCATACACCACTGTCCCATTTATAATAGACCTCCCTTGTTCCTGGGGGTCCTCTCAGCACTCTCCCAGTGCCTGTAATTACTTATGTGAAACATATTTAATGTTTCAAGAGAGGAATGTTTATATAATATAAAAATATCTGGAACAGTCCAATTCCTATGACGGACGAATGGCTAGTGTCAGAGGGTTGATATTTGTCACCCCCACCCTCTATGATGCCATAATGCTATAGGGCCCAAGGCAGGATGGACTATATAAGCGCTAATGGTCTACTGTGGACAATGGTCACTCATATAGCTTATACTAGGCCATACAAACAAAAGATCATCACTCTGTTACTTAAATTCCAGAGTGTCTGTTGGGGCCCCTTTCTACTGAAGTGCTGCTCAGATTACTGGAAATACCACAATGGCCTTGGTTAGCCGATAGCTGATTGCGAGGCTGTGGACCGTTGGAGCTAGACACAGTATGTTACAACATTCCTTTGATAACATGTAAGACTAAGTAAATCATTTAGACATTAATTGTATAAGGAGGAGACAGACTATGTATGGTATTTCCGTGAAACCCTTGTCACAATTATTGTAAAAGCCTTCTGAAAGCTATATAATGCCTGGACCAAGAGGTGGGTCTTTGGTAAGTCCTTGGCTGACATTCTGTGTGTTACTCCAACAGCTTACCCAGACAAAACTGTTATGTTGTATTATGTAAGAATAAATTGCCTGACTATTACTAAAGGTTTTCCTTTACTGAGTTTTGTCTTACACGAGGTCAAAATGGTACTACTAAAAGTACCATCATTTGATATGATCTTTTAGGAAGTTGTTGACAGTGTGTGTACGTGTGTGCGTGTGTATGTTTTGTGAACTGTGTAACTTGTTTTCTAATTTAGCATTTAAATTACCAGATGGCTTTTATGGTCAGCTTCAAATTCATGTTCAGAGTATTATGACAAGAAAAAGGAAAGATATGCAACGATGTTATATAATGGAAACTCATTATCCAGAAAGCTCTGAATTACAGTAAGACTGTCTCCCATAGACTCCATTTTATCCGAATAATACAAATTTTAAGAAATGATTTCCTTTTTGCCTGTAATAATAAAACAGTACCTTGTACTTGATCCCAACTAAAATATAATCAATCCTTATTGAAAGCTTTGATTCGCCGCAAAAATTACGCACATAGACTTGTATGTCGTTAAAAAAAAAAAAAAAGCGTGTCAAAAACATTTTTGGCAACCATAGACTTTAATGGTCGTCAGCGACATTTCGCCGGCGGCTAATTTTTGGCGAAACTAAACGGATCGAATTCTCCCAAGAAATTATGGAAAGATCACTGTTCTGTAAAACTCCAGGTCCTCAGTATTCTGGATAAAAGGTCCCATACTTGAGCACTTATGTCTGGCCGCACTCTGCAGTTTGCTCTGGCTTAAAAGTCCAATAAAAGGTGCAGACCAGAGCCCTGGTGGGCAGAAGGCATTTCTGTCCATATCTCCTGCCATAGGGCAACCTGCCCCCAAAACCTGCTTGAAACCTGCCTTCTTTAAAAAAGTACAAAAAGATAATACTTAAACTGTTTCTAAATGGGTATTCCATGACAGTCATATGTTCCATATCGCAGAAATCATACAAATGGTAAATTCAAAACTTCAGTGTTTTATTAGCTGATGACAAGAATTTCTCACCCTAAGGCTCATTATAACACCTTCCTTTCATCTTTGTGTTTTACTAGCCTAGCACAGCTATTTTATGGCATATGCACACAAATCAAAAAAAGTAAAAAAAAATACAGACTTGTGTATTTAATGCAACAATGCATACATTCACGTACCTAAAAATACATTTCTACATAATTATATAATATCAATCAACTGCTTGTCTTGCAGTGTCCTTATTGAGTTAACTGAAACCTAGCAAGGCCTTTTTCTATTAAACTTCACCACAAGTTTGGTATTATAAAAACCTACAATAACACATTTTAGTTAGAACCTTTATCTGCCAATAAAATGCAAATAAATACAGTATTTTTCTTCATCTGCCAGGCTCCCCACTGATTCCTTGATTCCAATCTACAAAGGCAATAGAACAGCCCATCAAAAATATATTAAAGTAAAATATGTACGTATTTAGATTACTTTCTATTTAAAGATATATAAGATATATATATATATATATATATATATATATATATATATATATATATATATATATATATATATATAGTCCAAAGCTTTTAATGCACTCCATGTACTGAAGAAATGACCCAGGTGCTACCAAAGGTCCATCCAATATTACAATTCCATCCTATATTAATTACATTTAAAAAGAACAGACCAGTTCTTTTTAAATATAGTTAATAAATGATTGATTTTTAATATTTCCACAAATCCCACTGTGCACCAATCTTTTTGGATTTGCTACATATATATATATATATATATATATCCATCCACGAGGTAGCCAGCACTCTTGAAAAATAGTATAAATTGCCTGGGTGGAGTATCAAAAATATCAATTCATGTTCAGCAAAGAGGATCCGCACTCTCAGGTCTTAAATAAAAACATAAAGAGTTTTATTGTTACATATGAGACTGACGTTTCGGCCTCCTCTGAGGCCTTTCTCAAAGTGAGAAAGGCCTCGTGGAGGTTGAAACGTCAGTCTCATATGTAACAATAAAACTCTTTATGTTTTTATTTAAGACCTGAGAGTGCGGATCCTCTTTGCCGAATATATATATATACATCCAAAAAATAAAGCCGCACTGACAGGACTTAATGAAAAAGAACAGTGTTTTATTCAACGTTTCAGCCCCCAACTTGGGCCGTCCTCAGGAAGTGTAAAACGTTTTTACACATTTTACACTTCCTGAGGACGGCCCAAGTTGGGGCCCTCCCATAGCTGTCCCCAGCAGCTGTAGGAAGAAGGTCTTTTGGAATTCAAAATAATTCTTATATAGTATGAACTCCAATAAAGAAATTACAAATTCCGTGGGGGGACCACTTTATAAATTATTGCCACTTTTACCGCTTGAATTCCAGCTTTGTGTGGTATACATGTATAAAGGCTATGAACGTCCATGGTGACAAATATACATTTTTGGTCCCTAGCAACCACACTATCAATGACACGTAAAAAATCTGTATTATCCTGTAAAAAAGATCCTGTCCCGCGTATCAAAGGTTGCAATAACTCATCCACATATTTGGCTATTTTCTCAGTTAAGGAACCCACTGCTGATATTATGTTTCTTCCTGGCGGATGTGTAAGGTTTTTGTGGATTTTTGGTAGTGTATAAATAATAAGTCTTACCGGGTGTTCCACGAACAGTCCATCCTTACGGTCACTTGTGATCCAGCCACTTATGCAAGCATCATTCAGCATCTTCTTAAGCTGTAATTGAAATGAATTGGTTGGATCAAACGTTAATTTCTGATAACACATCAAATCCGATAATTATCCCAGTAATTCCATACTATAATACTGATAATCCATGACCACTACCGCTCCACCCTTATCTGTTGGTTTTATGATGATATCTGACCTCTCTCGGAGAGTCTTTAAGTTGGCTCGTTCCTCCTTAGTTAATTCCCGCTATGACGGAATAACCATGTATTATCTATTACAGTATCATTAATTATGCGTAAGTATGTACGCAAGGAAGTATTTGAAGTGCCTGGGTCAAAGTCACTCTGTAATCTGTATTTCTTATTTTTACTCTTATCCCCTTCCTGTGTGGCAATGTCAACTTTGTTTTTAAAATATTCCTTTAGACGAAGCTTTCGAGACATTTGCACATGACACTTTAGCCTAAACTTCCTAAAAAATGTTTTTAGCAATATATCATATGATGACATTTAAGGTGCACCAATCACATTGTTGCTATTTCCTCTATGTGTTAACACTGGTTTGATGTAATTAGTTGATTGGCTATATAAAGCACACTAATTGGAAGGTGTGGTTGCCTTGAGAAAGGTCCCAATAGGGACAGAAACGTCTTGTTGGCTATACATGCTTTTCTTCAATACACTTTTTTGATTTTTCAATAATACCCTGTAGTTGCTGGTTTCTTTTTACGGACATATACTAATATTTAAACCGTGCAACCAGGAGTAATTGGGTAGCAGTGTGCATCTTTTGATATTATATATGCTAACATTGACGAGCACCTGCCCCTGATTTTCCTTATTTATGTTTCACTGATCATCTTACTCAAACAAGGATCATAATGCAAGACAGCATGATGTATAAACCATACACAACAGATGAAGTCGAAAAAATTTTGTTTACTGAAACTTTCAGGATACATTTGGTGATTTACGAGCAAAGGAGGTCTACCATGAATTATTAAGATTACACAAGAAAGAAACGGAACTGCACCTACATGGAGTCACACTCTCTGAGTATTATAGAGAAAAAAGGATCCCGAGAGGTTTTCGTGTCAATATTACCCCTACTATTGGCAGAAACAATGTGGATTTCTGCAACAAGTGGTGCGCTATATTGGATTAATGCTCTTATGAATTGATTCTACTTGTGTCATATGATGACATTTAAGGTGCACCAATCACGTTGTTGCTATTTCCTCTATTTGTTAACACTGGTTTGATGTAATTAGTTGATTGGCTATATAAAGCACACTAATTGGAAGGTGTGGTTGCCTTGAGAAAGGTCCCAATAGGGACCGAAACGTCACATTGGCTATACATGCTTTTCTTCAATACACTTTTTTGATTTTTCAATAATGCTCTGTAGTTGCTAGTTTCTTTTTACAGATATATATATATATATATATATATATATATATATATATATATATATATATATATATATATGATTTCATAAGACCAGCAACACCGGGATTTTAGTGAATCTCTAGACCCTAGACAGACTGCCCACTGAATAAGCATTAAGGGGCACTATGGGTCGAATATATCAAGGGTTAATTAACCCTCGATATTCGACCATCGAAGTTAAAGGGATACTGTCATGGGGAAAAATTTTTGTTTTCAAAAATGAATCAGTTAATAGTGCAGCTCCAGCAGAATTCTGCACTGAAAACCATTTCTCAAAAGAGCAAACAGGTTTTTTTTATATTCAATTTTGAAATCTGACAAGGGGATAGACATATTGTCAATTTCCCAGCTGCCCCAAGTCATGTGACTTGTGCTCTGATAAACTTCAATCACTCTTTACTGCTGTACTGCAAGTTGGAGTATCACCCCCCTCCCTTTCCCCCCAGCAGCCAAACAAAAGAACAATAGGAAGGTAACCAGATAACAGCTCCCTAACACAAGATAACAGCTGCCAGGTAGATCTAAGAACAACACTCAATAGTAAAAACCCATGTCCCACTGAGACACATTCAGTTACATTGAGAAAGAAAAAACAGCAGCCTGCCAGAAAGCATTTCTCTCCTAAAGTGCAGGCACAAGTCACATGACCAGGGGCAGCTGGGAAATTGATAAAATGTCTAGCCCCATGTCAGATTTCAAAATTGAATATAAAAAAAATCTGTTTGCTCTTTTGAGAAATGGATTTCAGTGCAGAATTCTGCTGGAGTAGCACTATTAACTGATGCGTTTTGAAAAAAAACATGTTTTCTGATGACAGGATCACTTTAAATCCTTCAACTTCGAATATCGAAGTTAAATATCAACCATCGAAGTTAAATCCTTCGACTTCGAACTCAAGCTTAGCAAATGTGCCCCTAAGTGTCTCCAGGCTCTTTGTAAATTACCCTAACTGGATTGACTTATTCTGGCATTTATATTCTGAATTTGATGGTTTGTCCCCTTTTGTATATATTCATACAAGTGTATCTGACAGCCGACATCATGATATTTTGTTTTTTTTTTTCAAACAGGGTATTAAAGAGCAATAGTCACAAGATAAAATGATAACCATAACTAGGGAGCCCAAAGACTGGAAATGGCATGAATATATAAAGAAGAAAGCTAAAAGATACTAAGCCCACAGCAAATTAATTTCCAGACCCCCTAAATCTTGGGAGCCTACCCACCCAGATGTCACAAGGTCTGCTTCTTTTATAGTTATTCCCCATGCCATATACAGTACCTTCTTACAGTTTAAAGCTATACATACTGTATCTTAGATTATCCTTTCTGCCTTACAGGACATTTTTATGATTATTCTACAGAAAATGGACCACACAATACTACATACAGTAGTATAGGATGAGTCTGAAAAGAAAAGAAAGTGACCATGTGTTTGAGGTTTAAATAATGCTCAACTTAATTCTTATGACCAAAAACTGCCTTTATTTATTGGAGCATGCTATAGCTATACTTTTTTAAAGGTGTGTCAGCTAGGGATGTAGCGAACTGTTCGCCGGCGAACTAGTTCGCGCGAACTTCGACTGTTCGCGTCCGCCGAATGTTCGCGAACGTCGCGCGACGTTCGCCAATTGGTGTTCGCGTTCGATTCGAAGTAAAATTTCGTTCGACCATTCGACCATTCGATCGCTAAAATCGAACGATTTCCATTCGTTCGAACGATTATAAGCATTCGATTGAATTAAAATCATTCGATCGAATAGCTTCGATCGTTCGATTCGAACGAAAATCCTTCGATCGTACGAATAAAATCCTTCGATCGTTCGATCGAACGATTTTATCGAGCGTTCGAAGTTCGCGAACTGTTCGCGAACTGTTCGCTTTTTTGCCGGTGTTCGCGAACGGTGTTCGCGAACACATTAACGGCAGTTCGCTACATCCCTAGTGTCAGCCCATGTTCCTAGTTGAGGACTTTATGCATGTATGTATTTATATTTTTATTCGTATAGCATTCCTTGAGGGCAAAGCACTTTACAGCAGAACAATAAATTAATAGTAACAAACAGGGGGTCATTGCAATAATAAACACCAATAAGTACATTATTAAAATAAAATTCACATACATATAAAGTATAGTTACAATACAGATTAAGTGCTCAGTGTCAAGGATGCAAAAGTTTGGAGGTTTACAGTCTAAATGGCCGGGTAGCTTACAGACACAATTCAGAGGGGTATTAAGTGCTGCAGGTTACAGTGTGTCATATCGGGGGTGCGCGCGCGCACACACAGTATATATATTATTCAACAGATTACTTTAAATATGTAAAGTACTGAGCCATGAGACTGTGATGGTTACACTGTATTACACTGTATTAAACCCAACTTTAAGAATGGGACTTCCACTTTCCAGGGCCTCATCCACCATGAAACATATATGCAACACCTCTATGTTGGGTCCAAATTTACTTAAGGGCGAAGTGACTAACGCTGGTGAAGATTCATTACCTTTTCAGGGACTTTGCAGATTTACTAACGGGCGCAGATGTCACTTCGCTAGCAAAGGAGACAGACGCTAGCGGTTATTCACACTCTATCGCCAGGCGAATGTTCGCTCTGGCGAATGGACATTACTCTGCAAATTCACTAAGATGTGGATTTTACTGAACGTTACCTTTTTTCGCCAAACTTGCCTTCGCCAGCTCAGACGAGGCTGCATAGATCTTCCTCAATCTTCTGCTACTTACATCATATTTTTTAGCGGAAAATTTTCCAAACAACGCAGGTGTCTTTTCCCTTTTTCAGAGTGATAGCCTGCAAAAGTCCTTACATTTTTTTTGGGTGACCGGTTCCCCCATACATTTTCTAACACATGGAACATAAACTATACACTGGGCTCATGTGTAGGGCATTATAACAACTCTATTCCCTGGGCTTGTTTAGTGTAATGTATTTGCTGCAACATATACATCCATTCAACTTTAAATTTCCCACCGTATGCAAATTAACCTGAGTGAAGACGTCTAACAAAGTTGCTCTAGGCAGAATTGAATGTTAGCGCATCTTCACTTTGATTTGCTCTCATTGCCAAAGTAACGCTAGTGAAAATTCGCCAGCGTTCGTCGATCTGGACGCAACTTTTAGTAAATTAGCATTGTGTGAGTGAATTTTTGCCTGCCGAAGTGTTAGCAAATTTACTCCCAGATCTTCTGTTTTGAAGAACCTTCTCTTTGTGATTAAATTCATGCAAACCTGTATGAAAGAAAGAAAAAACTAACATTACTTAGATTTTTAAATTGATGTTACATATAGAGGAGGAATCCAATATTTAGTTGTTTATTTTAGTATATGTAACATTTTGCAGAATATCAACACATTAATGTTAGACTTCATGAGCGGCTTGCTGTTTCTTGCCATTGGAATAAATTAGTATTTGGAATGCATTATTACACTTTAAAGCTTAATCCTCCATATGGCCCAGTTTTCCTTATTGATAAAACAAAGATTGTAATCTGATGTGACATCTGTCACTACATGTTATTAGTGTCACAAAAAAGGGAAAAAAGTTGTTGGTAAAACTGGGACATTGGTTGCTTGGTTAGATAACATAATACTTGCAGATGTTTAAAATGGTCTGTTATGTAAAAAAAAAAATGAGCCAGTGAATTATACTCTTTTAAATATAGAAGGAATATGATTTCAAAGAAGTGTTCAGGTTGATTTCTTGAACATTTTTTCAAAACCCTACTAGTTCTGCTCATCTGTTCCACTTGCTGATGCCTCCTTCCCCAGAATGGGCAGGTACTGTAGGATAGGAACCAATCAGCAGCTAGGCTGACCTGATAGGGAGCTGAAGCCTGTCTTTGCTTGTGTGACTGCAGGGCTGTGATTGGATTTTCCCCACATACCGTTAGGACACAACCAAACCTCATTTGAAACTGGAACAGGGACCATAACAGATCAATACAGAATTCCAATAAAGGGGCCATTTTCAAAGATTATATTTATTTTTAGAACAAAGAAAACAAGCATTATATAGTATTCATTAAGGCCTACAAAATTAAGGTTTTTTCATTTATCCTATCCTATCCTATTCGCTAGCGCTCCGCAAATTCACTAAAATCCGAAGTTGCGCTCAGGGGTAGCGTAAGGTAGCGAAGTTGCCCTAGTGTGGATTCGCTAAGCGAAGCAAAGTTACGTTAGCGATGGTTAATTTGCATACGGTGCCAAATTCAAATTTCAATGGAGGAATATGTAGCAGCACTACAAATGCCTGGGAAACCTTCAAAACATCAAATAAAATTTTTATTTTGCCCTACACATGTGCCCACTGTATAGTTAAGTTGCCATGAGTTAGGAAATGTAGGGGGGAAGGAGGGGAGCCCCAAAAAATTTTTCGATCTTTTTCAGCCTATCACCCATAATATAGAAAAAACGCCAGTGTTTTTTGGGACTTAGAAAAAATTTGAACTTTTTTTGAAGCAATCTCTATCTACTCTATTGCGCTTCGCCTGGTCTGAGGTGGCAAAGAAAGTCTAGCGTAAAAGGTAGAGTTCAGTACAATGCACGCGTTAGTGAATTTACGTAGTTACGTCCGTTGCGCAAATTTGCCAGGCGTAAGGGTGCGAAGTAACACTAGCGAATTTACACCAGCGTTCGTTAGTGAATTTGCGAAGTAACGAAAATGACCAATGCTAGTGAATTGACGCTAGCGTTAGGCGATTCAGCGCTTAGTGAATTTGCCCCAATGTCTTTCAGGGACATGATAATTATAATTTCTTAGAGATATTTGCAAGGCAATGCAATGCAATGTGACATAGGATAGCATTTCCATTCACTAAATGGGGAAGGTAATTGCAGAGAAAAACAACCCTTCCTCTGGAAATTCATGCTCTTCCTATAGATTCATTAATTTTGCTTTATATACAGTACATAGTATGTTGGGGCAGTCTATATACTGTTCTTATTATTCTCTTGAAGCTAATTAAAAAGATTTCTCCAGTAGCCACAAATACATCCCTCTTTTATGTAATTATGTAATAATAATGGCTATGCTTATCAGATATTAAAGAGAAAGTTCCTCTTTGTATTAACGTTATTGATCAAACTACTCTAAGCAATGTTTCAAATGGTCTTAGTTATTTATAACAGGTATGAGATCCCTTATTCAGAAACCCGTTATCCAGAAATTTGGGAAGGCCATCTACCATAGACTCTGGGTTTATTGGGTTTAAATTGTTTAAATGATTTTTTTTAGTAGACTTAATGCATGAAGATCCAAATTACTGAAAGATCAATTATCTGAAAAACCCCAGGTCCCAAGCATTCTGGATAACAGGTCCCATGATTTCCCTCGCCCGCCCATAATTTGTATATGCAAATTACGATTCTGATTTGGTTCAGCCGGGCAGAATCCTGCTGAAAAAGGCCAAATCCTGGCTGAATTCCAAACCGAATCCTGGATTCGGTGCATCCCTAATAAATATATACTGTGTATGAAATACATATACAATTAATCCTTCTTGGAGTCAAAACAATCTCAATGGGCTTATTTAAATGTTTAAATTATTTTCTAGTAAACTTAAGGTATGAACATCCAAACTACCCATTATCCAGAAAACCCCAGGATAACAGATCCCATACGTGTACTGTATCTATTATTTTTAATGATTAGCCTTCCTATCCTAGTACCTTCTAGCCTATAGTTAAATATTGTCTGTATATAGGGGGTCACAGCCTTGGTATGCCAGTAGTTTCTGTACCTGGTGTTTGATGGAACCAGATCATCATTCCACGTTCTCTTGTGTATTGGGTACTAGGCAGAAAGAAATATAACGGTGCTAAGCAAAGGTCTTTGCATCTTACAGTATTCTTATGACACAAAACTAGTCCAGAGTCACTACTAGGGGCCCATTCACTAAGCTCGAGTGAAGGAATAGAAGTAAAATAGAGGGAAAAACATTTGATTTTCGAATGGTATTTTTGGCTACTTCGACCATCGAATTGGCTACTTCGACCTTCGACTACAACTTCGAATCGAGCGATTCGAACTAAAAAACGTTTAAATGTTCGACCATTCGATAATCGAAGTACTGTCTCTTTAAAAATTTCTTCGACCCCCTAGTTCGCCACCTAAAACCTACCGAGGCCAATGTTAGCAACGTTATGTGGAAGATCCCCATAGGCTTGCTAACACTTTTCTGATCGAAGGATAATCGTTCGATTCGAAGGATTTAATCGTTCGATCAAACGATTATTCCTTCGATCGTTCGATTGAACGAATTGCGCAAAATCCTTCGATATTCGAAGTAGAAGGATTTTAATTCGGCAGTCGAATATCGAGGGTTAATTAACCCTCGATATTCGACTCTAAGTAAATGTGCCCCCTAGTATCAGTAGGTACCTTGTAGTTATTATATTCTTAAAGCTGCCTGTAATGACCTCTGGGTTTACTCAACAGAGCACAGTGTATTTTATTTTATAAGTCCAGCTATGTAAATCTTCTGTGTACTTTCTTTATTTAATGAATCCCTCAATCATTTGCACTAAAGACGTATCTCCACCAGTCTTCGAAATAAGCTGTTGTCCAAAGATTTAATTTCCAGTGTTTAATCTGAAAACAAACGGAAATAATACAACCTATAGGCTGGGAGCTAGCTTATAAACCCTAAATCAGGATTCGGAATCTTACAGAAATGTGTGCAATGCTTGTTCAATCCATCTTCATTATTCAATAAGTTTGCATCTTAGTAATAACTTATCAACATCCTCTTTTAAGTTCAAAGGCAACGCATTCCAACATTTTTATCATCACTGCCCAACTGGAAGATTGCATAAAGCAAGATGACTTTTATATAGTGTATCTCAATTTCCTTTTCTGTACTTTTCTTTGCTGATCCTGTACTGAATCCATATTGCTTTTTTCAGTTACTGATAGGAACACACTTGATTATAATTTGTACAACACAAATTCAAATAACTGCATTCAGTAGTGAGTTAAGTCATGCTTAGATCAACAATCTTCTTCCCATGGCAGAAATGATTGCTTAAAAGTCATAAATCAAGAACATCCCTGGCAGCTGGGGAATGTTTAGCACCAGCCTTGATAGTGCTGAAAATTGGAAACAGAACTGGTTGTTGAAATTAAATGCTTGTATTTGTAGGTTAAGCATGTACAATGAGTTCTATGCATTACTTGTCGAAAGAAAGGATATCCTGATGCTGAATGGCAGCCAGATGCTGCAAAAGTATCAACCCATTGCTGTTGTAGAGAAATATTGTCAAAAGCATCTTCACCCCATGTCCTTAACTTGCCA
Organism: Xenopus petersii; assembly: GCA_038501925.1. Lineage (NCBI taxonomy): Eukaryota > Metazoa > Chordata > Amphibia > Anura > Pipidae > Xenopus > Xenopus petersii. The sequence goes on along the minus strand of CM076680.1, from coordinate 23,758,037 downwards.
CTCTTCTCCCATTATTCTGTGTACAAGTTTGTTAAGATTTCCATATTAATGGGGGAATAGTTTTGTTAGCACCAAAAACATTCTCAGAGATCATTGTGAACATTATGGAGAACAATTTTCATTGTCTGTGTCCATTTTGATTGATTTCAGACCTCAACGACTCCCTTGTAATGTTTGCGACAAAACAGTTTTTGCAAATATGCATAATGTATGTAAAAAAAATGTTGCAATTGCTAAGCGTTTTTTACGCCATATTTTTTAAATGAAACTCCAGAGCAGGTGTTAACGCTAACCTTTGCTTAGCGACAAGCAATATAATATTCACCAGCAAATGAGTTTACATTCAGAGCAGCCCTAAACATTTGCAAAAATGCAATTTTAAACATCACTTGCGATTTTAATTCCATTCTCCCTAAGAAAAGAACATGGTGATTTGCATCCAAAATTCAAGTGCATTCATAAATAACCCTTTTAATGTTTTCACTAGCACACAGAATAAAATGTATTTAAGACATGGCCAGTATTTTGTGAGCAACATGTTGCTCTGCAACCCCTTAGATTTTGCTCTCTGTGTCCTCAAAGCAGGTGCTAATTTTTGAATGCCAGGCTTGGAAGCAAGTTTTGGTTGCATAAAATCTAAGTATAGTGCCAAGTAGAGCCTCCTGTAGACTGCCAGTTCATTTAGGGGCTACCAAGTAGCCAATCAGAGCCCTTATTTGGCACCTTATTTGGCACCTTAAGGGACTTTTTCATGCTTGCGTTGCTCCCCAACCCTTTTTACATTTGAATGTGGCTCACGGATAAAAAATGTTGGGGACCCCTGGCCGAGAGGGTGTAGATGTGGTCTGATATTAAGGGGTAAATTGTCTGAAATGGAGAAATAAAAAAAGTTACTGTAACCTTGACCAAGTCTTCGTACAACATGCATCATCAAGGCACAATTTTCCTCAGAATTACTCAGGGTGCTTTTAGTATCTTGATAACTGAAAACACATATGTCAAATATTTTACTGAGGCATCTGGCACACACGAAGACACTCCAGCTGAAATGAATGGTGTGTATGTGTAATAGAAGAATTAATTTGTTCTGCAGGAACACCTTTTATTTAATTCTGTGTTTCAGTGCTAGGAATAAACACATAATAAGATACTATTTTTATGTGTCAATGGACCACAGTGGTCTTGTTAAACTAAAAAACAATGTACAGAGTCTAAAAATGAGTTTTAAAAAACCTTTAACCACCTTGGACCACTCTCACACTTTCCAGCGCTGATCTTTCATGTGCATCCGCATCAGGCTCCTGAGATTTAAAAATCAATAGTCTAGTAATAACTCATAGCAAAACAGTGCAACATATATATAATATTATATCAGGAGCAGCCAAGTGTATATTAGTTCTATAATTCTTTTAAGACATTTTTATCCTATGGTTCCAAGATGTTAAATCACACTTACAAATCAGTGTTAATTTTGTTATGGTGTCATAATCTTCTTATAGTAAATGTATACCAAGTTCCTAATTTAAATTGCAGGAAATTATTTTTCCAGGATTCTGTAAAATGTATATTTCGGATTTTTTTATCCTGAGCAATATAAAATTCAATTCAACTACTTGTGCCCTGATTTAGTTACAATATCGGATTTGCTTCCCTCTGTTACAACATTTAAGCTATTTAATTCTCTTTTTTTGATCTTAAGCAACTTTATTTATTTACATACATATTTATTTCATAAATTATATAATGGCTTTGCTATTTCTATTTTGAAATAGCTTCTTCATCATTATCATTAACAAAACAAGGCTCTTACAATAATTTAACAAAAAAGGGTTACAGAATAAAAATAGAATCAGAGGGCCCTTCTTACAAGAAGTTCTTTAGTTGGCTTCATTTGGAGCCTTCTAGTTGTATATGAATAAGTAAGAATTGTAAAAGTAGGAAACTCTTGGATGAGAGGGTTGGCTCTGGTGGCACCTCTTTTGGCAGACCCTCAAGACTCTTAGCTCCCCAGAGTTTTATTGTACTTTTATATGTACTTGTCCCAGCACCCACATTCACCTTGGCACCAAAATCCATTTAAATGCTGCCAAAGATGATGCATTTTTTATGCAAGCTGTCTACTGTTTTCTACATTTTCTTTGTCTGTTCCTGCCTGGATGACTAGCTTTGATCTCTTCCTGAATTTTGGATTTTGAATATTTCCACCTGCCCTGACCTCTACCTGGAGTTCAGATTTGACCATTGTTGCCCGCTATGGACTCTTTGGTCTGAATTATGGATGGCATAGTCTTCCACTACTGCTGCTACATTTATCTGCTGTCCTAAATGAGGCTGCATTTTTGTAGGTGTCACCACGGAAGAAACATTTATCAAAAGGTGAAAACAGAGCTCACTTGCATAGCATTTAAGGGGCATATTTGTCATAATGTGACAACAGGAGAAGTCATTGTTCAATCTTTAATAAGAAGCCCCTAAAGTTCCTACTCAAGTGGATAGATAGCAACTGGTGAATTGAACTGAATAAATGTACCCTTTTGTCTGAACACCAGAGCCTTACATATACATTTTAAAAACACGCTAGATGAAGTAGGCTGCCATATAAAGGGTCAAGAAATAGTTGGATATTTATCAGACTGGCTAAGAACTGGTCAGACGAGGATCAAACTGACCTGTTACCATGAGTCTTAAAGGAACAGTAACACCAAAAAATTAAACAGTTGGAAAGGAATGGCAATATAATGTAGTGTTGCCCTGCACTAGTACAACTGGTATGTTTGCTTCAGAAACACAACTATATTTTTTATAGACAAGCTGCTGTGTAGCCATGGGGGCAGCCTATCAAGCACAAGACACACAGTAGATAGCATATAAATTCCCATTGTAAACTAAATAGCTTATCTGTTATCTGCTGTGTACCCTGTGCCTTTTCTCCTTTTTCAGCTTTGAATGGCTACCTCCATGGCTACACAGCAGCTTGTTAATATAAACTATAGGAGAGTTTCTGAAGCAAACACACCAGTTTTACCAGTGCAGCACAACAGTACATTATATTTTTATTAGTTTAAAAGATGTTCATGTTTTGGTGTTACTGTACCTTTAAGTTCAAGATAATTTTTAAATGAAATGGTCATATTAGGTATGGAACTCATTCATAATAGTGTTTTGTACACCATAGCTTAAAGGGTAACTATCACAGTCATAGAAAGGTTACTCCTTTTAACTGCAGGACACTCAGCAAGGAAACATTTGCTCAAGGCAGTCTGATACATTAGATTTTTTACAAGTTTGGAATGTAATTGTAATGTGTAAATGCTTAACTTGTAATGGCATTTTAACAAATTAATGCATTGATTGGCTAGAATGGTAGAATGTTGTCCACATTGAGGTCATCATACACAGTCTGCTGCTAACTGAACAACAAACACTGGCATGTCAGTATATCAGTGTAAGGGAGCACTTAAGCCCAAGGAAGAAATGATCTAAAAGATAATTATGGAAAGAGAAAACAGATAATTTTACATGCTAATGCTTATTAAGATTCCACATATTGAGAGTGACACTGACCTGTATAAAGCTTTAAACTGATTGTACAAGGGGAGTAATGTATATCATGCATAATACCAAATGAACTATACTAATTGGCTAATACAGTAAAATTACAGCAACCAATCTGATTTTTGCTTTCAGACCTGTTCACTGATACCTATTGGTTAGTTACTAACATTTAGTAGACCTAGTGCAACTAGGTAAACTTTTTACACTATCCCTTCATTTTACAGTCATCTCTCTGTATTTATCCTACTTACATCAACCAAAGTTGTCAGGTATATAAGATCATGTGATGAAGAGACTAGTTTTGGTTTTGTTTGATTGCAAAGCAACTATGTTTAATTTATAACTGATGATATTAAGGGCCTGATGTATGTGTAAATTATAAAGGATATTTATATATTCAAGATGGCGATCTACATCAAAGTCATAACTTACTCAATCATAAAGAAGAATTATAAAATATATTGGTGCTGAACTAATTTTTATTTGTACCCTATTTTTCAGTTAAATGATGAAATTAAAAATTATGGGGCCAATTCAGTTACTCATAGTACTTAATCAGCACTTAAAACAGTCTAGATATGTGAGACAGGGAAAAATATGGGCAGATTAACCAATGTTTGTAAAAAAAAAAAAGTCCTCTCTTTTCAGAATTGATCATTAGTGAAAAATAGGTAAGGTATCAGAAATGTTTTCCAAATGTATCATTGTTTTTTTAAAATTTTACATAAGGGCTGATTTTTCAGATTCATTTTCATCAGTAAAAAAGTTGTAGTAATAGTAAAGAAATGGTCCCCTATTTATTATTCTTTTCCAGAATGTTTTTGTCCTGAATGAAAAAAAGTTGCATGACTTTTTGGGATTGTGAAACATTTCCCAGAAGAAGAAAATCTTTTTTTTTCACTTTGGTTGACTGAATTTGAAATTTTTGGCCAATAGGATAAGATGGTTTACAGACAATTTTTTTTCTGTTCTGGAGCAGTAATGAAAGTGTCAGAATTTTGGTATAAGCTTTATAAATGTCAATATTTTAAATAAATGGTTATAGCAGGAACAGCAACTATAAATATTTGTCCCATTTTTTTAAGGACTTTAAAATAGGTTTGCTAAAGGGCGAAATGACTAACGCTGGTGAAAATTTGCCAGTATGTCGTCATTCAGGCACTTTACCGATTTACTAGGTGTAACTTAGCTAGCGAAAGAGATAGACAGATAGAATTTTCACTCTGGCGAATGGACATTACTACTCAAATTGACTAAGATGCGGATTTTACTGAACGTTAACTCTTTCGCCAGACTTACCTTCGCCAGCTCAGACCAGTCGAAGTGCAATGGAGTGCATAGGACTTCCTCATTTTTTAGTGGACAAATCCCAAAGAAAGCTGGCATCTTTTCCTTTTTTCAGAGCGATTGCCTGCAAAAGTCTGTAAAAATTTTTTTGGGTAACCGGGTTCCCCCATACATTTTCTAACATGTGGAACATTAACAATACAGTGGACTCATGTGTAGGGCATTATAACAACCCTATTGTCTTCCCTAGACTTCTGTAATGTAATGTATTTGCTGCAACATATGCATCCATGCAGCTTTATCATTTCCCGCCGCATGCAAATTAGCCAACGCTAGTGCAACTTCACTTTTATTGCCAAAGTAACGCTAGCGAAACTTCGCTAGTGTTCGGTGCCCTGGACACAATTTTGCATTTTAGTGAAGTTGCGTTATCCTATCCAATTTGTGCCTGGCAAAGTGTTGCAATGACTGAGAATTTTCTCTGGTTAGGGGATTTGCCCCATAGTATGTTAATAAATACCTTGCCCCTTAAAAAAACAGAGATTGTTTGTCCATATTGCAATATATTCAATCTGTGCCAACTATGTAACCGTCATCCCTGGTATGGCCAGTCTACACTTACTTTCTTATCTAAGTCATTAAAGGAACAGTAAAGTCAAAAAATAAAAGTATTTTAAAGTAATGAAAATATAATTTAGTGTTGCCCTGCACAGGTAAAACTGCTGTGTTTACTTAAGAAACACTACTATTGTTTATATAAATTAGCTGCTGTGTAGCCATGGAGGCAGTCATTCAAAGGAGAAAAGGCTCAGGTTACACATCAGATAGCAGATAAGCTCTGTCTGTCTAATGGTGTTATCTGTTATACATTAGTTAACCTGTGCCATATAGCCGTTTTTCAATTTCCACCATTGCTCCACAGCAGCTTGTTTATATGAACTATAGTAGTGTTTCTGAAGCAAACACATCAGTTTTACCAGTGCAGGGCAACAGTACATGATATTTTCATTACTTTAAAGCATTTTCATTTTTTGGTGTTACTGTTCCTTTAAGAATTCTGTTGCTTCATTATACATGTCACACAGGGACTAAGTTTGAGCTGCAACGTACTTGCTTTCAAGGGTACAACTGCCAACTGGTTTCTCAAATTGGCCACTACTAGGATCACCAGGGAAAAAAAGATAAATATGGGAAGATTTCCAGATAATATAAAATTATTGTAATTGTGATGAAATGTGATAGGAAATACTTTACCTGACAGTATTCATTACTTATTAATAAGGTGTTAGAAAGATACAACATTCATTTCCAAAATCCCAGCTAAGCCTTATTTGATAAAAGCAGAACTACTTTGGAGGAAACAATGCTTTACATATTATATAATAAGCTTTTGTTTTCCCCTTACACAAACATGACATTTTCAATCCTTTATGATTATCTTAATTTTTATCACCTGGTCTCAATCGCATAAGTATCTCCTTTGCTACAACCCAATTGATACATATTATTTCCGATCATCGTTTTGTTCAGTTTTGTTGGGAAAAGGAAAATGTACTCAATATCTAATGATTTATGTTTTGTCAGTAGCAAAATGATCTTTAGGTCACGATCGATGCATCACTGATGTAGAAAGCAGTAACCTTTTCCTTAGTCAATGATATAAACGTTGTCTATAAAATCATGGCTTGCAGGCATCAAGCATGGACTCCAAATATTATAATGCAGAGATAATGAAGCTAGCATATAGTCAATTATTATATACAGTATTGCAAACAATTAATACATTTTTTTCCTGTTGGGGAAACATGAGGATGATGCTGTCTACAGTTATCACACTATAACAGACAATTCCAATAAACCAGTGATCCCCATCCCCAACCAGTGGCTTGTGAGCAACATGTTACTCATCAACCCCTTGGATTTTGCTCCCAGTGGCCTTAAACCAGGTGCTTATTTTTGAATTTTGTTTGTAGGCATGTTTTGGTTGCATAAAAACCCAGTGCACTGCTAAACAGATCCCCCCGTAGGCTGCCAGAACAATGTGCTGTGTGTAGCAAATCAGTTTTTTTCCATATGTAGATGACCAATCCTGTATAATCTAATGGAATGCTATACATCAGAATTAACAAATTATTGGAATAAATCCTTTCATACACAGCCAGCCTTACTTGCTCTGTGATCTCTAAAACCTTGTCGTCCAGCAAAGTAAATACGTTATTTATATTTGTGCTATAATGATTAATTAATGATTAAATGCTACAATATATGAGCGGCTTCTTCAGATAAGAAATCTACACATTCAGGCTAAAATATCCCTTGATTTGCATTTGCCCATTTTAATTCCACTTTTGATGGTTTTTATGTGCTAATGCAAGGACTATTAAATACTATAATTTTAATTATAGTTTTATCATAATTGGACATTTCAAATATATATTAAATTTGAACAACATAGAAGTACTTCATTGACATGGGGGTTATTAAGTGGAAGGGTTCCCGGATTTCCTATTATGTACATCACTAATTTTAATTGCATTAGTCCTAGCTATTTTAGGTATATTTCATTTCTATGTTGCAGTTAGCGTTTATGAACACTCTTTTCTTTTTAATTATTTCTCTTCGACTTGTCCACTTTATGACAGCAAGATGTACCGTTAAGTGAGTTATATTGCTGCTTAAAATGTACAGTATATTACTAATGAGAATAGTAAGCATTAGCTAAAACCACAGGACAAATATAAACTTAATTAACCCTTATTGCCAGGCCCTATACAGCTTTAAACTGAATATTGTTTTTCTAGTGTCTTACCTTGATGAGAGACTGGAAGCTTTTTGAATTATGGTCTTACTAATACCCCAATAAGTTTCTGCAGTCTATCTCCAGTTGGTCTTCCCCAGTCTAATATAAGCAATCTACAGATAACTATCTAAACAAGGGCCTTAAAAAGACTTCTTTTCCCCTACCCTCAGTGTTGTACCATCAAGCTCTGAAAGATCCATCTCTTTCATCTCTGTAACAGCAACCTTCCCTCTGTTTTATCATCCTCTTGTTACATTTTTTGTCTTTTACTCTCCTACCCCACCTACTAGGTGTAGTCTCTTTAGCCTTAGGGATTCATTTGGTCATGATACTCTGGTCAATGTCTATAACAACATTATCTCCCCCAATATTGACACATATGTGCCCTTGCTATCTTAAAACCCCTGACATTGGCTGAACTCTTCTTATGCTCCTATACATAATCTGCAGAACCTAAGAGGAGAAAATCCCTTACACAATCAGAAATGATTTTTTAAATGTAAATTTCTGCTGTCACGCCTTAGCAAGTCTAGAAAATCTACTACAGAACGCTCATAAATAATAACAAATCCAATCCACTACACCTGTTTTCTATGTGCAATACCCTTCTAGACCTTTCACTAACAGAATCACTCAACTTCCTTCACTCTTTACTGTGTCTATTCATAACAAAAACCCATTCTTTACTAACACAAACTATTTATTTATTCCTTCTTAAAGGAAAACTAAACACTAAAATTAATATGGTTAAAAATACCATATTTTATATAATGAACTTATTGTATCTGTCTAAAGTTTCAGCTTCCCAATAGCAGCAATGATCCAGGACTTCAAACTTGTCACAGGGGGTCACCATCTTGGAATGTGTCAGTGACACTCACATGCTCAGTGGGCTCTGAACAGCTGTTGAGAATCTATCTTCACCTTACTGCTAAAGGACTGTGGTTGCTTTGGGCTGGTACAGAAGCCCAAAACATACAGTAACATAACCACTATGCTGCTCAGCCTACTCCAGCTCATACTTGTCTTCAGCGCTTCAATTGCTTCTGAAAATTTCACCTCTCCATTCAAACAGGCCTGTGTCAAGCCTTTTCTAAAAAAAAAAGTTCTCTAATTGCTGTCCCACCTCCCATCTTCCACCTGTTTCTGAAACCCTGTCTGAAATGTTGTTCTTCTGTATATCTTACTTCCTACACACTCATAATATCTTAGTCCATTTGCAATCTGGTGTTCATCCTGCACATTCCACTGAGCCTGCCTTGTTGGGAGTTACACATGATCTTTAGGTTGCCAAAACCACTTTTCCATTCTAATTCTCCTTGACCTATCATTTGCATTTGTAAAGTTGACCACCCTATCCTTATACAAATTCTGAATTTGCTTGGTGTATCCTAACTCTCTTCTTACCATCCTAACCAATCTTTCTCTGTCTCTTATGATAACAAAACCGTATCACCAGTTCCACTTAATGTAGGGGTGCCACAAGGTTTAGTACATGGTGTATAGGTATTCTCCCTATACAACATATTTTTTGGGTGATCTTATTTACTCATTTGGCTTTAAATATCCTCTGTATGCTGATGATATCAAATATATTTAAAACCCCAATAATTAATAGCTTATATTGAGATTCAAATTTCTAATTTCCTCCTATAATCTTCACTTGAATGAATCATCATCATCTCAAACTGAACCTAACAGAAACTGAACAGATAATTTTTTCCACCCAATTCTGGACCATCTTCCTTCCCCTTTACTATTTGTACAAATGCCATGCTTGTAACCCTATCGAAGCATATTGTCTGGATGTAGTCTTTGACTCATTCCTCCTCTTCTCTGATTATATTAACAGTCAGAACCTGTGACCTCTAACTACAGAATATGGTCAAAATCCATCCCATCCTTTCTCACGCAACAGCTAAAATACTCATCCAGGCCCTCATCCTCACCTAGGGGCAAATTCACTAAGATGCGAAGTTGCGCCAGGCGCAACTTCGCCGCACTTCTCCAGGCATATTTTCCCCAGCGCTCCGCAAATTCACTAAAATCCGAAGTTGCGCACAGGGGTAGCGTTAGTTTGCAAAGTTGCGCTAGCGTTAATTCGCCAAGCGAATCAAAGTTTCGCTAGCGATGGTTAATTTGCATATGGCGTGAAATTCAAATTTCAATGGAGGAATACATATCTGCACTACAAATGCCTAGAAAACCTTCAAATCAGCAAATATAAATTTTATTTTGTCCTACACATGTGCCCACTGTCTAGGTAAGTTGCCATGAGTCAGGAAATGTAGGGGGGAAGGAGGGGAGCCCCAAAAAAAATTTTGATCTTTTTCAGCCTATCACCCATCATGTAGAAAACACGCCAGCGTTTTTTGGGACTTAGAAAAATTTTTTACTTTTTTGTAAACAATCCCTATCTACTCTATTGCGCTTCGCCAGGTCTGAGGTGGCGAAGGAAGTCTAGCGTAAAAGGTAGCGTTCAGTACACTGCGCAAGTTAGTGAATTTGCGTAGTTACATCGCTAGTGAAAATTCGCCTGGCGTAAGTGTGCAAAGTAACACTAGCGAATTTACGCCAGCATTCATTAGTGAATTTGCGAAGTACCGAAAATGCCAAACGCTAGCGAATTGACGCTAGCGTTCGGCGCTTCGGCGCTTAGTGAATTTGCGCCTAGACTTCTGCAACTTGCTATTAACTGACCAAATTCCCATCTTTGTCCATTATATTCTGTCTTAAATTTTGCTGCTAGAATTACGCTCCTCTTAACTTACCAAGAAAAAGGCCCCTCCAATTCTGCAATCCTTTTTTCTGCTTCAGAAGAAGGACAGCCTCTGTAGAGAATCTTCCTTCAGTCTCTTCAAAAGTATTCTCATTGCAGAATTGCTCCCTGTCCCCTCCTAAACTGAATCCACTGTTTTTTAATACAGTGCACGATTATATTCTGCCCTCTCTGCAGGCCCAGATTTGTGGGAACTGGCACATGCGTGCATGCGCTCGCTAGGGTGGGAGTGGGAGCCAGGACCCTGTGACCTGCCCTGCATCTTTGCATTGTTTAGACTTTTAGGAAAAATATAATGCCACCTGTACCATAAAAGGAGATTCAAAGTAATTTTTACTCCAAGAAAAGAATGTGGTTGGTAGGGGGTAGGGGGCAATATAATGGTGCATAACCTTCAAAAATAGTATACTTGTCCTTTTCATTTTAATCTAATCCAATACATTTTGACCATACCATTGAGCAGCATCTAACAATTCTAGCAGTCTCTTACTGTTTTTCTGTGTTGTATGTTGTTGCAATATGTTGAGTTGTTTGAGATGACAGTGCAATCACTTTACCCCACTAGTCGCAGCTGTGCGGATTTTGGATAATTAATTATTTATGCACAGCCAGACACTGCAATTAACACCCGTATGAATATTATATCCCAATCAGAATTGCTATGCATTTTAGCTGTCCCTCAAGCAACTAACTGTCAAAGCTGAAGTGGGTCTTGCCATTTGACAGTTAGTTGCTTGAGGGACAGCTAAAATGCATAGCAATTCTGATGGGATATAATATTTCATACGGGTGTTAATTGCAGTGTCTGGCTGTGCATAAATAATTAATTATCCAAAATCCGCACAGCTGCGATAGTGGGGTAAAGTGATTGCACTGTCATCTCAAACAACTCAACATATAGCAACAACATACAACACAGAAAAACAGTAAGAGACTGCTAGAATTGTTAGATGCTGCTCAATGGTATGGTCAAATGTATTGGATTAGATTAAAATGAAAAGGACAAGTATACTATTTTTGAAGGTTATGCACCATTATATTGCCCCCTACCCCTACAAACCACATTCTTTTCTTGGAGTAAAAATTACTTTGAATCTCCTTTTATGGTACAGGTGGCATTATATTCTTTCCTAAAAGTCTAACAATGCAAAGATGCAGGCAGGTCACAGGGTCCTGGCTCCCACTCCCACCCCTAGCAGAGCGCATGCACGCATGTGCCAGTTCCCACAAATCTGGGCCTGCAGAGATGGGCAGAATATAACGTGCACTGTATTAAAAAACAGTGGATTCAGTTTAGGAGGGGACAGGGAGCAATTCTGCAATTGAGAATTACTTTTGAAGAGACTGAAGGAAGATTCTCTACAGAGGCTGTCCTTCTTCTGAAGCAGAAAAAAGGCTTGAACAGGAGCTGTGCAACCAGAAGCCAGCTTGGGCAATATGGGAATAAGCCAAAGAAATGACAGAGGAGGATACACAGAATGTCCTTGAAATAGGTTTTCTAAGAGTCTTACTTAAAGACAAAATGTTTTTTTAAAAATATAGAAACAGTGATGACCCTACTCCCATCACTACTTGTCATTTGAGTAGTCTTCAAAATAAGGGATTTGCTGTACTATCTTGCATATTAACTCAAGTTGCTAGAATACCTGAAGGTGGCAGGGACGCCTGCTACCTCCTCTTCTGCACACAGCCGTGTGCACCGCCGCTTCTGGGTTTCTGCATCTTTTACATTTTTTACATTCAGCGTACTGCATGGCACGAAATTCAAATATTTAAAGGGGCCTCTGCCAATTGTTCCTTGCCCAATATAGGTCTATTTCTGATAGTTCCTGGGTTCACTTCAAGTCGGTTTCGTTGAATACAAGAGATCCGCTGCACCCAACCCATTATCAATATACAGTATATAGGACATTGAGACATTCTGTTCCTTAGCTACTAAAGAATCCCTTACACTTTAAACCAAACAGGGATTATTTGTCCATACATTGCAGTATATTTAAGATAGCCAACTACATCAAAGTCCTCCTGGTATGGCCCAACCTACACTCAACTTTTATCTGATTGGTTAAGAATGCTATTGCTTCAGCAAGTCAGTTGCAGGTAAAACTGTATAATGCAGCAAATGACTAAGTGTCCTTTGGAAACATGAAACACGTCAAGCCATTGTTTTTAATTTTGGGAAATAAAATGTGATATTTTACTACTTCTATAACTGGCTCCTGTTTTTCACTATGTGTGGTTCGGTTTGTGCCAGCCTGCTTTGATGTTTCTGGTGCTTAGTCCCTATGCTGAAGGTCTGGAGCATGTGCACTGGGGCCCACCGTCTACAGGGGTAAGCTTCTACTTGTACCCTTTACATTTGTCCCTTCTCCTTCATCTCTCACTTCAAGACCTGGAGGCATCTGACTAGCGCAGGGCTCCTCCTGAAGCAAAAGGCAGCTGTTATAGGCAGAAACATGAGCCTTGACATGAACTTTGCTATTTGTTCTGGGTTTTTGTATACCAAATGTGACATTATGTTAGGCCAACAAGGAGCAGCTGCTTTTGCTGCTACCCCAGAAGCAATCCTGGTAAGTCTCCTCCAGGTCTTGGGGAACAAAAGGCTAAGCAAGATCAAACCGTCCAATATCTACAGAGGATATCTGTGAGGTTGGACTTTATCCAGCAACACACCCAGTTGCTTCTGTTCCAGCAAGCCGGCCTCTAGAAATGGGGACCATAGTAAATATTTTGAGTTCCAGGAGGTGTGCAAACTACATTTTGCATTCTAAACCTGCTCCTTTCCCACTGAGGAGTCGAGATTAAATTTTGTTATTACCCTACTGCAAGGGGTTCCCCAATTATGGACTTTTAGCTAATATTCCCTTCAGATCCAGCCAATCTCTCACTTGATGCCTTCTTCAAGGCAATTGAAATTATCTATGACGACCCTGATTATTCTGCCACTGCTGTGTCAGCGATCCATAATTTCAGGCAGGGTTAGACTGATGTGTGTTTTTCCTCTGCATATCATCAGCAAACTAATGTCCACAAGGAAAGAAGACAGTCTTTGGAGCAATATCTCAGATGTTATGTCTCCAGTAATCAATCACTTTGGGTAGATTTTCTGGGCTGAGTTTACATACAATAATGCTACTCACTTGTCCACTGAGGAATCTCCATTTTTTACTGTTTTTGGCTATCATCCTAGAGCCTTTTAATTTTCTGGTCATTCATCAGATGTTCCTGATGTCAACTCTGTGGTTGATCACTTTTCTAAGATTTGGCAGAAGGGTCAAAATTCATTATTTTCTGCAGTAACTAGCCAAAAGAAAGCCTCTGATCGGAACGTATAGTGTCACACAAATATCAGGTGGGTGTTAGGGTCTAGTTATCTTCTAAGAACATTCCTTTGAAAGTTCCTTCTGCTAAACTAGGACCCAAATTTATTGTTCCTTTGAAACCATTAATCATTTCACTGTTGGCTTAGAACTTTCTCCTGAACTCAAAATTTCGAAATCTTTTCATGTTTCTTTGTTAAAGCCTACCAAAGCTGTTCGTCAGCAATCTCCAATTTCTGTTGATGGTCAGCCTGAATATTTAGTACAGATGTTCATGAATTCTTGCCTTTCCAGAGGTACACTGGAAAGGTTATGGTCCTGAGTATAAGTGTCTTTTACATTCAGCTTTCCACATATCATCATAGTTCTTGGCCACAGCCAATTGTTCCTTGACCGATGTAGGTCTATTTCTGACAGTTCCTGGGCTGTCCCTATCTCTCAGTAATTGATTATTTCAACAATAAGAATAAAATAAAGCATGTATATTGGAAAGTTGCCTGTTTTTAGGGATTCAGAATCCCTGAATTTGATAGGATGACTTTACATCCCCTTTAAGGATTTTTGAGCAGATAATATCTGTAATGGAAAGTGTTTGACTGCTGTAGCAAAACATTTTTAGAATGCACTAATAGGTCACTTTCAAATTTTTCAGTAATAGAGGGGGTGACTTAGTTGAAAATCTTTTGAGAAAGGAAACATAGTTGATATTCTATCTCAGAACCAGACATCCAGAGTGAATAAATGTAGCATTCAAGGCTTCCTGATATACTGATATTTTGTATTTTTGTATTATTATAAACTGGGTTATTATTGGCTCTAGGGTAGTCAATTTGGGACTGACAATTATAAGGTGGTTTTTGTTTGTATCTTGTACAGCTATTGGTTGTTTAATAGCAGTTATTCTCTTTTTCATGAAAGAAATTAAAAACCGTGTAAAAGGTTGGGTGAAATATAAAGGGCCATGCCACATGATGTATGTTCTACTCCAACATATCTATTAGGGTCAAGACACACAGAGCTACATTATTAGTAGTAACTAAATGTAACAGCTACAAAATAGACAATAGAGATAATGGCTTTGCTAAGACATTACTGTAATAAAAGTCGGTAATTGAAAAAAGTATTTGCAATGCGAAAAGTTGTGCCTCTGCGTAAATTTAATATAGCTTTTGCAAACTCAAAGAAGGTTTGGGAATGGTATAGTTTGCACCAGTGCGCAGTGATATAATAAAACTTCTACTGAAAAAGTTGTTACTTTAAAAGATTACAACACCTTTAAGCACTTCTTAAAAGTGGGCAATGCTCAATGAAAATTCACAACGCACAATGAAAATTCACAATGCAATAACAGTTTAAGGAAGAGAATTAATGCAAAATGTTATTGTTGTTTGTGCAAATTGTTTTGCTCTTTGCAACTTTTATTATATTCCCCCATACATGTGTTTTAACAGAGGCAATTCTCAGTATTCTTTATGGCAGGGTTTGACTGTGGCACTAAACTAATGGTTAGAGAATGCAAAAGGTTTGTTTTAGCTGAAATTTCTGTGTCAAATCAAAAACAACTCAAGTCTATTGCTCAAGACTAAATTGTAATATAAATGAAGTACAGATGGAATTCTTGAAGAATATTTTGAATAGCAGTATACATAATCAAAAGGGGGTTTAGACAAACATTCTATGATATACTGACATTAATTTGTATTAATATGGAGGAAAGTCATGGACTGTACTAACTGTGCGATCTTGCATTTGAATGTTAGGGAGATGAGTCATTTCTAAGTAGGTGACATTGGCAAAGGAAAGGATTGTATTCAACTGAATGGTGACCTTTTGAAATCTGAGTGCATACAGCAAATGTTAATTATTTTCACATTTGAAAAAAAATATAGAATTATATTCAGAAGTTTATCGCTAAAGTAGTATCATTCCATTAATGTTTGATCCTTATATTCCTATTTTACTGTGTGTGTTTGTGTGTGCAGGGAATTAAGAAGTGGAGTCAAGACTCAAGAGCAATTGACAGGGGTGAACAAAGAGTGCAATCATATAACACATGTAAGGTGACTAATGTCAGTGGGATTTGAACAATGGTCCTCAGCTTGATGGAAAGTATCAATGAGGTTTGTTAAGCAGAAGCTATAGACATTCTTCTATTCTATTTTTACTATGTGACCATACAAGCCATGTTAATTAACCAAGCAGAAAGTAAATGGACATTGATTGGCAGTTCCATAAACTTAAATACACATCTCATTCACAACCAATAGCATACGTGCATGACAACCAAGCTGGCACATCATCTTTTAAAGTAGAATCCAAAATAAATGCCACAGTTTTGTAGCTCCTTGTTGAAAAACAAGTTGATTTTATGTAAGAAGCATTATGAACACATTTTCTTTTCATTCATCATTGTATGGATGCAATTATCTTGTGCTTGCAACTTTAGGGGAAATGCACTCCACCTTCTTACCTATTTCCTATACTATCTATTAATTTCCTTTTGTATTGCTATTTTTTTTATATCACCTTGTAAAATAGCCTGAGATTAGATGAAACAAAGTTCTATCTTGGTGACCAAATAGGATTTTTTTACAGTCAGATCTATGAAGATGAGTTATTCTCTACTGTACAGTGAGATACAAAAATATACTCAACAAAGATTTGAATGCACCTTTAGCAAGTGATAAACACGTGACTAACCGTTAGTGATGATCGAATCTGTCCAGAAAAATTGGCAAAACAGTGAAAAATTTGCAAAACTGCAACTTTTTTGGGACATTTTTCCACTGCGAATTTTTGCTGCAGTTTCATGAAAAAAATTGCAGATGGCAAACTGCGGAGTTTCTCCACAGTCCATGGCTACCGAAAAGTTTCGCTCATCACTACTAACTACTGTATATACTGTATATGTATATATAGGATCAGGCACTCAATGAGAAGTCCTCAAGGCAGGTGTATAAGTCAAGCAGTGATTTGTCAAAGTACCAGAAATAGAGGTAGCCTAAGGGCAAGGTCATAGGGGGCAGTTTACACTGCATTTTAAAACTGTGTATTTGAGCATAAATATGCACAAAATTAATCGCTACTGAAAATAATGGAATACGCACTTTAGCTATTCCCACAGGGCGCTTGTGAGCCAGTATTTGAGTTTTTAAGCAGAAATGCCAATACGCTAAGAAAGTGCCATATTGACCTCTATGGGATCAGCAGGTTTGGAAATATACTTCACTGAAATACGTTGTGTAATCTCAATAAAGCGGCCAAACTCTTGCGAGATGGATTGTGCATCAATACGTATTTGCGGTGTTGTATGCTGATGATGTAATTACATTGCGTATTAAGGCTTCATTTCTGATTGTTTTTTTTTTCACAAAAGTTTACTAAAATTCTTCTGAAAGGAATTATGAGAAATGAGAAAAAACATAAATACATGTTGGAAAAAAAAAAACCATATGAAAAATGCATATTATCATGCACGTGTGGTTTGATATATTTCCACTTATATTTTCACTTGACCATACTTTTTTTAAAAATGCATCCATAAAAACACCCTGTGTGACCTCGCCCTTACACATTCACTTTTGGTACTTCAAGGCTTGGGGTGTTTTACCTGGGCTGCCTGCTGACTATGGTGAGTTTTGGCCTAATTAGTTTTTTTAACTATGGATAAACAGAATATTTATTAAATGTAAAAACCATGGAAACCACAAAACTTTGCCAGGTAAAAGTTGATGAGGTTCTATAGAAGTCATTGGGAGCTGCGCTTATCATATTGGACCATTTTAAATAAATTCTGATTTTAAGAGTTTTTCGGATTTTTGTTTCGCTTGGATTTTTTCGAAAAGTTTAAATTTTTAGGGATATTTGGATTCTTTAGCACATTGTTCAGCGTTGTTCTCCATTTGTACTTTTTTTATTCAGATATTTTAATAAATGTCATAATGTTCATGGTTTTAGAGAAAGTGAATTAAGTTGTGGTTTCAAAAACCTCTAAAACCACAAAAATTTGACCTTTAATAAATAGGCCTCTACCGGTAGAATGTGTGTCTACATGTGTGTATTGGTACTACAAAAATTTGAAGACTAGAAACTAGACAAATGTTTTTTTTTTTACAATTCAAAGGCAAACTGTAGACAGCATCAGATTGGTTTGTGCCTAAGAAAAGCTAAAATATCTGAACAATATCTTAAATTTGAAAATTGATGGATGTGTGACAAACATGTATGTAAGTAACATATGGCAGAAAACATTCTTTTAAAAGAATAACTCAAGAGGCTTGGTCTGGTAAAGAGATTTACTTGTTGATTTTGATGACCTGCCTCCGAAATGCATTTTGCTTCAACTGTTTGTTCCTCTGAGAAAGAATTAATCATATCTAACATATCTCTTAACAAATCCCTCAAATCAATACATTTTCTAGTTTTTCTCCTAGTGCAAAAAGAGATACGGAATTTTGAACTTTCACATTTTGATCTTCAGTTGGGATTTGCATTTAAATAATTATTGCATTCACAATGGTTGTTAATACAACCTTCTGAGAAATCAGATTAATGCAGCAGCCAAAGTGTTGTGCCATTTACACCTCCAATACCATCCGGAATATGTGCAGCCTGTTCTTAGCTCAACACTTTATTTTTGCACAGCATGTGCTACAAAATCCTACTGTAGTCTGATCTACAACCCTCTCTTCAGAAAACACATTTCATTATTTAAGGTTATTCATTGTTTGCTTGTAGTGCACAAAAATATATGTGCATACATATTCATGTGTATAGATCTTCCATGTTCATGTTAGCTAGTCATATTGGAAGTTACAGTGAGCTGTGATTTAACTAAAAACAAATCATGTTGTTCTGCTCTTACACACTGGGGGCGATTTGCATATTTTTGCATATCATCAACATTGATTGAAACCATAAAATATGTGTAATAAAAGTGTATCTTTCATGGTTTACTGCATGCTGCAGTGTATATTTTCAAACTATGCATGACGAAAACGGCCAAAATTTACTACAGAGGGAATTGACTCAGAGTTCATAAACAGGTCTGCTACATTTAAATTAAGATATAAAAGTTTCATAGAAATTGTCATACATATGCATGGGGACATAATACGTGTTAAGAAATGAAGGGATCACAAAATAAGAGAAAGAATAAAATTCAGAAAATGTAACGAAAAAGTACTTTTGTGTATAAAGTATGTGATTCTCTCTTTCCCTACCTCCATATATCTCTCTCTCACTCTCTCTTTCTCATTATATAATCAGCAGAGTTGTTTGCTATGCCTTTGTTTCAGTTCTTCAGTTCATTTCCAGGCAGGATAATATCTATGTGGCATTTGTCTCTGTAGACAAGTGTTCTTTGTAGGCTTCCTTTTGTGCTCTTATTTGCTCCAGCAAAAATCATTCTAGCAAGTTAATTGGAATCTAATAAACGTAACCCTAATGCAGTGGTCTTTAGATGTCTTCAGACTTTTCTGGTTCATTACATTCTTTGCTTTCAACATACTGTACACTCACAAAAAGTTTATAGATATATAAAAACATAGGAGTAACTACACTAAATAAGCATTTACCCTCAAGTATCTAATTGGTCTTTGAGATGGGCTTGCTTCCATTGGTTTTGGCCTTCTTCAGGATTGTAGGAAGTAATGTGTGAATTTTGGTACCAAGGATATACATATATGAGACTAATTTAAAAAAAATCGGATTTCTATTTTTTTCATGAATAATTTTTTCTCTAAAAATTGGATATTTCTCTAAAGCTCTATGTATTAGGTGTAAAAACCATGGAAAACTCTAGTACAAAACTTCACCAGGTAAAAGCAGTCAAGGTCCCGTATCAAAGACTGAATTTATCTCAATATTATCTGAAAAAACCCCGACCAAATCTGTAAGGGTTTTTTTTCTCCCTATTTATCAATACACTTTCCCCAAAATTTTGTTTTTGGGGAAAAAAAAATCAGAATTTCACAAATTTTCCAGAATTTTCACCCAAAAACTTCAGATTATTGCACGAAACCAAGAGCAGATCAAAAAATCTTTGGGACTTCTCCCATTGACTTGTATGCAGCCTCGGCAGGTCTGAGATGCAGGATTTTCAGATTCGGACTCTTTCCATCCTCTGGGTAATTAATTCTGAAAAATTAGTGTATTTTTAAAATTCTGATTTTATACTTAAACAACGCAAATTTTTCAGATTTTCTGCATTCAGGGTTTAGTAAATAACCCCCTTAGAGTCCCATGTGCTACACCCATAAACATTCAAACATATGCTTTAGGTATCACATATATTTGCACTACTACACAACTATGCTACATTGTCACATTGTCACACTGTCACATCTACTCACACATACTAAACCAAATCCGATCAAATTTAATGTTATGCAAAAAGTTGCAATTTTTTTCACAACCAGCAAGAAGTGCTGATGCTACATTTTGAGTTAACAGCTACCATGATCCACCCACTGAACATACACTGACCATAGACTTAAGATCTCTCTCCCTCCCTCTCTCTTTTTCTCTCTATACCAGTTATGTAAAGTACAAAGTGAACAGTCCATGTCCCAGTAATATCTTGCCATGGCTTCAGACAGCTACACTATGGGGCAAATTCAGTAAAGGACGATAGCGTTAATTCGCTAGCGTAGCGCATTTTTGTTAATTTGCCGATTCACTAATGGACGCTGTCGTAAATTCGCTAGTGTTACTTCGCACCCTTGCGCCTGGCGAATTTGCGCAACGGACGTAACTATGCAAATTCACTGACGCACAAATTTTTCTGATGCTACCTTTTACGCCAGACTTCCTTCGCCACCTCAGACCAGGCGAAGCGCAATAGAGTAGATAGCGATTGCTTCAAAAGAAGTTAAAACATTTTCTAAGTCCCAAAAAACGCTGGCGTTTTTTCTTTTTTTATGGGTGATAAATGATAGGCTGAAGGGGATCGAACAATTTTTTTGGCTACCCTCCTTCCCCCCTACATTTCCTAACTCATGGCACCTTAACTATACAGTGGGCACATGTGTAGGGCAAAATAAAAATTGTATTTGCTGTTTTGAAGGTTTCCCAGGCTTGTGTAGTGATGCTACATATACCTCCATTGTAACTTCAATTTGGCGCCGTATGCAAATTAAGCATCACTAGCGTAATTTCAATTTGTTTGGCGAATTAATGCTAGCGCAACTTCACAACCGTACGCTTCCCCTGAGCGCAACTTCGGATTTTAGTGAATTTGCGTAGCGCTGGTGAAAATACGCCTGGCGAAGTGCGGCGAAGCGGACGCTGACGCAACTACGAATCTTAGTGAATTTGCCCCTATGTCCCTTTCTGCTTATTTTAAAGAATTATAACACAATAGAAGGGTTATGGGTAGCTATAAGCAACTTGTATCTGCCAGGCAAAAAGGGGCTTCTGGGGAAAATGCTAAGCTGATCCAAAAATTCTGAATTTCCTGTTAAAATAAAAATATATAAAATAATGTCAATGTCAATATATCGATATATTGTGGCTGAATAAGACGTTGGGAACCACCCTCCCAAAGCTGCCTTCATTTGTTTAAAAACATGCAAAAAAAAAGTTGCATACTTTGACATTTGTTTGTTCAAATATGTAAGAGCATAGAAAAGCAAGTCTAAAACTTCTAATTGTTTATAATGCCTAAACTAAAATAATAAACAAACTTGTGTGGAGTCATAAGATATATTGAGTATGATATATACTGTTTTTATGAAATGTGCAGGTAGTTCTTTTTTCAACCACTGCTGTCGGTGAAATACCAAACACACCATTTCCTTTTTAATATACCAAAACCTGCAAATTAATGTGCTGCTTTAATATCAGCATCCCTTGTGAGGCCGCTTAGACTGTATATTCTCTTAGCAGCAAGAACAGGAATCTATGAATATCAATGAACATCACACAATGTCTCCTCGTGTCTGTGTAGTGGTGGGATGCAGTTAATAGGATAATGTGCCTCTGCTAGCGCTAATTAACTATACTTTTCAGGAGGATGAATGTCAGTTATGCGAGTCAAAAGAAATCGATCAAGGAATATTGTCGGAATGCAAATATTGCCTGATTCCACGTATGGCCTTATTAGAAGGCTTGTCTTCACATCTGCATGTAACTACACTTTCATATTTTAACTGCCTTCCAATTTCATCTGCATATAATTAACAGACTGACAGATATGTTATGCATATAATCATTAAAACCAACAGTTTAGGATCCTGTTTCTGCAATGAGAAAAAAAAACATTAAAAAGCTCTGTTTAAACCCTAGGTACCTACTGGATATTCATAATTCTGGGCTTATTTCAGCTCTGCCCAATTAAAGGGGTGGTCCTCCCTTAGATTAACTTTTAGTATGTCATAGAATGGTCAATTGTAAGCAACTTTACGTTTGATCTTTATTATTTAAAGTACGTTAATGATTGCCCTTTTCTTTAGACTCTTTCAAATGGGGTCACTGACCCTATCTAAAAAGCAAATGCTCTGGAAGGCTGCACATTTAGGGGGTTATTTATCAAAATCCCAAAATATCTCATTATTTTCTGAAGTCTGTTCCGACCAAATTCTCACAGGTTATTTCACCTTATTTATCAATACATTTTCCCAAAGATTTCCTTGCGGGAAAAAACTTGAAAAAAGTGAAACATTTGAATCGTACAAGATTTTTTTTATTTTCTGCACGAAAACAAAGAGATAATTGCATGAAACCCAGCTAGAGAGCTAGCTAGGATAACTAGGGAGTTTTTTTAAAATATTCAAATTCAGTTTTTCAGCTTTATCATACGCTGGCCCTCTAAGAATTCAAATTTAACTATTCACCACCTAAAACCTGCCAACTTGCTGTTTAAGTCAATGGGAGAGGTCTAGGGATCAATTTGGAGATGTTTGCAGCCTTCTTGACATTCAAGTTTTTTTCAGACAAAAAACTTGAATCGAATTTGATCTAATTCAATTCGAGTTTTTTTGGGTCGTTTAAATTCTTCTGACTTGAACGTTTTTTATATCATTAATACATTTCAATTATTATAATTTTGAATTTATGGGAGTTTATGGGAGTTTTAAAAAGTCATACAAATTCAAATATGACCCAGGGCAGATTTATCAAGGGTCGAAGTGAATTAAAGGGAATTTTCGAAGTAAAAAAATTTGAAATTCGACGTAATTTTTTGGATACTTCGGCCATCAAATAGAATACTAAGACTTCGAATTTACTTCAAATTCGATTCAAAGTAAAATAGTTCAAATATTCTATAATCAAAGTACTGTCTCTTTAAAAAACACGTTGACTTCAATAGTTCGCCAAATGAAACCTGCCGAAGTGCTATGTTTGCCTATGCAAAAGTTCGATAGATGAAATTGTTCGAATTGTTTGATTCGAATGATTCAATCGTTTGATCGAACGATTTTACTTACAAAAACGGTCACATTCGGTAAAAGAACGTCAAATTCGATATTTGAATTTGAAGTATTTAAATTCAATGGTCGAATTTCGAAGTATTTTTTACTTTGAAATTTGACCCTTGATAAATCTGCTCCTAAATATATGTGCCTCCATCACACTTTATTCTTTTGGTGACCTTGTGTATTTACTATGATTATTATGCATTTATAAATTGTCCACCATGTTTTTGGGACTATTTACTACCAACATAGACACAGCAGTTGCTTTCCAGTTACTCAACATCAATCTTCATTGAATGAGCCTTGCACCCTGCTGCCCTACCATTACTAGGGATAAGTCATCCATGAAGCCTATACAGCAACTTCTTTGGACTATGGGTCTGCTTCCTCTATAGCTGGAACCTAAAATTGATAGAAACCCTGAGTAGTTCAATTTTTCAGGAATTTTCAGCGCAGACCACAGGAATGTCAAAGTAGGTGAAGGACCTCTGCCATTGATTTATACACAACCTTGTCAGGTCTGAGATGGTGGGATTTTCAGATTCAGGCTTTTCGCAGCATCGGGCTTTAATAAATCTCGAAAAATTTGAGTTTAAAAAAAATTAAAAATTGTCCCCAAAAATTCAGAGTTCAAAAAACTGAAATGTAAAAATTTAACATTTCCTAAATTTATGTAGAGGTCAATGTGAATAGTCATGGGCATAATTGAATCAATGCTTTCAATTCATTTTTAATAATCTTTGGATTTTTTTAAAAAAAATTGAGAATTAAAGTTAACTGAAAATTAACTAATACATATACATATAGAATACAAATTAATTTTGAGTTTGGTAAGTTTTTAAATTTATTTGAATCTTAAATATAAAATGTACTTATTCAAATTGTAATAAACAACCTTCCTCGTGTATCATTTTAGTGTCTAAAATAGGCAATAATACATTGGAAAAAATATTTTTTAGCATGAATTGCCAGATTCGTGCAAATTGTTCATTTCCATAATTTCCGATGTCTTTTCCAATCTGATAGTTTATTTAAAATGCAAAGGAAACTGGAACTTGTCTGATCCTGCTTCTTTCACTGTTTTGTATTCTATAAACATACACAGATTTGGAGTTCTTTTTGTTCTAACGATATATATAACACAGGTGTGTACAGAAGCAACTTCATTAGTAAAGAGAAAATCTTGAGCTAGAATTAATAAGACCATTTACTTTATAAATGTTGCTGTATTTTTCCAAGAGTTAGCTTACATCATGTTGCATGAATGTGAAAGTGGACCCCTTTTCATATCTGCAGGTACCATATTTCGTTTTCTAAACTCGGCAGGCTATTATAATCCTCATTTTTCTTCCTTATAGGTATTTCACTGGCTACTTTGTATGTAATTGTATCATTCCTCTTGGGGATTATCTTTGTTTAACAGCCAAAAGTACATCTCATTATTGGGCCTACTTGTTATATATTCCCATGCTGTTGGATAATACCATTATTTCTTTCTGTACAGTGTTAAAATGTGTAATTAAACTGATATTGTTCTTTCTGTATAATTTATATAAACCTGAATCCCCATGCAAACACATATGTCCAGTTTCTTGTCTGGCAGGCCAACACACACAGGGTATGGCCACAGGTTAGGGGATCTTGAGATGAATGGAGCTGCTGTTATATAGCAGCCCTAAAAGTAATGATCAAATAAGGTCTATATCAGTCTTTTAATACATGTGTATTGGTTATATATTCTTGAAATTTTACACTCAGATCTGTCACTTCCTGCTGCTAATTCTCATTACATGTACACTTCAAATAACCTGTAATACTACAAGTTGCCCCATTGGGATGTTTTTCCAGCTTGGTCGATTTTCATTCTTATATTTCATTATGATTATTAATGGTTATTCCCCTACAACCATATTTCATAACCCACCCCAACTGGGTCTGTTTTACCAGGTGGCATATGTTTTGATTAGGATTTAATTTCTTAATCCAGTCTTGCTTACCTCTCTTTCAATTACTTACTTAAAATGTTATTATCTATTGTGGCTCTACCTACATATTTTTTTTATAAAAATATTTTCTTTATTAATAGATTTAGGGGACTTCGAATATCGAAGTCGAAGGATTTACTGCAATTTGACCGAACAATCGAACAAAAAAATCAAACGATCCGAAGGATTTTAATTCATCGATCAAACGATTTTTTACAATCAGAAAATTGCTAGAAAGCCTATGGGGACCTTCCCCATAGGCTAACATTGCACCTCGGTAGGTTTTAGGTGGCGAAGTAGGGGGTCAAAGGTTTTTTTTAAAGAGACAGTACTTCAACTATCGAATCGTCAAATATTCGAACGATTTTAAGTTCGAATCTTTGATTCAAAGTCGTAGTCGAAGGTCGAAGTAGCCAATTCGATGGTCGAAGTAGCCAAAAAAATCATTTGAATTTAGAGTTTTTTTTCTTCTATTCCTTCACTCGAGTTAAGTAAATGGGCAGATTTATCAAGGATTGAATTTTGAGTTCATGGGAGTTATTAAAAACTCCCAAAAAATGACCAAATGATCAAAATTTTTCAAATTTAGGTGAATGGGATTGACCTGCAAACTCGAATTAAATTCGAATTCATTTTGAATTCAATTAAATTCCATTTTTTCTCCAAAAAACCTTGATTTTCAGGAAGGCTGCAAACAACTCCAAATTGATCCCAGGCTAAAACAGCAATTCGGCATATTTAAGGTGACGAATAATCAAATTGGAATTCTTAAAGGGCCAGTATATGATATTTTTTTTAAAATTGAATTTGAATTTTTTTAAAAAAAACTCAAATCAAATTTTAACTATTCCCTAGTCGAATTCCACTTAAAAAAACCTCAAAAAAATTTGAATTCAAAATTTAAATGATAAAATTAAAATTTTCACTTCAACCCTTGATAAATCTGCCCCTTAATGTTTTTAGAGCTGATTTCTCTTTAAAACTTTGACTGTATAGGTCTCTTCTTACTTTTTCATTATTGTTTTGTGCCCTACTCTCAGCTCATACCTGATCCAATTCCTACTCCCGTACTCACCTCTCAGAGAATTATGTCTGTATGTTAGGCAGGATTTAAAAGCTCATATAAAGGAGGAGGTTATGTTAGAAAATGAGGGGGCAGAAGTCATATGGGTGGAGTTCTTCACCAATTGTAAAGAATCCAGCAAATTAATTGTAGGCGTATGCTATAGACCCCCTAATGTAAGTGAGGAGGAGGAGACAAAGCTCCTAATGCAAATAGAAAAGGCTACTAGTTTAGGTAAAGTAATGATAATGGGGGATTTTAATTACCCAGATATTGACTGGAGCAACAGTACTGCTAGATCAGTTAATGGGAACAAGTTTATAAACTTATTGCACGACAATTTTTTAGCACAGGTTGTAGAGGAGCCTACCAGAAAAAATGCTATTCTTGATTTAGTGATCTCAAATGACCCAGAACTTATAGCAAATGTGCAAGTCATTGAACCCCTGGGTAATAGTGACCATAAGGTTATATATTTTAATGTCTGGTGCAAAAAACAAAAATATACTGGGGCAACAAAAACCATGAATTTTGCAAAAGCTAATTTTAGTGCCTTGAAGGCTGCCCTACAGAGCATTGATTGGGGCATTAGGTTTTCAGCTAAAAACACAGAACAGAAATGGTTGTCCTTTAAAATGATATTAAATCATTACTGTTCTCAATTTATTCCCTTAAGGACTAAACGTAGAAGCTCTAAGAATCATCCTGTGTGGCTTAATACAGAAGTAAAGAAGTTAATGGGAAAGAAGAGAGAGGCATTTAAAAGCTACAAATCTGTAGGGACAGAAGCTGCATTTAATGAATATAAACACTGTAATAAATGTTGTAAATCAGCAATCCGGAAGGCTAAGAAAAGAAATGAAGAGTTAATTGCGGTGGAGGTGAAAACTAACCCTAAAAAGTTTTTTAAATATATTAATAGTAAAAAGATGCAGGTTGAGAGTGTTGCTCCATTAAATAATGGTACCAGTATGGTTGTAACAGATACAGATAAGGCAAATGTGTTAAATCAGTTCTTTTCTTCAGTGTATACAATAGAGGAGT
Source organism: Xenopus petersii (assembly GCA_038501925.1). NCBI lineage: Eukaryota > Metazoa > Chordata > Amphibia > Anura > Pipidae > Xenopus > Xenopus petersii. The sequence goes on along the minus strand of CM076680.1, from coordinate 23,730,788 downwards.
CTGGGTTCACAGGCTCACTTAATAACTGCACAAATGGTTCAGCTCAATCTAGTCAGTGGCTGACTCAGGATATGATTCAAAAAGCTTTAATACAAATTAATGTAAACAAGGCTCCAGGGCCTGATGGCATACACCCCCGGGTTCTAAGAGAGCTTAGTTCAGTTTTAGACCAGCCCTTATTTCTGATTTTCTCAGATTCACTATCATCTGGTATGGTGCCTATGGATTGGAGAAAAGCTGATGTTATTCCAATATTTAAAAAGGGATTACGATCTCAGCCTGGCAATTATAGGCCAGTAAGCTTGACATCTGTGGTGGGCAAATTATTTGAAGGCTTGTTAAGGGATCACATTCAAAATTTTGTCCTAATGAATGGCATTATGAGCAACAATCAGCATGGCTTTATGAAGGATAGGTCATGTCAGATGAATTTGATTGCATTTTATGATGTGGTAAGTAAGATTCTGGATACTGGGGGGGCAGTAGATGTGATCTATTTGGATTTCGCCAAAGCGTTTGATACTGTGCCCCACAAACGACTGCTTTCTAAACTAAGGTCTGTTGGGCTTAATGAAGTCGTTTGCACATGGATAAGAAACTGGCTACAGGATTGGGTACAGAGGGTAGTTGTTAATGGGACATTCTCTACTTGGAGTAAGGTTCTTAGTGGGGTCCCCCAGGGCTCAGTATTGGGTCCACTTTTATTTAATTTGTTCATTAATGACTTAGGGGAGGGTGTTGTAAGTAATGTATCAGTGTTTGCAGATGACACAAAATTATCCAGCCCAATTAATTCCATCCAGGATGTGGCATCCTTGCAACATGATCTTGACAAACGATAAATGTAAAGTCATGCACCTGGGATGTAAAAATATCCAAGCCACTTATACCCTTAATGGGACTGCACTAGGCAAATCCATTATGGAAAAGGACCTTGGAGTCCTTGTAGATGATAAACTTGGCTGTAACAAGCAATGCCAGTCAGCAGCATCAAGGGCAAATAAGGTCTTGAGCTGTATTAAAAGGGGCATAGAGTCAAGGGAGGAGGGGGTCATTCTTCCACTGTATAGAGCACTTGTAAGGCCCCATCTAGAATATGCCGTACAGTTTTGGTCTCCATCACTCAAACAGGACATTATTGTATTAGAGAGGGTACAGAGAAGGGCAACTAAGCTGGTAAAAGGTATTGAAAATCTTAGCTATGAGGAAAGACTGGCCAAATTGGGGATGTTCACGCTGGAGAAGAGGCGCTTAAGGGGTGATATGATGACTATGTATAAATATATAAGGGGATCATATAATAATCTCTCTAATGCTTTATTTACCAGTAGGTCTTTCCAGCTGACACGAGGTCATCCATTCCGATTAGAAGAAAAGAGGTTCCGCCTAAATATTCGGAAGGGGTTTTTTACAGTGAGAGCTGTGAAGATGTGGAATTCTCTCCCTGAATCAGTTGTACAGGCTGATACATTAGATAGCTTTAAGAAGGGGTTGGATGGCTTTTTAGCAAGTAAGGGAATACAGGGTTATTGGAAATAGCTCATAGTCCAAGTTGATCCAGGGACTAGTCCGATTGCCATTTTGGAGTCAGGAAGGAATTTTTCCCCCTCTAAGGCAAATTGGAGAGGCTTCAGATGGGTTTTTTTGCCTTCCTCTGGATCAACTGGCAGATAGGTAGTTAATAAAGAAAAAAAAAAAAAAAGTTGAACTCGATGGACATGTGTCTTTTTTCAACCTTACTTACTATGTTACTATGTAGATCTGGCTCATGTTCTCGCTCTCTTCTTTTGCTTGTACTGACCAATGGTGGGTTTCTTTGTTGGTTCTCCCTGATTAATGATCCTTGTTCTGGCTGACTTCACTAACCCATGGTTGCACTAAACCTTTGCTTTTATCCACAGCAATTGTTTTTCTCTTACCTCTATATTTGTTAATCTAGGCTTCCTTTGTTCATTCTTAGCCTGTTTTATGGACTATGATGCATTCATCAGGAAATACATATAAATGGCCACTTTTTTTGTGAGGTAGTCAAATGAGCAGATGTTTTTTTCATTTAGATATTTATGCATTTGGCCAATGGGTATCTGGCTGATATTGGCAGATATATCAGTTGGCCAGGCTGTTGAGAAGACCCCTATAATGGATTTCAATTGCAGGAACTGAAGGAGTGGCTGCAGCTCACATCCTCATCTTCTGGGAATATAGCAAAACACATCAAGGAGTTTACAGTATAAGTGCAGTCAGTCTTGCCCCTGCTACAGTTCCATGGTTCCCAGGGTTACATTAATACTCAGTACCTGAAAACAATCCTGATCATCAGGCAAGGGGGCAGGCTGGGCTCCGGTGTCTAGAGCAGCACCAGACCTCAGCTGCCCCCTCTCTGATAAACAGGCTTGCAGATAAAGTCCTGTTGGTTCTTGTTTAGTATTGTTATGGTATAACTAAAATGTAATTGTTATTAATCTAGTTCTGGCATTTTATAGAGCAATGAAGGGGAAAATTTAAATCCCTATGAAGTTGATTTGCACTAATATTCTTAGTTATATTTTTTTTTATAATTGTGCAGCATTCAAAATAAATGTGACTTTTAATGAATATGCACACTTGCTAGACTGTGCTGGTCTCTTAATAAGTAATAAATAACTCTTGAATCAGAGTACTATTTTACTATCCTTTTAAATAAATTTTTCAAGAGAGTGCAGAGATCATTTACAGAGACCCCTGACAAGAGTGCAATAGTTTCCCCTTAGAGTTCATTTAACTCATCTGTAGTGATGGGCGAATTTGCACCGATTCGTGAAACGGCGAAAAATTTTCGAAATGGCGCGGCGTCTCGTTTCGGCAAATTTTTGTTGACATATTTTTGAGGGTGTTTCGCAAATTTATCCGCTGGCGGCGAATCGTGCAAATTCGCGCCAGGCGAATAAATTCGCCCATCACTATTCATCTGAGATCTGGTTATGCTCTGCACCTTTGAATGGTGGACACAAGACAGTCCTGTCCTAAGCAAGTGCCATAGGGCAAGTCATAAATACGACACTCCATTGCAGCTTGTGCCTGCTGGTGCTCTCTAATTTGCATGTCTAAATGAAACACAAATTAGGGGATGGAAGGGCATCTCCAACTTGCCACCCTTGCCCCTAATGAATACAGCATTGTCAAATGCTGGCAGAACTGCATTCATCAAGAGAATGACCGTCTCTGAGCTCCACAATGTAAAGTGCAGAAAACATGGCAGAATGATTTATAACCTGTCCTCCACTTGATGAATGACCCCTTGAGTGTTAACATGGAATTTATATGTTCTACCCATGTCTGCATTTTCTCCCACTCTACAAAAATATACTAATAAAGATATAAAATATACCCAATATACTAATTGGGCCCTGATTAAATTCACCCTTGTATATGTAAGAAACTATAGATTGTAAGCTGTTCTGAAATGCAGTGGATGATGCATAATATCTGTAAATAGCTGCATACTATATAAACAAATAATAATTCTACTGTAGATATCCCTGGGTGAACAATCATATTAAAAATATCATTCATTATAAATTTCCAAGCTGTAAGTTGTCACTAGTTAAACTTGGTTTAACTAGGCTGGATGGGAATGGGAATGGAATTAGCTCAGCTTTAATAACCACCCTCATTATGTAGCTAATAGGATATTCTATGTAATAGCCCAAGAACAAGTGCCAAAACTAATGGAAGTGTCAATGGTGGAGTAAGGGTATATTTCATAACTTATTTTTTTTCTTCTCTAGATACTAATTCTGTTGGACAAAGAATATAAACAACTGCTTTCTACTTAAGGTCATTTTAGTAGGCACAGTTTTTCATTTCAAATGTTTGTAAGTAAACCAATGTCAAAATGTGCTTATTGGTCTACCTAGGGATTTTTCTGTAATTGGAAAAGAACCTAGCAATTCATTTGAAATCATAGAGAGTTATTAAAAAAAAAGACCCTTGCTATAGAAAATGTTACCATTGAGATCAGTATTTATAAAAAACACATTTCTCAAAGTGAAAACCTTCTGGACTTCAGAGAGAGAAGATAATGTGGACCATTATTTTGTCCAGTGTATTCCAGACGAATTCAGCTCTTGTACAGTACCCTGTGTCAAGAATTAAAAATGAACTAAATGAAAAAAGTCTGCTTGGCTGACGGATTTTTTACCATCACAGCTGCAATTTGATTCTAAAAGCTTGAAACAAGTTTTGAAAAAAAGACTGTGTTTCTCCATTAACTTTATCCCAAGAGACAGTATAATAACATAAGTTAAACATTTTGCTTGGGTTTATAAGAACAATTGAAGCTGGAAACTTTAATATAATTGACTTTCATTAGCACCACTATGTTCAAAAATACAGTAAAATTGTTTCCATAAATACAGGAGAGGAAGGGCCACTAGGGGATAAATAAATATAAAGCAGAAAACAGCAAGCACAGCCATTGACAGAGTAATAGATAGATTAAAAACTTTCAAAGAATTGCACTGGAATTTGGTTTATACATCATCTGCAATGACCTCTACACCTCCCGTCCCCTACTAATTTGTTCACCTGGATGTTTTAACCTACTGGATTGCACTATTTCCTATGTTGAAGCTGAAGCTTTAAATATGAGCTTTCCTCTAAAAAAGGAAATACATTAGAATAGTGATTTTCTTCCATAGGACTTACAGTGCAGTAAGCAAGGCAGCCATCGAAGATAAACTAAGTATCCCGGGCCACCAGGAGATTAAGTTATTTGTCCAGGGTCCCAAGGAGTTGCCACAGGGAATCTAATCAGTGTCTCTATCATGATCCTTCATCAAAGGCTGATCGCATAATCTCTAGGTCAACACTTTCTCCTCTGTGTGATTCAATATGTAAATACAAATCATATCAAACATTCATGCTGCTCCTATCTTTCTCACAAAGTTTACACTTTTTGTTAATAAATGTAGAGGAAGCACCGGCTGCTTCCAGAAAAACCTAAGGTATGATATAAGTTGAGGCTGGGACCCAGGTCTTTTAGCCTAATGCCTTCACTCCATTGCAGCTCTTGAAACTTTTAAGGTAATGCTGCCTTGAGTGCAAAAACTATGTAAGGCAATAACTAAACACTTTCAAAAATAACTTTTCCTAAAAGGCCAAAGATGCAGACATCACTGCTTACTCATATTGTGTTTATTGGAATTACTCAACACGTGTCCAGCACTTTTCTCCCCTTTCATAGTCAAGCTTGTCTGCTCCACAGTATTCCCACAAAACAGAAGTGACCACCACCTTCTGCCTGGTTACTTTTTTTTCAATGTTACAGTAATTGCTAAGAATAACTCCCAGATAGCATGCAGGTGTTGCATTATTACTCAAGACCAGACAGAGGTTTTACATCATGGTGGAAGTTGATTTAGCTAAAAGCCATCATTTCCTATTGCTCAAGAGTGAATTTGATGTGGTCACTAGGTTGTCTGAGACATTAATTCTGCACAGTCTGGAAGACCATGCAGTTTTGAAATTGCAAAGCTCAACCTCGAAACCATGAATATTCAATTGGTTATAAAGTTGAGGATGAGCCAAAAGAATGATCTGTGGGAACTGCAGTAAAGTTGAGCACCTTTGGCTATGGGCATATTTTGATGCAGACAGCTTGATCTGAAATAATATAATCTAGCCCTTCCAGGACTGATCTATCTTTTTTAAGTCTCAGGAGATCCTATTTTGGACTTAATACAGAGAAATGATAAATGTAAATATGCAGGTAAGTTAGACTGATTTTACTAAGGGAATAACAATTGAATTCTTTTTTCCCCCACAAATTTCCAAAAATTTGTGGTTTTCCTATTTGTTTTTTAAAAGCTCTAAAAGTTTGAAATGTGTGTAAAAACCCCAAAATCTACTAAAACAAAACTTCACCAGGTAAAAGTTGTCAAAGTCATATAGAAGTCAGTGGGAGCTGCCCTGATCCTATTGGACCAATTTGGATTTTTTTTCCCGCAAGGTATTGTCCAAAAACCTGAATTTTTTGAGGTATTTGTAATTTTTTAGCACATTATTTTCCATTTGTACTTTTTTTTAGTCTGAACTTTTAATAAATATCATAACATTCAGAGTTTAAGGGGATTATTTAGCAAATGCAAACTACAAATGCAAAAATCACAAAAAATTAGTGATTTTTTTTATAAAATCTGACTTTTTAAAAATTACAAATTTTTAGGAATTTATTAAACCCAGAGGATGGAAAAGTCAGAAAATCCAGCATCTCAGAACTGTTGAGGTTGCATATAAGTCAATGGGAGAAGTCCCAATGATTTTTGATGTGTGCTGGTTTTCGTGCAATACCCCGAAGTTTTCAGGGCAAAATTCTGAGTTTTCAGGTGAAAAATCGTGAAAATCGGATGAAAAACCTGGAAAAATTATGAAAATCTGACTTTTTTTTCCCACAAAGGAAATTTTCGGGAAAATGGAATAACAAATAAGTGTAAAAAACCCCAAGTGGTTATGATCAGAGTTTGTAGCAGAAAATATTGAGATAAATTCGGACTTAATATAAATAAATAACCCCTTTAGAGTTTGTGAGTTTATTTGTGGTTTCAAACCTCTAAAAGCATTACAATCAGACCTTTGATGAATATGTCTGATACAAACCCGTGAGTCCTACAAATCTAGAGTTAATGTTCTGGGATAGATAGGATAGGATTTACATTATGTAAAATATAGTTTTTCTTTCTTTATATAATCATGTAAAAGGTAAAACAGACTGGCGAAGTAACCGATATAGCATAGAGAACTTTTATAGCAAAATCCTGCATAAGGAAGTAAAACCACCCTAGACAATAGAAATAGTAAGACTAGAGGCCATCAGTCTTTAGAGGCAGTTAGAATTAAATAATCACTTCAGCCCTGTGGGAAGCACAAAAAGCATTCCATTCCATATGGAAAATAGTGTTCACATAAGCACACAGTTTTAGGTAAACGGAGCGAGACATGTTATTTAATGTTAATTTCTGTTCATATAGTTAATACAAAATAGTTGCAACCTTCACGCTATACTGCTTTGTTAACTCCTTTATGTCTGTATATAAAAATGTATACCAAGTGGATAAGAACTGCACTTTATTCACATCTGGAATAAATTACCCTTTGTTTAAATTTTCTTTCACACGTGCAGGAATAAAATGTGTCCTTAATATCGTTGAACTTATGCGCTCTGGTGTGTATAAGATTGCAGTTGCGAGACTTGACATTTTCTGCTCTTGCCGAGAGCTTTCAAATGCTTCGGTAAATATTGGTTCTGTTTATGACCAATTAGAATGTTCAGTTTAAAATAAGAAGGTGCACCTTGATTAATGGGCAGTAAGTGATATTTTCAAATATATCAGGTTGGCAGAGATTTCAATTTATTACCCATATGCTAATGGCTATTTTACAGCTAATTCAACCGCACTTAAGACTTTTTATTATATAGGTACAGATGTCCCTTATCTGATAAACCATTCATGTGCAATGCATTTTCTGGTATGTTGGTCAATTTTATGTAGCTCTCTCCATGAAATTTCTCAGCCATCTTTATTCCAGATGCTTTAACTGGTGATTAAAATGTCCGTAACATATTAAATATGCATTAAAACTTACTTACAAAGCATATCTTGTTTTAGACTATGGTTATTACTAAACCCCATTCATAAAGGTTGATATGCACCTGGACATTTGAATAAGCAAAAACATTTGTTTTCTTGGAAAAATCTTGGCAATTTCACATTAAGCCTTTCCTGGCATTGATGTATTTGTTTTTTTTTATTCCTGCTGCTTTAGTGAAATCTTTCTTTGGAATTATTCATTGTTTATAGGTATTAAAGTGGAAACAAACTCTGAAATGTAAGCAGACTATTTATGACTTTTTTTTTTACACATTTATTTTTTATGATATAAATTTCAAGCATGATAATTCATTTCTAATTACCTTCCCTAAAAACATTAGTGATTAGCACTGCTAATTTGCAAATCAAATCAAAATGTGCCAGATCTGCTAATTTAGCAGAACTGGCCCATTTTGATTTGATTTGCAAATTGGCAAAATTGTGAGATTTTTCCAAAATGGCACCAAATGCATTGGAGTCAATGGGAAGGTAAAATTACATTCCATTTAATGTGTTTTAAGTTCTGCAAAAACATACAAATTGATCTACCTTGTTAGAGAAGCTCCTTTTCACTATGGCACAACTGTTCTTCATAGGCAAATAAATGGCTCCTCTGTTAATAATTTCTTCCAAACATGGCACCTGGATAGCTTCTTTTTTAAAAGTTTTTATTTTTCCATTTTAACAATTGAAAAAGAGAGAAAAGGAAGAGAGAGAAAAGAAGAGAGCATACATAGAAGATTCCGTGCCAGAGGAGCCAATTAAAATACAGTACAGTTCCTTATCATCAGTGTCATGTCTATGTAGTTGTCACGGAGTAACATTACTGTACACTAATATCCATTTGCCGTAGGCAATATCATTATACATTAGGGTTTGGACGAGAGTCTTCCATTTCCAACCACAGGGCCCAGACTTTCTCAAATTTCTTGGGACACCCCCGGGCAATATAGGTCATTTTTTGATTTGGAAGGGTATCGTTAACCAATGCTCGCCAGAAGGCTAGGGATGGGGGAGCTGTAGATTTCCACTGTAATAAGATGGCTTTCTTTGCATAATACAGTAGTTGAAGATAGCATAACTTGACTCCGGCCTGCAAACCTAGGTTGTCCACAACCCCCAGCAAACACACCAGTGGATTCCTAATACATGGGACACCTAGTGTTTTGGATACATATTGCAAGACATCCCCCCAATACCTTTGAATGCACGGGCATGTCCAGAAGACATGCATATAGGTGCCGACCTCCAGCATACATTTGACACACTGATCAGAATTCGTAGGATAAATTTTGGCCAGCCTATGTGGGGTAAGATATACTCTGTTGAAGAATTTGGCTTGAATATATCTATCTCTAACTGACATTGTGATAGCCGGGATTTGTTTGAGAGCATCCTCCCACATGTCGACCTCCAGTTCAGGGATATCTCTGACCCATTTCTCTTTCGCCCTGGCTAGGGGGTCTGGAGAGGCCTGGCATAGAATGGTGTAAAACCAAGAGGTTGGTTTCCCAAGATCCACCCTGCGCATGTATTTCTCCAAAGTAGATTCCCCCAGTTCGATGGGTCTGTTGGGGAATTGCATTCTAAATGCATGCCTTAATTGTAGGTACCTAAAAAACATAAAGTTAGGTAACTGAAAACTCTCTTTTAGGCTTTGAAATCCCTTAATGTCTCCGTTTTCGACTATGTCCCCCAGTACTTTAACTCCTCTAGACGCCCATCTATTAATGTCAGGTAGCACATCAAAGTGCGGAAGAGAGCCATTGCCCCAAACGGGTGTCCAACGGGACCACACCGCTCTCTTCTTGTGAACGTGTTTGAGACCTTTTTTAAAAGCCTCCACCACAGTGACCATTGGGGTAGTGACATTGTAGTGCCCTGTAGGGCCCCTGTAAGGCAATTTGGACAAGGCCTCCAGGGACCCCATGTGTGCAGCTTCCAACATAGTAGAGGGGTTGTCAACCTGGGGCACCAACCACCAATGCGCAAATGTTAGTTGACTGGCTAAGGAATAGAGTTTAAGGTTAGGGAGTGCAAGCCCCCCACTAGTCACCGGGGCTTGCAATATACTTAAGTTCATACGTGGGTGCTCCCCCGCCCAGATGAATCCGCGCAGTATGGAATCAATTTGATTAAACCATTGATTCCGTGGCAGTATAGGAGAATTGTGGAAAGCGTACAAAAATTTGGGTAGAAACACCATTTTAAACAAGTTAATTCTGCCGGGGGGGGAAAGGGGCAACTGCCGCCAAATCTCGGTCTTAGCCTTTAGCGCCTCCACTATTGGGGTCAGGTTGTTCTTCTCAAATTTCTTAAAATCCATGTGAATTTGGATTCCTAAGTATTTAAAGGTCTGTGTTACTTTCAGGTGACAGATTTGCGGTGGTGATCCTGTGGGTAGCGGGTCAATTGGAAATATTACTGATTTGGCCCGGTTGATGCACAGACCAGAATATTTCCCGAATTCCTCAATTTGGTTAAGGGCTGCTTCCAGGGCTCTACCAGAATTAGCAAGATAAAGGAGCATATCATCAGCATAGAGCGACAATTTCTCAGTGATTCTACCAATTACAAGCCCTTCCACCTCCTGATCTTCTCTTAATCTCACTGCCAAGGGTTCTATTGCTAGGGCAAACAATAATGGGGAGAAAGGACAGCCCTGTCTTGTTCCCCTCTCAAGTCGTATCCCTTCTGTAAGTAACCCATTAACTAGTACTCTGGCTTCCGGTTTATGATATAGTGCCTTTACCCATCCCAAGAACCGCTCCCCAAAACCAAACTTGGCCAAGATTTCCCAGAGGTATGTCCAAGATACCGTATCGAATGCCTTTGCCGTGTCCAAGGACACCACTATCCTGTTACCGCTGTTAGAGTGTTCTAGGGCTAAGTTATTAAACAATCTCCGAATATTTATATCCGTTGCCTTGTTTGGCATAAATCCAGTCTGATCTGGATGTACCAGATCAGTGATGACCCTTTTTACCCTGTTTGCTAGCACTTTTGCAAATATTTTGGTGTCACAATTCAACAGGGAAATGGGACGATACGAGTCACAGCTGTCAAGTGGTTTTCCTGCCTTGGGTATCAGAGTTATATGGGCCATGTAGCAAGATTCTGGAAGCGGGATATCTTGTGAAGTTCTGTTAAAGAGCATACAGAGTTTAGGGGCCAGTGTCTTTACATGGTTTTTATACCACTCGGTAGGGATGCCGTCTGGTCCAGGGGACCTTCCGGATGGCATGTCGGCAATAGCCTTGCTTATCTCCTCCTCGGACATATCCAAATCCAGCTCGCCTATTTGTTGTTGGTTAAGGCGTGGGAGCGGTATTTTATCTACATATGAAAGGAGATCCTGAGTTAGAGGCGGTGGAGGTGCTGCATAACTACTTTGATAATAGTGTTTAAATCTATTTACTAATAGTGGCCTCTCGGTAATCAGGACATCATCGTCCCCCTTGACCCCAGGTATAACTGTATGTGGAACATCCCCTTTAGCTAATAAGGCGAGCAGCTTCCCATTTTTGTCCCCCTTATCAAACCAAGCTGCTTTCCTAAATACTTCCTTCTGAGAAGCTTTTTCAGTAAGTAGTAAGTTTATACGCCTTTGGGCTGCTGCGTGTTCTTGTTTGGTGTTCTCTGAAGGGTGAGTTATTAAACTGGACTCTAACTTTGCTAGTTCATTCTTGGCCAGATCTAGACTAGTTTCATTTTCTCTTCTCACGGCTGAGATTAGGGCGATATAGGTACCTCTTGTATGGGCTTTACAGGCGTCCCATATTATATCATCAGGAGCGCTCCCCTGATTATCCTGCCAGTAGGCTTCAAGCATTGGGGCATAATTCTCTGCTACTTTAGTGTTGGAAATCCACTTGGGGGGCAGTCTCCACTGCCGTGTAGCCCTATGGTCTCTTCCCGCTAATGTCAATATAACAGGGGAATGATCTGAGCATACTCGGGTGGAGAAGTGTACATTTTCCAGGACTTGCAACACTTCAGCACTGCCCAGAATGAGGTCGATCCTGGACAGCGCCGATGAGGAAATAGTATAGCAGGAAAATTGCTGAAGATGGGGGTTTCTCCATCTCCAGGTATCAGTGAGGCCGGCTGACTCTATCCATTGTGCAAAACTATTATTGTCAGCTGCATTGGGTCTCAGTCTATCCAAACTAGGGTTCGGGACCATATTGAAGTCGCCAGCCCAAATCATGGGGAAGCTTCCCATCATAGCTACTTTTTGTAGAATCTCATTAAGGACCTGTAAATCTGCAGGTGGCGGGAGATATACATTGACAAATATAAATGTGGTACCATCTAATTGCCCTTTCAGTATTACGAATCGTCCTACTCTGTCCGTTATAATCTTTTCGAATGTAAAATTAAGGGATTTCCTAATTAATATGGCCACTCCCCTAGAATAATTGGAGTACTCAGCGTGGTATACCTTAGCAATCCAAAACCTTTTAAGTGCCTTGACCCTCTGACCCACAAGGTGAGTTTCTTGTAACATGATCAGATCAGCCTTAGATTTCCTTATCTGTTCCAACACCACTGACCTCTTGATCTTGTCATTTAAACCCCTAACATTCCATGACAGCAAATTAAACTGTTGTTGTATAGCCATTAGTCCTGTCTGTATTTTGAATGGGGGAGGCAGCCACAGGCCACCACCCTAGTATGAAAGGCCGTTCAGCAACATAGCATCTACTCACATAACACATATATTCAACGCTTACCTGGCTCCATCTTGGCACAAAGAAAAGATTTAGAAAAAGGCAGAAAGAAAAATAGTATAGCAATACAGTCCCAATAATCCCCCCTCCCGGTATCCTCCCCCAAACCTGGAGATACATGTTCCCAAACATATAAATGCAACAAGGGGTATGGTCCACTATATGACCATGAGTCACAAACTATTAAAGTAGCAACGGCTACCGTGGAATCAAGAATCAGTAGGTTCCCTACACTTAGGCAGGGGTGCTGCACAAGTAGCACAATCCCGCCCCATAAAGAATCAACTGTGCGGGGTCTCGTAGGACTAAGTGAGTTCCACGCGGATTCTAGGCCCGTGCCTATAGCCCCCGATCCTGTGGTGCAACTATAAACAAAATATGTTTCTCTGACCCCTTCTTGGAGAGTAAAATGTTTCCCATGAATTGCTGGAGGTGCCTACTTTCCAGGCACCTGTAGCCATTCCAGACATATTATCCAGCAAACATGTAGCATCAGCAAATAACTAGCAGTCGTTGTGAAGGAGTAGAAATATAACTCTGGATCCACTGGGACTGGGGGCATCTGTGGGCTAGTTACTGTGTTATCATTGCATCCTTAATGTTGCGCCCGTGGTGGGCTGCGGGCGTTGTTAGGCCTCTGTTCCAGCCAGCTCAGTGCTTGTTCTGGGCGTTCAAAAAAGTGGGCTTTTCCGCCATCCATCACCTTCAGTTTGGCCGGATACAGCATTGCGTATTCTAGACCCAGATCACGTAATTTGCGTTTAACTCCAGTGTAAGAGCTGCGTTTCTTTTGTACCGTAGAGGAAAAGTCAGGGTAAAGTGATATTCGGGCCCCTGCATGTTGCAGCTCGCCTTTTTTTCGAGCCTCTCTCAGTGCCACATCTCTATCTCTGTAATTGAGTAGTTTGATCAGGAAGGCCCTTGGTGGTGCCCCCGGAGGCAGGGGTCTCAGGGGGACCCGGTGAGCACGTTCTACCACGAATTGTGGTGAGAATATGTCTTGGCCCAGTAGTTCCTTAAGCAGGTTTTCGGTGAATTTTTCAGGGTGGGGACCCTCACTTCTTTCCGGGAGACCCAATATTCGGACATTGGAACGGCGTTGTCGGTTCTCCATGTCGTCCAGGCGTTCAGCTACAATTTGGAGTTGGAGATTTATGTGGTTAACATCCTGGGGCAGGTGAGCTGTGCGGTCTTCCATCTCACCCATTCGTGCCTCTAGTTCCCCTGTTCTCTCCCGAAGGTTTTGCATGTCCTGCTTGATGAGAGATAGATCCACCTTTAATTCCTCCGTCTTTGATGTAAGCATGGCAGTTAGGGTGGTTTGACAATTCAAAATAGCTGACATGAGTTCTGCTGAAGTTGGCTCCGCTTGGTTCTCTGTAGGCAGTTCTTTGTCAGTTGTGTGTGGAGGAGAGGCACTCGGAGTGGAGGGGGAGGATCTAGTAGCCTCCTGAGTGTTATTTCGGGCATACTGCTCCAACCGCGCAGCTGCCTCTGATCTTACTCTGTTTGTATTTTTACCCATACTTAGTCTGGTCTGGTAGGTGAACACCTTGATACAAACGTGTGAGTTCTGGTCAGAAACGCAATTAGTTGAAAAACACAAGTTCAGTAGCGAGCGGTAAATTCAGGGGTTGGACTGTATCACAAGTGCAGCACGTCCCTGAAGCTGCAGTACATCACATGCTTCCACAATAATCCATTAGTGGTCTGATAGGCCCCGGCACCCAGCTGCTTCAATATTGCCTCTGCTAGAGTAGTGAGTACAGGTGGTGCTATCAATTATGATGGAGTTGAGCAATTTGGAGCCACGAGCCACATATAGTCCCTGGGTCTATTGCACCTACAGACCACTGGTTAGTGCTGAGTGGGTGTAAGGGCTGCTTGCTGGGCACTGTATTATCCACAGATTCTCCAGGGCCACAGGGTTGGGAGGCTTTATTTGGAGCAGGGTGTGTTGTTTAGGCTGGGGAGCACTTAAGCTGCAGCCTGGGATAATTATAGCCTGCCTAGGATATGCTGTATATGTCCATATCTTCAGGCTGTCAGTAAAGAATAATGTAGTACTCCCCCACGGCCTCCACAGGCTTCCTACATAGGAGCACGTCCACTGCTGCTTTCCTGCACTTAAGTGCACTTAAAAACCTTAGATAGGGCGCCCCCGGGGTATGATCCACACTCACCCGCCAATGATCCACAGCCCTTTAAAATGTCAGGGTCGGGAGGGGTTCCGCGCCGTACCTGCGTGTTCCTGGGCAGGCCCGTCCAAATTTAGGCCGCGGCTTCGGCGGCGCGGGTAGGCCGCAGTCGGATAAGGTGCGCAACTGCGCCTGCAGGGAAATTTATTTAGGCGGATGGCTGCGGGTGCATGTAATCCCCCCTCCGCTTGTAGATTCGGTGGATTTGGGAGGATTGCAGCGGTTTTTAAACTGGGTACCCCGGGAGCGCTGACTCTGCCACCTGGATAGCTTCTTAAATAGAGAGGGGGGGTCTGGGGAAGGCTCTGTTCTGATTGGTTGATGGATACAAGACATTGGATGCAGTATAATGACATCTGATTTATTAAATTCCAAGTTTGTTTGTTTTTTGCAGTGTTTTGAGAAAATCACGGCATGCAAAAAGTCGTGCAGAATGTAGTTTATAGTAAGTCAGATTTTGTGTGCCTTTGTTCACACTAAAAAATAAAACATCTGTTCAGAGCATTCAATAATTTTGGAAGAAATTTGTGTTGACAGATGCTCTATGGCGATTATATCTGGTTTTAAACAGTTCAACAAATTAAAATACAATTAATAATGTGTGATAAGAAGGTGATAAAAATGGCAGCTGAGGTAAGAAACTTACAAACAGAGCCATATGTATTTGAATATTGCTTCTAGAACTCATTATCCTATATATTTATAAATATAAGGCAAAAGGAGCAGGTTGATATCCAGAATTCTAGTGGCATTCTAGTGCTATTTCTATATATAGAGCCCATGTTAAATGTCACCATATATTGGTGGTGCAAATAATGGAAATTGACCAGATCCCCTATTATAGTGGGCCTTACAGAGCAGCAGTTCTAAGCAGGAATAGATGTGGATACTAAGTACAGCAGAACAAGATGGAGCAGATGGAATAAGATAGCAATGGGAGGGGAAAGTAACATGTTTTACAGCTTTTAGCCCACCATTGTTGATGAGCAACACCCAGTACTGCCCAACACTTATTAATTAATGAGCTAATTGTGTACCTGAAATAAGAAGCTATTTTTCCATAGGTTGATACTTGCCATAGGTTGATAATTTAATACTTGTAAACCTATATGTTTGTAAAATAACAGCCAAATATAGAAGGATAACATTTCCATATGTGACTCTCTTAGTGACCCTGAACACTACCAGCAGTAGATGGAATGAATGTCAGTTTAAGGAGATTCTTTTAAGAAAATATTAAAAACAGAAAGTCAATCCATCATTGCAACACAAAGTGCTTGCCAAAGGCAACAAAAAGCTATTGCAATCACTCAATCCAGTGGTCATATGGCATAATAAATAAAGGCAAAATATACCAAGATATATTGCACACCACATTATAATGATGTAAAATAGAAGTGTGCACAGTATTTTTGGCTTATGCAGTATGTATTTAAGTCTATTGCAGTGAGTCTTTCTGGGGCGCTCCTTAACATGATAAATAGAAGCACTTACCTTTGTATTTTATATATATCTCATTGGCTCACTTAAAAATTTAGGAAATATATATGCCTATTACTTATTACAGTGCTGCAAATGTTGTTCTATCTAGAGTATGCCATCAAGCCCCTTGTCCTGCAACTGGACATGTATCAATGTGTGGCAACTCAGTGTGGCTGAGCACAAAGAACATTGTAGCCCTGTATGTAAAATTATGTAAAATCAGATAATGACCCCTTAAAGGAGAAGGAAAGGTAAAACGTAAGTAAGCTTTATCAGAAAGGTCTATATAAATATACCAGTAAATCATCAAAGTAATGCTGCTCTGTGTCCCCTGTCAAAAGAAACAGCACATTTCTTTCCTTCTATTGTGTACTCATGGGCTTCTGTATCAGACTTCCTAATCTTCTGGATGTTCTCTTTTGGCTGTGCTATGATTTGTGTGGCACAGGATGCTAAGGATGCCCCATGGCTTTGAAAATGTATATAGATAAAATAGCTAGAATTGCAGCGAGAACACAAAACTGCTGTGAGAACATGAAACTGTTGAGCCAAAACTTGCAGATGGCTAATTTCTTTTATAGAGCAGTGCCTTGACATTTTGCCTAGTGGATTTAATATAACTGATCCAAGTTGGCAGTTACATCTCTAGCTTTCAGCACATTCTTAATTTAATGTCCAGCATGTTTTGAATGCATTTTTGAAGAAATGTAAAAACACAGCAATATATATTCCTTTTACTAGGTTCATTTTTTTCCAATAAATGAAGTCTATGCTTGTCCCTTCAATGTCTACAAGATGCAAAGAATTTACAGTCGTGTCAGACTTTTTTTATATCACATGATTATACAAGGGCTACCTGTCCACAAACTATGTTCCTTGACTAGTATTTATTACAGGCAATGTGATTTTGTGCATATTAGCACACAAGCCTTGGATTAGTGTGATTAGTGTGCTCTGTACATGTTGTATGATTGTAACATTATAAAGGATATAATAGTGTTGTTTACAGTTTGGGGACTGAAAGTTTATGGCAATATATAGTGAATAAAGTACACCCTCTTGTAAAATATAAGGATATTAAGTTACATAGGATTTCCATGACCATATAAAAACACGAGGCTGAAGGTTTAATACAGGTCGTGAAACTTCAAGGTGACTTCTAATATCCTCATATTTTGCAACAGGGAGTACTTTATTTATTATAATACACAAATTTCAGTGAGTCATGTGACAGAAATGATAGCTCCCATTCTAACCAATGACATTACTAAGCACCGTTTATTAGGATATAATTTACAGGATAGTCATGGTTTTTGTGCATTATATAGCAATATACAATAGACCTCCCATTTATGTTTTTAAGGGACCATAAAAAAAATGTGTAAAATCTGGAAAAATGTGAAATCAGGGAATTGCATTATGCATTAAATGTATTGAGCAAAAATTTCTTGTTGCTATAGAATTATGTGAAAAAGATCAATAACCCAACTAAGCCATGGGATGCTAAAAAAAAAATATTTCCAAATTTAGTAAATTCTCAGCAATATTTTGAAAATAAATACAATTCAAAGAAACTGTATATTTTAATAAAATAATTATAATACAGACAACATGGGTTCTAATAAGATATTTTAGGAAAGATGGTTGCCATTTTTTTAGGCCCATCCCTTTAGTTGTTCCTGAGATACTGAGATGTATGGTTTAAAACACTTATGTAATGGTTCCTGGTGGTCTAGTAGTGCGATGGGGATGCAGTAACTGCATAACAGCATTTTTCGTGTGCAAATCTTAGTTTCATTGCAGCATCATGATGTCATCATGTGTGGCGTGAAATTCAAATATTTAAAGAGGCTGGTAACTGGAAAACATTGTCCAACGTAGGTTTTGTTTGACTATAGCTCCTGGGTGCATTTCTGATCTTATTCTCATGTTTGACCTGTGCCTGTCTCTGATGTTAGCTGTCTGTCGCGACCCTTGTTGCATGTTTTGACTATGATCTTGGATTCTGATTTTGTACTTCACTGCTTTCACAGTATTGACCTTGGCCTGACCCTTGACTATGTTCTGATTGTTTCCCATTGATCTGTTGTATGCTCTGGTTCCCTTGCCTGCCCACAACCTGTACTCTGGTTCTCTCACTTTAAGACCTGCCGGCATCCGAGTAGTGGAGGGCTCCTCCTGAAGTTAAAGGCTGCTGTTATAGGCAGAAGTGTGAGCCATGACCAGAACCTTGGCTCTTGTTCTGGGGTTTTGGGAGACCGTGCATGGCAAGTTGGGTGATAGGCCACATGTAAATTGGTGTGCTGTATAGCATGTCTGGTATAATTTTGAAACAATTACTGCATCACTGGCTTGTCTGTACCAATATGTGAAGAAAGAAAGAAGCTTTCCAAGAGAACTTACACACATTATAAATGAGTAGCAGTATATGACCTTGGACAACGGTGGAACTGTAAGGCACAATGTATTTGGGGTCAATTTTTGGACCAGAATAAATGCTAATTATTTATTTTATTTGGGTTTGGTATAAATATTACCTACATATTTTTCATTATATAAATCCAGCGGGAACATAAAAATGTATAGTGACTCTTTAATTTGTTTGAGAACATTTAGGATTAACATGTATTTCAGCTACACCAATCAGGCCTTTTCCATTTATTCTTCTTTTATTTTTATTTTTCATAAATAACCATAAGTCATATATCAATATTTGAATCTTGAAACACCAAGTTTTTTGTAATTCAAAGGTGACCCTTTTTCATTTCTGAGTGGCACAGCTATTCATGCACAGAAATCCAATAGCAGATCAATTCGACTGGAACCTGCATCATTCTGGGACTTGTTTTTTGCTCTGTACTGTATTGTACTGTAATACAATTTTATATAAACATGCATATCAATAGGCATAGAGAACTAGGACTCCCTCAATTAAAAATCTATAGACAGGGTCAACAGATTAATGCACATTCTGCTAACTCATTTAAAACGAGAGGGAAAAAGGCACATCTGTTTTTGATTTGGAATAGGAGCAGAGAAAGCTTTGCATGTAGCACTTTGTATATATTTTCTAAGAGCCTACCAGCTATCAGTTATGCCCTTAAAACTTGGTAATTTTGTCAATGTTAAATTGTATATTTCTTAAAGTATTCCTAATTACTTTATAAGAGTTACTAACTATTTTTGCTGAATGTTTAGTAAAAGATGTATGTATCCACACACACAATACACAAAAGAAAGAAATTCTGCACGCCAAGGGGGTTATTCATAGTCCGAATTTATCTCAATATTTTCTGCTGCAAACTCCAATCAAAACCGCTCTGTTTTTTTAAGCTTATTTATTATTACATTTTCCCAAAAATGTGCAGTAAAAAAAATAGATTTTCACGATTTTTTACGATTTTTTTCATCTGATTTTCAAGTTTTTTTCGGAATTTTTACTGCACTTCAGCCAGATTGGCAAGATTCAATCAGTGGTGCACTGTCCATGAGAGAGGAACCCTTCCCGAGTGAACACGCAGTATAGACTTGTGGATGAACACAGGGTGCTTTATAAGCTTATTTGGAACTTATTGCACTATATACTGTTTTTGATTTCTACGTTGCCGTAGGCACTGGTCCATTTCTTTATTGTGACTTGGATAGATAGAGAATGTTGGAAATCAAGTGCCATTGGCTCTAGTTGCCTTCACTTTGATTATATTTGTTATATATTTATAGTATTTTGGTTGTATATGATTTTAAGTGGTGTGTGTTTAAATGGTTTCTACGGTATATCTTTCTCTCTGTAATAGTTATGATCCAGGTCTACAAAGTTGTGCACAGGGGGTCACCATCTTGGATTCCATTAGGAGTGTCATGGGCGCTGCAGATGCTCAGTGTGCTCCGGGTGATGTTGAGAAGCTTAACTTATGCGTTGAGGAAAATCAAGCAGAAATTTATATTAGCATAACATAATAGCTGATGCTATAAAGCTTATTGCTCTACTCTGATGCAAATTTACTTGTTGCAGAGCTGTCATGTGATGAGATTCTGAATTGATTACAAAATTAGTATTTTATCAAAATGATTTTATATAGTCTGTAAATTATGAGTCATCCCTAATCTCAGATATGTGACAGAAGCACAGGTACAGAATCCCAAAATATCATCATCATCATCATCATTTATTTATATAGCATAAAATATAATGTTCAGAACTTCTGACCTATTTATTTCATTATCCTTTAATACTGACCAATCCCCTATCATTGGGTCAAATATCAAGGAACAAAACAGTGTGCCCAATGTAAACGCACATTAGTAGTCACCAAAGGGTTCCATGATAGTATCGAGAAAGAGAGAGAATACAATTCTGTGTATGCAGATTCCATTGTGAGATCCCCTGACATGGAATAATTCTGTTTTCAAGCTAGCCTTGGTTACTAGTACCCTGGCCTTGAGGCAGAACCACCTTTTTGGTTCTAAGAGCAGTTCTTGGGGGGGGGGGTTGTGGTTGTGCTCATTCTTCTATGAATGCGTTCTCATGTCATATGCTGCCAAGTATATGTGATTCCTTTGTTCTGGGTTCTGACTCATTGTGAGTTCAGAAACCATGGAGCTTGTGTCAAATAAATGTTTTATTTTACCTCAAGTCATCTCTGGTAACTGGTTTTACACAATAGTATAGAGGCAAGAGACTGCAAGCCAAGAGCTTTTATGGAAGGAACTCTGTGGTTCTTTCTAATATATTTATGTTTTAAAACAGAGTGTACAGTGTTTCAGACTATACAGATTGCCATGACTCAAGTAACCTCACTAAGCTCCATTTATAGCTACTGACCTCATCATACAAATATATTTTGCAAGTTCTTCATAACTCTTGTGTGTTCTATAAGTCTCGCTACCATTTTGTTAACAGATCCAGCAACTGGCCCATTCCTCCAAAAGTTTGAATTAAATGACACTGTGTTTTGAAGTGGAATAACACTTGAATGGGACATTTCCCAGAATTAGCAGAGCCATCGCTTTTAATTGGCTGGAAGGGCTGTACAACATACTATTTTTTTTTAGAATGGGTAACACCTGTGAGGGTAATACATTTTTTTACTAATGTATTTCATACTGTAGAATGTAAAACACAATTTTATTTAATATTAAAAGACATTCATTAAATATAATCATAATGAATAAAAACAGTATTTTGTTGCAAAGGAAAACTGTGATTTTAACAGAACAAATGCTCAAATTCCCTCCCACACAATAAATCAAGTCAGACTTAGCTCTCCACATCCAACTTTTAAATACACACTGAGAGTAATTTGTCAAACTCTATTAAAGTTTAGTATGGTTTCGCTGACTGTAATCCCCTTTCATATAGATGGGAATCTAACGAAAAATGGCTGTTGGAATGGTTCTTCATTGTGAGTGATGTGCCACACATTAGGGAAAAGACTTGAAACTCTTTGCTTTAAACGTTTCCAGCTGTAAAATCCCAGCAAAATGTTACACTAGGTTAAGAAAATACATGATATTGTTTTATCTTATTGCTGGCATCATTAGCAAATAACTATGAAAATAAATACACAAATAAATGGATTGATGTGGCTACTTTCGAAATACCCAACAGTCCATGGGGTGAATGTAAATGGATGTTCACCTAAAAATTACATTTTAGTATGTTGTGTAGTAAAGTATTTGAAACAACAGGGACTTACAGTGATGCTTGATTTTTCTTATTATGATCATATTGATTATTTTCTTACTTATATACTCTGTTTAGGCACTTTCCTATTGATTTTCTTGCCAGTCTTTCCAACCGCTCCCTTGTCGCTAGGGTCAGTGAGAAGTCTAGACCTACAAATAAAATCACGTAGGGCAAGCTTTGAGAAGGCAACATCTCTTTTTAATTTTTAACTGATTTCCCAGGTATACAAAGTATACAGGTACAGGATAAACAAGATAACCTCAATGCTAGCTGGTTGTAAGGAGGTGAATTATAAATGCAAAAGTTAATGTAATATTTTGGGTGTTCAGCAGGTGGCAGCAATCTCTTAGTTTAATCCAGTTGATGGTTTCCCTAGAACTTTCTAGAGTGGGGATGTCTTAGCACCAGAAGCTCTATATACTCTATGAGCTCCCTTCAGGGAAAGCTCATTCCTGTCAGGGAGAATGTCAAGTATTTGTCGTGGTTGACCAAAACTGCCCCTGGGGGTGTGGTGTGGAGGAGACCCAGGAGCATTTTCTGCAGCATTGTCCCTTGGCAAAGAGGGTGCGCTCTCAGGTCTCCCGAACTCTATATGCTCCGATCCTGCACACCCTGGGCTATGCTGAACCGGCCTATGGAGTGTCATCCAGACAGCACAGCCAAGACTGCGAGAAGCTGTACCTGGTGATCACAATATAAGTACCATCTATGGCATGGGCGATGTTGTTATACTTTTGGTTCGGATGTGACTCCTGAGAACATTGTTAAATCCATCATGGGAGAGTTATTGTATATAAGATCTTTAGAGTCAGCTCGCTCCTGATACACCACTTCATTATGGAAGAGATTTACTCTGTAGCCTTCAGGCCATGGCAATTTTCTTTCTATAAGGAGATTATTTTAGTATTTCTGTCATATTTTTATTTCAAGAACATGATTCTGTTTTTTTTGTTTGTTTTTTTTTTAGGCGTTTTCGGTGGATTCAAGCCATTGCGTTTATTATAATGGCAAATGCCTTGTTTTGGGTTTGGGGGTCTTCTTGATCTCTTGGGAGGGGGACAGGGTTAGGGAGGTGGTGGTCTCTGGATATTTTGGTTCGGTGGAGGGGAATGGAAGCCAGATTGGATAGAGATAAGACTTTGAAACTGGCTATCCATTGGGTGTTGTTGGAATTGGTGAGGGTGTGGGGAGGGGAGGCGTTCAATATGGACAAAGGGGTGGAGTTCGATAGTTGGCTGTCCTCATCTGGGTGGAATGGGGAGGGAGTCTTCTGGTGGTGGGTATCTTAAGTGGATTTAATTAACCTTCCATTTATTTTATGCTAGTTTAAGAATTGTATTATGGTTTGTTTCTTTATTGTAAGCATTTATTTTAATAAAAATCCCCATATACTGTATGATGGTTGAGAAACAGGAATGTCCTCTTTAGCCCTAGAAACAGCTGGTGGCAGTACAGAGCTCTGGAACAGACTCAGGTAAGGGAAGTGTTATGATAAACTGGAAGGGGCCAATTGTGGCAGGCCTAATTAACTATAAATTGCACATATATGGGATCTATAATACAGAGATCTGGGGTTTTCTGGATAAGAGTTTTGGATTTGGATCGCCATATCTTATGCCTGTATGAATCTGTGCAGTTTACTTAGAAGTAAGTACAAGGTACTTGTTTGTAAATTTTATTCTTACAGACAAAAAGGAAATCATTTATACATTACTGAATTATTTTCTTAGATGGAACCTATGAGAGATTGGGCTTTCTGTTATTCAGGAATTTTGTGAATATTCGTTTTCTGGATAAGAGATCTCATAACTATTTCTTTATAAACTGTCATTCCCTGCTAAATTCTGCCTCAGACAGAATATGAAACCTTGGATAATTTCTCCATTTCAGCCAAGTGAGCTGTTCATGGAATTTATTGACTTGCTGTTAAAAGTTCCATACCCTTTGATTCTGTCTCCTATTCTCTATTTATAATGTGCTTATTCCCTATTATGATTTCCTTTGTCCTGTTCATAATTTACTAATATATATATATATATATATATATATATATATATATATATATATATATATATATATATATATATATATATATATATATATACACAACCTTTAGTGTAAGAACATGCTCTCTATTGTGTAGAAATGTGTTATCTGGGTTATCTGGGATATTATACATTGCACTATGAAAGTCTTTTATTCCATTTTACCCCATCAAGATACTGCACAGGTGGCAATCAGTCTATCTCAATTCCAAGAAAAATGGTGTCAGGATGTAGTTAATATTTAATGCAGTTACTATATAAGCACTGTGGATCAAAAGCTTACTGTGCCTTCAAAATGATGAATTCTGTGCTGTTTTCTGTATACTGGCAACATTATAACACAACATAAAATACACTGAATCATCTCTTCCAGCTGGTCATATGTTACCCAAGATGTAAAGTATATAACCTTGTTTATTTTAATATTAAACTGTGCTTTAGAAACACATTATAAGTACATTCAACTTAACTTCTATATGATGCACATTTTGTTTTGTTGTCTACCATCTAAAAATCATCAGTGATGTCAAAATTGCTAACAAACGTCAGTCAATCCTATACCCAATATGTTTGTTACAGATTTCTATTTTTTGTTTTGTTAATCTATATTGCATGACAATAGTGCCAAGAAGCCTGAGTAACATCCTCCACACAAAAGCCTAGTGTATAAAGTCCTACAGGTATTGTAAATCCTAACAAAATAATATTTCTGCCATTGTTGTAACTTTTACTGGGACAGGTTGTCAGCTTTAATATACAGGCTTAAGACCATATTCTACAGAGATGGTTCTGTGCAAGATATTTCACAGCTCATGACAATTAGGGGAAATTGCATTCTTTATGGATTGCTATGACATACAATATACCACCACAGATCCGTTCACAATGAGGTTTCTTTTGAAGCAAGCAATGTATCCCGAGGCTCTTTCTGAGCTCTATGGTATCATTAAACCAGAAGCAGAAACGAAGAGATGATTATCTCAACAATTTGCATTCCTAGCCGCCGCACTTTTCTACATGCTTTGGACAAGGAATCGTTCTGCATATAAATACACACATTATAGAAAATGCTGTTTGAAACGCACAATTTTATTTTTTTTATTTTTTATTCTGAGGACTTATTGTTTTCTTTCACATCGAAGAATAACATCTATGTCTAGTTAACATATTTTAATAAAGTTTTTTTTGTTTGGAACCTGTTGGAACATCTAGTCAGTGTATTTTTCCTTAATAGGTGCTCTTGTACCAAGAACGTTTTAAGCTGCCAATAAAGTTGTATTTATTTTTTTCTTTCATTTTCAATCTCTTACCCATAATATCTAGGGGGTTATTTACTAAAATCTGAATTTATCTCATATTTTATTTTAAAAAAATGACCCAACTCCCATACACAATTTTTTTCTTATTTATTACTAAGAAAACTTGATTTAATCGGATCCCGGAACAACTTGATTAAATCGAGTGAAAACCCGAATCACTTAAATTTATCTGGATTTTTTTGAAAATTGCTCAAACTTTTTTCCCAAGTTGCTCAAATCTTTTGAGTTTTTGCCTGAAAAAACTCAGATAAACCCAGCACAGAGCATACAAACTTCAAATTCAGATAGGTGTCTCTCCCATTGACTTATACAGAACCTCGACAAGTCTGAGATGGTGAATTTTCGGGTTTTGGGATTTTTGCAACATCGGGGTATAATACATCTTGAAAAATTCTAGTTTTTTTTTCCTCTTAAAATGTGAGTTTTCTAGTAAAAATGTTTTTGTTGAGATTTTAAAATTTGTATTTTAATAAATAATCCCCTTAATATTCAGTTATATATAATGGGTGATACTGCCACCAAGAAAGTATTACTCTGTTGTCAGCTTAATCTACTGTATCTCTGGATATGGATAAAAATAATTCAAGTAAAAAAGCAGCACATGGAAAGCATAAAACATATTTATTTCAACAAGTACATGCTATACGACTGACATTATTCTATATTATTCTAACCAATGAGTTGACTTTTGTATTCTTGTGTCCAAGATGTTATAGAGCTTACATTGAAGACTGTAGATCAAGGTGCAGAATTAAATTTACAGATGCTGCACTTATTATGCTGTAGTGATGTCTTAGGCTATGCCAGACAGCTATCTCCTCGACCATTTGCTCATCTGCATTTCTAGATGTAATTACAGTGACATGGTTCAGAACAACATGGATTTCTTTGGGACAGTGCTGCTGTTTCTGTAACATCTTTTCTTTCTTCTGCTCTGCTCAACACAAAGGAATTGTCAGTGCTGATGACTACTATTTCTATATTTCTGTATATGTAAGAACAGATAATTCCTGTTTGTTGTATCATTGTTGTGTTGCTGTCATTCTGGAGGAGATATGTTGCTATGTATAGCAATTATATGCATTCTGCATAACTATAATCAGTGTCCAGAGCTTCCCTTGATGGCCAAACCTTTGATCAAGGCCTCTTTAACTCATGGAAATAATACAGATATAGGAAAAGACAGTAATAGTTTTATATGTTGGACAGCATACATACATTCTCCCCAAATCTTACCCTAACTGACCTTCAAGTTGGACATTTAGGGGGTTATTTACTAAACTTTAATTCAAAAATCACGAATTTTTTTTATTATTATTTTAAATTGGACTTTTAAACTTTTTTGGAATTTATTAAACCCCGAGGATAGAAAACTCGGAATCAGAAAAAATCAGAAAAAACAGAAAATCTGACATCTCAGACCTGTCAAGGTTGCATATAAGTCAATGGGAGAAGTCCATTGATTTTTTGATGTGTACTGGGTTTCATGCAATACCCGGAAGTATTCAGAGTTTTCGGGCAAAAACATAAGTATTCTGAGTTTTCAGGTGAAAAATCCAAAAAAAGCAAAGCAAATTTTCGGTAAAATGTAATAATAAATAAGCTTGAAAAACCTGAGCGGATTTGATCGGAGTTTGCAGCAGAAAATGTCGAGATAAAATTGGACTTTGATAAATAACCCCCTTTACTGTTATCTAGGAGAACAAATGACCTTTGTCATAAATTCTAATCCTAACTTGCCTTCAGACTGTACAGAATGGTAGCCCAAAAATTTGGAAAGCACTGCTCTAAAGAAGAATTGGTCTACAACACACACCACACCTTCTGACAAACATCAATATCCAGTTTGTGTGTAGGTAAACCACAGATTTATATATACAGTAGCTTAGCTGGAGACTACGCATAAGTAACCGTAACTATTCAGCATAAAAAGAAAATATGAATAGTATGGTAGCAATAATCAATGATATATCGCTGAAATATTATCTATAATTTATATTATATCATGTTTAGGGATTATACATTTTGCTATGAAAAAAAAATGTTGATAGTTATATAAGATAAACGTTTCCTGCAATAAAATGAACATTAAACTTTTGCTGATAATTATAATTTACCATTAGTGATGGGCGAATTTATTCGCCAGGCGCGAATTTGTGGCGAATTTGCGCGATTCCCGCGCAGCGAATAAATTCGCGAAACGCCCGCGAAAATTCGCTGTAAAAATTCGCCGGCGTCAAAAAAAATTTTTTTCCGAAAACCGGACGCGGCGTCAAAAACGGGCGCCGGCATAGAAAAAAACGGCGCCGGCGTCAAAAACGGGCGCCGGCGTCAAAAACAAGACGCCGGAGCTGTTTCGTGAATTTTTCGCCGTTTCGCGAAATTCGCAAATTTTTCGGCGAAGCAAAACGGCGCAAATTCGCCCATCACTATTTACCATAACGGAAATAGCTAAACGTGAAATAAATAATACATACACACATATCATGTATTTTACACACTCGCCTCTCTCACTGACACTCACTCTCCAATCCCCGTTAAACGCCACTTTAGGGATGTTACTCAATATTAATTCTGTGTATAGTAACTCCCTCTTTAATAGTCCATTCAGATCCAAAGGAGAAAATGTGTGTTCTGCATTACCCAACCAGTCCTGGTCTCAACAACATTTTATTAATAAATATGTATTTGTAATTTCATTTTATTTGATGTGATTAGTAATTATGATCAGATTATCAGATTTACACAGTTGGATCCTGAACCAAGCATCAGAGCAAGAATATTAAGTTCTGAATACATTTTGCCTATATGAGCACATTCGTTCCTGGAGATTATAAAGCTGAATCACAAGTATTATGCAAAACAACCATGTCTGTCAAAAACGTAGCAGGTATCTTTTCAACTGACAGGAAAGGCATTAATGAGATGGTGTAATTTGTCCATTATTACCTTATCGTATATCACCGTGCCCTTGTCATGTATGAATCGGCGATCCCACTTGTATTCATCACAATCACCAGATAAATAGCGCATTTTACCCAGATTACTCGTTACTCAATATCTTCCAAGAATTTTACTAATTTAACTGCTTCGAATCCAAATTCAGTCCTTATAAATTGAAAAATGCCTAGGAAAAATATGTTTATGTCAAAACTGCAAGAACCAACATCAAGACACCAACTCAAATGTTGGAGAAATTCGGGGAATTGTAGTTCTGCAATAAATGAAGTGTCAAAGGTTTTCTAATCCTGCCATATTTATTAGCAGTTTTAATATTTATTGCTTACAAATGTACAACAAAGCCTAGAGAGCATTTTTCAGAAAACTATATAGATAGGTGGAGGCCTCTCAATGCCATTTGGCTTAACTATACTTACATAGTTAAATCGGGTTGAAAAAAGACAAAGTCCATCAAGTTCATCCCCTCCAAATGAAAACCCAGCAACCATAAATACACCCCTCCATACTTTCACATAAATTATATATACCTTTTCTGGGTTCCCATATATTGTTACAAGCTCAACTCAAAAAATGCTCCATAAAAGTCCACAACACAATAGGTATTTGCATAGTATTATAATAATAATGTACTTCAATGATAACTGATAGTGCACATAATTTAAAGGCACAAAGTAAGGAAAGGGCCATTATAGGGGCTGATTTGACAATTTATCCCCTATTGTATTTGTTTTTCCTGCAATTGTATATTTTTCTGTGATATAACTGCCTATAACCTGCTTAAATCTTTAATTTCTGGAAAAAACACAAGCATGGAAGATTTTTTGTCAAATTTTTTTTAAAAAAAATCAAAAATGAATAAATCTGCCCCTTAGTATCCAGACATCCCTTTGCCCAACTTCAGTATTTTTTTAACCTTTTTGTATAATTTTTGTGCATTATGGCCACATCCAACCTCACTTTTTCTTTTTTTATTGCTTAGATGTTCCTCCATGCTCCGCTGTATGGTGAAAGAATCACTGCCATGTAGAGCTACTATTAGTTCAAAGAAGAGAGGAGGTACACAGAAATAATCAAGTGAACCTTGATCCAGCGATGGGTTAAAAAGTGGGTCACTATATGTGTCTGTGAAGGTCTTCATTCTTCTAGGTCATAATATATAGTCTAATGCAACGTCAAAATATTTCACCTCTAATCTAAGGTCCTTCTTCAGTTCTAAGTGTTGAGATATTGTCTGGCATTTTATATGTTTATTGAAGAACTAAAGGTAA
Source organism: Xenopus petersii (assembly GCA_038501925.1). Classification (NCBI taxonomy): domain Eukaryota; kingdom Metazoa; phylum Chordata; class Amphibia; order Anura; family Pipidae; genus Xenopus; species Xenopus petersii. The sequence continues at coordinate 23,701,468 of CM076680.1, read as the reverse complement.
AATCACTGGTGGTGCCAATTTAAGGTACCACCATAGTGATTATATTTGTTTTCCTGTTTTACAGTAAAGTGCCCTTTCATCATTTTCTACAGCACTTGAGACATCAACTGCACCTATTAAAGCTGGGCACATGCAGAGGCCAGTGCAAGGAGAAGAAAATACTGCAGTCCAGTAATTTTTTTTTTTTTTAAGGAGGAGTGCCAACCTGGAGTAGGAGGTAAATGACAAGAATCAGTGGATGGTGCCTAAGAACTTGGAATCACCTAATAATTTTGCCTTCAGTTCTCCTTTAAGGGTAAAGCAGTAAGCATAATTCAACCACAATGATTAGGTAGGTATTAATCTACTATTTCCATTAACACTATCATGTTTACATACTTTTATATAAAATAAAATGATAGTTATTCTTTCAAGATGCTTTTTATTTACGCAATGTAATAGTTCAGTTTACAGCCTGTGTACTTACTGCATGACTTGCACAGGGTTTATTATATTGCATGCCAGTTTTCATTAAATGGTATAATCAGCTGGGTTAACTTTGTATTAATTACATCATAAATGTATAATAGCTATGATAGGTTCATACGAGACCCTGTAATTGCTATTTATAAAGGATTATTTTTCTAATTATGCATGTTGAATATTCTATATCATATACTGTATAAATTAAAATCTATATCATATATTAATTAAAAAAACACTTTTTGAAAAACATTACTCAGCCTTATGATTTGTTAAAGACATAGGTAGTTTTCTATTTTTCTCTTTTTTACCAGTTGATGTTAGCTTAAGACTGACAGTAAGGGGCACATTTACTAAAGGTCAAATTTCGAAGTTAAAAAACTTTGAAATTCGACCATCGAATTTGATACTTCGATAGTCAAAGTTTTTTTTGGAGTGAAGTAAAAATCAATTTAATCCTTCGAATTGAACGATTCGAAGGATTGTACAAAAAAAACTTTGACTTCTAAAAACTTAGCCAAAGTTCTAGGAGGTCCCCCATAGACTAAACAGCAATTCGTCAGGTTTAAGGTGGCGAAGTGTCGAAGTCGAAGTTTTTTGAAGAGACGGTACTTTGATTTTTGAATGGTCTAGTTTTTGATGCTTTTTCAATTTGAATCGAATTTTGGCCTATTTGATGGTTGAAGTACCCAAAAATGACTTCAAATTCGAAGTTATTGAATTTGAAAATTCACTTCGACCCTTAGTAAATGGGCCCCTAAGTTAGCATATATATTTATTGACATAGCTTGATGGCAGACTTTTCCATAACTTATAATTAGGGATGTAGCGAACTGTTCTGCTGCGAACTAGTTCGCGCGAACTTCGACCGTTCGCGTCCGCCGAATGTTTGCGAACGTTTGGGAACGTTCGCATTTTGAGTTCGCGTTCGATTCGAATACAAATCGTTCGACCATTCGACCATTCGAATTCCTTCGACCGCTAAAAATCGAACGATTTCCATTCGTTCGAACGATTGTAAGCATTCGATCGAATGAAAAGCATTCGATCGAATGGCTTCGATCGTTCCATTCGAATGAAAATTCTTCGATCGAATGATTAAAATCCTTCGATCGTTCGAATCGAACGATTTTAGCGGGTGTTCGAAGTTCGCGAACTGTCCGCGAACGTTCGCATTTTTTGCCGGTGTTCGCGAACGGCGTTCGCGAACACCAAATCGGCAGTTCGCTACATCCCTACTTATAATCTGGTAAGGATTTTGTGTACTAGAAACATGAAACAAAATTATACTTAGCATTGTCTATATTTACTGTATATAGAAAATGTAGGGGTTAGATCCTTACTGAAAAACGGATTTCAGTGATTTCTGTAAATGAAATAAAAGGTGAAGTGTTCAAGTCTAGAAACAAACTAGATCATGGCTTTTAAACAGATAACTAGGGAGAAGTGAATTTTTATATACATTTATACAAAATATTTATGCAATTTTGCGACAAAATTCATGTTTTAGTGAAAATGTTTGCAAATCTGCTGTAGGATTTAATCATACATTTGATTTAGTTGGGATGCAAATCGTTTTTTGCATGAGAAAAAAGCAAAAAAAAGCTTGCTGACTCCAATGCATTTTGTAGTAAAAAAATGCAGAGAAAATGCCCCTCGATTCCAATGCATTTGGCACGAGAAAAAAAAATTGCCCATTTGGTGAAATTTTACTATTTCACATATAAGGCATATTTATATGTCAGAAAAGTATTTTTGAAGATTTAGGGGATACATCTGTGTTTTAGACATTTGTATGGTTAGGTTCCTTCCTAACCATACACAATATTAAACAGGGGGAAACATTTCAATAAATCACTTAGTAGACATATAAAAAGAACTATAACCAACAAAGATATTCTAAGAAATCTTTACCAATGGGCAGTATGCGCTTACTATGCCATGTCCTGGAGCTAGTCGCCCCATAACTAGAAAATTTTAAGAGCATTGATGAAATTACACATACTCTACCCAAGGAAACATTAGTACCAAATGTAATATTCAGCTAGAAGTCTTAGCTTTTACTGAATTTTACACTGGTTCTAGATTTTACTTTACCTTGTTTCTGACTTAATCCCAGAATCATTTTATACTCCTTTCAAAGCATCCCTGCCGTGCAAAACAATGATCGAACAAATTTGAGTGAATTCCAATTATTGAAAATGGTTGCTAAGTTTGTCCACTGGGCCATTGTCCAGTTCTGGTAACCATTCAGAATGTAAAGGTCACATAGTTGGAGATATTATTAATTTGCTATCATAAACTAGTGAGTGGCTGCCTTGGTAAAGAAGGTTTATAAGGATTGGGTGAAAGAAGAGTGCTAAAGTCGAATGAAAGCCATAGATAAAAGCTAGTAGCACTGCAAAGCTCTCTCATCTCCTTCCAAACCGACTATTATGCCCCCAATACTGCTCTATTTCTATTACCTGTTGGTAAGCATGATTGACATTGCCATCTCCTGCAAACAATCACCAATACTGATAATGTACAGTTTAAGCCAATTCCAACTGTCCACCAACCATTCTGCTCTATTTTACATTTTTTTTTTGCTGCAAGGGACAAACTGATGTGGTTTGGGAGGGGTAATGGCTTTCATTCTTTCTTCAGAGTGGAAACAAGTTATAGATATTAGGCAGCAGCTACTCATTCTACATGGCTTACATTTCACCTAGAATATTGACTGGCTACCCTAGTTCCTTGAATCATGAAGACTATAAACTGTAGCAAGAAAGTTCACAAAAGCACCAAATGTTTGAGGCAAGAAATATAATTTTTTAAATTATTCAAAATAATATAAGCAAAACATGTATCTGCAGCAATAGCTTGGTTTGAGGTCTTTGGTAAAATTTGAAGTTATAGCAGTACAATTTTACTTTGGAGTGACTGCCGAAACATATTTCAGTTTGGATTTCAGGGATTTCTTAATCACTTTCCAAGGTCAGAAAGATCTGAGGAAGGCTTACAGTTAGCTATGCTACCTGGGCATAATCTTTGGAAATAAGAGTGAATATCCTCTGGGAGATTCTATTTAACATTTACTAGCAATATGATATTGGAGGTCTTATAGCATTTCGAGTCATAAAGCAGATCAGAGAAGAGAGAATGGGATTTAACATTTCAGCAGTTCAAGTAACAAGAATCCATGCACCATTTTACCAAAAATCTAGAGCTTTAAATTATATGACAAAAGCTTCACTATTAATGTTTGACCATGACATGACTTAAATCCTAATGATGTAATTCAATCGGTGCAACTCCACAGTAAAGAGGGGGAAAAAGGAATTAGTCTCTTGGCAATAGACTATTGAAACTATGAAAACTACTTTAGCATATAAACTACATAGAAGCTAGTTTTGGAAAGCTATGGGTTACATAAATTGGTTACAAAAATTCACACCAAAATGTGAGCTTTTAAATTGTGTGTTAAAGTGACCCAACAACAAGAGATGCAGATTCATCCTTGTCTTCTTTCTTTCTCTGTGTTTTAGGGTCATACAGTTATGCACCCTCCTAGTTTATGCATAGTACTGATGGGCAATAGTTGAAAAGTATGCTAAATAACCTAGAAAGGACACCAATCCAAAAGCCATTTTTATTACTCCTAAAATTACCCTTTATTTGTGGTTCTTTTTAAGGGTGTAAACTTGAACCCTTAAAAATCAGTATACAAAAAAAGTTAACCAGGGTACCAACAAGGAAGTGGAAACAGAGCAAATACATAGTAACATAGTAACATAGTAAGTTAGGTTGAAAAAATACACATGTCCATTAAGTTCAACCTTTTAACTTTTTAAAACTGCCAGTCGATCCAGAGGAAGGCAAAAAAAACCCATCTGAAGCCTCTCCAATTTGTCTCAGAGGGGGAAAATATTTCTTCCTGACTCCAAAATGGCAATCGGACTAGTCCCTGGATTAAACCATGTATGTATCAGTCAGTACAACTGATTCAGGGAGAGAATTCCACATCTTCACAGCTCTCACTGTAAAAACCCTTCCAAATATTTAGGCAGAACCTCTTTTCTTCTAAACGGAATGGGTGACCTCGTGTCAGCTGGAAAGACCTACTGGTCAATAAAGCATTAGAGAGATTATTATATGATCCCCTTATATATTTATACATAGTTATCATTTCACCCCTTAAATGCTTCTTCTCCGGCGTGAACATTCCCAATTTGGCCAGTCTTTCTTTATAGCTAAGATTTTCAATACCTTTTACCAGCTTAGTTGCCCTTCTCTGTACCCTCTCTAATACAATAATGTCCTGTTTGAGTGATGGAGACCAAAACTGTATGGCATATTCTACATGGGGCCTTACCAGTGCTCTATAAAGTGGAAGAATAACCGCTTCCGGCCGTGAATCAATGCCCCTTTTAATACAGCTCAAAACCTTATTTGCCCTTGATGCTGCTGACTGGAATTGCTTGCTACAGCCAAGTTTATCATCTTCAAGGACTCCAAGGTCCTTTTCTATAATGGATTTGCCTAGTGCAGTCCCATTAAGGGTATAAGTGGCTTGGATATTTTTACATCCCAGGTGCATGACTTTACATTTATCAACATTGAATCTCATTTGCCACTTAGCTGCCCAGATTGCCAGTTTGTCAAGATCCTGTTGCAAGTGCCACATCCTGGATGGAATTAATTGGGCTGGATAATTTTGTGTCATCTGCAAACACTGATACATTACTTACAATACCCTCCCCTAAGTCATTAATAAACAAGTTAGATAAAAGTGGACCCAATACCGAGCCCTGAGGGACCCCACTTAGAACCTTAGTCCAAGTAGAGAATGTCCCATTAACAACCACCCTCTGTACCCGATCCTGTAGCCAGTTTCCTATCTATGTGCAAACGACTTCATTAAGCCCAACAGACCTTAGTTTAGAAAGCAGTCATTTGTGGGGCATGGTATCAAGTTCTTTGGCAAAAACCAAATATATCACATCTACTGCCCCCCACTGTCCAGCATCTTACTTACCTCATCATAAAAAGCAATAAATTTTGTCTGACATTACGGGGCAGATTTACTAAGCTCGAGTGAAGAATTCGAATGAAAAAAAATCAGAATTTCGAAGTATTTTTTTGGGTACTTTGACCATCGAATGGGTCAAATTCGATTGAATTCGGCACTTTAAACCTACCGAGCTGCAATGTTAGCCTATGGGGACCTTCCCCAGCACTTTTCTAAGCTTTTTTTGATCGAATAAAAATCCTTTTTTTATTGTTCAATCAAACAATTTTTATTTGATCGTTCGATCGAAGCATTTGCGCTAAAAATGCAGCTTCTGTCCCAACAGACTTGTAGTTTTTAAATGCCTTTCTCTTCTATTAAATTCCTTACTTCTGTATTAAGCCACATAGGGTGATTCTTAGAGCTTCTACATTTACTCCTTAAGGGAATAAATTAAGCACAGAAACATTTTAATATCATTTTAAATGATAAGCATTTCTGTTCTGTGTTTTTAGCTGAACTTAATGCCCCAATCAATGCTCTGGAGGGCAGCCCTCAAATCACTAAAATTAGCTTTTATGAAATTCATGGTTTTTGTTGCCCCAATGTATATTTGTTTTTTGCACCAGACATTAAATGATATAACATTATGGTCACTATTACCCAGGGGTTCAATGACTTGCACATTTGCTATAAGTTCTGGGTCATTTGAGATCACTAGATCCAGAATAGCATTTTTTCTAGTAGGCTCCTCAACAACCTGTGCCATAAAATTGTCATGCAACAAGTTTAAAAACGTGTTCCCATTAATTGATCTGGCAGTACTGTTGCTCCAGTCAATATCTGAATAATTAAAACCCCCCATTATCATTACCCAAACTAGCAGCCTTTTCTATTTGCATCAGGAGCTTCGCCTCCTCCTCCTCACTTACATTAGGGGGTATATAGCATACGCCTACAATTAATTTGCTGGACTCTTTACAATTGGTGAAGAACTCTACCCACAAGACTTCTGTCCCCTCATTTTCTAACATAACCTCCTCCTTTATATAAGCTTTTAAATCCTGCCTAACAAACAGACATACCCCTCCTCCTTTTCTATTGCCTCTATCCCTCCGAAACAAAGTATAGCTACTGATATTAACTGCCCAGTCATGTGACTCATTCAGCCATGTTTCGACCACACCAATCACATCATATTTTCCCTCCAGCTCTCCAATTTTACCAGTCAGACTCCTTGCATTTGCAAACATACATTTAATACTGGTACCATATTGAACAAATGACATGTGGTCCTCCCTATTCCTTAAAGTACCCGCAACCAATTCTCCCCCACAACAGCTGCAACATTATATTTGAGGTGCAGCCCATCCCTTGCAAAGAGCCTGTAGCCAACTGAGAAATCAGCCCAGTTCTCCAAAAACCCCAACCCCTCCTTCCTACACAAATCTCTCAGCCACGCATTAATCTCCCTAAGCATTTGGTGGATGTGTCAAGTTCTAATCCTACTATGGAAAAGTTTGGTATATTGTTTTCAAAGTATCTGGGATTTAAAATTATCCTTCATGCCATAACTTTTCCTTCTGGACTTGATCCAACCAGATATTACAAAACCATAAAATATAGGTATACACCACCCTATTTCTATAAAACAGTAACTGATGAGAAGAGGTGAGAAAATGAAAATCCACTGAAGTCCAAACTATTCCAAAAATCGTATGAGAGTTGCCAAAGTTCCTTAACCAGGTCCCAAGTCAAATTTTTTAATGTCCATTGGGAAAATGTACAGTACTACCATCAGTCTCATATGTTGAAAGTGTTTGATAATGGGAATTAATCTCTAGTAGTAATAAGTGCACATAGCCACTATGTCCCCCTCCCCCACCTTCTCTCTTTTATATTATGCTGCGATTTGGCTCATTCTGTAGTTAAAAATATAAATAAGACTTCAAATAAAAATAATTTAATTTGATAAAAGGTTTCAATTTGGGCTTTTAAGATTAATTCAAATTGGACAATATTTGGGATTTCATGATTAATTCAAATTAGGCAATTTATTAAACGTTTTTTTTTAAAATTTAGAATAAAATCTATATAGTCCTGTAAATTTACAGCTAAAAAAATTGTGATTTTGTGGAATTTTTTGGAACATGCTTTAAAAATCATAAAGCAAGTATTTATCACATGGTGTCAAATTGCAATGTACTTTCTGTACCCAATTTTTTACAGTACAACAAGAGTTATAAAGACATTTATAAAAAGTATTTTGAAAGTATAATCTGTGAACCTTTTCCAAATGTACAACTGCGGAAATATTATAGAGTAAAAGTTTCCAGCTTGGGGAAACTTTGCAATTAATACATAACATTTCCAACATATTTCTAACATTGAAGCTTGTAAACAATATAACTGTTTTAGCTACCACCATTCTAGTAAAGGGTTAAAATGGTAAACATGTACATTTCATACACTGTATTTTTACTTTTATTAATAGAAAGCTTATAAAGTGACCTGGCAGCTATCCAGATTTGAACAAAGAATCTATAGTTTAACTTGGACCCTGAGGTTAATCCAACGTTACTTTACTCAATAAAATGAATTTAAACAAAATCAGAGATACATTTCCATGATAGCCTGTGAAAATATGATTAATAAATCCCACATTTTTGTTCAAATAGGATAATACCATGTTCTTTTAGCCTGCAGAGAAAATATTTTTAAGTAGTATTTACTGTTTGAATTATTGTGAAGCATTCATAGATCATATTATTCTGGGAATCACCTAGCATTAAATATGTTGGCATGTTTTAATTTATATACAGTAGCTGGGCCCTATAGTCAGTGCTCCTAAGGTTCTACACATAATTAAAAATAGGACATATATATATATACTTTTAATTTGCATTCGTAGTCTCTGTCTGAAACCAGCAATTTTAACTGATACTTGGTGTAATGGAATCTACTTCGGCTTCTCAAGATGGCGTCCAAGATGGCGACCGCCTGCCTCACCACATGGCTCTTGCTGGACACAGGTCTATGACCTCACCTCCCTCCCATTCCGGGATTGGTTGTCGGCGACGGAACGGACGCCGGCGTCAGAATCGGGCGCCGGCGTCAAGGCGTCAGCGTGGGGACGCTGGCGTCTGCGTCTGACGCAAGCGCGTCAAAAATTGGCGCCAACCCTGGGACTATTTAAACTCACTTCCCCTTCCACTCCTTGCCCAACTATAGGTTCCTGTTACTGTGTTCCTGGGTGTTATTTACTATATTGCTTACTTGTGTACCGATTCCTGCCTGTCTTACGATTCTGCTTGTCTTCTGCCTGGTCTGACCTTTTTGCCTGTATTTTGACGATTCTTTGGATAAACCCTTTTGTACCTCGAACCTGGTCTGGTCTCCTCTTTGGTCTACACTATTACTGTGCCTTCGGGCCCGTTACAGTATAGTTGGGCCATGGACCCTTTGGAGGAGACTCCAGCTCCACCTGATGTCGGTGGCGCTATCCGCGGTTTGGCTTCCCGCATGCAGTCATACGAAGCCCAGCAGTCGCACTTCGGTCAGGCTCTAGAAGCTATCCTGGACAAACTGTCGGCATTATCACCTGTGGCCCCGATCCCTGTGGCCGTTCCTGCAAGCCCACTCCAATCCTCGGAGCCTCGCATTCCTGCGCCTCCCCTCTACAGCGGCGACCCTGATGCATGCAGAGGTTTCATCAACCAGTGCGAGATCCAGTTCACCCTGCTGCCAGGTCAGTTTGCATCCGAACAGGCTAAAGTGGGGTACATCATTGCTCGCCTACAGGGGAAGGCTTTGGAGTGGGCATCACCTTTGTGGGAGAAGAGGGACCCTTTGATTGACGACGCCAGGGCCTTCATCCGTGAACTACGGGTCGTTTTCGATGCCCCTGGTCGAGCTATGTCATCCTCGGCTCGCTTGTTCCAGATCCAGCAAGGCACTCGCTCTGTTCCAGAGTATGCAATCGAGTTCCGCACCCTAGTGGCGGAGACCACCTGGAACAATGATGGATACCATGCCGCCTTCTACAACGGCCTAGCCATGCGTATCAAAAACGACCTGGTCTCCCGGGAAATTCCTTCTCGGTGGGAGGATCTGGTGGCCCAGAGACCCCTACTCTTCAACCCGGCTACTGCTTCCCCCTCTCCTACTCCTGCGGCTTCTGCTTCCTCTGCCCCATCTTCTGAGGAACCCATGCAGATAGGACGGGCTCGTCTCTCTGAACAGGAGAAGCTACGGAGAAGGGCTGCCGGTCTATGCCTGTATTGTGGGGGCAAATCGCACTTCGCCCATGAGTGTCCGGTGAAGCCGGGAAACGCCAGCACCTAGGTAGGTTTGGGGAGACCTATCCGGGTGGTGTTTGTTATCCTCCCCAACCCTCTATTCAACGCTTCCTTCTTCCGGCACAGATCCAATTCGGTTCCCAGAAAATCCCAGTGCAAGCGTTCCTGGTCTCTGGTGCTGCTGGAAATTTTATGGACAGAGGATTTGCTGTTCGTCATGCGGTTCCCCTACAACCCTTGGCTTCTCCTCTGCGAGTATTGGCTATTGATGACCGCCCTCTGTCTTCGGCCATTATTTCTCAAACCACCGCTGAACTTTCTCTAAGAGTGGGCACCATGCATCTGGAGAGATTGGCCTTTCTACTCATTGACTGCCCTTCAACTCCACTCGTTTTGGGGCTCCCTTGGCTGTGCACTCATAACCCAGTCATTGACTGGTCATCCATGCAAATCTCCCGCTGGAGTCCCTATTGCCTACAGAATTGTTTGCCTGCCGTACCTCTTATCAAGGTGTCTTCTGTGTCTTCCAATTTTTCCCTTCCATCCGCCTATCAAGATTTTACCGATGTCTTCAATAAGGGCTCTGCAGAGACTCTTCCTCCTCACCGACCCTATGACTGTCCGATCGAACTTCTTCCTGGTTCCATGCCTCCCCGGGGTCGCACCTATCCTCTCTCCCCCTCTGAGACGGCCGCCATGAAAACCTACATTCAGGAGAATCTCCAAAGAGGCTTCATTCGCCCTTCTTCTTCCCCTGCTGGTGCCGGATTTTTCTTTGTTGAAAAAAAAGACGGAGGTCTGAGACCATGCATCGATTATAGGGGGTTAAACAAGATTACCATTAAAAACCGTTACCCTCTCCCCCTAATCTCCGAACTCTTCGATCAACTAAGAGGGGCCAAGATCTTCACCAAGCTGGATCTTCGGGGTGCCTATAACCTCATTAGAGTTCGTAAGGGGGATGAATGGAAGACCGCCTTCAATACTCGAGACGGGCATTACGAATACCTAGTCATGCCCTTTGGACTCTGTAACGCCCCAGCGGTCTTCCAGGAGTTTGTTAATGATATATTCAGAGACTTGTTGGGACAAAGTGTTGTCGTCTATCTGGATGACATTCTTATCTTTTCCAAAGATCTCCACGAGCATCGCTCCCAAGTGAAGGAAGTTCTTCTTCGCCTAAGAAAAAATAGTCTCTTCGCCAAATTTGAAAAGTGCTCCTTTGAAGTATCCTCCATCCCTTTTCTCGGGTACATCATCTCCCAGCAGGGTTTCAAGATGGATCCAGCCAAGGTCTCGGCAATTCTTGATTGGCCCCTCCCCACAAGTGTTAAGGCTATCCAGAGGTTTATTGGCTTTGCCAATTACTACAGACAATTTATTAAAGGTTTTTCTTCCAAGATCTCTCCCATCCTGGCCCTTATCCGCAAGGGGGGTAAACCACAGCACTGGCCTCCTCCTGCCTTGGACGCCTTTGAATCCTTGAAAACTGCCTTTTCTTCTGCACCTATTCTCAGACACCCCGAGCTTCTTCTTCCTTTTTTCCTCGAAGTCGACGCCTCAGATGTGGGAGCTGGAGCTGTCTTATCACAGAGATCATCCTCGGATGGGAAGTTACACCCCTGTGCATTCTTCTCTAAGAAATTTTCTTCCCCCGAGCAGAACTACGATGTGGGGAATCGTGAGTTATTGGCAGTAAAGCTCGCCCTGGAGGAGTGGAGACATTTATTGGAAGGATCCTCCATCCCCGTGACCATCTTTACAGACCATAAGAACCTTGAATTTATCCAATCCCTCAAACGCCTGAATCCCCGACAAGCCAGATGGTCATTGTTCTTTTCCCGTTTTAACTTCATTATCACTTTTCGTCCTGGCTCTAGAAATAGAAAAGCTGATGCCTTGTCAAGAAGTTTTGTTCCTGAAGTTCCCTGCTCCGAAGATCCTGAACCCATTGTACCTCCCTCCAAGATCGTCGCTGCTCTATTTCCCTCCTTGGCCTCACAGATCCTGTCCGCTCAAATTTCTGCTCCTGACAATATTCCTCCTGGAGTTGCATTTGTTCCGCCTGATTGTCGTCAGTCTCTTCTTTCTCAGGCTCACAGTTCTAAACAGGCCGGCCATCCCGGAGTGGAAAAGACTACCGAACTCCTTTCTCGCCTGGTGTGGTGGCCATCCATGAGAAAGGACGTCAAAAACTTCATTTCTTCTTGTACCATCTGTGCCACTTCCAAATCTGGACATTCTCCCCCCAAAGGACTTCTTCTTCCTTTACCCATTCCATCTCGTCCCTGGACTCATCTTGCCATGGATTTTATTGTGGATCTGCCTGTCTCCTCCGGTCACACTGTCATTTGGGTTGTCGTTGACAGGTTCAGCAAGATGGCTCATTTCATTCCCCTCCATAAACTCCCCTCTGCTCCTGAGCTTTCCAAGCTGTTCATCCAACACATTTTTCGTCTTCATGGCTTTCCTGCCGAGATCGTCTCTGACCGAGGCTCACAATTCGTGTCTAGATTCTGGAGATCCCTGTGCAAAGCTCTCAACATTTCCTTGCAATTTTCCTCTGCTTATCACCCACAGTCGAATGGAGCCGTTGAAAGAGTGAACCAGGCATTAGAACAGTTTCTTCGCTGCCATGTCTCCCTGTGCCAGGACGATTGGTCGGATCTCCTTCCCTGGGCTGAGTTTGCCCATAACAATGCCTTCCATTCTTCCTCACATCAATCCCCTTTTTTCTGTGTCTATGGTCAGAATCCATTGGCATTCCCTCAGGATCTTCTCCTCACCAATGTCCCTGCCGCCAACGATCAGGCTGCCCACATGATGGCTATTTGGGCTGCTGTTTCTTCTAATCTGCTGAAGAGCTCCCTGGTCCAGAAGAGGTCTGCCGACAAGAAGAGGATTTCCGCTCCACCCTATGCTCCTGGTGACAAAGTTTGGCTTTCCACCCGTAACATCCGCCTGAAGATTCCGACCCCCAAGCTTGGTCCCAGATTCATCGGTCCCTTTCCTGTCATTGAAGTCATTAATCCGGTGGCGGTTCGTCTTCAGCTCCCTCCTGAGATGCGGATCCCAAATGCTTTCCATGTTTCTCTTCTCAAACCTGCTGTATCTTCTTCCTCTTCTTCTTCTCCCCCAGCTCCAGTCCTGCTTGATGGTCACCAGGAATTCAAGGTGAAGAAGATTTTGGACTCTCGTCTTTCCAGGGGCACTCTTCAATATCTCATCGAATGGAAGGGGTTCGGTCCCGAGGAGTGCTCCTGGGTCAGGAGCTCAGATGTCCATGCGCCCATCTTGGTTCGTAGATTCCATAAATTATTCCCTCTCTCCCCTAGTCTCGGTGGTCCTGAGGCCCCCCCTAAGGAGGGGGGTACTGTAATGGAATCTACTTCGGCTTCTCAAGATGGCGTCCAAGATGGCGACCGCCTGCCTCACCACATGGCTCTTGCTGGACACAGGTCTATGACCTCACCTCCCTCCCATTCCAGGATTGGTTGTCGGCGATGGAACGGACGCCGGCGTCAGAATCGGGCGCCGGCATCAAGGCGTCAGCGTGGGGACGCTGCGTCAAAAATTGGCGCCAACCCTGGGACTATTTAAACTCACTTCCCCTTCCACTCCTTGCCCAACTATAGGTTCCTGTTACTGTGTTCCTGGGTGTTATTTACTATATTGCTTACTTGTGTACCGATTCCTGCCTGTCTTACGATTCTGCTTGTCTTCTGCCTGGTCTGACCTTTTTGCCTGTATTTTGACGATTCTTTGGATAAACCCTTTTGTACCTCGAACCTGGTCTGGTCTCCTCTTTGGTCTACACTATTACAGTGCCTTCGGGCCCGTTACAGTTGGTTAGTAAAGTCTGTATTGTTATTTGACTGAGGGTCAATGATTTTCAAATTATCAACTGGCCTCTCCTGACCAAGCCTGAAGTTATGTGGATTCTGTATGGTGTCAAATGAATAATTGGTTACTAAAGTGTGTGCTGATGTTTGACAGTGATGGTAAACAAGCCTCAAGTTGGCCATACATGAGTCGATATTGTGTGTTAACTTGGCCCCTCTTGAAATGGTAGATTATTTAATGGAGTTTAGTGATGGGCAATTTTGGGTGTTTCACTTTGCCGAAAATTCGCAAAATGGCAACAAATTAGTGAAACGGCGACAGCATCTATTTTTTCTGATGCCAGCATTTGTTTTTGCAGTTTTTGGCGAATTTTAGCTGCCAAATTTTCACGGCGCCTGCCGAATAAATTCACCCTTCACTAATGGAGTTAGAAAAATAGCCTAGACCAAACCTTTTTCTGGTTATAAGACGAGTGCATTGGCAGTGGATATGGTCTGCCCCCTACAGGTCTGCACAGGCCCCTTGTATTATGCTGGGTGACTAATATTGATCAAAATGCATTCAATTAAGGCTTTCTGTGAAGACTGATCACAGGTAGATAATTTCCAGATGAATTTTCCAAAATATTTAGTATGATCAAGTGTTACATCTTTATGAATCAGTCAATTCTGATGAATTATGAATTAGTCCTTAAGCAGTGCCAGTTTCGCAGCTAGAAAGAAGAGGCAATTTTCTCTCAACCACTTAAAAATAGTAATGGCATTTATTTATATTTACATTTTTTTTCTGTACTTGTTTAAGGAAAGTAGTTGAAATGAATAGAATAATATTAATTAAAAGGTAAGACATAAAGGGAAAAGGAGCAGAATGAGGAATAAGTGTGGTACCAAAATGGGGAAGGGAAAAAAATAAGGGGAGAGCAGAAGGTGGAAGTGTGTTAAGAGAGATGAATGGGAAGAGAGGACAGATAATGTGAAAAAAATGATGGAAGCAGAAAGAAAAAGAATAGGAATAACCAGGGCAGTAACGTAACTTGGTGGGGGCGGGCCCTGGTGAGAGCCGTGCAGACGGGCCCGCCCCCACCCTCGTGTGCGCTATTTTTCTGTGCCGCTGCAGCCGACTCCAGCCGGCTGCAGCGCGCATGATCTTCCGGGGGGGCCCTGCGGGGGTGCGGAATAAAATTTGTTTTATGTTAGAGTCCAGCAGCAGCAACAAACTCTAATATTCTGAGGATTTAAGTCCCTTTACACAAGAATTGTGTTTAAAATTAATTATACTACTTTCCTACTCAGGCCCAGACTGGCAAATGCCGTAGGAGCTTCTGTAAGATGCCACAGACACTAACTATTTATTGGGCTGGTGGGGGTGGCTGTTTGGGCCTCTGTGTACTTTTAAAGCCAGGGCCTATTTTGACTTCCAGTCCAGGCCTGTTCCTACTAATAGACACCTCTCTACTCCTGCTGGCTCATAAATTTTTACTTTTACCAAAATAACCTAATGGTTGGAACTCAGTTGCTTTAAAATAAACCAGAGGTTTCCAAACTTTTCAGAACAATACGTAAGTCCATGTGTGTAGCTTAATAAACGAATTATCACACAACTGTGTATATAGAGCACTTGAAAATGTGGTTACCCCTGAAACATTTGCCAAGCGTGCCATTTGGTTTTTGCTTTGTTTTTCCCAAACTGTAATGTTGGCCATTAAGATGAGGCACACAGCAAGGATAGGGGCCCATCCTAAAGCATAAATTGGGTGAATACATACTACACACTAAGGGGCCGATTCACTAACTTCGAGTGAAGGATTCAAAGTAAAAAAACTTCGAATTTCGAAGTGTTTTTTTGACGACTTTGACCATCGAATGGGCTACTACGACCTTCGACTACGACTTTGAATCGAACTATTCGAACTAAAAATCGTTCGACCATTCGATAGTCGAAGTACTGTCTCTTTAAGAAAAAACTTCGACCCCCTAGTTCGCCATCTAAAAGCTACCTAACTCAATGTTAGCCTATGGGGAAGGTCCCCATAGGCTTGGCTAACTTTTTTTGATCGAAGGATATTCCTTCGATCGTTGGATTAAAATCCAACGAATCGTTCGATTCAAAGGATTTTATCATTCGATCGAAGGAATAATCCTTCGATAATTCGATCGCACTATTTGCGCTAAAATCCTTCGACTTCGATATTCGAAGACGAAGGATTTTATTCCCAGTCGAATATCGAGGGTTAATTAACCCTCAATATTCGACCCTTTGTGAATCGGCCCCTATAACTATGTTAGCTTTTAAGATTTTTATTATATTTGTGTAACCATATTAGGAGCTAAGGGGGTATGTGATCATACAACAGTGGTTGAACCCAAGGGAACAGATTCAATATGAAAGATTTATCCCATGGTTTATCTCATAAAAATCTCATAAAAAGTCTATGGGGAAATCTGGAATTAAATTTAGATGAAATGTCTCTCACCATATTGAGACTGACAAAAGAATCTGAAAACCTCTGCATTAAAGGTACTTTTTTTTATAAAAGTGACATTTGTAAAGTGTTCTTGTTTCAATTTTTTTCTTCTGTTACTTAAAAGAGTTCCTTAGTTTTTTAATGGTTATCAACATTAAGGGGCAGATTTATCAAGGGTCGAACTTCAAATTGAAAAAACTTCGAAATTCGAATTCAAAAAGACCAACCGAAATTAAGTCAAAGCTTTTTTTTGGTTGAATAGGTCCATTTTCGATCGAATAGGTCCGTATTCGGCTGTTTTAGAATTGTACGAATCGAAGGAATAACGCATTTGATCAAATTCGATTAGTATTTTTTCCCCAAAAAAACTTACATTTTTCAAAGTCCACCAATTGACTCCAAATAGGTTCTAGGAGGTCCCCCATAGGCTAAAACAGCAATTCGGCAGGTTTTAGGGCGAATGGTCGAAGTTGAATTTTTAAAGAGACAGTACATGATAAATTTCAATATAAGAATTTTTGATTTTTTTTCAAATTCAAATCGAATTTGGACTATTCCCTAGTCAAAGTACACAAAAAAATAGCTCAATATTCAATTTTTTTTTATTAAAAAATGCACCTTTGATAAATCTGCACCTAAATTACAACAATGATAGTATTGCTTTATCCATTAACTTAAATGTATTTTAAAGCATTGTGTCAAGGGGTTTCCACATTTTGAAATGATGCATGTTGGGGGTTATTTACTAAAATCGAAAATTTTTCTAATTTATTATTTATCATGAAAAAAAAACACAAAAAGATCAGATTTACAAATACCGCAACTTTTTCTGAATTTTTCGGATTTTACGCCTGAAAAGTCGAATTTTTCATTTAGTTGGTTGGAAAGCCCAAAATGTTTGGATCTACAAAAACCGCAGCTTTTTCTGAATTTTTCCGGATTTTACACCCAAAAAGTCCGAATTTTTCATTAAGTTGGTGGAAAAGCTCAAAATGTTTGATTATCCTATGAAACCCAGTGCAGACAATAATATCTTCAAATTGCAAATAGGACCTCTGCTATTTCTGCAGCCTCGGGGTATAATAAATCGAGGTTTTTTTTTAACTAAAAATTTGGATTTTATAGTAAAACAAACTCACTTTTCGAGTTTTTACATTTTGGGCTTAAATAATTGACAATAATAACAGATTTAATAAGCATAGTAAATCGCATTTTGTTCAAGTTTTAGATCTTCGATAACCTCCCAATCAAATTTTGATTACTTTAAAAAAAAAACTCACATGAACTCCAAATTCGACCTTTGATATATGGGCCTTCCCGTGTAGGCAGTGAACTGTTTATATATGTTACAGGCAACAACTTTTTAATGAAGGATTTGTTAGTAAAAGTAGATAATTCTCCAAGGCTCTAAATATATTATGTAAGGAATTATGCATAAAGTTTCCTGTACAGAATAATCTATACCAACGTGTTTTACTGAGCATTTATACAAAATTGTGATGAGAAAATTTTTTCACCATGCATAGTTTTGCGGTGAAATTCCTCGTTTTGCAGTGACATTCCTCATTTTGCCATCAGCGTATTTTTTGCTCAAAACTTCAATGCATCGGGAGTGAGAAGAAAACAACCATTGACTTCAAAGCATTTGGAGTGTTTTTTGCTCAAAACATCAAAGCATCGGGAGTGAGAAAAAAATCACCCATAGACTCTAATATATTTTGTTACAAAAAAGTTGTCTATAGACTTTAATGTGTTTTACAATTTTTTTGCCATTTCGCGAATGTTTGGGCAAAGCAAAACGGGGCAAATTCACTCATCACTAATAGAAAATATTTTGAATGTAGACTGAGGAATGTCATCCCTTCAAGTTTTAAAGTACTTTCAGTTTCCAATATGCACTGTACATGTAATATGTTGTTTGTTTGTTTATGACCCAAAAGAAGAAGGACAAAACTAAACATTTCATTCGCTACCAATCAGATTAACGTCCTAACAATTTATTCCTTTCAACCCCATGCAAACAAACATTGATTATATTGTTGCCTGTAATCCTTTTTGCAAACACTTGCCTGAAACCTAAACATAATGGATGAATTGCTTGTTTTTCTACAACAATCCAGTAAATGGTTAAAGGGATATATGAAAAAAGAAGAAAAGCCGGCTCTAATCTTCTCTGGACAGTTATGGACACATACATTAAGGCAATACTACTTTTAGATTACTTTTAAATTTCACGGGTTAAATCCCTTTAAAGTGAAAATAGTATATTATTAAATGAAACGCTTGGCGAATCTTACCAAGCGGAGAGGTTTGACCTGGGTGTCCAGACCCCAGGCCCTTCACTTAGATTAGTCAATGAATGGAAAACAGCCGAAGGGCTTTAACTCACCAAATTAGCCGAATGGTCCGGGTGCCGTGCCCCGAACCCGTAGCTTAGGCAAATTCTATCTTCACAATAAAACAGCACGCACTCCTGCGACCATAGCCATGAGGATAAAAACTTAACTTTATTCCATATAGTTAAAAAGTAAGCGTCCTACTTTTTAACTATATGGAATAAAGTTACGTTTTTATCCTCATGGCTATGGTCGCAGGAGTGCGTGCTGTTTTATTGTGAAAATGGTTAAAGGGACAATAACTTGGAAATAAAACAATTGGAGGTATAACAGCATCGTATTCCCTATGAACCAATGGGCTGTTTTCTCTCTGCTTGATCATTGTAATTATACAGTAAATATTCAAGAAGAAGAAAAGAAAAACACCCGAAAAAATTGTCTAGGCAAGATCAATGATTTTTTGTCTGGAACCAGACATGTTGTTGTTTACATTACGTCACAGTAGCAAGCACTTTAGCTGCCAAGACTCTTGAGGTTTACAGATTGAAAGCTAGACGTAATTGTATTTTATTTGATCAGATTACTACCTACCACATCACTGAGGACTTCTCACATAAATTGGTCACAAACAGCAGCCTTCACTTGCTTTCAATCTTATTTCTACATCCTCCCTTGCAACATCCAGGCATAAAGACATAAGGCATCAGTCTCCAGTCTCAAAGAGACATTCCGGTACAACAAATTGCTCTAGGCAAAAATAAAAATTACAAATGATCATTTTGTGAACAAAAATAATTGTTAGTTGGGGAAAGTGTCCCCTTGCTATCAGCTAATTGATTGGCCTGCAAATGCAATTTATCAATTGATTCCCAAGTCAGGACCAATGCTATGGTATTGGAAAGATAATGAAGAAAATAAAGGCATGTAGAACAGTGAAATTCAAATCAGCCCTAAAATAACTGCCATGAGTAAAGGCCTTGAGGATTTCCCCAAACAGAGGTCAGATGGATAGATCAATGCCTGACTCTAGTAACTCAGTTGGGCTTAGGCTTTATTGGCAAATAGCAAATACTACTGTCTCCGCTGTTGTTGGCTGATAGCATGAATTCTACGGCTCATCCTATCTTAAAAGCAGTCAGAACACTCACTTGACAAAATCCACAGTTCAGTTGAACTCAATATAGTGTGTACATTCCCACAGAGGATAATTAAATCTTTTTCTGGCAAACACAGATCAGTTCACAGCAATCCATCATGCAAGAAAAAAGTGAGACACCCAATTAGCTCAGTAACTTATGTTCTATAGCTTCATTGTAACAGTAGATTTGCAGTGAAGATTGACTGATAACTTGAGATAATGGTGGGTTATGGTGCATCTCTATGGAGAATAGCAAACATGGCATACAATAATTACTTATAAAACTAGGAGAATATTTATTAACGTTTGAAATATGTTTTTTCTACTTTGTTTCCTGCTTTTTATCAGTGTCTCTGGGGCCTATTTATCAACTGTTAGATTTTAATGTTTTTATTGTTTTTTGAAACCACAACTAAACTCACAAACTCTAAGGGGGTATTTAATAAGGGGGTATTTAATAAAACATAAATTTATCTCGTTCTTTTATTAAAACAAAGTCAACCTAACTCCTATCCACAAATTTAACTCGTTAATCCAAAAAGATGCTAGAAAAATGCAAAAACCCCAACTTTTTAACGTTCTCCAGCGCAGATCATGGTGTCAAGAAGCCTCTACAAATTGTAAAAGGGATATCTGCCATTGATTTCTACATGACCTCATCGGATTTTAGCTAGAGAATTTTAATATTCAGATATTTAGTAGCTTTGGGGTATAATAAATCTCAACCATCGACCATAAAAAATTGAGGCATCATTAATAAGCCCCTAAAACTATGAATGTCAAGACATTTATTACACATTCAAATAAAATAAGTATAAATGGAAAATTAAGCTAAACAATATGATAAAAAACGAGTACATCAAAAACCTCTAAAAATTCAATTTTTTTGGACAATTCCTAGAGAATGAAACATCTGAAAACCTCTAAAATTTCAAATTGATTTAAAGTGGGTCAAAAGGATCAATGGGACCTTGACAACTTTTACCAACCGAAGTTTTGTATTAGTGGTATTTGTGGTCTTTACACTTTACACTCTACATTTATCTCATAATTAGAATAAAAAAGCTTGACCAAACACCCATACTGATTTTGCCTTATTTATTAATAATATAACTTGAATATAAATTGAATGTTCAGGCTTTTTTCATAAATCACTTTTTTCAAGTTCTTGCCCAAAAACCCTGAAAAAAGTCAGATTTTTGGGCTAAACACTGTGCAGACCATGATAACTTCAAATTGAGATGGGTGCCTCTGCCATTGACTTATACAGGACCTTTTTGGATTCTGGCTCTTTGCAGAATCAGAGTACAATGAATCTTGCAAAAATTCAAGTCCCAAAAAGCCTGATCAGATACATTTGAGGTTTAGTAAATAACCCCCTATTATTATACTTCAAAGCTGCTAAAAATCCAAATCTGAAAATACTCCAGCTAAATCCTGTCGAGGTCATGTAGAAGTCAATGGCAAATGTCCCTGAAAATGTTTTTTGACATTGGGATCTGCTCTGGTTTTGATCTGATAATCTGATAAAATCTGAGTTGTCGCAGCGACAATTTGAAAAAGTTGCACAATTCAGATTGACACACGATTTTGTCGCAACATTTTTTCTGCACTAACATTTACTAGCTGATTTTTTTATAAATTAGTTCAATTCATGGATGGGAGCTGGGCTGACTTCGTTTTAATTAAAAAAATGAGATAAACGTTAGTTTTAGTACATACCCCCTTAAAACTACAGTCAAAACAACACATTGGGGCACATTTACTTAGTTCAAGTGAAGGAATAGAATAAAAAAAAGTACTGTCTCTTTAAAAGAAATTTGACCCCCTACTTCGGCAAGTAAAACCTACCGAGGTCCAATGTTAGCCTATGGGGAAGGTCCCCATAGGCTTTCTTAGCTTTTTCTGGTCGTAGAAAAATTGTTTGATCGACGGATTAAAATCCTTCAAATCATTCGAACTAATTGTGGTAAATCCTTCAACTTCGATATTCGAAGTCGAAGGATTTACCTTCGGCAGTCGAATATCGAGGGTTAATTAACCCTCGATATTCGACCCTATGTAAATCTGCCCCATTGTATTTTATTTACTTCAATCAAGCTCAAAAGTGTGTACCTAATATCTTTATTAAGTTAGGTTTTATGATGCCTATTGTTTGCATTATAGCAATTTGCATATTCTCTACAGAATCTTAGGGGGTTGTTTATCAAGGTCCGAATTTATCTCAGTATTTCTAAGTTAGAAATCTGAGCAACTCCAATCACTCAAATGGACCTTATATATAAAGAAACAAACCTGAAAAAAATAGGGTCGGGCAAACTTTGGAGCTTTCCCCGAAAACAAATTGTTCTTGGTTTCTGAGCAAAAAACTCAGAAAACTATGAAAAAAATCTTAGTTTTCTGAGTTTTTTGTGCAAAAACCACAAACTCATCGGATAGCAATATGGACATCAGTGCAGACGCTGGGACCTTCCCCATTGACTTATACAGGACCTCTAGAGCTTTTAAATTTGTAGGGTTTTTTTCCTCCAAAAACTGCAAATTATTCAAGGTTTAGATATTTGGAGCTTGATAAATGACCTCCTAGTATCTATTTGAAGTCATTTGGTGGATAGTGATGGGCGAATTTGCGCCGTTTCGCTTCGTCAAAAAAAGCAACTCCAATTACTCAAATAGACCTTATATATAAAGAAACAAACCTGAAAAAAATAGGGTCGGGCAAACTTTGGAGCTTTCCCCGAAAACAAATTGTTCTTGGTTTCTGAGCAAAAAACTCAGAAAACTATGAAAAAAATCTTAGTTTTCTGAGTTTTTTGTGCAAAAACCACAAACTCATCGGATATCAATATGGACATCAGTGCAGACGCTGGGACCTTCCCCATTGACTTATACAGGACCTCTAGAGCTTTTAAATTTGTAGGGTTTTTTTCCCTCCAAAAACTACAAATTATTCAAGGTTTAGATATTTGGAGCTTGATAAATGACCTCCTAGTATCTATTTGAAGTCATTTGGTGGATAGTGATGGGCGAATTTGCGCCGTTTCGCTTCGTCAAAAAAATCGTCGGGCCCGTTTTTTTTCGACGCCGGCGAAAAATGTTTTTGACGCTGGCAAATTGTTCGGGCGAATTTTCGTGGGCGTTTCGCGAATTTATTTGCTGGCGGCGAATCGCGCAAATTCACCAAGAATTCGCGCCTGCCGAATAAATTCGCCCATCACTATTGGTGGACTTTGAAAAATGTATGTTTTTTGGTGCAAATCATTCGATTTAAATTTGATCGAATGCACTAAAACTTAGATTTAAACTAATTGAATACAGCCTATTCACCCGAAGTTAAAAACTTTGATTTTTTTTTATGTTTCTATTGGTCTTTTTTTTATTCGAAATTGAAAGTTATGGGAGTTAAAAAAAACTCCCATTACTTCGAAATTCAACCCTTGATAAATCTGCCCCTTAAGCTGGCCATAGATTTTTAAAAGATCAGATCCTGATCGTGAGACCACGATCTTCTCAGAACGATCGTACGAATTTGCCAACTAAAAAGACCAATTTGCGAGGACAACAAAGGGAAGCTGCCTGCTTGGCCCTGCAAATATAGATAGATTGCACTGGGACCAACAAAGATTTTTTGACCTGGCCGATCAATTTCCTGACAGATGTCGGCCGAAAAATCGTAAGATGTACCATCGATCGAATCCCACTAACCGCCCGCACCATAATTTCAAAGGACTGGTCGAACTTCCCTAAAATCAGTCATTCGGCAAGAAGAATCATCGCGTCTATGGGGAGCTTTAGGGGAATATTTATGAAAGGGTGAAGTTAGAGATTGCCACAGTCAGCTAAAGTGAAATTCTGCCACTCTCAATTAATTTCTATGGCATTTTTAAAGGCGTATTTATCAAAGGGTGAACATTCACTTTCACCCATTGATAATAAGACTGTGGAGATCTCTAACTTCACTTTTTGATAAATATACCCCATAAAGTTTGCATGCACTATAGGAAATTGTACAAACATCAGCCAGTAAGCTTTGTAATGACTTGAACTGAATGGCAACCCAACAAAGGTAAGAAAGAAGATAAACAAAACAAACATTTATGCTTCAAGCACACTTAAAGCTCTAAAGCTTTTTGGTATTAATTTATATATCATGGTTGGCATATTGCACTGTATTTAGAGGCTTCTACATCTAAGAAGTCAATTCTTATGGTAAAGCATTGCTTGTCTGTGGGAGGATTTTATTCTGAATGCCTACAAGGTATTAAGAATATTATAAATTGCATTGAAAGTTTTTTGGATGCCTTGTTTTTATTATGCATGGATTGATTTTAAATAAAAAGCAGACTGACTGGTATCTGGACAGCTTAAGTTGAAGTAAGCCTGCCTTTACCAGATGTGAGAGATCAACTCTTGCTACACATGCTGTTTCAAGTTTCAGTGGTGTCAATTACAGTGTAGCTCTTACTGTATCCTCAAACTCACTGTATGAAAACATTTAGAAAAGGAGAAAAGGAAAAGCTCAAAATAAGTGGCTAGTAAATTCATCCCTATCTGTTATCTTTATTCTAGCATATTTTGAAAAGTGCTCCCTCTATATTAGCTAATAACTGTTGAGCCAGACCTGAGTATAGAGATCAGAGCTAAGTCTTTAAACAAATCTTAAGACCTTGATCAAAAATCAAATGCTCTTAAAGCCATGTCTTTTTCCAGTATAGTTAAATGGGTAGTTACCCCTTGAGCCAAAAGATAGTGCTCTAGAAGCAATGTCCTTTTCCAGTATAGCTAAATGAGTAGTTCCCCTTTGAACAAAAATCCAATGTTCTACAAGCCTTGTCCTTTTCCAGTATTTCTAAATCAGTAGTTTCCATTTGAACAACAATCCATAGCTCTAGAAGCTACAGTATGTCTAGTTAACCATTTAGCTATACTAGAAAAGAACACGGCTCCTAAAGTTTTGGCTTTGTGCTTTTAAGTCTGTATTATGCTGGACAACTGTAATTAATGCCTAGCACTATATGTATGTAAGAAGCAATAGGAATCTGGTCCCAGTATCCCAGGGTCAGGAACATATTGACCGGCAAAGTACAAGCTTGAGGATGAAGTCAAGTTATAGGTTAAGATCAAGCCAATCAAGTCAGTCAAGGCAAAATCAAAATAAAGGCACAAGGTCAACCTGAAAATCAGACATCAGTTATCAGTTCCAAACACTCAGCTATTTCATTAATCAATTTACTAAAAGCCGCATTATTCAGAATGTTGAGCCATTTTCTAATTCAGGAAATAGCCTAACACCAAGAGGCCGATGCATCAAGGATCGAATATCGAGGGTTAATTAACCCTCGATATTCGACTGGGGAATCAAAATCCTTCGACTTCGAATATCGAAGTCAAAGGATTTCGCGCAAAAACTCAGATCGAACAATCAAAGGAATAATCCTTCGATCGAACGATTAAATCCTTCGAATTGAACGATTCGAAGGATTTTAATCCAACGATCGAAGGATTATCCTTCGACCAAAAAAACTTAGCAAAGCTTCCCCATAGGCTAACATTGGGTTTGGTAGCTTTAAGGTGGCGAACTAGGGGTTCGAAGTTTTTTCTTAAAGAGACAGTACTTCAACAATCGAATGGTCGAATAGTCAAACGATTTTTAGTTTGAATCCTTCGATTCGTAGGTCGAAGTAGCCCATTCGATGGTCGAAGTAGCCCAAAAAACACTTCGAAATTTGAAGTTTTTTTACTTCGAATCCTTCACTTGAGCTTGGTGAATTGGCCCCCAAATTTGCAAATACAACACATTTACAGTATTTTGACTTTTCATAAAGAAACTGGGTCCTTTTTCCTGTTGACCGCAAAAGTGTGCAACAATGAAGTCTGTGCTTCATATCTAAAGTAGGGACTTTATCTACCAAAAATGTGGAGCTATTTAATAGGTAATTAGTTTCACCCTAACAATGGCAATGCACAGATGTGAACTGATCTTTATGCAGCAAGTTATGATAAGCACCAGGGCCGGAACTAGGGGTAGGCAAAGTAGGCATATGCCTAGGGCACAAAACTGGGGGGGCACCAGGCATGTACCTTCTCTGCCTCCTAATCTGGTCCCCTCTCTCCTCTTTGCAGACTGTCTGCTTGCACTTGCATGTCTATTCGTGCATGCACGCAACCAGTTGGTGCCGCAACCGGCCAGGTTGCCTAGGGTGCCTGGCTGGCCTGGCCCCGCTTTGATAAGCACAACTTATCCTGACTCTATAAGAACACAGAATTTTAAGTATGCCCACATCAAGGTACCAACTATTGACAAACCTTGTCTTTATTCTCTCTCGTGGCCTGGTTTTTCTGGGCTTGAGTGCTGTAATAAACCTATTCAACACCTTTGTATATGTTCTTGCCTCTGAAAGAATATTCTTCAATGATTTATTAAAACAATATGCATAAAATGATGGACTTTCAGCAAAATTAAAAAGCAATAATTTGAGTCTCTCGTGGCCTGGTTCTTCTGGATTCAAGTGCTGTCATAAACATATTAAACACCTTTGTACTGTATATGTTTTTGAAAGAATCTTATTCAACAATTTGAACAACAAATTGAAACAATAAACATAAAATGATGGACTTTGAACAAAATTAAAAAGCAATAATTTGAGTCTAATCTTCTATAGAATGACATGTTTAACCCAACAATTATAAAATTCTGTGGAACAAAAAAGCAAATCATCAGCTAAAATCAAACCACACACTGGCATAAAAAAGAAACTGCTGTTATATTTTATAGATTGTTGCTTCTGCTTTCCTCCTTCGTTCTTTGGGTTTTTTTGTATAGTCAACCTAATTAAAGTAGTAATAATAAGAGAGAAATGTGAGCTAAAGCCAAAACTGCGGGCACATGGCATGTGGCAACCAGGCACAAAGACCGATGCTGAAAGTGAAAAAGACTGTTGTATTGGAAATTTACATTTGAAAAGCAAACAGAGCATTTGAATTTGAGATGAATCACTTTGGAGCTTAGCGTGAAAATCTGCACAAATGCAAACCCACAAAATCCAGGAATAAAGGAGCTTGGAAGGAGAACTATCCAGGGTATTGAGGGGAAAATCAGAAAATGAAATCTAAAATACATAAATCCTTGAAAGTGATTTGCCCTGTATGTATGTTTTATCAAAGAATATGTTTTATGCAAACATTTACACATGGTATCACTAGGATATGAAATTGTCGCTTGTCCACAGGGAGTCGGCAAATTAAGTCCAGGATAGCAGAAGAGTTATATGATCTTGATATTATTGCTATGATGTGGTGTTACCCTATACTCTTACTAGTCTCTATATTGGTATTTGGTTTGCTTGCAAGTTGATACATTATTATTGGCCTAAATTAAAAGCTAGACACATATGCTTCACGTAGCAATCCAAAATACCAGCCTACTGACCAGTTGTATGAATGTGCTATGTCCAAATGCTATGAACGTCTCATAAATCCAGCATATTTATCAGGCTGTGTACTAATTTTTAGCATGTAATATTCCAATATTAAAAGCAATGGCTGTTTGGATCAATTTTCCCGCATATTCGGTTTTTACACAGCAAGTACTCCCGGAATTTACTTTCTGCATGTATTTTTCCCCATTGAATTTACATGACTTTAATGAGGCTAAAGGTGGTGTAAAATAGCAGCACAAAATGTGGTCAATCAGAGGGCTTACAACAAAATACAAACCTTTATAAATACCAAGACTAGTTCTTTTCAGTGAACGATTCATAGGATGGTAATTGAAGGGAGTCAAGGAGAAAAATAAAATTTTTATAAATGTGCAACTTATTTTACATCATTTTTCTGGCATAGATTTTTTTTGTTATTTGATAAATAGGTGTCAGCTGACAGCTCTTGCCAGTGTTGAAGTCTTGACCAAGGAGGAAGCAGCAGTACAGACAGGCAGGAACAGTCCAATATGTCGTACACAATGGGTTTAGATGCTCAAAGTTGAAATCCAGGCAAAAGTCAGGGGCAGGAAGCAATCAGCACTGTCAGAATCAAAGCAAAAGGGTCAGGAATCAGTCAATACAGCAATATTAGCACACCCAGGAACACACAGAAAAAAAGGCCTTTATTTGGGCATTTTATTTCAAATTTTCATGCCAAACCGTGACTTGATGATGTTATGGGGTGGCGCTTCACTACGTGGTGTGTTGTGATGTCACAGGCATGTGAATCGTCATCTTGGATACATTTTGTTAGCTGACAAAATGGCAAGGAGATCTCAAAAGTGTGTCTAGACTGTTATCTCACTTGGTTACTTTGTTGAAGATGCATGTTTACTACATGGGATATATTTATAAGACTTTGAAGAGTAATTTTTGTGAGACCTCCTGGAGTGAAGGAGGGTGAGGGGCTACATGTGCTTGTGAGCACCAGGGAACAAGAGTGATTCCCCTGGAGAGAGGACCAGAGAAACCACTCCCAGGAGACAAGAGTGTCTCAAGTGTGCCCAGAGAGGATTCTGGGATTTGTGGTCTGCTGAAAGCCATTGAGGGCTAAACTCCACTGTGAGTAAGGTGAACACCAGTGAGGGTGTGAAGCGGGACTGTTATTGCTATGAGGTGAAGCATATGTGATTCCCCATGTGAAGCCAGTGGGCTGAAGAGTTTGTGTTTCTTGCAAATAAAAGCCAGCAAAGCGGCAATTTGAACTCTTTAAGGTGGTCAGTCTCCATTTATGTGCTGAAATCTGTGCCGGGGCCTAGGGTTTCACTACCAGAAGCTCATATATATATATATATATATATATATATATATATATATATATATATATATATATATAAAAATTGGTAGTAAACAGTCCTCCTCTGATGGCTTACAAGAGGGGTGTCAGTTTACACAATTTATTAGTAAAACAGATCCTATTCAGAGCTACCAGACAGGATGGTTAGCTAACCAGAAAGATGGGATGTTTTAGATGTCCTACTTGTACATCCTGTCGGTATATGACCTTCCCCATAGGCTAACATTGACTTTGGTAGCTTTTAGGTGGCGAACTAAGGGGTCTAAGTGTTTTTTTTAAAGAGACAGTACTTCGACTATCGAATGGTCGAATAGTCAAACGATTTTTAGTTTAGTTTAGTTCATTAGAATCATTTGATTCGAAGTCGTAATCGAAGGTCGAAGTAGCCTACGTTTTTTTCCTTCTATTCCTTCACTTGAACGAAGTAAATGGGCCCCATATAGTTTAAGGGGCTGATTTACTAAAACTCTGTTTTTTTATGAAAAAAAACAAACTCCCTTCATGAATTTAACAAATTTTCTAATTTATTAATAATTATTTTTGAAAATAATTGGAGTGACTAAGAATCTTAACAAAATCGACGCTTCAAAAACTTTATTTTATAGAACTTTCACTGTGAAAAAATTCAGGGACATCTGCCATTGACTTCTACATGACCTCAACAGGTTTGAGATGGAGTATTTTCAGGTTCTGATTTTTTAGCAGCTTTGGGGTATGATACATCTCTATTGTGTTTTTAATTTTCCATAAAAAAAAAATTTCCCCCTAAAAACCTCGACCGGGAAAAAAAATCAAAGTTTAATATATGGTTTCTTTAGAGTTTGATTTCAAAAACCTCTAAAACCACTAAAATCCGATCTTTGATAAATAGACCTTGTTAGGGGGGGGTTATTTACTAAACTCAAATTTTTCTGATTGAGCTTTTTTGGGCAAAAACTCAAATTTAATGTGAAAAAAACCCATAAAATTTTATATACCCTGATTCTGCAAAAAAAAAACCGGGTCCGAAAATCCGCCATCTCAGACCTGTCAAGGTGCTGTATAACTCAATGGGAGAGGCACCTATCCCAATTTAAAAGTATCGTGGTCTGTGCTGGGTTTGCCCAAAACTCCAACCTTTTCTGAATTTCTGGGCAAAAACTCAAAAATATCGAGTGATTCAGGAAAAAAGCACAAAAATATCTTACAATTCAGGTTTTTGCTTGATCTTATCGGGTTTTTTCTGGATCCAATTAAATCAAGTTTTATTTTATTAATATATAAGTTGAAATCAGGCATGGGAGTTTAGTCAAGCTTTTTTTATTAATATTAGGGGCAGATTTATCAAGTGTCAAATTTCAAGGTGATGAGAGTTTTTTTAGACTCCCATCAACTCTAAATTTCAATTAACAAAATGTATTTAATTTTTTTTAACTTTGAGTGAATAGGCTGTATTCGATGGTTCAAATCAAATTCGTATCATATTCGATTGAATTTGATTCAAAGTATTTTTTAATAGGTTCTAGGAGGTCCCACATAGACTAAAACAGCAGGTTTAAGATGCCTATGATACATTTCGATAATCGAATTTTCGATTTTTTTTTTTCAAATTCAAATAAAATTTTGATTATTCCCTAGACGGAGCTAGCTCGAAATTCGAATTGAAAAATTTAATTTTTCAGTTCATCCCTTGATAAATTTGCTCCTAAGAGATAAATTGGGATTTTAGTAAATAACCCCCTAGAACTCTATCCAAGACCCCTGTACAACTTTTTGCCAGTTTGCCAATAATGCATTATTTTTCCACAGTACATTTCTACTTTTAAAAATTAGAATAAAAGCCTGCAATTTAGTCTGAGATTTTTTAAACAATCAGTCATCCTGCATGTATACATATACTGTGTGGTATGACTTTTCATTACACCTGCAAAATGTCATTTTTGAGTCCTTTTCACATCCTTTATTAATTTATCCTGCTTGGGCAGTGAACATATGGCGGCTGGCAAACCGAATGCTCTAATTTAAAAGGGAAATGCGCTTAGAACCAGTTTTGAAAAGTTCATTGGTACAGTATGAGCATATTGCATTACTAAAAGGGCAAATTAAAATAGCCATATACTATAAAATACCCCCAACTAGAAAAGTTTTAATTAGTAACTGGAATAAATGTCTTTTCTGTCACTTTTTCTGATATACAACTTTTCTGATATGCAACTTTTTTATACTAAGCTTGATCATCTTTAATTCTTATGACTTTTTCTTTATACTTGGTTTTTACCTTAGTTAATAAATACAGTAGGTTCGATGCCAGGTAAGAGAGAGAGAGAGAGAAATAATAAAAAATAGTAAATGGGTCAAACAGTTATAAAACCATATGTGATGGAGGCATAGGGAAACCCTGTGGTTCTGTCCATTTGGAAATACATGCAGCAATGACAGCTATCTATAATTTAAAGCACCTTTGCAGTCAGTTACCAAGGGACTGGCAGGTTTTGACTTTTTATTGAACAAGAACTGCACAAGAACAAAGCATTTTTAAGATGACAAAATTGGCTGCATTTAAGGAAAATGAAAGGTCCCTAGCAGGTTAAATTGTTTTTAATTTGGGGGTGTGGTCAATGTCTTTTTTCTGATGCCCTCACTGAACAGTAAGGGGCAGATTTATCAAAATGTGAGATTAGAATTCACCAAAATGTGAGATTAGGGGGCCGATTCACTAGGGGGCCGATTCACTAGGGGGCCGATTCACTAAGGGTCGAATATAGAGGGTTAATTTATTCCGATTCAAAGGATTTAAATCCAACGATCGAAGGAATATCCTTCGATCAAAAAAACGTAGGAAAGCCTATGGGGACCTTCCCCATAGGCTAACATTGAGTTCGGTAGGTTTTAGATGACGAACTAGGGGGGTCGAAGTTTTTTTTAAAGAGACAGTACTTCGATTATCGAATGGTCAAATAGTCAACCGATTTTTACTTCGAATCCTTCACTCGAAGTTAGTGAATCGGCCCCCTAGAATTCACAACAGAAAAATTTTCTATTCATTCTTATGGGATTTTTAGACTCATATTTATCAATGGAGTTCACCATTTGATAAACATTTTGATAAGTCTGCCCCTAAGTGGTAGGTGAATTTTATTTATATCCCTATAGGCAATAATAATGAAATATGGAGGCACATTTACTAATTCTTGAGGTAAAAAAAAAAAAACATGTATACAGAGGGAAAGCCTGTGTAGAAAATATTTTTACTTCCCAAAACCCAAAACATAAAAATCTGTTTAATTTAAGTTCAATTTGTGTTTCACATTCCACAATAGCAGTGAAACTATTTTCTCAGGATACTGCAATTAAATAAGATTTAAACCCACTGTTTTTGAGGCTTGAGTTTTTATATAAGTAAATAGTGAAATGGTTTGTGAAAGTTTTTGGGGGTTATTTATTAAACTCCGAATTTATCTGGTCGGGCTTTTTGAGGCAAAACTCAAATTTTCCATTTTTTCCGACTTTTATTAAAGTCCGATGCTGCAAAATGCCAGAATCCAAAAATCCACCATCTCAGACTTGTCGAGGTTCGATATAAGTCAGTGGCAGAGGTCCCTATCCTATTTGGAAGTTTTTGTGTTCTGTGCTGTAATTAGCCAGAAATCTGACCATTTTGGTCTTTTCGGCCAAAAATCCAAAAAACTTGGGATTTTTGGGGAAAAGTAGTGATGGGCGAATTTATTCACCAGGCGCGAATTTGCGGCGAATTTGCGCGATTCGCCGCCAGCAAATAAATTCGTGAAACAACCGTGAAAATTCGTGGAAAAAATTAGCCGATGAAATTCGCAAATTTTTCGGCGAAGCGAAACGGCGCAAATTCGCCCATCACTAGGGAAAAGTAAAAAAATAAAATAAGTGACTCCGAAAAAACCCGGAAAAAAACGTACAATTCTTGTTTACGCTCAATTTTATCAGGTTTTTACCCAAACTGATTAAATCAAGCTGTTTTTTAAAAAATAAATAAGGTAAAATCGACCTTATTGATCGATTCACAATTTATTTATTTTTTGGCTGCATTTTTTTCTTAAGTCGAAAAAAAATTGCGAACTCACATTTTGATAACTGTACCCCTTATTATTTTTATTATAAAGAAATACCAGTGGCAGTGGTTGAGGGGTGAATGCATGCAGCCCTTAAGAACCTCATATTATTCCCTAGGCCCATTCACAAGCAGTATACTGGAGGTGACCCAAGTTGTTCCTGAAGACGAGTCATAATTCAATTGGAACACTGCATTAAGAAAATCATCTGAACATGATAATTTTCCCGCAAAATTCGCAAAACGGCAAAAAAATTTTGTGAAATTGGAAAGTTCCTGAAAAAACTTGAAATTCGAATGTTTTCACAAAAAATCATGCCAATCTGAGATTTTCACGCAAAAATCGTGAAATTAAAAGGATTCCACTCAAAAATCGAGAAATTTGAAGGATTTCACTCGAAAATCGTGAAAATCTGACGTTTCCCTCAAAAATCTTGAAATTTGAAGGTTTTCACTAAAAATCTTGAAATTTGAAGGATTTCACTCAAAAATCATGAAATTTGAAGGATTTCATTCAAAAATCGTGAAATTTGAAGGATTTCACTCAAAAATCGTGAAATTTTAAGGTTTTCACTCAAAAATCATGAAAATCTGACTTTGTACGGAAAGAAACGTGAAAATCGCAAATTGCTGCCGGCAAATTTTCACCGGCAAATTTTCATGGGAGATTCGCAAATTTATTTGCTGGCGGCAAAACGCAGAAATTTGCTGCAATTTCGCGACAGACAAATTTATTCGCCCATCACTTCTTGACAGACAAAATCAATACAACTCTCAAAACAGAGTTTAAATACATCTAGTTATCAACTAATTCACATAGCTTATATTCTGTATCAGTTAAGGGAGATGCAATAGAGCAGCCCAGTTTAGAATATACAGTGATGGGATATTCTGGGATACTCTCAATAGGAGATATTTTCCTTGGGGTGGATTGAATGATTGTATCAAGAGGATTGAACAGAATTTTTCGGAATAATTCTAACCCAAAGGTGAGGACATATATAAAAGGTTTGTGACTTGTGACAGGCTGGTTTTCCATTCAGCTTCATACAATTTTACCTGCTATTGTTCAAAATTCAAGGTTTATAACCTTGACAGCATGTCTACATATTTATATTTGCATATATTTTTCTTTCACCTACTTTGACAAATGAGACCCCAAAGGTGACTGCCAAGATGTCAAATTTATGAAAATTTTTTATCATCGATCATTTTTTCTTTCTATTTTTATTATTCATAACAATGAATATAAAACTGAATAATTAAACTGAATTCAAAAAATCCAACACTTAGGGGCACGATATTCGACCATCGAAGTTAAAGATTTACCACATTTCGTTTGATCGAATCGAACGATTCGAAGGATTTTAATCCATCGATCGAATGATTTTCCTTTGATCAGAAATTGCTAGGAAATCCTATGGGGACCTTCCCCATAGGCTAACATTGGTGCTCGGTAGGTTTTAGGTGGCAAAGTAAGGGGGTCGAAGTTTTTTTAAAGACACTATTGAATGGTCGAATAGTCGAACGGTTTTTAGTTCAAATCGTTTGATTCAAAGTCGAAGGTCGAAGTAGCAAATTTGATGGTCAAAGTAGCCAAAAAAATACTTCGAAATTTGAAGTATTTTTCATTCTAATCCTTCACACGAGCTAAGTAAATGTGCCCCTTATTTATTTTTTTATTCTATTTTATAAGAACGTTATATAGTATTAGATATGCCACTTCTTTCAATTTAATAAATTAATTTGTAGCAGTCTCCAGCATTATTTCCATAGCCTATAGTTTATGGAAAGGTTGTACAAAGTACAAATCAGGGGTATGCACTTAAAGGGGCTAGTAACCCATAGCAACCAATCAGATGTTTGTCTACATTGTTTGCAACTTCTATAAACTATCACCTTAGTGGCTTTACATTGATACAAAAACATATTTTATCTCCTACAGTTTCTTCTGATCAGATGGAGGGAGTGTATGTAAAATAGGTACAATCCCAACAAAGAAATAAAGCAAACTTTAGGGGATTATTTATCAACATTAATGGGGTTATTTACTAAACTAATAAATTAATTAAAAGGTGTATTGGGAGACTACATTAATCTGAATGTATAAGAATTTTATTTTACTTATAAAAATTCATTTCAAACCTGGCCGGCCAGGAACCCAACATATAACAATATAAATACACAAAAATATTTGGTTCAGGTAGGTGGTCACTTAAAATCACAGTAATAGGAATTTTCCAAATCTCCTAGGTTGTATTGAAAGATTCCCCCAATCTTGCAACAACAATTATGTAGAGCAAAATTGGTGTGAGTTACAGTTCTCCAACTTGGGAGTATTACAGTGTGGAGATATATGTACAGAAGGTCACAGAAGGGGTCAATTGGGGTGTCCCCCACACCCCCTCTCTTTCCAGCTACACATGCCCCCCCAAGGGTACAGTTGGGCATGGTCACTTAGTGCAAAACTTCTTGATAAAGCCTTATATAGGCAGTATCTAGGTAGTGTGTCACTCCTAAGGTTGAAATTAAATATTTGGTGAATTTACCCCAAAATCGTGAAATTGCGGTGATTCCTTGTGAGCTAATTTGGAATTTTGTGCTCTGCAGTGGAATGCACACCCTGAGACACATCAGGCTCCATCTTGGATTTTTGGAAAGAGCTACCTGTAAAGTGGACACATCACGAAAAGGCTATTGGATCCAGCGCTAAGTGACCTGTCACCAAGTGACCGTGCCCAACTGTACCCTTGAGGAAAGACCGGAACTCAGGATCTGGTGAGATCAGTCCATTATTGGAGGGCACATATAGCTGGAAAGAGAGGGGGTGTGGGGGATGCCCCAATTAACCCCTTCTGTAAACTTCACTCTTGTTCTGTTCTTTTTTGTGAATTAGTAGCTACTAATCCCCAAAAACAAAAAAGAACAGAAAAAGAGTGAAAAAAGAAAAGGTTGATGCATAATAACGAAATATAGTAGAGACAGTTGGAAGGTATTGAAGAAAATTGTTAAGAAACATTGGCATATTCTTGTGTAGAACAAAGTGTTGGGAAAGATTCTACAAAAAAAAACCGAATGTAATCTTCAAGATACTATCTAAATATTAAAGATATAATATTCCCCAGTTGCCTAAGGAAGGAAAACAGTAGTAGTAGTAAACATTGCAGACATTGCTCAAAATGTTACTGGGTTAAAAAATGCATCCCAAATGCATGCAGACTCTGGGAAATTTAAGATAAATAACTTTTATAATTGTCAATCTAAATATGTGGTTTACCTTATCCAATGTACTTATAATTTAGTTTATATAGAGAAAACTATTTGTCCATTAACACAAAGAATTGGGGAACATATGAGTAATATCAGGAGAAAGAAGGTTGGGGAAAATCTGCAGTTTGCCGGTACTTTGTGAATTGTTAAAGACCTTAAAAATCGATAAAACAGTGCAAATCGTGCAGAGATTAAGGGGCTGATTCATTAAGGGTCGAATATCGAGGGTTAATTAACCCTCGATATTCGACTAGGAATTGAAATCCTTCAACTTCGAATATCGAAGTCGAAGGATTTATCGCAAATTCTGCGATCCTACGATCGAAGGATTATTCCTTCGATCGAATGATAAAATCCTTCGAATCAAACGATTCGAAGGATTTTAATCCAACGATCGAAGGAATATCCTTCGATCAAAAAAACTTAGGAAAGCCTATGGGGAAGGTCCCCATAGGCTAACATTGACTTCGGTAGCTTTTAGCTGCCGAACTAGGTTTTTTTTAAAGAGACAGTACTTCGACTATCGAATGGTCGAATAGTCTAACGATTTTTAATTCGAATCCTTCGATTCGAAGTCGTAGTCGAAGGTCGAAGTAGCCCATTCGATGGTCGAAGTAGCCCAAAAAATACTTCGAAATTCAAAGTTTTTTTACTTCGAATGCTTCACTCGAATTTAGTGAATCAGCCCCTAAGAGAATTGTGCACCACAGTGGAACACACGTGTGGAAGTGAACCAGGCGCCATCTTGGATCTTCGGGAAAAAGGTACCTGCAAAGTGGAGACATCGTTAACAGGCTGGTTATCACTAAGGGGCCGATTCATGAAGCTCGAGTGAAGGATTCAAATTAAAAAAACTTCGAATTTCGAAGTGTTTTTTGGGCTACTTCGACCATCGAATGGGCTACTTCGACCTTCGACTACTACTTCGACTTCGAATCGAACGATTCAAACTAAAAATCGTTCGACTATTCGACCATTCGATAGTCGAAGTACTGTCTCTTTAAGAAAAACTTCGACCCCCTACTTCGGCAGCTAAAAGCTACCGAAGTCAATGTTAGCCTATGGGGAAGGTCCCCATAGGCTTGCCTGAGATTTTTTGATCGAAGGATATTCCTTCGATCGTTGGATTAAAATCCTTCGAATCGTTCGATTCGAAGGATTTAATCGTTCGATCGAAGGAATAATCCTTCGATCGTTCGATCGCAGGATTTGCGCTAAATCGTTCGACTTCGAATATCGAAGTCGAACGATTTTAGTTCCTAGTCGAATATCGAGGGTTAATTAACCCTCGATATTCGACCCATAGTGAATCGGCCCCTAAAAGTCTATGCCTGGCTGTGCTCTCGAGGAAAGACCGGAACGCAGGATCTGGTGAGATCAATTCAATTATTTTGGGGGGCATTTACAGCTGGAAAAAAAGAGCGAGTGGGGGAAGCCGCAACAAATCCCTGTGGAAACCCATTTTTCATCTACAGGTTTATACAAATTAGCTTGATAATCCACTGAGAGAAGTACCTTGTACCCTACACTGATTTACCAAGAACTATAACTCACACTCTAAACACAAACTTTTCTAAGTTGGAGAACTCTAACTCACAGCCTTCCTTGCTATTTCATAATTGGGGCAAGCACCTATCATAAGCAAGGAGTATATATTGTATTAATAAAATTGAAACAAGCGACTACCCACCTGGAGTAACTTGATAATTGTTTTTATGTAATTTTACTGATTATCTATTTATTGTGTTTCCTGGCCGGCCAGCTTTTGAGAATTCTGTTTGATAAATTATATATATATATATATATATATATATATATATATATATATATATATATATATATATATATATTAAATACACCTTTCATTTATTTATTTGACTTTGAATTATCCTCAAAAGGATTGAGGGTGTTTTTCCTTAATGCCGTAATACCTCAAATAATAAAAAAAGTGTCCTTAAGGAACCATCAATGGGTTTCAACTCCAAACAAGAGGAGGTTAGTATGGGATTTTGGGACCTTAGCCCTTAGGGCAAGAATTTCAGTCCAGGTGAATTAATGAAAACAACTTGCTATCTTATACATCTCGAATTGGCTCATTCACATCCAGGCACAAAAGTAAGTAGAACGTTAATGTGTGAAAGATTCTCTGAAGTGAAAACCATAGGCTTTCATAGTTTTTAGTAGTTTTCTCAGAGACAGTCCATGACCTTTATTCCCCCCAAGAAATCTATCATTGTAAAATATGTTAAAAAAATACATTACATGATTAAATAATATGCTGCTCCCAGCCATTATGGGGAATGCCACACACCTATTAATTAAAAAAAATGCTGACTTCTACAAGTAGTTCTTTGAAAGTTAAGTGCAGCTGATTCAGGTAATTACTTATGTGAATATTGGGTTGTAAAAGACAAAGACAGGCAAGTCTGTTTTTATATGATCTACAATTCCAGTAAATCATACAAATCAGAATACTGACAGAAACTGCTGCTGCCCTCTCCTGTACTCTAAAAAAAAGTGTGTAATTGTTATGTCTAGGACAGTACATATTTTTCATTGTACTATAGTACATTGCCAGTGCCACAGCTTCATAAAACGTGGGAGATTATATATCTTTTTAATACAGTATTGCGCATTACAGTTTTATATTATTAACAACAGAACCTGCGATAACTGAAATACAAGCTTATGTACAATCATACTGTCATATAAAAGGTAGCAGCCTAAGTACTAACTGTTGTCTTACTAACAATAGTCAGTGCATCATTTATATATTTCTCTTTGTATTTTTGTTGGTTGAAATAGAAAACAAAGCCCTAAAAAGTCAGATGCTATCCTTCTTCTAGGCTCACTGTGTTTAGCTGAAATGCCACTATTAAACTTATTACTTAATTATTCTATATGCTGTTTTTGCTACTTTCTAAAGGGAACTATCTGTGGGAATTAGGGATGTAGCGAACTGTTCGCCGGCGAACTAGTTCGCGCGAACTTCGACTGTTCGCGTCCGCCGCAAGTTCGCGAACGTTCGCGTCAAAATCATTCGACCATTCGATCGCTAAAATCGAACGATTTTCGTTCGAATCGAACGATCGAAGCCATTGGATTGAATGAAATCATTTGATCCAATGGCTTCGATCGTTCGATTCTAACGAAAATCGTTCGATCGAACGATTAAAATCCTTCGATCGTTCGAATCGAACGATTTTCGGATGTTCGAAGTTCGCGAACTGTTCGCATTTTTTGCCGGTAGCGAAGCGTTCACGAACACATTGTCGGCGGTTCGCTACATCCCTAGTGGGAATACCTGGTGGTCTAGTGGGGCAGCGAGGATGCCCGCCGTGGGGACGCCTGCAGCCTTAATCTATGGGGCGATGCACACTGCTGCTCCGTCCCTGAAGGTAGTGACATGACATCATCTAGCCTTGGCACAAAGCTCAAATATTTAAAGGGGCATCGGGCAAATACTCACTGCCCAACGGAAGGTCTATTTCATCATTCCTGGGTGCAATTTCTAGTGTTTCTGATCTGTTACTGACCCTGCCTGTCCCTGCTAGTGTCTAGTCCACTGCCTGTCCTTACCCTCGCCTGTGTATTGATCCTGCTTTGAACTGTAATATTGGTGTGTGACTTGTCCTGTGACCTCGACTACTCTCTTTTCTCCTGAATCTGTACTGCCTCTCCTGATTGATATCGACCCGGCTTGTCCCTTGACCACGCTCCTTGTTTTCCGTTCTACTCACAATGTTCGGTTCCCTTGCCTGCCCAGAACTCTATCCTGGTCCTCGCACGTTAAAGGAACAGCAACATCAAATGAAAGTGTTTTAAAGTAATACAAATATAATACACAAAAGCCATGAATATCTTGTAAATTATATCCTTATAAACGGTGAGTAGTGATGTCATTTCTGTCACATGACTCACTAAAATTTGCGTATTATAATAAATAAAGTACCCCCAGTTGTAAAATATGAGGGTATTAGAAGTTACCTCGGAGTTCCATGACCTGTATAAAAACACTCGGCCTTCGGCCTCGTGTTTTTATATGGTCATGAAACTCCTCTGTAACTTATAATATCCTTATATTTTACAAGAGGGGGTACTTTATTCACTATATAATGTAGTGTTGCCCTGCACTGGTAAAGCTGGTGTGTTTGCTTCAAAAACACTACTATTGTTTATATAAATAAGCTGCTGTGTAGCAATGGGGGCAGCCATTCAAATGAGAAAAGGCTCAGGTTACACAGCAGATAAACTCTATAGAACATAATGGTGTTATTTGTTATCCAATATTTATTCTTTGCCATATAGACTTTTTTCAATTTTCGCCATTGCTATACAACAACTTGTTTATATGAACAATAGTAGTGTTTCTGAAGCAGATATCGCTGTTTTGCCAGTGCAGGGCAACAGTACATGATATTTTCATTAATTTAAAACACTTTAATTTTTTTGTGTTACTGTTCCTTTTAGACCTGACAGCACCCGAGTAAGCAGAGGGCTCCTCCCAAAGTGAAAGGTGGTTGTTATAGGTGGAAGTGTAAGCCGCAAACAGGACCTTTGCGCTAGTTCTGGGTTTGGAACTCCATTCATAGCACTATCCTTCCAACATGATTTTGTGGTTAAATAGTCATCTGTTACAAAAAATCTGATGGAATTATTGAAGTGAGTGCTAAGATGCACATGCCCAGTCCTTCCATAATTATTTTTCAACTGAGTTAATTATTCTTCCCTGCTAAAATGCACATTTTGCAGTTAATATTTTGATAATGGCATGTATGTCACAACACTCCAACAGAACCAAAACCTAAGTTTTCACGAATTGTATTTTTTTCTCTTAAAATGTTTTAAGGAGCAATAGAAAAGAAAGTTGGTTAGTATCAGGAATTCTATAACATACTAAGGGGCATATTTACCAAGGGTCGAATTTCGAATTGAAAAAACTTCAAAATTCAAATTAAAAAATTAAGTTGAAGGTTTTTTTTGGTCGATTGGGTCCGTTTTCAATCAAATAGGTCAGTTTTCGGCAAATTGAATCATACGTATCGAAGGAATAGCGCATTCAATTGAATTTGATTTGAAGAATTTTCCCCAAAACGTCCACCAATTGACTCCAAATACATTCTATGAGGTCTCCCATAGGCTAAAACAACAATTTGGCAGGTTTACGATGGCGAATTGTTGAAAGTCAAATTTTTAAAGAGACAGTACATGATAAATTTCGATAATGGAATTTTCATTTTTTTTCAAATTTGAACTGAATTAGGACTATTCCCTAGTTGAAGTACATAAAAAATAGCTCGAAATTCGATTTTTTTTCATTCGAAAATTGACTTCGACCTTTTATAAATCTGCCCCTAAAAGTTAACTGAAAGGTGAACCACCACTTTAAGATCAGCCAAGGACCAAGGGGAAAATGACCACATATACAAAATTTGCCTCACTAGCTTAAATGTATTTGCACAATATTTTTTAAAAAAAATTCTCTACAAAACCTTGCAAACCTATGGGTTTTGTATATGTACTATTTGTACATGCATATAAACATTAATGACAGCCGCTAATATTTTTACTTGAGTAGGGTAACACAAATACTATTTTCTAATTCTAATTCCAATAACGGAATTTAAAAAAAAGAACTGAATGTTTTTTTCACTAATCAAGTTAATATGCCGCATGAAAACATTATTTCTTTGGACTTTTCACATAGTTTTAAAAGTCTAATGGTAATAGGATTCTGGTCAAAAATATCTATAGTGTCTACATTTTGATGGAAATGGTTAAAATAATAAACTGCTAACTGCAAATAATGCACCACTGATTGAAATATCAGTCAATTTTATGTTTTTAATCAGAAGCCTGTACAGGGCACATGCCATGACATAAAGAATTGTGTTTTGTTAGTTACGGCTCCATCAAAAATCCTAATGGTGTTAGATAGAAGCACAATTAAATAATAGTATCATTGTTTCTGTGTTTATTTGTTTATTTCTGTTGTGTCCATACTGTACTTATCCTAATGGTACATGAGAAACAGTTAAAAACTGCTCAGTATTTCTTCCAAACTCAGGGATTTAGTCACTAAATGCCGGCAATACACTTGCAAGATTAAAGCACAAGCTTCACTTCTAATTTTGCTCAAGAAGTAATACAATGGAATAAAAATGCTAAAACAGATATTTTTATCTCAAATTGTGATTCTACCTCCAAGACAACTGTTCATGCCTGCTTTCAATTTTCTAAATAATTAACATTTAATACATTCCACTAGCCCCTTAAGAGAATTAAAATTGTATATTAATGGGTTTAAGCAATTCTATGGCTAATGAGCAGGACCTCATTTTTAGTGATGGGCAAATTTACGCCGTTTCGCTTCGGCAAAAAATTGTCGAAAAATTTGCGAAACTGCGCCGTTTGTTTTTGATGCCGGCGCCCGTTTTTGACGCTGGCGAAATTTTGCCGCAAATTTTCGCTGGCGTTTCACGAATTTATTTGCTGGCGGCGAATCGCGCAAATTCACAGCGAATTCGTGCCTGGCGAATAAATCTGCCCATCACTACTCAATTTCTTTTTACCTGTAAAAGAAATATAGTTATAAGCAGCCACAGCTATTTAACATTTACATATTAAACCTTGATTTTTTCTGG
The DNA here is from genome assembly GCA_038501925.1 of Xenopus petersii. Classification (NCBI taxonomy): domain Eukaryota; kingdom Metazoa; phylum Chordata; class Amphibia; order Anura; family Pipidae; genus Xenopus; species Xenopus petersii. The sequence goes on along the minus strand of CM076680.1, from coordinate 23,659,182 downwards.
TCATGGATTTTTTTCAAATTTTAGAGGAAAAAACGTAAATGTTTAGAGATTTATTATAACCCAAAGCTGCTAAAAGTCAATTTGACCCTTAAAAATCTGCCCCTGTTTGCATTATTCTGTTGGTTTTAGTTAAATGGTGTAGGTGTCTAAGTTTCAGGTGTTTTTGGCTTTATTTTACAAAAAGTAAAATCTAAACCTATTACATTTATTACATTGTATAAATACCTATGAAACACTGGGGTGACTTTCTCTTTCCCATCATGCAGAAGCAGGAGGATGCAAAAAAAGTATTACAGTGCTCCCTGTGGAGAAGGCAATGTTCTGGGGTTGAGCATAGTAAGAGAATATTGTTTATTATGGACTGATTCTAAAGTAGGAACCGAATAGTAGGGATGTAGCGAACGTCGGAAAAAAAGTTTGCGAACATATTCGCGAACTTGCGCAAAAATGCGAGCGGTTCGCGAACGGTTCGCGAACCCCATAGACTTCAATGGGAAGGCGAACTTTAACATCTAAAAAAGACATTTCTGGCCAGAAAAATGATTTTAAAGTTGTTTAAAGGGTGCAACGACCTGGACAGTGGCATGCCAGAGGGGGATCAAGGGCAAAAATGTATCTGAAAAATCTGCCTGTGTGTGCTTGGAAGAGATAGTGTAGGGGGAGAGCTGTTAGTGATTTCAGGGACAGATGATAGTAAGTTTGCTGGCTAGTAATCTGCTTGATACTGCTCTGTATTGGAACAAAAAAATAAATAAAAGCAGTCCTTACAAGGACTACTGTTATTGCAGCAGTCAGCAGATGAGATCAGAAGCAGGACAGCTGCCCACTGCAGCTACATACAGAGCACTGCAGTAGAAGGTAGATTACTAGCCAGCAAAGCTACCTAAGCTTAAATGTCCCTCAAACTCCTGCAGACTTCTGTCCCTCCAATAACAGAGCAGTATCAACACGATTACTAGCCAGCAAACTTTCAACTGTCCCTGAAATCACTAACAGGCAGCAGCTCTCTCCCTACACTATCTCTTCAGCAAACACAGGCAGAGTGAAAAAACGCTGCAGGGCTTCGGTTTTTATAGGGAAGGGGAGTGGTCCAGGGGAGAGCTTCCTGATTGGCTGCCATGTACCTGCTGGTCTGGGGTGAGAGGGCAAAAAAAAGCGCCAACAATGGCGAACCCAAAATGGCGAACGTCGCGCGACGTTCGCGAACTTCCGGCGAGCGCGAACACCCGATGTTCGCGCGAACAAGTTCGCCGGCGAACAGTTTGCGCCATCCCTACCGAATAGTCCCCTTTTAATGAGGTTGTGGTGACGCCCTAGAATAATAGTTGTCTAAGTTGAGGTAGCTAACCACAACAGCAAATTGTTAGCCTGAGACAAAGAAAGACAAAGAAAATTGAGTTTTCCCTATGCCTCTCTTATTAAAACTATGTAAAAAAAAGAAAAGTTCTGTACGAAGGTGAGCATTAATTAAATAGATTATCAGTGGTGTGGGCATGCCGAATAGATCAAGCTTTAATATAATTGCTTTAACATGATGGTGGCAGCAGGTTCACATTATTCTATTAAGTTTGACAACAATGGCAAGCCATGCAAAACGATGCTTTGCGACATGTCTCGGAGGCACTGAAGCCATTAATCTTAAAAAACCAAAAGTGAATCAAATCAAAAGCAAAGTCAGTCCCACAATTCAATACCTTACATGTATTTTTGCACACATAAATAATACAACAAATAATAAGAGTGTTAGTCCTTCAGGATTTATTTCTCCTGCCAATCTTCTCACAGTCTCCCGGCTGTATATGATTAGGGATGTAGCGAACCGCCGCCGATGTGTTCGCGAACGCCGTTCGTGAACACCGGCAAAAAATGCGGACAGTTCGCGAACAGTTCGCGAACTTCGAACATCCGAAAATCGTTCGATTCGAACGATCGAAGGATTTTAATCGTTCGATCGAAGGATTTTCGTTCGACTCGAACGATCGAAGCCATTCGATCGAATGATTTCATTCGATCCAATGGCTTCGATCGTTCGATTCGAACGAAAATCCTTCGATTTTAGCGGTCGAAGGAATCGAATGGTCGAATGGTCGAACGATTTTTGTTCGAATCGAACGCGAACTCGTATTGGCGAACGTCGTGCGACGTTCGCGAACATTCGGCGGACGCGAACAGTCGAAGTTCGCGCAAACTAGTTCGCCGGCGAACTGTTCGCTACATCCCTATATATGATATCCCACAATGCAATAATAGATCAGTGCCTATGTAGTTATTTCAATTATTAAACCCTTATTTTTCTGGTCGGGCTTTTTGGGGCAAATTTTTTTTAATTTTCTCAGACTCTGCTGGGATTTGAGACCTTTGGGTTTCTGGCTCTGAGTTTAACCTTTGGGCCAGGTGAGAAGCCAGCAGGCTGACTCACTATCTATTACCTGGCCTTTGCAGCCCTAGCCCAGAAGCAGCTTGATTGGTTGCTTGGGGTCAGCCAATCAGGGTTGATCCTGCCCTATATAAGGAAAGCCCTCCTCACCCTCCTTGCCTGAGCATAGACCTACCTATGCACTGTGGTATTGCCCCTAGCTGGGTTCCTGCTCTAGCCTTCTAACCTGCCTTGTCTTCCTTGCCTTGTCCTGCCTGACTGTGCCCCATCCTAACTTTGCCTTGGTTTAACCTTGCCTTGCTTAACCTTGCCTTGTGTTACTCTTGCCTTGCTTTACCTCTGCCTTGCGTTAATATTGCCCTGCATTGTCTGACCTTGTTCCTGCTTCCAGTCCTGTTCTGTCTTATATCTTGTACCTTGCACTATATATTTCTTTGACCTGCCTGAATCTTGCTCTGCCTTGCCCTTCTTGTTCCTGCTCCAGTCTTTGTTATTTGCCCTCATCACCCAGTTCTGCACTTCCCTTTCAGTTCCCTTAACCACATACAGCTATAGCCTCAAGGACTCAATGACCTTCACTCATCTGCCTCCACAGTGCCCCCTAACCTCACCTTTGACAATTCTTTTGAGATTTATTATACCCTGATGCTGCCAAAAGCCGGAATCCAAAAATCTACCAACTCAGTTCTGTTGAGGTCCTGTATAAGTCAGTGGGAGAGGCACCTATCTCAATTTGAAGTTATCAAGGTCTTTAGTGAGTTTAGCCCAAAAATCTGACTTTTTCAGGGTTTTCAGGAAAAAACTCAAAAAAATTGATTTGGTGGAAAAGCCAATAAATTTTAGTGATTCACATTAAGGGGCCGATTCACGAAATTCGAGTGAAGGGTTTTGAATAAAAAAAAATTCGAATTTCGAAGTTTTTTTGGGCTACTTCGACCATCGAATGGGCTACTTCGACCTTCGACTACGACCTTCGACTTCGAATCGAACGATTTGAACTAAAAATCGTTCGACTATTCGACCATTCGATAGTCGAAGTACTGTCCCTTTAAGAAAAACTTCGACCCCCTACTTCGGCAGCTAAAAGCTACCGAAGTCAATGTTAGCCTATGGGGAAGGTCCCCATAGGCTTGCCTGTGATTTTTTGATCGAAGGATTTACCTTCGATCGTTGGATTAAAATCCTTCGAACCTTTCGATTCGAAGGATTTAATCGTTCGATCGAACAAAAAATCCTTCGATCGATCGCAGGATTTGCGCAAAATCGTTCGACTTCGATATTCGAAGTCGAACGATTTTAGTTCCCAGTCGAATATCGAGGGTTAATTAACCCTCGATATTCGACCCTTCGTGAATCGGCCCCTAAGTTTCTTGGGATCAGTCACATATAGTGAATAAATTTGTCAGGCATAGATTCGCGGCAAAACTGCATTGAAAATTTGCAGGCGAAAAATCTGGTGCGTCAAAAAAAATGTTGCACGTCAAAATTGTCAGCAAGACGCCCATTGAATTTAATACATTTGCACAAAATAGTCAGTGTTTCATGAATTTTTTCTCTGTTTCACAAATTATTCAGTAAAGTGAAATGGGACAGATTCACCCATCACTAGTCACATATAAATAAATAAATTTGTAGGGTTGCTATATGAGCAGGTTCCTGCCTGTGTGTGTATTCCCCTCATGTGATGTTCCCCCCACCTGATCCATTTTACTGGACTAATCAGCTTTATCAGCTTCCACACATGCAAATATTTAAAGACTTGAATCTTGGGCAATTGCCATGTGGTAACCTCTTCTATACAATTATGTACGTACATAGACACACAAATGTAGAAATCAGGTGGAAACCACAGATCTGGACTTACAGGAAAGCTGCATTGGGACAGGTGATCAGCAGAACCTACATAACATGATGGATATAATGCTAGTGCATTCATTTACTCAGCTTAGTTACATATACTGTAGTTACATAATGAATTTGGGAGCAAAAAAAAATAACACCTGTCAGTCAAGTTCCACCATTCAGTGTATCACCCAGAATCACTGACCTAGAGTAGGAAAAAAAATCTTGCCAACTATGCTTCATGACTATGGCTATCTGCCATTGAGACACAACAAAGCAGAGTGTTGAAGACCTTTACCACCCTTGTCCTAGGAACCAATTAGGTTGTTCCAAATAAAAATGCCTTTCATATCAAGGGGGTTGCATCTTTTGTTCATTTCTTTGAAAAGAAGCCTATGTTATAATTTCCTTTAACATAGCTGTCACTTCACTTTGCAAGCACCGGTTCTCCAGGGAACCCCAACTTTGACAGCTACCATGACCTAATAGTTCCATTCCTTTACTTGCACATCAGTTTCCATTTCTCCAGCTCATTAATATCCTTCATGGTGTGTTGGGTTGACCTCATGTGTATCTAGGCTTTACTGGCTTTAGCTGGAAGCAGACCAGCCAGTGGTGAGAGGTGGAGTGGTTGAGCAGAGATTATCTGATCAGCCTTGAGAAGAATATTGAGTGGCTAATTACAAACTACAGCTAGGACAACATTTACAGACCTAACTGTATCCTACATTTAATTGCCACTATTATGATACATGGAGCAGCTCAGCTAAGTAATAAATTCCTGTGCTGCCCCACCGCTATCATCTGTCTTCCATCCTATGAAACTTTGAAAGGCATCATCATCAAAGAGTTAGTCTTAAATAAACTTGAAGATGTGCTATGATTTATGTTATTTTGTTTGAGTGTTTTCTATATATTCAGAACCAATGTTATATGCTTGTACACAGATTCACTTTTTATTATCCAAAAATAAAGATATTCAATAAGATATGAGTGACAGCTCCAGATCAGACTGACATCATGATGTCATGCAATGCACTTTTTATGCATTCATCCCTATGTAAGAGAATTTCTTATCTGTAAAAGATTACTGGTCCTTTTTGCTCTGTATAGTTTTGGAATAGCCTAAGATTTATATATATATATATATATATATATATATATATATATATATATATATATATATGTGTATATATATATATATATATATATATATATATATATATATATATATATATAAAATGCAAAGTACAAAGTGCTTCTTTATATTGAAAATATTAATAGTACAGTGTAATGACAAAGCATTATGGGACTTGACTGATTTTAATTGTTTAATTTTAATTGTTTTATTGTTTTTAATTATGTTTTGCTTACCTAATCAAGTCTTTCATTTTCTTAAGGATAACCCCATTGTCATAAGGTTTGTCATAAAGTTTGTAATAAATTGTTCTGTGTAAATAAAAATTAGTGTTGTATCCTTTCTCCTTTGTTGATTCTATAACATGGGCATTTTATAATATGTATCTTCCATAATTTGAAACCTTGATAAGTACTCCCCTATGAGGAATGTAATTCATTCCTTGAAGAATGGTTCATATTAATGACTTATATTTTTAATTTATAAAGGAGGCTATAGAACCATTGCTATTTGCCTTAACATCTTAAAACCTTCAATTCCCTACAGCTATTAAATCCCTACAGCTAGGTATTCATCAAAACCATCAGATTTGGACAATCCAAGAATCTATTATCCATAAAAAAATAACCTTATAGTGGCCCAGGTGATCATGAGACAAAATGCCTTTTCATTAATGATGGACGAATAAATTTGCCAGACACAAATTTTTGCCACAAGCGCATTAATTCATGAAACTGCAGCAACAATTCGCCTGTGAAATATCTGCTGCATCAAACAGAAAATTGGCATGCATATAAAAATTGTCATTCACGTCAAAATTACACCAATTGACTGCAATGTATTTCGGAAATTTTGCAGTACTTTTCAGGCATTAACTAGTTCAAATGTTCTCCTGATCTTGCATTGTCTATTCTAGATAATGTATGTAGCTATCTATAGGGTTAACTTCCCCTATGGTTTGGAAATCCTTACTGGTTGGCCAGCTAAGTCTTGAATCTAATTTAGAGATGCAATGGAGGCGTGTTTCCCTTCACTAGTTAAAGTATTTCCCTGGCAGTTGCAGATTTGGCCAGGAGGTGTCATTATTTCCTATTTCTTTATAAAGGGGAGGCACCATATGTTCTCACTCTCTTTGGACGTCCACCTCTGGAGGGAGTGGAAAATTTCTGGGAGCCAGGGCCTCGGTAAAGGAGAGGCCCCAAGGGAGGAAAGTCTTAGAGAAGACTGGGAACAGGTGAGCTCCTGTTATAGTACAGTCAAGGGGCAAATGTCAGATAGGCTGAGCTAGAAAGCTGTTCTGAGCTCCAACGTAGAGTGTTAGATTGGAGGTACCTCTTTCAGGTGATACTGCCTGTTACTGTAAGGATCATAGTGGAAAGTGAATCAGGTTAGAGGATTTCCCTGGATATTTCACTAAAGGGTGTCACAGAGTTGAACTGGAATCCTGCCAAGTCTGTCCTCAAGAGAGTGTCAGTGTGTGATACAAGCAGATTTTGAATGTGCCTTGACCACTTTGCCTCAAAGAAACCATGTACTATGACTACCTTGTGCCTGTAAATAATTATAAAATTAAGTTATTTTGGTTTAGAACTACTGGGGTCCAGAAACCATGTTCCGAGCAGCTGAGGGGTATAGTATTGTAACACCTCTTCCTTTCTCCACACATGTATGCAAGGACCCAGCTAAGACTGAGGGTCTCTGCACTATTTGAGTGGAAGCTAGTCCTGCATGGAAAATAAGGGTTACATGTACATTAGACAAAGCTATACATTTCTTAAATTACCAATACTACTGCAGTTTTCTAGCAATTAGGCTATAAGAAAAAAATAGTTCTTGAAATATCACCTGTAACTCAATTTTATTGTTAGATACATTTTGTTAACCAATGAAAATTCTAATAAAAGCAAGGCTTTATTTTTTTTATTCTAGCATCTTGAAAAACAGTTATTAAATTATTGTTTTTTTAAAAATATATTTTAATAATTCAATACAATACTGTACACAGAAGATAAAAGCTAGAATAATTAATCCACTTTTATTACTCTTGCTCCTTTCACTTCCTGTGCATATCAATGCCTAAAGATAATGAAAAAGACTTTTTATCATAGTTTTGTGTTTCTTTTAAAAAATTTTCATTAATACTTAAATATTGTTTGTCTATTTAATGTAAACAGTCCTCCATTGTAATATATAACACAGTATGAACTTTACATAAACTTAATTGGTATCATGCTTATATGCATATTCTGTTTCCAAGGTGCCCATCTAAAGATGGAGGGTGGGGAGGAAATGATAACAACTTCACTGTAATTTGGATAGTCTGTAAAAAAAAAAAAATTTCTAAAAATTGGAACATTGATATGTGTTTATATAATCTGTTCATTGAATCTGTTCATTGTTCTACTCCTAAAAATGTAAATCTTCCCCATCATGCATGGTTGCTAAGGAATTCAAGTCAGATTTTACAATTTAAGGTTTAGTTAAGAGAAAAATATAGGTGGCTCAAAAACAACAAGATTGTAATGACTTTTTTTTATAAAATTACTTATTTTTATGTTCAAAAGTACATGAGGATGGTTATTTACTAAGATCTGATTATTTAAATAAAAAAGTGACCAAACTAGAATCCACTATGACCTTATTTATTATTAAAAAAGCTTGATTTAATCTGTTCGGGTCAAAACTCAGAAAAATCGTACGATTCGGGTTTTCACATGATTTTATCGAGTTTTTTCTCAAACAGCCAGAATTTTTTGGCTAATACCAGTGCAGACCACAGAAACTTCAAAACAGGATAGGGACTTCTGCCACTGACTTATACACAACCTGGGCAGGTCTGAGATGGCGGATTTTCTGATTCAGGCTTTTTGCTGCATCAGGCTTTAATAATTCTCGAATTTTATTTTTTATGAATCATTACCACTTCTGAGCACATGTTATAATTAAGTGGATTTAAAAGGGACCTGTAACCCTAAGAAATATTTCCAAATTAGTTTTTAATTGAGTTTATCAAGCAAAAAAACTTTACTTACACTATATAAATTATTTAAATTGTGTTTCCTTCAGTCTTTAAATTTACATCAAACCATAGTTTTGTTTATATGCCAAAATGGGGGACCTGATCCACATACCCATGCACTGTATTTAGACAGTGAGTAGAGAGGGGGGAATGTAAAGGAGTGCAGCGACATCTAGGAAGTAGAGAAGGAAAAGTGAAAATGATTGCCTGCCCCACCTCCAAAGATGAATCACACCTTTAAAATGAAAATTAAACTGTGAACAGAATAAATGAACCCTTTCTTCAGAAGTCCAGGGTACTGTCTCTCAGTGACAAACTTTCTCTCTATGATTTTATGAGCCCAGATCCTTCTAACCCTAATTTATCTTAAAACAGAAAACTAAACTTAAGGACAGCTGTTACATGTCTGTTACATATAAGTGTTAAATGATTGTATCTGTGTGAAGAACTAAGTTATCAGGGTCCCTACAAAACAAAAAGCCTAAACAAGTGATGTACAGTTTTTTTGAAAATATTTTGTATTTCAATATAGGTTAGAAGACTGATACTTTCAACATCATCCTTAGAGTTAAGGGAAAATAGTGCAGACATTTTTTTCAATATAGCTAGTTAGACAAAAATGTAATGTATAAAGACTGGAGGAACTGGATGTCTAACATAATAGCCAACTTCCTGTTTTCCAGCTTTCTTGGTTTCCACTGATTGGTTACCAGGCATTAACTAATGAGGGACTTGAGGGAGTCACATGGGTCATAACTGTTTGCTTTTGAATCTGACCTGCATGCTAAGGATCAAATGAAAAACTCACTGGACAATTATGTCCCATGTGGCCCCCCTTAAACTCACTCACTAACTCAGAGCTGAAAAGCAGGAACTTGGGTTCTGTTCTTTTCATTTAGACATCCGCTCACTCCAGACTTTATAGATTACATTTTTGGCTGACTAACTATATTAAAAACGTTTCGCTTTGCCGCAAAATTTGTGAATTTCCCGCGACATTCGCGAAACGGCAAAAAATCCGAGAAATGTCGCCAGAGTTTAGTTTTTAGACTCCGGCGTCCGTTTTTGACGGAAAAATGTGCCGGCGTCCAAAAAAAACTTTTCACAGCGGTTTCGTGAATTTATTCACCAGCTCTGAATCGCGGGAATTATATGTGAATTTGCTCCTGGAGAATAAATTCGCACATCACTATCCAGGAATTATGTTAGCCAGCTAGGTTGGGTCCTTTTTCCCATAGGAGAGGGAGAGTAGTTTCCCAGAGGTTATAAAAAGGGATGTTGCCATGTGTTCCCTCTCTTTCTCTGCACCCACTCGCTGGAGGAGGTGGTGTGTAGCTGGGAGGGCCTGAGGTGGAGGTAGGCCTCAGTATAGGAGCAAGCAAGTGTCAGGTCAGAAACTGTAATAGTTCACTATAGGAGTGACAGGAAAGATAGTGAGCAGCCAAGGCGATTAGTGAAGGTTTAGCACCCTGCGATGACAAGGCCGCCAGGTTAGGGACTCAAGTGGTTAGGCTCAGGGATAGAGAGATCCTTGGAGTGTAAACCAGCTGTCAGGTACCTTCAATGGGGATTGTGCACCAAAGGCAGGAAAGGGCAGCTCAATTCACAAAGCTGACTAACAAAGGATCAGACAGTATCCGTGAGTAATACAATTGTGTGTAAATGACCTGCTGCCACTACTTGCATATTTAATAGCATGTTTTTTGATTGAGTATTCATGTCTGGAGTATTTCTTTGTAAAAAAAAAAAAAAACCCAATTATTCAATTTTCATTTCTCAAAATATCAATGTATTGTAACCCACTTGGCATGTATTCTTTCAGAATTCCCGCTGTCTCCATACATTTTATTATTTTATAAGCTATTCAAATGTTTTAGACTCAAGCACAAAATGTAAATTATAGTTCATTTTCCCTTAGCAATTTAAATGTAATAAGTAACTAAATAATGTATGTTGATAATTTAAATAAAAAGCAAGTTTAACATTGCACAAAAGTATTTAAATCATAAAAAATGTGGCTGGCTTTGCATGTTTTAGAGACTTACTGTAGCAGTAACAGAAGGGTTTTTTAATCCCCTACTTTCCGCTAAGCTAGTTAAGTCATTGTCAGTTGACATTGTCAGTTGGTATTTTGTCTGTGTAAGAAAGTTAGCTATTACTATAATTACTATAAAATACTGAATCCTTTTAAAGGAGGATGAAATCTCAGCAAGGAATTCATTTATATGTGTTATACCAGTGGGCTCATTTACAAAGCTTGTGCCATGTGGTTGGATGTAAATCACCATTGGGTTTTCTCAAGCTGCAGTTTTCCCCCTGAAATTCTAGCATTATAGTGGGCTCATGCTATGGTGAGTCCACTCCAAGTCACAAAAACGTTATGACAGAACTTTCTAAATTGGGAACAAATTATCAACATTTTTAGTTGCAGTCTGGACCAACTAGGCCAACTGTTTCTTAGAAAAGGTCATGTACATACTAAAATATAAGTCAAAGGTAACTTTCAATTTAGCTGACTTTAAAAATGGGATTTACCTAATCCTACCCTAACTGTTTTTCATGCAGGACCCACCAGCTACTTCCCAAGCACCCCTTGGGGGAGTCAACCCCACAGGGAGACAGTACACTAAACTGTTACAATTTGATAGATTAGTTGCTGGAATATCTCAACTTAATGTTTCGTTAGCTTTTAAATAGTGATGGACGGTTTTTTTTTGTCTGCCATGGATTTGCGGCATAATTCTGCAATTTTTTTTTTTTTTGCAAAACTGCAGCACTAATTAGTTGCAAAATAATGTTCTGCATCAGAAAAGTTGCAGAGAAAAAAACGCCCAGAAGAAAAAAAAAAGCCCATTGACTTTAATGCATTTGGACAAAAGTCACATCAAGAAAAAAACAGCCGTTAACTTTAATGCATTTTGAGCGAGAAAAATTTTGCGTGCGTAAAAAAATTTGGTATGTGAAAAAAAATTGCCGCGGCATAATTCTGCAATTTTTTTTTTTTTGCAAAACTGCAGCACTAAATATTTGCAAAATAATGTTCTGCATCAGAAAACTTGCAGAGAAAAAAACGCCCAGAAGAAAAAAAAAAAAGCCCATTGACTTTAATGCATTTGGACAAAAGTCACATTAAGAAAAAAACAGCCGTTAACTTTAATGCATTTTGAGCGAGCAAAATTTTGCGTGCGTAAAAAAATTTGGTATGTGAAAAAAAATTGCCGCCCATTGACAGTTTTGCAAATTTTTCTGCAAAACAGGACAAATTCTCTCATCAATAGTTTTAAATCAAGACACACTCAAAAAGATTAAAAAGTAGAATAAACTAATGAATACATTGTATCACTTTATTAAGTGGGTGGACATGCTCACTTACTTGTAGCTACTAGTGGGTAACATAAGGAGAAAAACCAAACAAATTCATTGTCAACCTTTAAATTGTAAGCTTTAGTGAGCAGGGACCGCCTAACTTTATTCTGCAACCCTTGTTAAATTATTGTAAAACCACAGTTTTTTATAAATTATTGTAAAACACTGTGTAACTTGCTATATATAAATGAATGATGATTATAATTCATGGAATATTTCTTCATTCTGCATTCAAATGATTTGTATATTGAATTACATTTTCTCTATGTCTCTACTTTGAGCTACTTCACAGACTAGTCTACTAACAGTGCTTTACTGTATTGTAATACACGACAACTTAGTACTACAATGTAAAATATTCTCCTTGTGGACATATTATTATCTTGCAAGAACAGATCATTTGCTCTAAAAGCAACAAGTGTTAGTGTCTGAAAAGAACTTTGATATTCAGCTCAGAATTTCAATCACGTTACCTACTGTACTTTCAAATATCAAGTTATATGGACAAAAAGAAAAACAACTTCAAGAGAAAGATTAAAATTAATGTCTTGAAAAATTATCTTCAGTCTCCATGCCATAGTCAGAATTGTATATAATTAAGTATTTCTGCATCAAACACTAGATCACACAAACATCAGTTTCCAATCTTAATGCATTTCTCCAATTTAGGTGTTAAAGAACTTAAAGCTTTCTATCATTTAAATATTTCCAAGTGTAATGGAATGTTCTTGGAATGTATCTTATTATCTATATGCCTCTCCTATCACCCCAGACACCTGATTTTATATTCTTTAGCATTTGAAAAGGGGTCCTGGTGACACGAAGGGGATTATTTACTAAAATCCGATTTTATCAAATTTTTTTAATTAAAAAAGCTTGTCCAAACTCCCATCCACGATTTTATCTTATTTATCATTATACCTTGGAAAAATTGGATCAGGAAAAAATCGACAAAAGAGAGCGAAAACAACAAACGTACAATTTTTTTGGACTTTTCTCCCGAATCGGCCAATTTTTTCGGATTATCAGGTTAAACCAAGCGCAAACCATAATTTCTTCAAATTGGGATAGGGACATCTGCTTATACGTGATCTTGACAGGTTTGAGATGGCGGTTTTTCGGATTCTGGCTTTTTTTGCAGTATCTGGGTATAATAAAAAGCAAAAAAAATAGTTTTTTTAAAAAAAAAATATATATTTTTTGGGGGTTTTGCCCCAAAAAGCCAAACCAGAAAAAAACGAGTTTTAATAAATAACTATCGAAATGCCATGTATGTCATAACATATTAATAATAAAGTAAGCATGTTAGCTGTGGTCCTCCATAGAACTTACTGAGGCTGAACGAACAACTGTGTTTGAACAAAAAAATATTTATTAATGAAAAACAATGACAAATAACAAAGACCTCAGAAGAAACGTGTATAAGGAACAGGCTGAAAAGCAAATTCTAAGGCAATGCAGGCAATGTTCTGGGCAGGCAGCAGGCAAACCAAGTCAAGGTTCAGGGACAAGGTCAGAGAATGAGTCAGACATGTGAAAATCTATATAGCAGGCCAGGGGGTAAAAACCAGTGAGTTCAAATACAGGGAACATGGGAGGGGCAGGAAGGGATTTACAGGACTCAGGGTAATCTGACAGGAACTCAGGACAAGAATTCAAGAGGCTTGGTCAAGAGTAATAACCCAACATGCGATATTGGAGGAAGCAGACTTAAATAGCGCCTTAATTTGGCAATTACCTGCAGCTGGACCACAGGCACCAGCCAGGAAATACATGGGCAAAGGGAAAACTCATTGACTTAAATCACCAGGCTAAACCCACACTGCCTCCTTTGGCTTAACCAGGAGGAGCAGTGGCCGGTACACCACAGGCTTCTGCAACAGAGAGCTCTTGACCGTATGTATACAGTTTTGTCTGTCACTTAAAAAACATCAGTTTATCTATTGCTCAACCATGGTTGCAAGGATAGACAGAAAAGAAGATATCTTCCCCATAAATCAATCATGTTGACCTTCAACCTGGACTCTAGGAGAGTAAATAGTCATTCTCCTAATCTCACTTTAGCTGGGTCGCAGTCTGAGTCCCTCTAGCCATGGATCTAGCCCCTTACCCAGAGGTGGCCTAGCTATAGTTTTGGATCCAATGTTTAAGAGTAACTATTAAAGATCTGTAGAAGATGATGGCAGAAGGCAACTATTTAAGCAGAAGTATGTCTAGAAATAAAGGTCCACAGCAAGAGACTGGCCACAGAAACTTTGAGAAAGGAATATATTCAGCTGTGATCTATCGATATATGAATGCAGTGGAGGAGCTCTAGCTATCCCTGGTTGGAAATGATTTATGAATTACATCTCACTGAATGACTGGTTTGATTTAATCATGGGATTATCACGTAGACAACATAAAAGGAGATAAACAGTATTAAGAGTAACCAAAATCCAAGAAAATGTATCTGTTGGCTTCTCACATAGAAAACATAGCAAAAAGGAACAGCTAAACGAAAAATAAACCTGGACACTGCTGACACTAAACTTTACAACTGGATATTCATCTAGAATGTGCTACATAATAGTATAATAAAATGTTTGACAAAAAAATGAATGGAAATAATGAGTTTAATAAATTACTATTAGTAGCTATAATTATGCATCTGCAAGCTGCTGTACGGCTATTACTGTACAACACGGGTTATTTTCATTACTGAGATCAGCAGAGCAGGAAGGCTGTCTGTGTTAATTATTTGTTTTATTGTCTAAGCAGTAAACTTCATAATAAAATGCTTTGATTTATTCCTCACATTGTTTCGATCTAGAAATCTCATGCAAAAATAAATATTTATGCTAAGAACACAAGACAAGCAAATGGAAAGTCAATGCTAATAGACGCTATGTCCTTGTCTCTTAAAATATACAGCATAAAGTAAAATCCTCAGAAACAATATACACTGTACTGCAATATTTTTGGAATGCAGTGGATAAAAATAGCTAAACTCTTTTCCAACCACTTCAGAGAGAACCATAGGACATTTATCTAATGGCTTAATCCTCACCCTTAGTGCAGTAGCCAATCTCTCTAAACCCACAATGGGTAATTATCAATCTTCAGTCAACTCATAATACGATTATGTGATATTCATATTTAAACACTATCACCCAAAGAAATTCAGAGTATATTGGCAAGTCGTAATTTAACTGATACAGGTTCTGTGTCACTGTAGGCATTGAACCTTCAATAAACTATCAAGGCACAACTCTATTTAAAGTTCAATACCTTGTAATGGAATTTTATAAAAATGAAAATTTTTAATAGCACAAACTGGCAGCACTATTTATATATGAAAAAATGTAAATATTTGCAAATAAGAACTTTTGAAACAAGGGCAGTTCTTCAATCAAATAAGGAATGAGTAACAGATCATGACAGATCTATTAGAGGACCATTAATCAATATTCAAATTTTTGTGGATTTAGAGATTTTTGAAGCAACAAATAAAGCCATTTTCTCTAAAATCACGAATGCCATGGAATTTATTAAAAGATATGAATATTAAAAGCACGAATAACAAAAAAATCAGAAAAATACAATAAATAATATGAAAACATATAAAAATGTAGGTTTTTGGACAAATACTAGAAAAAAAATCTGAAAAACTCTAAAAGTTTGAAAAATAGGCCATATAGTGTCCATATTGCACTGATTATATCATAATAGTTTAAAAACTGATGATGGAAAAATAAATATTCAGAACAATAGACTGAATAACTTTGAATCAAACTACTTATGCTAGGAAACCATTAATTTAATCAACAGTGATAATATATAATTTTGAAGCATAATTAACCAATCCTACTATAGGATATTATGTCTTACACCAGTCTTTTTGAAATAGCAATTCCCAAAAGGCTTTGGATAATGGTAGATATCAATTTTGATTGAATTGGTTGGTCTGGCATATGAGAAAAATCAGATTTGATTGATCTCTGGTATATCTGGAAAATTTCAGGATTTCATACTTGATGCCTTACTAAAACTAAAAGGCAGATTTACTTTTTTTTTGAGATCATAATTTAAAGAAATGCATAGAGATAAAAAACATAATTAAACATTTTTTTGTGTTTTTTTACCCACAAGAATATTTAAGAAAAAAAACTTGAGGGGCTTAATTGTGATTAATTGCTATAAAAAAGTTGATCACAAACAAAAAACATTGTTCCATTAATTTTAATTTAAAACACTGTAACTTCTGAAATGTTTCAGTAATCTCAAAATAAGCTTGAATGTTTTATATGCACTTCCCATTGACTTCTTTAGAAAATGGTCAGGTTTTAGATGCCAAAATTATTCAATCAAATTTTTGAGATCACATTTTTTGCTATGATTTTTATGAATCACAGCAAAATTGTGATCTCAGATACTATGTAACCCTGATTTTCTACCCAGGACTAGCTTCAACTCTAATAGTGTAGAGCACCGGTTACATCAGACCTTCAGTCTCAGCTTCATGTATGAAGGAAGGTATTTAGATACTTAAAACAGGATTTCTGGTTGCCAGATTCTTAACCAAAATAAAAATGTATTCAAATGTACAAATAGTACTCACAGTACTCTGAGATAAAGTGGCCAAGGCACTCTCTATACCTAGAAAACAACAGTCTCCCCCAGTAAAGTAGAAGCAAATTTTACCAATATCCACCTGCCCACCCTAACAGAAGAACAAGCTACTGTGCTAGATGTTGACATTTCAGCACAAGAATTAACTGAAGTCATTAACACCTTTCCTAATTGAAAGGTGCTAGGCCCAGACAGCCTTCCAATTGAAATATATAAACGCTTCAAAAAAGAAATCGCCCCAAAATTGTGCGAGACCCTTTAAGAACCAGTAATATAAAAAGAAAATTTAAAAAATTCCATAGTTCACATAATAAAACACCAACACAAATTATACTTTAAAATCACAAAGCCTTATTAAGAAATAACTTACAGAAACTGCACTTCCTGTCCTGTACAGAAAAGGCAACAGGGCGACCATCGATCCTGCTGGGCTCGATTTCTCCTCCTAGCTACTTCCGCTTCTTCCGGGGTCAAGGCTGCCTCTTCCATCTAAAGTGCAGCAGGACTTTCAGTAGTAGAGGCAGTTTGGGTGTAGAGGAGAAGGGAGTGATCCCCCCCAGCCAGATTCCCTGACCTGAATGTTGGATGATCGCGCTCGTTTCTCATTTCACAGTCCCACAGTCCCTCTCTCTAACGCAGCTCACTGACTAGAGTCAAGCTATCAGACAGAGCAAGGCTGCAAAATAAACAAAACTTCCTCCTGTCTCTCTGTCTTCAGCCCTGCCCTGCCCAAGGGGTCTCCTGCCATTGGGAACCAGGGGGGTTTCAAAAGCTTATCACAGCCTGTAGTCAATATATAAATATATTAATAGTGAGAGAATAGTTCTGCCATCCCTCAACTTCCATTCCGATCAGTGTTTCTGAAGACAGAGAGACACACTCCCTTCTCCTCTACACTCAAACTGCCTCCACTACTGAAAGTCCTGCTGCACTATAGATGGAAGCGGCAGCCTTGACCCCAGAAGAAGCAGTGGAGTGGAGGGAGCAGCGGATGAATGTCGGCTGCAGCAGCAGCGGCCGCTTGTCATCACCAGCGACATCATCTATCGTGCAGGAGGAGGAGGGGGCCCAGGCAGTCACTGCATCGCATCCATAAGGCATCCATGTTGCTCCTTCACACGCTGTCAGTAGAGTAGTCAGGAGGAGAAATCAAGCCCAGCAGGATCGATGGTTGCCCTGTCGCCTATTCTGTACAGGACAGGAAGTGCAGTTTCTGTAAGTTATTTCTTAATAAGGCTTTGTGATTTTAAAGTATAATTTGTGTTGGTGTTTTTTTTTTTTTAGATGTGTACTAACGAATTTTTTTAAATATTTTTTTTTATGTTATTGGTCCTTTAAGGACACAGAACAACGTCAAACTCTACCACCATCTATGTACAATGCCACTATTGTACTACTTAACAAGTCTGGTAAAGATTCAAAACACTGTGATGCATACAGCCAAATTTCCCTGCTCGCAACTGATGTTAAATTAGCGAAGGTACTGGCCATAAGGCTGAATAGGGTAGTTCACCATCTGGTCCACAAAGACCATTCATGCTGGGCAAGTCCTTACCTCAGTGACACCCTTTAGTGGACCTGGATCACTTCTAGTGCAAACCTCCAGAGAAAAACTTGATTCAATATCCAATATGATCCATACACAACAGGTAGTATCAATTGGGAGAGATACCTCAAATCTACCACTACTATGTTGAAGCTCAAAAGCTCAGAGCTTGAAGCTCCACATATCTCATACCTCATTCCCAGAGTCCAGTTCCACAACTTCACTCCCCTGAGGCCTTGCCTTTACTATGACCTCGCTGTCCCATGCTCCTAAGCAGGTGGAAGCCCCTTATAGAGACTAATGAAATAATCACATCTCCAAATCTAACTAGTAAGAGATTAATTTTCCCATAAATGTCTCATTTGGGTAAACACCCAACATATGACTGACCTTTGAAAATAACATACCAAGAATATTGAGCTCTAGAGGGCAACAAGAAAAAGATACCAGTGAATTTGCTTACCATTTGTTTAACATAGTTTTGATTAATTTTAAATGAAGGGCAATATGTTGTTTTTTATTTTAATTTTTTACACCAGATTGTACCAGCCTTTACATATGGCAATATATCTATTTTTTAAAGGTTGTCATTGTTTGGACAATAGTGTATTTATGTATACACATGTATTCATTTACATAATTAATCTATAAATTATCTTCTAAAAATATGGCACTCTCTTGTATTATTATTTTCTACATCTAGAACCTGGGTTTTAATAGGATCAGTCAACCAATACCTTTAACTTAGCAGTGACAGACATACAGTATTTGTGTGCAAAAATATGTGAATTCTATGCAGTGTTCTATGCACTACTGCAAAGTCACTTTTAATTTTAAATATGGGGTAATGCTGTTATATATTGAAAAAGTAGGCCCACTTAAAACCTTTAATGAAGCCATCCGCTGCCTTGTTGCATCGCTATTGATGCACCAGTGAAAGTTCCATATCTAGATAGAACACTTTTAGCATGCTATAAGCTGCAAAACTGAAAAACGGATATCATGAGCTATCAGTGGAATATGTATAAGTGTATTCATTATTTCTGAACTAACAAATAAATCATTTTCCCAGCATTTTCAATTAGTGGATCTAAAATGTTTCAACTTCAACCCAACTCTAACTTGCTTCTTCCAAACCCGCTCTCAACCTAGGCAAAAGTCCACCTCTACTTTATGACTTCCTTCTGACTTCACTCCCCTCTGATGACTCTTATATGAATGGGACCACCCACCAAAGGGGAGGGGTTATCATTATTACATCACAAAAGGGGGTGGGTCCTAGTAGTTTAAACCACCATACACCAGAACCTTCAACTGGGGCTCAGCTTCTTGGCCCAAATCTTACCAACCAACTCATCACAGTACCGATACAGCAATGTTTATCTAACATATTTGGTTGCCCCATTGCATAACCATTACAAAAGAGTTGCAAAACAAAATGTGGTGTACTTTCACTCCATATTTATTTATAACCCATAGCAACCAATTTGCAATCATATCTGATTGATCAAGTGAAGTTGGGCTAATAGAAGTAAACTTCCTATTCTTGCTATGGGTTTCAAATCTTGCAAAACAATTTGACCTATTCTACAAACTCAGGGTGTCTGTCTGCAGCTTAGTCATGACAATTTTGGTTTTAATATTGTGTTCTAATCAGGTGACACTGTCTAGTCAAGATTGTGTTGGTACACATAGAAAAATCTATAAAATGAAAAAGGGACTTTATAAATGATAATCACTACATTGTGTTTTAAATGTAAATGATTAATTTATTCTTCCAGACACATAAACTCATCTGTATTTCTGGTGCATCTGAGTAATTAAAAGGGCAAATAAGATACTCTAGAGTCTTTCAGACTGTCCATGACTGCAGGAACACAACTTCTCTAGTTCCTCAAAGCAATATCCTCTACAATTTGTCAGACTGATGTGATGCTTCATCAATCTTGGATTGCACAGCAGTGCTTATATGTTCTCATGGGAAAAGAGCTGGAAAAAACAATGATATAAGTCAACTGGAAGTCCCTTTGCCTTCTGGGCTTGGGCAGACTTGTCCAGTGCATCTGCATAAAGTATTTAACTGACTTGAGCTTGTATTGAATCCGTTTGATATATTACTTATCCCTTTGAATTTTTTCATGAATGCATCTGGTGATTCCTCCCAGGATTTACTGTTATCCACAGTGAACTTGTCAAATCAGGAATCACCAGGACATTTTAATACAGCAATAAAAGATAACAAAACCTTCATCACTTGTTAAAGAAAAAAGATGGGGGATTGTTTCTGGAAATTACAGTATATAGTTTGTCTGGACTAAATTTAAACTTCCTGTTGATTACATATAAATGTGAACATCTCAGCAATAAATCAGGAGCTTGAGATACTCCCAGCCTGTAGGTAATAAGCACGCTTACACAGATGGCCATGTCTGATAAAACGTGCTTGAGGCGTTAAATAGCTCTTCACTAAAAACAGTAAGCTATGGCTTCCTTTAGTGTCTGAATAAACCCTTCCTTTCAGCATTGCCATCACATTTATAGTTATCATTAAAGGAATACCATCATTACATAATGATCCCCTTTAATATGCCCATTTTAACTCATAATAAAAAGTGGTGGGTTATTGTCTGTCACTTAGCACTTTTCTTTCATCTTACACTTTTCTTTTATTTACACTGTTTCAGCTTCTCTATAGTTAAAGCTACTAAGTGTGAGAATTCTCGTGGTCTAGTGGTGTGGTATGGATGCTCGCAGATTCCGTTTCTTTAGTGGACCGAAGTGCAATAGACGAGTGATTGTGCGGCTAATTGTTCTTAGCCCATTGTAAGTCTATTTCCATAGTTCCTGGTGTGTTTATAGTATCTGATCTTTGTCCTTAACTCTTGACTGTCCCTGATCTTACTGTTCTGCTGCCTGTACTGACCCCTGCCTGTTACTGACCATTCTTCAAATTCTGATTTTGCACCACGCTACTGTTTGGTGTTGACTACAGCCTGTGACGTCGACTACGCTTCTGCTTCCTGATTTTGTACTGCATTCTGTTTGGTATTCACCTGGCTTGTTCCACGACTGCCCAACCTGCTCCCCATCCCTTCTGTACACGTTTGGTTCCCTTGCCTGCCCAGAGCTCTCTCCTTGGTCCTCTCACGTTAAGACCTGGTGGCATCCTTGTAGCAGAGGGCTCCTCCTGAAGCGAAAGGTGTCTGTTATAGGCAATAGAGTGAGCTGTGACCAGGACATTGGTGTTAGTTCTGGGTTTGGGATACTGTACATTACACTAAGGGGGTTATTTACAATACCCCAAAGTTTTCGTAGTTTTCAGACAAAATTCTGAGTTTTCGGGTGAAAAATCCGAAAAAATCTTGAAAATCGGATGAAAAATTCTGAAAAAATTCGTGAAAATCTGTTTTTTCACAATGTTTTGGATTTTTTCTGCAAACAATATTTTCGAGAAAGTGTATTAATAAATAAGCCCAAAAAACCCGTGCGGATTTGGTCTGAGTTTTTTATCAGAAAATATTGAGATAAATTCGGACTTTGATATATAACCCCCTAAGACTTTTGTAGGATAGTGTTTGCAACACTGGAAACTAATAAAACAGAGGTTTTCAGTTTTTCATTTTTGTTTCAAGCCCCTGTCTGAGGTGCAGTATATGACCCCATTACCTCCTACAAGGTGACCAATAAAAATATTACTGTAGCAACTGCCCTGATATAACTTTAAGAAAATCCATAGTAACCCAAAAATCAATCCATAGTAATCCAAAAATCAACCCTCATACTAAGCCCCTGTATTCACTCCTATGAACCTCTGAGAGGGGCCAGCTTCACAGTTTAGGAACTTCTCAGATAAAGGATCTTGCCAAAAGTGCTTCCATAAGTTCTCTCATTAAAAGGGTAGGTGTGCCCAAGGGAACTACCTGTCAATCACCTTGTTAGTGTGGGTATTATACTAATCAGGGTTAATGGAATGCTGCACTGTGAGCTATTGCTGCTTGCATCAGATGCACAATTGTAGAGCATTGTCAGTGGGACACAATAAATATGTTAAATAGGAAAATATGCCAATTTTCTCTTTGAATATTTTTTCTTTCCCAAAAATGTAGTTCTGCAAACCCTTTAAATTATTTTGTGACTCATTTTACAATGGAAACAATATTGTACAGATGCAGCCACTTTGGTTTGTCTGTTTGACACAGAATAACTAAACACAGATATCCCATTTATCTCAATTAACACAGAAAACTGTGTCACAACATCCCATCTAATTAAAGCATTCACCATTGTGAACAATGGAGCTTTGGTATGCTAATGAAAAGGTTAAATGCATTAAATGAGTTAAGATGACTTTAGATAACACAGTTTCTTCAATTACCCCTGAGTCACGACGCATTTAACTCACAAATCAAAGTGGCTTCATCTGTATGTGTTCACACCCTTGTACACTGTCCCCTGTAATAAAATCTGTTAATGGAAAAACAAAACTCATCCCACCATCAATCAAACCCAATCAATGTGTAGTATGCAGTTAAAATTCACAGTAATAGCTGTCAAATGAATAATACTGCATTCTGAAGTGGTTTCCCATTTATTGGCTTCCATTTCCCATGAAAGTCTGTGACTAACATAGGTACAGATATGAGACCTGTTATCTAGAATGTTCGGGACCTGGGTTTCTGTAATTTGGATCTATATACCTTAAGTCTACTAAAAATTAACTTAAATGTTAAATAAACCCAATAGGATTGTTTTTACTCTAATAAGGATTAATTATATCTTAGTTTGGATCAAGTACAAGGTACTGTTTTATTTGGAAAGTAAGTAGATAAGTACAAGGCATTTGAGTTTTTTGTTGTTTGGTTTTATTCAATCAAGTTTTTAAATAAATAAACTAACATTCAGATTTGGTAAAATATGTTTATCTGAATTTAAAGAAAAGCAAAATTCACAAATTTGAATTATGATAATTAGGTCTCCTTGAGGCATATTAATTAAAATTACAATTTTTTGTCAGAAAAACAATCTTAATAAATCTCCCCCCCAATCTTGACAAAATGGAATCTCAACTTTTCCTGTGATCTTGTTTTTCTATATTTGTGAAAATTATTGAATGGATTAATATCAATTACATGTTGTTGTGGAGAAAAAAAACATGATCATGCTAAATTTGTATGAAATAATGGAAGTCAATTCACTTTTTTGATTAGTGTTAAAACACTTACATTTACTTCTACAGCAACTTGACAGGTTTTAGGTGGCAACTTTTTTATTTTAATTTGTTTTGCTGTGATTTCTCTAAAAGCAAAAAAATCTAATTCTCTATGATTCTAACATTTAAAAATAATTTGTTGAATATACACTATTGCAAATATACTAAAAGTATGATACAAAAATATGCAATTTATTAAAGAAAAAAAGTGCCAAAAGTCACAAAAGTACTAATAGCTACCAGGTTTCTTAAAAAGAAAGTGGAAACATTTCAAGCTGATTAAAGGACTTTTTTTGACTTTAAGGAAACTATTGAGAAACAATGCATACCTATGAAGTTCTGCAATTATTTTTGTGTATGCTTTTCAGAGAAGCTTTTCAGAGTCCTAGCCCTTATGTATCTGTTCTTACTGTTAACTCAGTTGATGTTAGCAGGGTTGCCATTAGAAATCACAGGGCCCTGTACAACAACATTTTCTGGGCCCCCTGGACCCCACCCACCCCACTACAGCCCTGACACCAGGTCCTGCCCATCGCACACCTCAGTAAAAAGTCCACATAGACATGAGCGCTAAAATAGTATTGTAGATGTGCAACATTTTGGGGTAAAACCCCTTGCTTGACAAAGGGCTTTTCACCCAAAACATGGCACATCTACAATAAATAAGCAAGGGTAAGTCCCTGCTTGCCACTGCCTGGAGAGCCAGTGTATCCTTTCTTTATGAAGCCTGCCACCATATCAAGGTTGACTCTTTAAGAAGGTACCTACTGTACCCTACTGTATCAATTGCATTTCTAATGTACAAATAAGAGCCATTCGTTTTAATCCCAGTTCATTGGTGAGAAGTTGAAAAAAACATTAGTGGTCAGGCCTCCCCTAAATTTAAAAAAGCTATTGATGGTCAGGCCCCTCCACAAGTTAAAAAAAAAAAAACATTGGTGGTCTGGGCCACCCATAAATTGTTTTAGGGTCCCCCTACACATATAAAAAAAAAACATTGGTGGTCAAAAAGTAAAAGAAAACTGGTGGCCACCCCCCCAAGTTAGTGCCCATGGTCCCCCTACATGTTGAAAAAACCATTGGTGTTCAGTGGAACTTGCCTTTAAAAAGTTTGCCATGCTTTTACCTCCTCAGAAGGTGGTTTTCTTTGTTTTCTTTAGTGATTACAGCTTCTTCAGCTTCCTCCAGTGGCTTTGGCTTTCTTCGGCGGCTTTGGATCTCTTTGGCAGATTCAGCTGCTTCTTTGGCAGATAACGTTGTTTCTGTGTCTGCTTAAGGGGGAGGGCAGCTAATCCGGGAAGTACAGCAGAGCCAGACCCCCCTTTAAACATTAAATCTGGGAAGACTGCCCCCCTGTGCCTTCCCCCACTGGATAGTGGTAAAGCACCACATAAATTGTGGGGCTATATAAATGAATACAAAACAATTAGAGGTAATTTGTAAACATTGGGTAAATTTGCAACTGGGTCGTTACCCATGGGAACCGATCAGATGCTTGCTTTGGTTGTTCTACCTGCAGATGACCAAAGAAAGCTGTCACTATGGGTTATTGCCAAAGTTCAAATTTGCCCTTTGCTTAAAAACATGCCCTATTGATTGTGAGTACCATTAAAAATAATGTTGTCAGTAGACTCAATCTGAGCATCAGGATTTTTTTTTTTTTAAACTTATCCTGCATTTTACATTAAAAGTACCATTTTAAACATGTTTTGTGTTTTACATGTTATACTAAATCTTTTGTGTCAGAGACAGGACCCCTCCTGCTACTATAAACCTCAATTTCGTGAATCAGGCAACAGGCCTAAGTCTTATGGACCACTAAGCAGTGTGATCAACTCACTGTGGGTCTCTTTCCATTGCAAGTCATTTAAAGCATGGGCATCCTGCACCCCAGATTATTGCCTGAAAACCTGTACGGACCTAGTTGCACTCCCCATATATGTGAATGGGAAGTGTTTTACAGTAAGTCACAAAAGTTTTGATCACTGGCCAAATTCAGGACGTGGTTCAACAACAGCTGGAGACCCTGTCCTTTTTGTAACCCCTTTTCAAAATCCTTCGCAATTTATTTTTCATTACATGGGCAATATGAATATCTATGTTGAGTGTCTCATCTCTTTTAATGTGGCTCAGAGTTCCAAAGGCTTCTTGTTAGAGTATCAGGCAATGCACATGCCTCTCCCATGCCCCCTTTGAAGTTGCACATGCTCCCATTTATTTATTTATTTTTTTAATCTTTTGGAAGAGCTTACACAGACCAGGGGTTCTGCATTGCACACTGTCCAACATTCTGTTTTATTCCCACCGGAACTTTAGATTCACACCAAAAATAATATTAGCTGTAAAAGTTAAGAGAAAACAAATAAAGGGATTAACATTTCCTTAGATGTTCAGACACCAGTGCCAACCATTTATACAAATATTACTTTCAGCTGGAATTCTGCACTCATTATAGTATGTCTGGAGCGTTCCATGGCAAAATACTGACCTCAAGTGGGCTCCTATGTAAATTGCAATGTTCAATTTAAACTGTCAAATGCTAAGAATTAACATGAGCAAGTGTAGGCTGAAAAGACTATACAAGCTGAAACATGACATTCTAAATAGTAGGATTTAACGATGAATCCATGGAAAGGTGTGTAAGAGGCTTGGTGGACTGATATTAGGAAAGAATGGCTATTTGCTCTCCCAGATATTAGTGAGTTCAGCTTGGGGGTCATTTAGTATATGGTGAGTTTCGTTTTATGGCCCAGAAGGTGTCAGAAGTCAAGTAACTATTAAATAGTTTATTTAGTAATGACTTTCATAAGCAACATCACTGCTGGTTGGTCAGACAACAACCTCCTTATTAGCGTATAACACATCTTATGAAATACAGGAGCTGCGTTATAGATCCAGAACCCTTGAGGCAAAACAGTACGTATAAAAAGACCTGGAATGACAGACATGATAAGCTGAATTATGAGATACCAGTATAGTTTGGACACATACATGAACCATAGTAGACCTTGCCATTTTGACAGTGTAGGTAAATTTAACATCAAAGATCCAGCAACAATGCTAGAAATTGGAAAGTAGCCAACACAATGATGCCATGAAGTCTCACCACAATGTTTAGAAAAGAGTGATTTTTTTTTTTTTAAATCTTTATTTTTTGTCAAGCAAAACAAATATTACAATAAATTGCACATGGTCAATGAACATAGCGCAAATAGATTAACACTTCAATAACATATTACGTTTGATGCTACTAAGGTCAACATTATCTGTAATGAGAGAGTCCAAAAAAGTTAGCTAAACAAAATAACCTTACGTAAGGCAGACAAATCCGTCTTCGTTATGCTGCTGATAGTAAACCATCTTAATGCAGTGCAATCTGGTCAAAAATAATATAAAATAAAGGGTGGGAAGGGAAATAAAGGGGGGGAAAAATAGTCCAGGCTTATCAATACACTTTAAAAATGCAAGGGAGTACAGGCAGAAGGAAACAGTGTGACATTATAAGTATAGTTCAGACAAAATTGAGTACCAAATGAGGCCAACACATGTAGAGAATAGTAAACAAGGATTGAGTTAAGAGGTGGCCCTGTCATGGTCTGGCATAGAGCAGCCAACTAGGCAACCGGGTCTGGCCCCTTCCATATAAAGAGTCCACGGCAACCAAGTGGCCCAATGTTTCCGAATAGCTGTTTGGGTTACTGCATGGATCTCTTCAAACTTTCGAACCTCCTCCATTTCCGTCCACCATTCAGAGATAGTAGGTACCAAAGGAGATTTCCATTTGCGTGGAATCAAAATTTTTGCAGCATTCAACGCATATTGAACCAAGGATTTATTATAGAGGGATGTTGAAATGACATTATGGTGCAACAGTACCGCTGCCGCCGTCTTCTCGATATCCAAATGAAGCTGGTCCTTGCAAATGGACAGAATCGAAGTCCAATACGTCTGGATTTCAGTACAGTCCCAGAAAATATGAAGTAATGTGCCCCGAACAAGTCCACAACGCCAACAGATGTCAGAGACCCCTGGGAAAATTTTGTTCAACTTGGTGGGGGTATTGTACCATCTCGTCAGGATCTTATAATTGCTTTCGAAAATGCGGCAACTCCTAGGACCAGAACAGGATTTGAGGATCATCTCTTCCTGTTCCTGTTCAGAAAACGGATGATTAATGTCGTGACCCCATTTAACAAGATGTGCTTGTGGAGGCAATTGCTCATCATTACCTGTTAGGAGTATCCGATAGATGGAAGAGATGTTTCGTCTACCCGGAGCTGCTTGACAACACAGTGATTCAAATGCCGTAAAAGCAGGAGTGCCCACTGTCTGCGCTAGCTTAGGGCGTATAAAACTCGCCAGCTGTTGGTAGCGAAAAAGTTCTGTCGCAGGTAAATGTAACGACTCTTGAAGTTGCACCCATTGGGGCAAAATTCCTTTAGGACATAGATGGAAAATTTGTGTTATTGTGCCTTGTTGCCAAAGAGACAAATAGCCCCTAGATATGCCAGGAGGAAAGTCAGCATTACATATAAGAGGGGTCAACAGGGAATGTGCCGACGTAAGACCATTCCTTGTCTTGAGCGTGTCCCAAACATTGAGAGCATAAGTAGAAAGGTGATGTTGTGAATCAGTGATCCGATTTTTCGGAGAAAGCCAAGGAAGATATTGCAGAGGCTGTGCAGAAAAGGTTTGTTCAATAGAAACCCAAGCTTTAGAGTGGCCGTGGTAAGTCCAATCCAGAAACCTTAGCAAAACACATGCTTGATGATACTTGCTAAAATCTGGCAGTCCAGTGCCCCCTTTAATTTTAGGGCGCGTTACAATTTCGAATTTCATCCGCGGGCTTTTGTTATTCCACACAAAGTTCCGGATCGAGGAGTTCAAAAGTTTGAAGAAATCAAGCGGAGGTTTCATCGGAAGGGCCTGAAACACATATAGCAATCGTGGCAAAATATTCATTTTTACTGTATTAACTCTGCCAAACCATGACAAAGCCTTACCGGACCAATCGCTCAAGTCACCCTTGATAGTTTGTAACAAGAAAAGATAATTAACACAAGCCCAATCTGCAAAATTCGGAGTCAAGTGAATACCGAAATATACCAATTTATCTCTTGCCCACTTAAAGGGAAACTGATCCCTAAGTGCCGTAAAAGTAGTATGAGACAAACTGATGTTAAGTGCGCTGGACTTGTCATAATTTATTGAAAAGAGTGATTTTATCTCCAGCACTGTAGCTAGACAAAAAATAAATATAGTGTAGCATTTAGGGGCAGATTTACTAAGGGTCAAATTTCGAAGTTAAAAAAACTTCGAAATTCGACCCTCGAAATTAAATCCTTCGAAGGATTTTTAGCGTATTCGATCGATCGAATATAAATCATTCGATCGAACGATTCTTAGCGATCGATCAAAGGATTTCTATTTGACCAAAAAAAAACGTAGAAAAGTGCTGTGGAAGATCCCCATAGGCTAACATTGCACTTCGGTAGCTTTAATTTGGAGAAGTATGAAGTCAAAGTTTTTTTTTAAAGGGACAGTACTTCGATTATCGAATGGTCGAATAGTCGAACGATTTTTGCTTCAAATTGTTCGAATTGAAGTCGAATATAGCCTATTCGATGGTCAAAGTACCCAAAAATTTACTTCGAAATTCAAACTTTTTGACATTCGAACCATTCACTCGAGCTTAGTAAATCTGCCCCTTTGTGTTAAAATCAAAAAAGTGAGAAAAAGAAAAGGTTTTTGTAGTTTTCTACCAAAGTTACCAAAGAGAACATGTATAAAATTTTAAATCCTAATAAATTAGTGTTCTCAGGCCCAACAGGTTAGAACCAAACCAGGATATACAAAGGAAAAATCCCAATTAGCTCCACAATATGGCAAAGATGATATTCGTGTAGATGGAGACTCACAAAATCATCACGCAATGTAGTGCATATGAGTTAATTGAAGATCTCAATCTATGGTATCAGCCAGTTGTACGAAACAGTCTCTAGACAGGAGCAGGAACAGTACACCACATAGTATAAAACTTTTTTTTTTAATAAATGATTTCAAAAAGTATTGCACTGACAAACGGTTAAAATCAAAGGCAGCTCTGTCACTCTGGGAGTTTTTTAATGCCTCGCTCCACCGCATTCTTCCTAAGTTTTCCTGATAGTGTCACTTCTGACGCGTTTCACTCATTGGGTTGCTCACAACAATGTTTGCAAGTAGGTAGGCTTTAAAGCAAAAAAAAGCAGTAAAAACTCTAGCCCAGGGTGCAGTTCACCGAGCATCATACTGCCATTTTCTTTCTTCCACCCCCCACACATGCACATGCACCATACAGAAATTTTGGGGGAAAAAAAGTTCTACACTTGCCCAAGCTAAGGGGGATAGTGTGGGGTAACATGTAAGTGAGTAGAATTACTGGTAGGTGCTTGGCTCCTCACATTGATTTTACTATTCCTTCTCCTTGAAAGAAAGTCACTGTAAAGTTTGAGACCCAGACATAGCTGTACTGGGATATTTAGATAAAACCTCCACACATCAATAAACTATGTCTATATTTGACAGTCTGCATTAAAAACCGAACATGAGCAAGTTTATAAACCTCAGCACAGAACCCACCAACTTTTCACATACCAAAGCCTATCCGGTTTCAATCTGAAAGACTTGATAATTGCAAAAGGGAAAAATAGAATGATGTTAGTATTTTCATTTAATTACAGGCGTGAAAAATAATACAAAAGAGGAAAAAGTGATACTCCCTGAGTTCTCCCAGAAGGTTAATTGAAAGGTAGAAATAAGAAGTCATGAAATTCTACCTAAAGCCTTGCTTCAGAGATTCTAATAAATTGTTCCAATTGCCAGCTCTAAAGGAAAAACTGTGAACACAAAGTGCTTCATTGCTTTCTTTGCAACCTCTTTGTAAGAGAATGGCCCAACATAGAAGGGCTAACTCTTCAGGACTAGACTCAGCAGTCTCTACATCTCAAAGAAAAGGGACATACTGTTGAGGACAACGATGTGCACATTTTGGATATAGAGGACAGATGGTTTGAAAGAGGTCGTTCAAGTGGAAAAACCATCCCTGAACAGAGGAGGAGACCTGCAACACAGATTGTTATAAACATACAATGCGCTTTGACATCCTTGCCCCGGTGTCTTCACAAAAATTCTCAATTCCAGCCTTGTGCATTGAAAGTTCAACACCTGCCTCAATGAAAATCATGGTACCATTGGGACTGGATCAAACTTTTACACATCTGTCTGTTTCAGCCAACACCTTACTGAAGTTCAATGGAACCATTGTGATTGGATATGTGTGACTTTACTACCCTCAAGGGTTTAAATGCCGGGGATTTTCCCTAACAATTCAGGTGAACTGAAGAAGCCACTCAAATGTGTGGTGATAGGTTTTCAAGAAAAACTCTATGGGGGTTATTTACTAAACTCAAAATGCAAAAATCACGGAAAAGTGTTTTTTTTTCTTTTATAAAATCAGACTTTTAAAAAATCACAAATTTTTCAGATTTTATTAACCCAGAGGATGGAAAAGTTTGAATCCGGCATCTCAGACTTGTCGAGGTTGCATATAAGTCAATGGGAGAAGTCCTAATGATTTTTTGATTTGCGCTGGGTTTCGTGCAATACCCTGTAATAATAAATAAACATAAAAAACCCAAGCAGATTTGATCGGTGTTTGTAGCAGAAAATGTTGAGATAAAATAATAAAAAATAAATAACCCCCTAAATGTCAAGTTGCCTTTGATTTAATTCTACTAGATAATAGTAGTTGCTGGCTTGTCCTCAGCAGAATCTGGGTTCTTTATTCACACTGCAATATTGCTTGTTTTTAATATCTGTTCAAAGTGGTGAATGGTTTCAAGATTGCCACTTTGCTAAGCTTAATAGCTCAGTGGTTGGTGTCATTGCTGTCTTGCAGCCATAGGCTCAATTCAAGCCAGGGTCATCATCTCCAAGGAGTTTGTATATTCTCCTTATTGATACATGGGTTTCTGCCCACGCAAGGAGATAACATAATTGGCTCTTGATAAAATTGACCTTTGCATGTTATTAGGAGGGATCTGAGATTGTAAACTCCACTGCGGCAGGGACTTGTGCATAATCTCTGTAAAGCACTTCTTAAATTTAGCTCTATATATACTGTATAAAGTTATAATAAAAGGCCTCTAAATTCTACTTTCTAATTGGTTGACTTAGGTCACTAGACCTGATGCACAGTTTATTTCATTACCACTCTTGTTACATAGAAGTTATACTTAAAAACCCCTCAATTTTTAAAAAAATTCTACCATCATAT
This sequence comes from Xenopus petersii, assembly GCA_038501925.1. NCBI lineage: Eukaryota > Metazoa > Chordata > Amphibia > Anura > Pipidae > Xenopus > Xenopus petersii. Next base: position 23,627,760 of record CM076680.1, on the reverse strand, counting down.
GTGCTGCTAACAGGGCTGCCTTCAGAAACTATGGGTCTCAATACTACTTAGTATGGCCAGGGGCGATCCTATCCTATTTGCCGCCCAAGGAGGCCTTCACGTGGGTCCATGTCACTAGTGCAGAGAGCGCAATTGCGCTCTCTGCACTAGAAGAGCCGAATTTCCGGGTTTAAAACCGGAAATTCGGTTTAGTTACCAGGAACAGCATTTGTGTCGCCCCTGGCAACCAGGGGGGCACTACCGCCTGAGGCGAGTGCCTCAACTCTCCTCATTGGCGGAGCACCCCTGAGAATGGCCTCCCAAGGGTTGTAGTCTCGTTGCCCCTAGACCAGCCCATGTCCATCAGCTCCCAGTAAACACCTTCCCTCCTTGAGTGCATGTGTACTCACTTTCCTTGGTTCTTTCAGCAGGAATTAAGGAGTAGGTGCCGCCCCCTTAATTATACTGCCTTTTCTGGACCTTCCACAAATATCAGCCTAGGCTGATTGGTAATCATACAACTGCCCACCTAAGCTTCCTTGGAAGTGGGCCCTGCCAGCACTGAATGGGGCCCCAATATAAAAAAAAATACCCTAGTAATTGTATTCCTGGCTACAGCCCCAGTCATGTCCATTATGTCCAAGTCCCTCCCATGATCCAAACTCCACCCACTCTCCTGCAAGCTCCACCCCATTACAGAGAATTTTTTTGTATCAGTTGTGTACACTTAAGGGCAAATATATCAAGGGTTGAATACAGAGTTTATGGGGTTTATAAAAACTCCCATAAACTTGAAATTCAAAAAAAAAAATGACCAATCAAAATGTATTAAAAAAAAAATTAGAATCGAATTTGGTTCGTTTTTTTTTTTTTTAAAAAGGATTTTCGAAAGTCCACCAAACGACTTCACATTGATTGAAGGAGGTCCCACATAGGCTAAAACACCAATTAGGTGTTCTGATCGAATTTGGACTATTCCCTAGTCGAATTACACTAAAATAAACTCGATAGTCAACTTTAATAATTTGAATTTTCAATTCAACCCTTGAAAAGTCTGCCCCTAATTATTAATTATATGTATCTTATTCACATATTCAGAATTTACACAATATATATATATGACTAATGGTTTTAAAAATTAGTGGTGAGCACAACTTTCCCTTGTTTGTTATAGTTATACAGGAGCAGTGACCAGCTCCATGTTGTAGCTCCCACCCTTCCCAGCTATAGTCAGGTGATCCCACTGGTGTCTAATAAAAGGGCAGCCAAATTTGGGAGTTTTACTTTGAAAGCAGCTAGTAAGTTGCAGGTAAAACTTAGTCCCTTTGTAAAATGTATTATGAAGCAATAGAATTCTTAATGAATCAGATAAAATTGAGCGTAGGACTGGCCAGATATGGGATGACTTTGACGTAGTTGGCCAGCTTAAATATATTGCAATATATGGACAAACAATGCCTGTTTTGTTTAAAGGGTAAGCCATTTTTCAGTAGCTGTATGCACAAAATGTCTCTGTCTTAAATATATTGATAATGGGTTGAGAGCAGAGGACTCTTGTAATTGTCTACAGGTATATCCATGTGGTTTCCTCACTGCTCACATCATCATTACTCATATGGATGTTCAGATATTAATAATTAACAATACTTACCATGCTAGCTGCATTATTAGATTAATTCAGGATGGCAGAATCAGACTTTCCATAGTTATGGCAATCCCATTTACATTCTACCCTTAAACTACTGACACCATATTTTGCTTTTGACTTTTTGCCTTTCTTATACCCCCTACCAATATTGCTGGAAGGCTATTCACAACCATTCCTGTAAAGTAGAGCTTCCTAATGTTACCCTCGAGTCCACCTCAACAACCGATTCTGGCCTGATCCCATTCCTTTAATGTTTTATGTCCATGCATGCATCTGTATTTTAATGGCATTGCTACAGAATGGGTTCTAACACAGTGCTTAAAGTGTAATAAATTGCTGATTTACTTCTACAAAGCTCTTTGAAATCTCGATGCAAAGCAATCACACATGGAATTCTAGGTAATTATGAAGCTTAGAGTCGCAAGGCTTGAACTAAGCATGAAGTAAGATGAAAGCCATCTGTTCATTACTGTTATTAGGCTCCTATTTGTGTTGAAAATCCCTGATGTTTTTTGGAGACCAAAAGCAACACTCGGCTTGAAGGACAATTTCTTTTGCCGCATAAAGTAACGCACGTGTGCCGGGATCTTTGCCAATTCATCTAGATCTGATGGAAAGGGAGACGAAGGACCAAAAAAATATTCTCAGAAATGTCATTAAGTTATAAAGCTGTGGCAAAATTGCTCTCCGTCTATGAAGATTACTAAAAACTGCAGTTTCTTCATTCCCTCTAATAAATCTGATACATTTCATTAAAATGGATACTATAGCATCAGAGGTTAACATGACCTTGTATACATACATATCCAGTGTTAGTGGTTCCGGTATTACACGTGACTTTTAAGTGTATCATCTCTTTTAATATATATTTATTGCTTTTTTTATAATGCGGTATCCTGCTGTATCTCTGCCTAGTAGCTTATTAGGGCTTAAGAGAGTGGAAAATACTGATGGAACTGATGGAATCGTGCAGCAGAGCTATCGGCAGGGGACCTTGTGCAGATTAACAAATTATGCAATACATCAAAAAATTTAGAGACAAAGGGAAAGACATAAAACTGGAGAAAATTGCAGCTGCCCGCTGTGTGAGCCGTAGCAGGTGTTGCACTTTATGAATGCAAAATTCCAAGTAGGGTGTACAAAAGGAACGAGCGGCACTTTACATGGAATTACAAAGGAGTTACAGGTCACGGTTGAAGATAAGATCAGGGCTGAAAAGAAGTATGAAGAGGTGGGAATGTTTATATAAAAAGCTGAAAGTTAAAATATTAGGTAAACACACCCTCAGGAAACAGAAAAGGGGGATTTTGATAATATTTATCACAAAAGAAGTATAAGGCCCATGGAGCTTTATTAGAATTATTATAAAGGAGCGTATGCAGCAAACATACCAATTGCATACAAATACTGAGGGCTCTTACAATCTTCAGTCAGTATGAGGCAAAAGATGTGGGGATGGGATACATGACTTGAGTGTGCCCAGTACCGTATATCATTTATATAAATAGTATAAGAGCTTCAGCTGCAAATACAATGCAGATATGGGACCTGTTATCCAGAATGCTCTGGACCTGGGGTTTTCCACATAATGGATCTTTCTGTAATTTGGGTCTTCATACTTTTACTGCTAGAAAATTATGTCAACATTAAGAGGGTTATTTACTAAAATCCGTATTTATCTAATTTTTTAAATAAAAAAACCCCAACCAAACTCCCATAACTTTTTATACCTTATTTGTTATTAAAAAAGCTCAATTTAATTGGTTCGGGTAAAAACTTGATAAAATTCAGCCAAAACCTGAATCGTACTATATTTTCAGGGTTTTTTTTCCTGAATCACTCGATTTTTTTCAAGCTTTATTCCGAAAAGCCAGAAGTGTTTTTTTTTTTTGGATTTTTGCCCAAAAATCCCGAAATGGACGGATTTTTGGGCTAATTCCAGCGTAGACCACAGAAACTTTCAAATAGGATAGGGACCTCTGCCATTGATTTATACAAAACCCCAACAGGGGGATTTTTGTATTCTGGCTTTTTGCAGCATCTGGCTTTAATAAATCTTGAAAAATTTGAGGTTTTTAAAAAAAAAAAAAAAAAAATTAGTTTTGCCCGAAAAAGCCAAACCAGATAAATTCAGAGTTTAGTAAATAATCCCCTAAATAAACCCAATAGGCCAATTTTGCTTCCAATAAGGATTAATTATATCCTGGTTTGGTTTAAGTACAAGGTACTGATTTATTATTGCAGAGATATTTAAAAAATGTGGATTATTTAGATAATATGGAGTCTATAAGAGATGCCCTTCGCATAATTTTGAGTTTTCTGGATAACAGGTTTCCAGATAATGGATCCATACCTTTACCATTACAGGTACATTGTAAGGGTACAACATTTTTCCTCAGTCCTATTCCTTTGGAAAACAAAATCTCAAAAAAGAGGTGGCAAATCAGTGGGAACCTGTTTTTGGCACCATAAAAAGAGCAACAGATTATCAAATAGTCCAAGAGCAACCAAGCAGCTTATTATCATATGGGTCTTGTCTGACACCCTGCCTGGAGTATATCTGCCTGACCAATAAATTGGGCAGATATCTATCAGGCAGGTAGAACATACAGTCGGTTGGAAGTTCTCTTGCGACAGCTTTGCATACAGTAGGTCCACCTTATGATCTGATTGTTAACCAGTGGAGCCAAACTATCCGATCAGCCTGATTTGGCCCAGCAAAAAGATGACCAAATTGGGCAATGGTCAGTTAATTTATTGACTTTGCATCTGGCTGCATTATGCCTGCTGCATGGCCTCCCTTTTATTATAATTTATAATTACCCCAGGCAGAAGTGCAGGAGCAATGAGGATTTACATCTAAGAAATGTACAAAAAAGTTCATACAAATTAAGTTTAACATGGAGAAAAATGTATTTGGTTAAAGAAAAATCTGAGGTCATCTTTACAATATATGCATTTATCCAAATGCAAGCTAACTGAAGGCCAAGCTAGACGGCACAGTGTTTCCTTATTACATTTAACGTTTCCTTTAAAACGGTTTCCTTTGTAGGGCTGGCGTCGATGATCACACACCGGGGGTTTTCTATTCTCTTATATGCCTCCTCCACCCTGAAATACAGAAATAAGAAAAGCAAATTCCATAATGAGAAGTCATCAGACGGAACTCTGTTTTTATCAGTATTGTTATATTTTAAGTTTTGGATATGAATGTTTTATTTTGTAGTCATATATTGCTGTATTTAAGGTCACTAATGCTCTAAGCCACAGGTCCCCAACCATTTTTACCTGTGAGCAACATTTAGATGTAAAAATTTTTTGGAGAGCAACACAGGCATAAATAAGGTTCCTGACGGTGTCAAATAAGGGCTGTGATTGGCTATTTGGTAGTCCCTTTATGGACTGATAGACTACAGGAGGCCCATTTTGGCAGTACAACTGTTTTTTATACAAAAAAAACTTGCCTCCAAGCTAGGAATTAAAAAATAAGCACCTGCTTTGAGGCCATGGGGAGCAACATCCAAGGGGTTGGAGAGAAACATGTTGCTCACAAGCCACTGGTTGGGGACAACTGCTCTAGGCAGTAGAAACCCCCCATAAATCCACCACTAGATTTAGGGGCACATTTACCTAGGGTCGAATATCGAGGGTTAATTAACCTTCGCTATTCAACCGTCGAAGTAAAATCCTTCGACTTCGAATATCGAAGTCGAAGGATTTAGCGATATTCCTACGATCGAACAATTCAAAGGATTTTAATCCATCGATCGAAGGATATTCCTTTGATCAGAAAATTGTTAGGAAGCCTATGGGGACCTTCCCCATAGGCTAACATTGGCCTCGGTAGGTTTTAGGTGGCGAACTAAGGGGGTTGCATAATATTTTAAAGAGACAGTACTTCGACTATCGAATGGTCGAATGATTTTTAGTTTGAATCGTTCGATTCGAAAGTCGTAGTCGAAGGACGAAGTAGCCCATTCGATGGTCAAAGTAGCCAAAAAAACATTCGAAATTCGAAAACATTTTATTTAGTTATATATATATATATATATATATATATATAGAGAGAGAGAGAGAGAGAGAGAGAGAGAGAGAGAGAGATGACCACTGACCTCCTAAAACTGTGACCCTAGTTGCAGGCTCCTGTTCACAATATTGGGACCAGACACATAGACTGGAAATTTACAGCCATGTATTACCCTCATACACCTCCGTAACACAACAGGGTGCCATTAAATGCTGTGCAGCAAAGCGGTTGTTTATATAATTAATTTCCTTCTCTTTTTGTCCAACAACAAAACCTTGCAGAATACCTTGGTCTTCCAGAGAACGTCCACCCCACCCCACAAACAGCACCACAGGAGACCCCTTAATATGTTGCTGTACATTGTTCTGTAAAGCACAACCATCACACTACTTCAGATCCTCTTCTCTGGCACCATCATCACTGAACATGTGCTGGCCAGGCCCGGATTGCCTTCAACTGCACATGCTTTTGAGGAGGACCTAAAGCAGCTTGACAAGGCTCCCACCAACCTCACTGAGCTACTTTCCTTTACAAAAGACCATAACTACAAATGAACTCATTTAAGGGGTCCCAAGTGGGGCAGTCTTTAGCCTTGAACTCCCATCCAGGTTGTAAGCTTCACATTATTTCATGTACATGTGCATAAGGTACCACCTTGTAATTCAAAGCCTCCAGAATCAGTGAAACTGTCACACAAGCTTTGTGTATTGAGCAGTGAGCTAAATGAGGACCTTTGTACAAGCCTTGGGGCCATAGCAAAGTATGGGTTTAATAATGTTTGATTTCTGTAGGGTCTTCAGTTATTCCTTCATTTTGTCTGGCTCCTCTGCTTTAATTGAGGGTAATCCTAATACATGGCCTGTCGGGCCCTTCGGACAGAAGTGGACAGCCCTGAGCTAAGCAGATGCTCTTAACCAATTTATTTCTCTCCAGCATTTTATTTGTTCACAAGTCTAATGAACCCCCCTAGGACTTAGACAGAACATATATAAATTGCACCAATAACTTCCTTTATTAAAAGTAAGTCTGAGCAGGTTTCAGATGCTGTACGAACAGCAGAACCATAAGCAACAAGCAGGGAATATTTATAACATACTTTAGCCGGAACATGGTATTAGATTCCAACTCCTTTTCTTCTTTGGTTTCTTCCAGTCCACGCCCGTGCATGCGTCGCATTCTCTCCTCGTCGCTGACAGTCAGCAGAATGACAAGATCGGGTCTTAATAGATCCCGCGGCCACTGATAAACGTCATGATGGTATGGGGGGAGGCTGTGAATGCTTCCGCCTATTTCTGTAGCTATGGCATATGCCGCTGTGCTGTGCCAATACCTAATCAAACAGATAAGCGCAATCAACAATCCATGAGTGTAGACCATACAGAGAAAATATACCTTGTATACCTGTAGTTTGCTGCTGTTTATCTTGCATTTGGCAGTTGGCTCTGTTAACATCCCTGTGCAACCAACTCTCAAATGTATGAGGTCACAGTTTTGCATGCATGCTATTGTATAAGTGGCTGGTGATCCTTATTATCCAGAAACCTGTTACCCAGAAAACCCTGAACAACATCTAGTAATGGGAGAATAAATTCGCCTGGTGCGAATTTGCGGCGAATTTCTGCTTTTCACCGCCGGCGAATAAATTTGAGAAACACCAGCCAAAATTCAACAGCATCAAAAAGTCGATTGTATCAAAATCACTGTGTGTCAAAACTATTCGGACGCCCATTGACTTTAAGCCAGCGTCAAAAACTTTTGGGACATGCATCCAAAACTGACGCAGGCAACAATTTTTGAGGTCACAAATTGTATCGCTGTTTCGCTAATTTCGCTGGAAATTTGCAAATTTTTTGGCAAACCGAAACGGGAGAAATTCACCCATCACTAACTACAGCATTTCATGTCCCTATAAAGTCTTATTAAAGGGGTTTATCGCCTTTAAAATAACTTTTTGTATGGTGTTCAGAGCGGTATTCTAAAACTATTTGCAATTGCCTGTTAGTTTTCATTTTTTATTAATTGTGGTTTTTCAGTTATATATTTATTCTGCAGCTCTTTGCAATTGCTGCAATCTGGTTGCTAGGGTCTGAATTATCCTAGCAACCAAGCAGTGATTTGAAAAAGGGACTGTAACACAGTATGAATAGGAGAGGGCCTGAATAGAAAGAGGAATAGTAAAAAGTATATCTATACATTTGTAGAATTACAGAGCATTTGCTTTTATAGAGGGGTTAGTGGAAAGAGTCAGATGAAGTAGACAAATAATTAAAAAAGCAATTAAAAAGAAAAAATGAAGGCCAACTTAAAAGTTGCTTGGAACGACCCATTGTATATGAAATATAACTTAAAGGTCAACTCCTCCTTTAAGACAAAGATTGGGGGTCTTTCCATTCTGTTGAGTCTAGTGATGGGTGAATAAATTCACCTGGCACAAATTTGCGGCGAATCTCCTGTGAAAATTTCCGATTTTCAAGATTTTTTGTGAAAATGTCTGATTTTCATGATTTTTTTCGTGGAAAATGTCAGAATTTAAAATTTTTTTCCGTGAAACTTTCCGATTTCATGATTTTTCCGCAAATTTTTCACCATTTCACGAATTTTGCAGGAAATTCGGACATTTTTCGCTGGATCAAAATGGGAGAAATACGCTCATCACTATTGAGCTCCATGCCTTAAGGCTACTAAATATAAATTGAACGTTAAAAAGCTACAGTGGTATACTGTAGGCTTTTAACATTCCATTGATATTTTGTAGCCTTAAGGCATGGAACTCAACAGAATGGAAAGACCCCCAATCCTCGTATCTTTACAACCCACATCCTAAACAGTCTGGATAACAGACCACATAGTAACATAGGAGGCTGGTAAAGTAACGGCACGTTATCTGTATTATGGTCCTTTCCCCAACCCCAGCAGAATCAACATATTGATTTCTAAGTGTCAGATTCACTCTAATTGATTAGAAGCAGATAGAAAAGCCATTTGTTTTAACTAACCTGTCCACAATGACCGGAGAATCCATCGATGCCTTGGCTATTTCACAGGCTCCGACGTAGTTGCCCACGGCATAATATGCTCTTTTTATAAGTGACGGCTCATCATCAAATGTTTTCCGCCACTTGCTAATGCAGTCAGGTGGTGACCTGAGTAATGTTGCCTTAAGGCAGTCCTTCAGGGACTCTGTGAGCGTGCTTTTCCCTTCAGAAAGAAATGAAAACTTAATACGAAGAACCATTTAAGTGCCAAGGTGCATCATGGGTAAATAGAATCACCGGTTATTGATTTCTTTTGTAGAATATAATGCCAGGGTTACCGCTTGTGTAGTTATGAGACATGCCTTCAAGGTGCAGTCATTTATTTAACATTATTAAAGGAAAACTATACCCCCCAAACAATGTAGGTCTCTATTAAAAGATACTGAGTAAAACAGCTCATATGTAAAACCCTGCTTCATGTAAATGAATCATTATCATAATAATATACTTTTTTAGTAGTATGTGCCATTGGGTAATCATAAATAGAAAATTGCCATTTTAAAAAATAAGGGCCGCCCCCTAAGATCGTAAGATTCACTGTGCACACATACAAACCACATGTAAGGTCACATGAGCCAATTAACAGACAGATTTCTGCCTTTTGCTTCCTCACTTCTTCCTGTTACAGTTAGTGTTGTAGTATTTCTGGTCAGGTGATCTCTGAGGCAGCACAGATAGAGTCACAAAATGGTGGCTCAAGGCAAGAGATGTAAAAGGGCAATATTTATGTAAATATATATTCCAGTTTGGTAAGATTCTTTAATATGTCATTCAATTTTATATAAACTATCTGTTACTTAAGTATTCATTTTGGGGGTATAGTTTTCCTTTAAAGGAAAACTATACCCCCCAAACAATGTAGGTCTCTATAAAAAGATATTGCATAAAACAGCTCATATGTAAAACCCTGCTTCATGTAAATAAACCATTTTCATAATAATATATTTTTCTAGTAGTATGTGCCATTGGGTAATCATAAATAGAAAATTGCCATTTTAAAAAATAAGGGCCGCCCCCTGGGATCGTAGTATTCACTGTATTATTATTATTATTATTAACATGTATTTATATAGCGCTAACATATTGCATAGCACTGTACTCACTGTACTCACAAACATACCAACAAACCAAACATTTTATGTCACATGAGCCAATTAACAGACAGAGTTGTGTCTTTTGCTTCCTCACTTCTTCCTGTTACAGTTAGAGTTGAAGTATTTCTGGTCAGGTGATCTCTGAGGCAGCACACAGACCATCATGAAATGGTGGCTCAAGGCAAGAGATATAAAAGGGCTATATTTATTAAATATATATTTCAGTTTGGTAAGATTCTTTAATATGCCACTTAATATAATATGAACTATCTGTTGCTTGTGTTTTCATTTTGGGGGTATAGTTTTCCTTTAACTTTTAATATGTTATAGAATGGCCAATGCTAAGCAACTTTTTAATCGGTCTTCATTAGTGATGGGCCAAACATTTGTGAAATGGTGAAAATTCTGCAAAAAATGCATTGAAGTCCAAGTGCAACATTTTTTTTTTTTTTTTGACGCACTACAAATTTTTTGACGCACAACAATTTTTTTTTTGGCATCATTTTTGCAGTGGATTTTAGTGAAAATTTCACTAATCTTCATTATTTATTTTTTTAAATAATTTTTTAATTATTTGACTTCTTCTTCGGACTGTTTCCAGCTTTCAAACTTTTATTACTCATCTTTTCCTTCAGACCCTCTCCTATTCATGTTCTAGTCTCTTATTCAAACCAGTGCATGGTTGCTAGGGTAATTTGGATCCTAACAACCAGAATGCTGAAACTGCAAACTGGAGAGCTGCTGAATAAAAAGCTAAATAACTCAAAAACCACAAAAAATGAAAACCAAATTAGCCAAATTCCCCTAGCAACCGTACACTGATGTGAATAAGAGACTGGAATATGAATAGGAGAGGTCTGAATAGAAGTACGAGTAAGTAGCAATAACAAAACATTTGTAGCCTTATTTAGCCTTTTTTCTTTGGACGCGGTCAGTGACCCCCATTTGAAAGTTGTAAAAAGTCAGAAGGAGAAGGCAAATAATTCAAAAACTATAAAAAATAATGAATGAAGACCAACTGAAAAGTTGCTTACCAATGCCTAACATATGACTTGTAGCCAGTACCCCAATGCACTTATTAGATATGTATATACCAGTTCCAGAACACGGCTCACCTGTGGCGTCGAGTCCCTCAATAACAATAACAGGAAAATGTCCTTTCTTAGTGCCGGTGTCACACTTATCCAGAAGTTCTACAAGCCGTGTGGCTTCCGGGATCCACGCAGAACACTGGAACGTGTGGGAAAGTTCAAATGTCAAAATACATGTGATAAATGGCTCATTCATGGATATAACTAATTACAGAGAATGATAAAAACACGGCAAAGGAAGAGTGATAGTGGGTGGCATTCTGTTACTCTGTACTGGTATGGGAGTCATTTTTCGGAAACCCAGAAAGCTCCCAATTACGGAAAGACTGTCTCCCATAAACTCAACTGTATCTAAGTAATCCACATTTTTAAAAATGATTTCCTTTTTCTCTGTAATAATAAAACAGTAGCTTGTACTTGATGCAAATTAAGATATAATTAATCCTTATTGGAAGCAAAACCAGCCTATTGGGTTTATTTAATGTTTACACAATTTACTAGTAGACTTAAAGGGCATGTAAAGTCTAAAATAGAATAAGGCTAGAAATGCAGTATTTTGTATACTAAATATAAACATGAACTTACTGCACCACAAGCCTAATCAAACAAATGATTTATGCTTTCAAAGTTGGCCACAGGGGGTCACCATCTTGTAACTTTGTTATGCATCTTTGCAAGACTAAGACTGTGCACATGCTCAGTGTGGTCTGGGCTGCTTAGGGATCATCATAAACAAAGCTGCTTGAGTTCTGCATGGCTGGGAAGTAAGGTGGGGGCTCCCCCTGCTGTTCATAAGTATGATTGTTTCCCTGCTCAGCAGTTAGGGACTGTCTGACCATTTCTATGCACAGCAGTAAATGAAGGGAGAATCTCACTGCATACAGTCAGGTTTCTTATAAAAACATTACACATTTTTTAATTAAAGTATATTGGACATAGGTTTCTTTTTTATTAAAGAAAGTAAAAATGGGATTTTATTTTTTTGCCTTTACATGCCCTTTAAGGTATGAAGATCCAAATTACAGAAAGATCTGTTATCCGAATACCCTAGGTCCCAAACATTCTGAATAACAGGTGCCATACCTGTACTATATATCTGCTGCCTATGGTGAGGAAACTCGACATCTGGGGCAAATTCACTAACCTCCAGAAATGCGCCAGTGACGGCTTCGCTCACATCGCCACATTTCACCAGGCAAAATTCGCCAGGACAACGCTAATTCACTAAAGTGCAAAGTTGCGTCCAGGGCACCGAACGAACAATGGTGAAGTTTCGCTATCGTTAATTTGGCAAGCAAAGCGAAGTTGCGCCAAGCATTGGCTAATTTGCATACAGCGGGAAGTTAAATTTCAATGGACGTATATGTTGCAGCAAATACATTACACTACACAAGCCCAGGGAACCTTAATAAAATAAAATAGAGTTGTTATATTGCCCTACACATGTGCCCAGTGTATAGTTTATGTGCCATATGTTAGGAAATGTAGGGGGGATGCCGGGTACCCTAAAAAAAAATTACGACCTTTTGCAGCCTATCACCCTGAAAAACTGAAAAGTCGCCAGTGTTTTGTGGGACTTAGAAAAATGTAAAAAAATTTTTTTTAGGAACTCCTATCTACTCTATTGCACTTCGCCTGGTCTGAGGTGGCGAAGGCGAGTCTGGAGCAAGAGGTAACGTTCATTAAAATCCGCAACTTAGTGAATTTGCGTAGTTACGTTCCTTCGCCAAAGCGAAAATTCGCCTGGCGTTAAAGTGCAAAGTAGTGATATAGTCTATCGCCTTCGCTAGCGAAGTTACACCAGCGCCTGTTAGTATTTTAGAATTTTCGCCAGAGTTAGTCACTTTGCATACCTTACTACTCATTTACTCATTTGGACTTGCAGCAGGTGCAGCTCCAGTCGGTGCAAGGCCCTGTCCTTAAATCATCCCATTAAAAGATTGGTATGGGTGGGATAGGGGTTGTCTATGTGCCTTTCCCCCACTTGCCCCTCGTGAGTACAGGCAGCAGTGTATTTTTGTGGGTTTTTTTTATACTATGTATAATATAGAGGCACATCTCACTACTACTGTCTAGGGATTGGCGAATTTAGGGATGGGCGAATTTGACCGATTTCGTTTTGCCAAAAATTTGCCGCCGCTGAAATGTCGCCGACACCCATTAAAATCTATGGGCGTCAAAAAATTGTTGTCGTGTGGCGAAATTTTTTTGACGCGTGTCTTTTTATTTTGACGCACAATGCGTCATTTTTTCGGCAAAACAAGGCGGAAAATTTGCCCATCCCTATGCTGTCTCTATTGGGGTTGGTGGCTCACATTATATACTATTTTATTTTGATTTGCTTAAATTGGTCGTTCCCCTTGAGAGTGATATTCTGAAACAATTTGCCATTGGCTTTAATTTTTTTTATTATCTGTGTTTTTTTTAGTTATTTAGCTTTTTATTCAGAAGCTTTGCAATTTCAGACATCTGGTTGCTAGGTTCCCAATTACCTTAGCAACCATGCATTGACTTGAATGAGAGACTGCGATATGAATAGGAGAGGGTCTGAATAGAAAGATAAGTAATAAAAAGCAGCAATAACAATACATTTGTCGCCTTACAGAGCATTTGATTTTAGATGGGGATCAGTGACGATCATTTGACAGCTGGAGAGAGGCAGAAGAGAAATGCAAAAAATTCAAAAACTATAGAAAAGACAAAATGAAGGCTAATTGAAAAGTTGCTTAGAAATGGCCGTTCTATGACATACTAAAAGTTAACTTAAAGGTGAACCACCCCTTTAAGGCTGCTTCTAGAACTGGGTAGCCTGCAGTAGGGTTGTGGTAGCCCTCCCACCAAGGTGAATAAATTAAACCCTGTGCCTGCTGGGGGGGGGGCAGGAAGAATAGGGGGGCATATTGGGCATCAACTGATAATAGGCTTCATTATACTTATGAAAAAATGTCTTATTTTCAATTTTTTTTATTTTGTGATGGGAGCCCAGTAACTTTTAGTGTCCTTATTAAAGAGATTCTGTCATGATTTTTATGGTATAGTTTTTATTTCTAAATGACACTGATTACACTGCAAATAATTCACTCTACAATATAAAATTTAATTCCTGAACCAGCAAGTGTATTTTTTAGTTGTAATATTGGTTTGTAGGTGCATCTCAGGTCATTTTGCCTGGTCATGTGCTTTCAGAAAGAGCCAGCACTTTCGGATGGAACTGCTTTCTGGCAGACTGTTGTTTCTCCTACTCAATGTAACTGAATGTGTCGCAGTAGGACCTGGATTTTACTATTGAGTGCTGTTCTTAGATCTACCAGGCAGCTGTTATCTTGTATTAGGGAGCTGCTATCTGTTTACCTTCCCATTGTTCTGTTGTTACGCTGGGGGCGGAGGGAAGGGATGGGGGTGATATTACTCCAACTTGCAGTACAGCCGTAAAGGGTAAATAAAGTTTATCAGAGCACAAGCCACATGACTGGCTCGGAAACTGACAATATGTCTAGCCCCATGGACATTATTGTATTAAGGTGGCCATACACGGATAGATCCGCTCGTTTGGCGATGTCGCCAAACGAGCGGATCTCCCTCCGATATGCCCACCTTCAAGGTGGGCAATATCGGGCAGATCCGATCGTGGGCCCTAGGGCCCAACGATCGGATCCTAGCTCTCACAAACGGGCGGTCGGATCGCGGGACCGCATCAACGAACAGATGCGGCCGTGATCCGACGGAATTTTTAACCCCATCCGATCGAGATCTGGCCGACTTTCGGCCAGATCTCGATCGGGGAAGCCCGTCGGGGGCCCCCATACACGGGCCAATAAGCTGCCGACACGGTCTGTCGGCAGCTTTTATCGGCCCGTGTATGGCCACCTTTAGAGAGGGAGCAGAGAAGGGCAACTAAGCTGGTAAAATGTATGGAAAGTCTTAGCTATGAGGAAAGACTGACCAGGTTGGGGATGTTCACACTGGAGAAGATGCGCTTAAGGGGTGATGTGATAACTATGTATAAATATATAAGGGGATCATATAATAATCTCTCTAATGCTTTATTTACCAGTAGTTCTTTACAACTGACAGAAGGTCACCCATTCCAATTAGAAGAAAAGAGGTTCCACCTAAATATTGGGAAGAGGTTTTTTACAGTGAGAGCTGTGAAGATGTGGAATTCTCTCCCTGAATCAGTGGTACAGGCTGATACATTAGATAGCTTTAAGAAGGGCTTGGATGGCTTTTTAGCAAGTGAGGGAATACAGGGTTATGGGAAATAGCTCATAGTACAAGTTGATCCAGGGACTGGTCCCATTGCCATTTTGGAGTCAGGAAGGAATTTTCCCCCTCTGAGGCAAATTGGAGAGGCTTCAGATGGTGTTTTTCCTTCTTCTGGATCAACTGGCAGTTAGGCAGATAAAAAAAAGTTAAAAACTTGAACTTGATGGACGTGTTTCTTTTTTTTCAACCTAACTTACCATGTTACTATGCACTGTCAGATTACAAAATTAAATATAAAAAAATCAGTTTGCTCTTTTGAGAAATGGATTTCAGTGCAGAATTCTGCTGGAGCAGCACTATTAACTAAAACATTTTTTTTCCCATGACAGTATCCCTTTAAGGTTTTCTGTGCATAGGGAACAGAACAGAATCTTCACAAACACACTGTATACTCAACAGAACATTTCCAGATTCCCTGCAGTATTTATGAGACAATGCAGTACCACTTATAACCACTGGAGGTCGCAAAATAACACAAGACAAAACAACTTAGATGCCAGCAGCACATATTTTTGTGTCAGTAAATTAGAAAGTGAACCATTTCCTTTTCGTTAGTTATTTGTAGGGATGCACCAAATCCACTATTTTGTATTCGGCCGAACCCCCGAATCCTTCTCGAAAGATTCGGCCAAATACCGAACCAAATTCTAATTTACATATGCAAATTAGGGGTGGGAAGGGGAAAACATTTTTTTACTTCCTTGTTTTGTGACAAAAAGTCTTATGATTTCCCTCCCCGTTCCTAATTTGCATATGCAAATTAAGATTCGGTTCGGCTGGGCAGAAGGATTCGGCCGAATCCGAATCCTGCTGAAAAAGGCCGAATCCTGGATTCGGTACATCCCTAGTTATTTGCCATAATAGTGATGGGCGAATTTCTCCCGTTTCGCTTCGCCGAAAAATTTGTGCATTTCCCGCAAAATTCGAGAAACAGTGAAAGTTCATGAAAAAGTAGTGAAATTTGAAGGTTTTCACAAAAAAATCATGAAATTTGAAGCTTTTCATTAAAAAAACGTGAAATTTAAAGGTTTTCACCAAAAAATCTCGAAAATCAGAAATTGACGATTTTTCTCGGGAGATTCGTGAATTTATTTGCATGGGGCGTAACGCAGAAATTTGCCGTAAATTTGTTCCAGGGGAATTTATTTGCCCATCACTAGCCATAATTAAACCTTTTATTGCCGTTTAACTCTTTCTATGCGAAACCCACTAACCTGTAGTAAGACAGAGCGGGCGCTACTCAGTGAGTAGAACACAGCAGAGTGCAGGATATTGAGCGCAAATGGCGATGGCTCCGGCTCCCCCACTCTCACTAGTGGCCACCGTCCCCCCGTCTCTTGTTCCCCTCCGTTCAGTTCCAATACATTTTGCCAGATCTCCACCCGAGGCTCCTGTCGGTGAGTGAAAGAAGTGATGTGCTGCCTGTGCTCCCAGAGCAGGTGCTTGAGTTTGTGCCAAGTGTTGTTGCAGTTCTGGGGGTCACAGATGAAGAAGCCCCTGAGCAGGGAATGATGGGGGTCCTGGGGGAGGTAGGAGAGGAGCTTCAGCACGTGGTGTGTGCCAGACAATATTTGGGCAAGTTGTTGCCCCAGGGATCTATGCAGTCTGGCAGCACTAACTGGGTGGGGGTCAGTAACACACACTGAGAGGGCAGTGCCCCCCTGTGTCAGCATTGGCCACTCATTGGAAGTGGCAGGAGAAGAAACTCCATCCTTATTGGCCAGTGATGTGAAATAGAAAGACTCATGGTAGCCCAGGCTGGGGTCGGCGTCCACTGCAAAGATCCTGTGCTCCCAATCGGACCTGCCCGGGCTGTGAGAAGGGCCCATGATGTGTCTATAATAAGTATTGGATATTATTATGTCTATCTGCCGCCTTCCAGCTGACCTTTGGCTCATGAGCCGACACAAGAGCCCGGCTGAGCTCCAGCCCAATATCATGGAAGTAGTGGCACAGGCTGAATGGCTCCGGAATTTCTCATTAACAACTTCGTTCAGGAATGGAAAGTGAAAGCAACTCGGTTCCCAATCCCCAGTCTTTATCTCCCGAGACACTTGGCTCCGCCCACTCACTCCCTACTGTCACTCGCGCTTTCCAACTGCCTGGTTTCGTTTCTCTGGTCCGAAACTTAATTTCCCAACTATATCAGAGCGGCTAAAGGGAAACTGACCTCGAGTTGTTATCAAATAAAGGGAGGGGGTGTGTGTGGGCAGGGGGAGTGGTATAATGTCTTGGGCTCTTAGTTCCCGAGGGGGTCATATGGGGGTCATGGTAAAAGTACAAAGGACATATTAATGTCTATTATTTTCTAATTGCTATTTATATTAGCTATACTCAGAATGCACAGTATGCAGGCCTTCAGTGTGGATGAACTATAACTCTCAGAAACTCCAACAATCCCATTCCTCTGAGCCTCTTTCTCTCTCTCTCTCTCACTGTCATGTAGTTATTTCTCTCAATTGCCTGTTCTCAGACTCACCTAATCCCACGCTGGCCCCTATACGCTGCAGGTTTCCTCACAGATATAAGGTTTGGCTTATTAAAATAGCAAATAAAGGATTTATTTCTGGACACCTCCAGACTGCACTCAACTGTTTCCCATCTGCCTTCATTCCAAGAGTGTGTCCTCCTGCCTGTGAGTGGGAGATTTAGGAGGTTATTTATTAAAACATGATTATTTATAATCAGACTTTTTGGGGTTAAAAATTAGAATTTTTCATGGAAAAAAAACTCACATTTTGCGATGCTGCAAAAAGCCTGAATCCGAAAATCTGCCATCTCAGACCTGTTGAGGTCCTGTACAAGTCAATGGGAGACGTCCCCATCCCAATTTGAAGATGTTATGGTTTGCACTGGGTTTAGCCTAATAATAAGAAAAATTTGGGGTTTCCAGGCAAAAATCACCCAAAAAAAATCGAGTGATTCGGGAAAGAAGTACTGAAAAATCGTACGATTCAGGTTTCACTCGATTTTATTGATTTGTTTTCTAGATTAATTCAAGTTATTTTAATGATAAATGAGGCAAAATCGTGGATGAGAGTTTGGCTGTTTTTTTTTTTATCTAATTTGATCTACTATGAGAAAAAAATTGGATTTTAGTAAATAACCCCCTAAATTGAATCTGGTGCTTGTATTTATTTAATTAAGGCGGCCATACAGTGGGCAATCTACAATACCTATCCAATCAGTCGGGAGGGGTAAAGAGGTCAAAAGTGACTGCAGCTCATTTTGGGTGACGAGCAGCAATGTCCATAAATACATAGAATCCACCAGGATCACAGAATTATCTGTTGCTGTAGAAGCCGTGGTCAGGCAGTATTTTCAAATCTGACCAGCCATATTTCTGAATATTTCTCTAGCTTTCCTTTCTACTAACTGTCTGACTTTGACGCAGCCCCCCAGTTACTCTGAAGACAAAGCACCAAGTAATGAATTTGGACCTGTCAATAAGTTTATATCAGTGCTACATCCGTAGGTGCCCAGAGACTTATTAGCCACTCACTCGTTTCCTGAGCCACCTGCAACCCACAATTTGCTCTTCCAATGACACCGCCCAAGGGGATTCCATCTGCCATATGTACCCAGCCCGGGGCAGCTTTTCTCCTGTATCTGTATTATTGGTACATCCTTGATTTTGTTTGTGTAAGGCTGAGAAATATAAAGGAGAAGTTAACTGTTAAATGAAGCTTTAGTACATTATAGGTAGACCAAGACTAAGTACATTTTCAATTGATCTTTATTACTAATTCTGTATAATTTTGTATAATTAGCCTTCCTGTTCTAGTTCTCTTCAGGCTGTAAGTAAAAAAGCTATAGCGTTGTCTCATAGGCAGGAGGGCACACTCCATAGGATCAGATAATAAGTGTGGGATTTGGAGTTAAATGGATGGCAGATTGAAGCGCAGCACTTTTAAAAACTCCTAGGTACATTTATAGTTGCATTTTGTCGTACCCCACGGAAAGCTGACATTGGATTGGTCAGAATAACCAACCCACCTTGGGAATGACTGCCATGGCTAGGGAGGTGGTAGTTTTAGGGCTCAGGGCACTCGATTGAGCAGAAAGGGGGAAAACAAGGTGCACAGGGGGAGGGGGTGGTGTGGGGGCCCCAGTGGGCCCTGGACCTCCCCAGTCTGATGTTGGTTGTAAATTAACCTTGTAGTGTCTCCTGTGCATTCGTTTTCCAACAAGCCCTGGCCAGTCAAAACAAATGCTAATATTGGGATAAGGATAAGGCATGGGAAGGGAGAATAAAAGAAACAGATTGTTTGCTATACCCGTATAAATTCTTTGCTACGTATGAAAACAAGAATGGAAACCAGCAGAGCAATTCAGCGTCACACCCTCACCATAACAAGTGGCCACTGGGTGCTCCAAAGAGCCTGGGAAACCGAAACTGCCTGTTGCTTATGTAACTGTCATTTTCTGAGGAATGGAATGTGAAACTTAACCAAATCATGCCTGACCATATTTACAGTTTCTGGGTTGGTCCTGAAGGTATATATACTCCACTCACAGCATTGCAAAGCAATGAGAATTCATCACTGCATTGATACTGCAGAACCTCTGAGCAAGATGCTGTCCCTCCTTACTCTACCGATGATGGAAATGCTCTCCGCTGTTTGGGGGAATTTCAGGTGCCTCTTACAAAGCCTAAATATATTCTGGTGCTGGCTGGAAATCTTCGGAAAGCCAAAGATATCACCCCTGAGCAGTAGACCGGAGCCTGGAGATGACACAATGGTGACTCCGACCAGTGTGAATTATCACTTTACCAGGCAGTGCAATTACAAATGTGGCTTCTGCTTCCACACGGCAAAGACGTCTTTTGTGCTGCCATTAGAAGAAGCCAAGCGAGGACTGACTATGCTCAGATCAGCAGGTAGGTCTGGAGTGAGTTGGTAAGATGCTCTATTCGATAATTATTGTTTTTTGAAGCAGTTGTTCACCTTTGATTTAACTTTTAGTATGATGAGAGTGATATTCTGAGACACTTTGCAATTGGTTTTCATTTCTTATTATTTGTGGTTTTTCAGTTATTTCGCTTTTTATTCAGCAGCTCTCCAGTTTGCAATTTCAGCAGTCTGATTTCTAGAATCCAAATGACCCCAGCAACCATGCACTAATTTGAATAAGAGACTGGAATATAAATAGGAGATGACCTAAATAGAAAGACGAGTAAAAGTAGCAATAATGATAACTTTTTAGCCTTATAGAGCATTTGTTTTTTTAATGGGTCAGTGACCCCCATTTGAAATCTGGAAAGAGGAAAAAGGTAAATGATTAAAAAACTAAACAAAATAAACAATGAAAACCAACTGAAATTTTCTTAGAATTGGCTGTTCTATAACATACCAAATGTTTACTTAAAGGTGAAGCACCCCTTTAAAGGAGAACTAAACCCTACAAATGAATACAGTTAAAAATACCATATTTTATATACTGATCTTATTGCACCAGCCTAAAGTTTCAGCTTGTCAATAGCAGCAATGATCCAGGACTTCAAACTTGTCACAGGGGGTCACCATCTTTGAAAGTGTCTGTGACACTCACATGCTCAGTGGGCTCTGAGCAGCTGTTGAGAAGCTAAGCTTAGGGCTCGTCACTAATTATTCAGCAGAAAATGAGGTTGGTCTGTAATATAAGCTGATGCTACAGGGCTGATTATTAAATTCTGATGATAATTGCACTGGTTTCTGTGCTGCCATGTAGTAATTATCTGTATTAATTACTAATCAGCCTTATATTGTGACATTTCTATTCTATGTGTACTGTATATTGTGAGTGGGTCCCTAAGCTCAGTAAGTGACAGCAGCACAGAGCATGTGCAGTGAATCCGCAGAAAAGAAGATGGGGAGCTACTGGGGCATCTTTGGAGACATAGATCTTTACTGCTAAAGGGCTGTGGTTGCCTTGTGCTGGTACAGAAGCACAAAACATTATGTACAACATTTCTAGCTACTTCTTTGGTTATGCTTTAGTTCTCCTTTAAAGCTAAGCAAGCATTTAATAATTTTTCCTCAATGGGAATTTATTTCAGTGGGGTCTAATAACGATTGAACATTTGACTTGCACTCACTATTGTCTCCATTCATTCTGTGTTGCAGGCATGGAAAAGATCAATTTCTCCGGCGGGGAGCCTTTCCTGCAAGAGAGAGGACATTATGTGGGAAAACTGGTCCAGTTCTGCAAAGAGGGGCTGAAACTGCCGAGCGTCAGTATTGTGAGCAATGGGAGTCTGATTACAGAGAGGTGGTTCAAACTGTATGGTGAGTAGAGCAAATACTTATGTTAATACAATTATTGTCCACAGCAACAAGTGTCTTAAGGTTTGTTTTTATACCTGTCCCCATCCCATGTGATACTCAATGATGTGACTACAACTTTAAAGGAGTTGTTCACCTTTTAATTAACTTTTAGTATGATGTAATTTTTATTTTGTTTCCATTTTTTATTATTTGTGGCTTTGGAGTTATTTAGCTATTTATTCAGCAGCCCCCGAGTTTGCAGTTTCAGCAATTGGGTTGCTAGGGTCTATATTACGATAACAACCATGTATTAATTTGAATAAGGGACTGGAATATGAATAGGAGAGGCCTGAATAGAAAGATAAGCAATAAAAAATAGCAATAACAATAAATGTGTAGCCTCACAGAACATTTGTTTTTTTAGAAGGGGTCAATGACCCTCATTTGAAAGCTGTAAAAAGTCAGAAGAAGAAGGAAAATAATTTAAAAACTATAAAATACAAATAATGAATTGAAAAGTTGCTTAGAAATGGCCATTCTATAATATACTAAAAGTTAACTTAAAGGTGAACCCCCCCTTTATTCACTATGGCATGTTCCAGTTAATTTGACCAACACAGTGAGACTGGGGCCATGTACCAGAGACGAGCCGTAAGAGACCCAAAAGTTTGATTTGAGGGCTGCAAAGTGGAGGCAGTGCAGGGTGATTGGGAGGGGTTTGGACAGATAGTCGGCATGTTGTGGGCATGTTAAAGCGATACCAGAAATTATGCCATAAAATTATCTACCATAAAATTGACTTTGTATGCTTCTTAAAATGTTGCCATAAAGTATTTGCCCAATACTATTACATTAACTATCTGACTCCCTGTTATCGCCTATGAGGGGCTGCCATATTTGTGCAGCAGGCGTCCGTTAGCATTAGGGATGCACCAAATCCACTATTTTGGATTCGGCCGAACCCCCGAATCCTAAGCAAAGGATTTGACTGAATACCGAACCGAATCCTAATTTGCATATGCAAATTAGGGGTGGGAAGGGGAATTTTTTTTTACTTCCTTGTTTTGTGACAAAAAGTCACGCGATTTCCCTCTCCACCCCTAATTTGCATATGCAAATTAGGATTCGGATTCGGTTCGGCCAGGCACAAGGATTCGGCCGAATCCGAATCCTGTTGAAAAAGGCCGAATCCTGGCCGAATCCCGAACCGAATCCTGGATTCGGTGCATCCCTAGTTAGCATTAGGTACTTTAACTGACAGGCTGAGATGGGACAGTCAGGATGGCAAAACAGTCAGGTTTAGGAACTTCAACTAACAATTAGTTATAAAAACAAACCTCTCAGCAAAAAACAATAAGTACTTTTAATGTACATTAATATTTTAAAAAGTAGTTTTTAGTGTCAGTATCACTTTAAGGTCCATCAGAGCCATTGCCAGGCTGCAATTTAGTTGGTTGGGAATTTATTTTATCATTGGAACTTTATTCTACTTAGTTGGCCACGGTGATCATTAGGCAGATAACTCGGGTCAGCTGGGGTGGGAGGGCCCTGCTAACTAAGTAGTAGGGGTCCCATGCTTTCTGATGGCACCCTGTCAACACCCATAATTCTAGCATAAAAACACGCACTGGTCCACACATGTGATCTGAATTAAAAGGGGATTAAATGATGGGTCCCACCAATTTCTAAGCAATGATGCCTTCATTTGGCAATTTTACCAATCAAGCAGATGTAACTATGTGTGGCCAGTTTAAGTTGTGGGTGAGCAGCAACATGGCCGGCAGCTCCCACAGAGAAGCATATGTACAAAAATGTACCATTACTGTGCTACCTATACCAACCCCTATAACAGTGATCTTCAACCAGGGGCTCATGCATGTTTCTCACCAACCCCTTGGATGTTGCTCCCAGTGACCTCACATCTGCTTATACAGGTATGGGACCTGTTATCCAAAATGCTTGGGACCTGGGGCTTTCCGGATAACGGATCTTTCTGTAATTTGGATCTTCATACCTTAAGGCTATTGGAAAATCATGAATGCATTAAATAAGCCCTATGGGCTGGCTTAGTTATTAATAAGGATTAATTATATCTTAGGTTGGATCAAGTACATGGTACTGCTTTATTATTACAGAGAAAAAGCAAATAGTTTTTAAAAATTTGGGTTATTTGGATAAAATGGAGTCAATGCGAGATGGCCTTTCCGTAATTCAGAACTATCTGGATAACGGGTTTCCAGATAACGGATCCCATACCTGTATTTGAATTCCAGGCTTGGAGGCTAATTTTGTTTTATACAAACCAGGTGTACTGCCAAACAGAGCCTCCTGTAGTCTGCCAGTCCACACAGGGGCAACCAATAGCCAATCACAGCACTTATTTTGTACCCAGAGAACATGTTTCATTCTTGTGTTGCTCCCCAACTCTTTTTACATCTGAAAGCTGCTCACTGGTAAAAATGGTTGGGGACCCCTGTCCTATAACCATATGCAATTTAAGTACGAACTGTTTATTGAAAAGCTCACTTGAAATGAAACATTCCCATACAACAGTGGGGCCTTCAATTGAATCAACACTGTGTTGTCCCCAGGGGAATATCTGGACATCCTTGCTGTGTCCTGCGACAGCTTTAACGAGGATGTGAACAAGTTAATCGGAAGAGGACAAGGGAACAAAAATCACGTGGAAAATTTGCTAAAAATAAGACAGTGGTGCCGGGATTATAATGTTGCCTTTAAAATAAACTCCGTCATTAACCGCTACAATGTCGATGAAGACATGAACGAAGAAATCTCTCGGATTAGTCCCATACGCTGGAAGGTACGTTACATGAACAAGCTCAGCTACTTCTACTTGATGTCATGTTTATCTGCCAGTGTTTCTTGTTCATATCAGTTAGAACTACTACAAGTAAAGGACCTGTTATCCAGAATGCTCAGGACCAGGGTTTTTCTGGGTAAGGGATGTTTCTGTAATTTGGATCTTCATAACTTAATATTGAAACATTAATTAAACCCAATAGGATTGTCTTGCCACCAATAAGGATTAAAGTGGTTGTTCACGTAGTATGATGTAGAGAGTGATATTCTGAAACACTTTGCAATTGGTTTTCATTTCTTCTTATTTGTGGTTTTTGAGTTATTTAGCTTTTTAATTAGCAGCTCTCCAGTTTGCAATTTTTAATTATCTGGATGCTAAGGTCCAAATTACCCTAGCAACCATGCATTAATATAAATACGAGACTGGAATATGAATAGGAGAGGCCTGAATAGAAAGATGAATAATACAAAGTAGCAATGACAATAAATGTGTAGCCTTAAGGCCCAGTGCTTTGGTTGCCAAATCGAGTTAAGATCCACTTGCTGAGTGTTAAATACATCGATTTTATAGTTTATGCCCGCCTTAATTTTGTAGCACCTATGGGGCCACCAGCAGTTAGAGAAATTATACAGATTGGACACTATTGAGAGACAGGTTACACCTTCTCACTTCTTTAAACCAACAAGTGTTTTGGCCTTGTGTAAGTAGGGGAGTGTGTTTATATAGGGAGATAATAGAATTAAAGTGAGAGTAGAATGGGAAAAGTAGAAAATAGGTGAAGTATTTTTGTTCCACATGTTCAATGAATGTGTCACTCCTGCTAGTTGTCCATAGGACTGGCAGCCATACTGGTGAACTATCCTCAGGGTTCCAGGGAACATGTGCAGTAACTAGAGGGCCCAGCCATTCCGTTTATTAGACAAGGCAGAACATGATTTTCTTTCTATTATTTCTGAATTCAAGCTACATAATGAAACTCTCTGCATGTACAGGTTTTCCAATGCCTAATTATTGAAGGAGAAAATGCCGGGGAAGAGGCTCTGAGGCAGGCCGAGACGTTTGTCATCAGCAACAAGGAATTCAAAGGTTTTCTGGATCGCCACAGAAACATCAAATGTTTGGTACCTGAATCAAACGAGCAGGTAATGACTGTATTTATCAACCCATACACATATTATAGCCAGAAATGCAGTATTAGTAAAGCACTATACTATCATCAAAACTACAAAAGTTCTTTCCAGTGGGTCGAATAATCCAAAAGTAAACCTAACATGGCAGCTAAACTTCTTTTTTATTTTATAGGGACCTTGTAGCTGATCCATTATGGCTTTGTGAATGCATGAAAGACAGTTGAACTGTGCAAAGTCATAATGGATAAGTACAAGGTCTCTATAAATTATATTTACATTGTAAGAGATGCTTAGTTTCAAAGTTTCTTCTGGGGAAAGCCAAGCAGGTTGTCTACTGTTTCCATGACTTATGGATGTTATAGTTCAGTAGTGAGTAAATATTTCCTTGGGTCAATTCAAGTTCAGAGTTTAGGAAGGCATTACTTTGTGGACTCTGGGCTCATCCATTGTGCACAATCTTGCTCCCCCTGTCCACAATCTCTGGAGGCACATGCTCTCCAATGGCAGTTTGCTCTTCAAAGGATCTATAGAACAAATAACTGTACTTCAAATGTTGGAGCCAAGTAGCAAGTACCCATATCTGACCAATGGGAGCACTGGATCCGATTTGCCTTCCAGGCAGATACTAGGGCGCAAATTCACTAAGCGCCGAAGCGCCAAATGCTAGCGTTAATTCGCTAGCGTTTGGCATTTACGTTACTGCGCAAATTCACTAACGAACGCTGGCATAGTTTCGCTAGTGTTACTTCGCACCCTTATGCCAGGCGAATTTTCGCTAGCGACGTAACTACGCAAATTCACTAACTTGTGCACTGTACTGAACGCTACCTTTTACGCTAGACTTCCTTCGCCACCTCAGACCTGGCGAAGCGCAATAGAGTAGATAGGGATTGTTTCAAAAAAAGTCAAATTTTTTTCTAAGTCCCAAAAAACGCTGGCGTGTTTTCTACATGATGGGTGATAGGCTGAAAAAGAGCGAAATTTTTTTTGGGGCTCCCCTCCTTCCCCCCTACATTTCCTGACTCATGGCAACTTACCTAGACAGTGGGCACATGTGTAGGGCAAAATAACATTTTTATTTGCTGATTTGAAGGTTTTCTAGGCATTTGTAGTGCTAATACGTGTTCCTACATTGAAATTTGAATTTCGCGCCGTATGCAAATTAGCCTTCGCTAGCGTAACTTCGCTTTACATAGCGAATCAACGCTAGGGCAACTTCGCAACCTTACGATACCCCTGAGCGCAACTTCGGATTTTAGTGAATTTGCGGAGCGCTGGCGAAATTACGCCTGGCGAAGTTCGGCGAAGATGCGCCTGGCGCAACTTCGCATCTTAGTGAATTTGCGCCTTGGGCTCTCAGTTTTGACCACATCTTTAGTAGTGCCATAACTTGGCTGGAGGGAGTTTGTTCAGTCTGTTATCCAGAATACTATTCGGGAACTGGGATTTTTCAGAAAAGGGGTCTTTCTGTAATTTGGATCTTCATGTCTTAAGTCTACTAAAAAATAATGTAAACATTAAATAAACCCAATGGGCTGGTTTTGCTTCCAATAAGGATTAATTACACAGGTATGGGACCCATTTCAAGAATGCTCAAGACCTGGGGTTTTCCCGATAAGGGATCTTTCCGTAATTTAGATCTCTGTGTCTTAAATCTACTAAAAATCATTTAAACATTAAATAAACCTAATAGGCTTGTTTTGCATTCAATAAGGATTAATTAAATCGTAGTTTGGATCAAGTACAAGATACTGTTTTATTATTACAGAGAAAAAGGAAATCACTTTTTAAATTTAAAATTATTTAATTGTAATGGAGTCTATGAGAGACGACCTTTCCGTTATACAGAGCTTTCTGGATAACGGGTTTCCGGATAACAGATCCCATTCAAGTTAATAGTTATTCAGCCATGCATAAAAACTGTGGCAAGTGGCCCGTACTAATCTTTATTATTATATTGCAGATGCGTGATTCTTATCTCATCTTGGATGAATATGTAAGTTATGACTATATATTTACTGTATTGCAATGTATATTACTATGAGTATGCTGTCATGTTACTATTGCATTATTATGTATTTAATGTAGAGGGAATCATGAAATATATATGTGTGTGTGTATATATATATATATATATATAGTCAACTACAAGAGGTCCTCTGCACTCAACCCATTATCAATATATTTAAGACAGTGACATTTTGTGCATACTGCTACTAAAAAATGCCTTACCCTTTAAACAACACAGGGATTGTTTGTCCATATATTGCAATATATTTAAGCTGGCCAACTACGTCAAAGTCATGCCATATCTGGCCAGTCCTACACTTAATTTTCATCTGATTCATTAAGAATTCAATTGCTTAATTATACATTTTACAAAGGGACTAAGTTTTACCTGCAACTTACTAGCTGCTTTCAAAGTAAACCTCCATACTTGGCTGCCCTTTTATTAGACACCAGTGGGATCACCTGACTATAGTTGGGAAGGGTGGGAGCTACAACATGGAGCTGGTCACTGCTCCTGTATAACTATAACAAACAAGGGAAAGTTGTGCTCACCACTATTTTTTTAAAACCATTAGGCGGGGGTGCAATGAGGGTATGACCACAAAATACATATAGTCAACTACAAGAGTCCTCTGCACTCAACCCATTATCAATATATTTAAGACAGCGACATTTTGTGCATACTGCTACTGAAAAATGCCTTACCCTTTAAACAACACAGGGATTGTTTGTCCATATATTGCAAAATATATATACACTTTAATTTTTTTGTAACGTGAGTGCTGGCTAATTTTGATGCTTTATATATATATATATATATATATATATATATATATATATATATATATATGTCGCTGTCTTAAATATATTGATAATGGGTTGAGTGCAGAGGACTCTTGTATTTGTCTGTATGTATTTTGTGGTCACACCCTCATTGCACCCCCGCCTAATGTTTTTAAAAAATAGTGGTGAGCACAACTTTCCCTTGTTTGTTATAGTTATACAGGAGCAGTGACCAGCTCCATGTTGTAGCTCCCACCCATCCCAGCTATAGTCAGGTGATCCCACTGGTGTCTAATAAAAGGGCAGCCAAGTTTGGGAGGTTTACTTTGAAAGCAGCTAGTAAGTTGCAGGTAAAACTTAGTCCCTTTGTAAAATGTATAATTAAGCAATTGAATTCTTTATGAATCAGATGAAAATTAAGCGTAGGACTGGCCAGATATGGGATGACTTTGACGTAGTTGGCCAGCTTAAATATATTGCAATATATGGACAAACAATCCCTGTGTTGTTTAAAGGGTAAGGCATTTTTTAGTAGCAGTAGCACAAAATGTCTCTGTCTTAAATATATTGATAATGGGTTGAGTGCAGAGGACCTCTTGTAGTTGACTATATGTATTTTGTGGTCACACCCTCATCGCACCCCCGCCTAATGTTTTTATAAAATAGTGGTGAGCACAACTTTCCCTTGTTTGTTATATATATATATATATAAAGCATCAAAATTAGCCAGCACTCACGTTACAAAAAAATTAAAGTGCCTAGGTGCAGTCATAAAATATCGAATAATCGAACAACAATGTCCGCATTCTCAGGTCTTAGAAAGTGAAAGAGTGAAAAAGAACTGCCGTTTCGGCCACCAGGCTAGAGTGCTAGCCAAAACATCAGTTCTTTTTAATAAATAACCTTTTCACTTTCTAATACCTGAGAGTGCAGACATTGTTGTTCGATTATATATAATACACACACATATAGGTATGAGACCTGTTATCCAGAATGCTTGGGACCTGGAGTTTTCCGGAAAACTGGTCTTCCTGTAATTTGGATCTTAATGCCTTATGTCTACTAAAAAATCATTTAAACATTAGTTAAACTCAATCGGATTGTTTTGCCTTAAATAAGAATTAATGATATCTTAGTTGGGATCAAGTACAAGCTACTGTTTTATTATTTCAGAGAAAAAGGAAATTCTTTTTAAAAAACTGACTTATTTGGAGATAGGTAGATGATAGATAGATAGATAGATAGATAGATAGATAGATAGATAGATAGATAGATAGGACCCTGGCCGGTTGGGTAAAATGTTTGGTTACTAGTGCATTGGCAATAAGCAAGATGTTCTCTTTTCTAGATGCGCTTTTTGGACTGTACAAATGGGCGAAAGGATCCGTCTAAATCCGTCCTGGATGTTGGGGTTGAAAATGCTATAAAATTCAGTGGATTTGACGAGAAAATGTTTTTCAAAAGGGGTGGAAAATATGTTTGGAGCAAAGCGGATTTAAGGCTTGAGTGGTGAAGCTGATCGTTTCTCACTGAAAGGACTATGCACTACTGTAAATTATTTGTTTATAAAAGAAATGTGTACTTTATTATCCATTATTACAATAAGATGTATATTTTGTTTCATGTATGATATTTGTAGCAGTATTAATTAACATGTACAGTGTGAGTGTCACAGCTATGAACTTTAATAGTGTGTTTTATCTGCATAGACAGTTTGAAGGGATACTGTAATGGGAAAAAGATTTTTCCCAAAATGAATCAGTTAATAGTGCTGCTCCAGCAGAATTCTGCACTGAAATCCATTTCTCAAAAGAGCAAACAGATTTTTTTTATATTCAATTTTGAAATCTGACATGGTTCTAGACATATTGTCATTTTCCCAGCTGCCCTAAGTCATGTGACTTGTGCTGTGATAAACTTCAATCACTCTTTACTGCTGTACTGCAAGTTGAAGTGATATCACCCCCTCCCTTCCCCCCCCCGCCAGCAGCCAAACAAAAGAACAATGGGAAGGTAACTAGATAACAGCTCCCTAACAGCTGCCTGGTAGATCTAAGAACAGCACTCAATAGTAAAAACCCATGTCCCACTGAGACACATTCAGTTACATTAAGAAGGAAAAACAGCAGCCTGTCAGAAAGCATTTCTCTCCTAAAGTGCAGGCACAAGTCACATGACCAGGGGCAGCTGGGAAATTGACAAAATATCTAGCCCCATGTGAAATTTCAAAATTGAATATAAAAAAATCTGTTTGCTCTTTTGAGAAGTGGATTTCAGAGCAGCACTATTAACTGATTCATTTTGAAAAATCTTTTTTTTACCATGACAGTATCCCTTTAATGAATAAGTCACACTAGCGTTCACATTTATTTCCATTTATTTTGGATACAGGTATGGGACATTTTATCCAGAATGCTCGGGATCTGTAGTTTTCCATATAAGGAGTTTTTCCATAATTTAGATTTGCATACCTTAAGTCAACTAAAATATCATATAACATTTAAACCCAATAGGCTGGTTATGCCTCTATTAAGGATGAATTATATCTTAGTTGGTATAAAGTTCAAGGTACTGTTTTATTAATACAGATAAAAAGGAAGTATTAATTAAAATGGAGTCAATGGGAGATAGCTTTCTGTAATTCTGAGCTTTCTGGATTTCCAAATAACAGATCCTATACCTGAATTATGTATAAATTTATTTGTATTGTATAGCACTTCAACTTGTAGCAAAGAGAAAAAAAAATTGTCCCTCAGAGGTCCTTCCACCTTTCCAAAGCCAACTTTGTAAAAAATCCCTGCCCTCTGGGTTTTTTGTTTGCTTAAAGGGATCCTGTCATCGGAAAACAAGTTTTTTTTTCAAAACGCATCAGTTAATAGTGCTACTCCAGCAGAATTCTGCAGTGAAATCCATTTCTCAAAAGAGCAAACAGATTTTTTTAAATTCAATTTTGAAATCTGACATGGAGCTAGACATTTTGTCAATTTCCCAGCTGCCCCTGGTCATGTGACTTGTGCCTGCACTTTAGGAGAGAAATGCTTTCTGGCAGGCTGCTGTTTTTCCTTCTCAATGTAACTGAATGTGTCTCAGTGGGACATGGGTTTTTACTATTAAGTACTGTTCTTAGATCTACCAGGCAGCTGCTATCTTGTGTTATGGAGCTGCTATCTGGTTACCTTCCCATTGTTCTTTTGTTTGGCTGCTGGGGGTGTAAAAGGGAGGGGGTGATATCACTCCAACGTGCAGTACAGCAGTAAAGAGTTATTGAAGTTTATCAGAGCACAAGTCACATGACTTGGGGCAGTTGGGAAATTGACAATATGTCTAGCCACATGTCAGATTTCAAAATTGAATATAAAAAAAAAACCTGTTTGCTCTTTTGAGAAATGGATTTGAGTGCAGAATTCTGCTGGAGCAGCACTATTAACCGATTCATTTTGAAAAAAATGTTTCTTCCCATGACAGTATTGTTCATATTTTTCCAGTATTGCTTTTACCTTCCTGACTTTCTGTAGCGTAGAAAGTCAGAAAGTAGCTTAAGAAACACCAGAATTTCGTAGCACTGTATAGTTTAGCAACATCCAGTGGGTCACATGTTGGGCAATAATTGTAAAGAAGTATCACAAAAAAAGAAAATATTTTGTCTTGTATCTTGTCTTTTGTAGTAATGTTAATTTATAAACAAAAAAGCGAATTTGTACAGACACAGTATTTTTGTTCTCTAACATGTCAGTTGTTTTTTGTGAAATATTTTGGTATGCACAAATAATAATGTTTTTCTTTTAAATAAACAAGATTTATTTTTCTCCATTGGCTTTATTGTCTTCTTTGTTTACTTAATTTTGGCCTAAATGGAGTCATGTGATGCACAAAGTCTATTCCTTAGACCAGTGGTCCCCAACTAGTAGCTTGTGAGCAACATGTTGCTCACCTCCATTGACTTTATTGTCTTCTTCATTTGGGTCATGTGATGCACAAAGTCTATTTCTTCAGTGATCCCCAACCAGTAGCTCGTGAGCAATATGTTGCTCACCAACCCTTTAGATGTTGCTTCCAATGGCCTCAAAGCAGGGGCTTTTTTTTAATTTCTTACTTGGAGGCAAGTTTGGTTGTATAAAAACAGTTGTACTGCCAAACAGAGTCTCCTGTAGGCTGCCAGTCCATATAGGAGCTACCAAATAGCCAATCAATACCCTTACTTGGCACCCCCTTGGAACTTTTTTCATGCTTGTGTTGCTCCCCAACTCTTTTTCATTGCAGTGTTGCTCACTGGTAATAGGTTGGGGACCCCTGCCATAGACTGTATTGCTGACATGTCTGGGTTAAAGCACTTAACGTGATCTGAATCACTGGCATACCATTCACTTTACTATACTGTATTGCTGATGTATATTTTTTTCAATGCAAGGACTCTGGTACACTGTATTACAGCAAAAAGTTGTGAGTTTTCCCCAAAAAGTAAAAACCAAAATTATAATAAAAATGCAATTAATTTATTAGGACATACAGTAAGTGCCCTACTGGGGCACTTACTCATAGGCTCGAAACACGTTAGGCGGTCACCTGTATGTCCTAATAAATGAATTGGATTTTTATTATAATTTTGGTTTTTACTTTTTGGGGAAAACTCACAACTTTTTGCTGTTCCAGATATTTGACATGGACTGGGGTGAACTGTGAGTATTTTACTCCTCTCATTAAATTGCTTTGGATATTTTTTTTCTTTATAATTTATAATGGTACAGTCACTGGCATAGTGCACCAAGTTCTTTAATGTTTGGCACAGAGTCAATTTTCTACACTATTGCTGACATGTCTGAGGCTTATTCAGTGCAGGGAGCCAGTTTTGTACACAGTCTTATTGACAGGTTTTAGGTTTATTTTATGCAAAGAGTGA
Organism: Xenopus petersii; assembly: GCA_038501925.1. NCBI lineage: Eukaryota > Metazoa > Chordata > Amphibia > Anura > Pipidae > Xenopus > Xenopus petersii. The sequence goes on along the minus strand of CM076680.1, from coordinate 23,594,731 downwards.
GTTTTGTACACTGTATTGTTGACATGTTCAAAGAGTATGCAGTGCAGAAAGTCAATTTCCTTACACTGTATTGCTGACATGCCTACAGTTTTTAAATGCAAAGAGTCAGTTTCCTACACTGTATTGCTGACAGGTCCAAAGAGTATGCAGTGCAGAGAGTCAATTCCCTACACCATATTGCTGACATGTCTGAGGTTTATTTAATGCAAAGATAAAATCCCCTACCCTGTACTGCAGACATGTCTAAGGTTTATTAAATGCAAAAAGTAATTTTTCTACACTGTATTGCTGACTTGTCTGAGGTTGATCTAACGCAAATAGGCAATTCCCTACACAGTATTGCTGATATGTCTGAGGTTTTTAAGATGCGACGAGTCCGTTTCCTAAACTGTATTACTTACATGTTTGAGGTTTTTTTCACTGCAAAGAGTGAGTTTCCTACACTGTATTGCTGATATGTCATGTTTAATCTGTTCAAGAAATTATTAATGCAGAGAGTCAACTTCTCACACAGTAATATGAAATGTTTTAAACTTAATTAAATTCAAAGAGTCAGTTTGCAACACTGTGTTGCTGACAATGTCTTAGGTTAATGTAGGTTACAATAGCATATGTCTTGTTATATGTATAATTTTTTTTTTATATATGTACAGGTATAGGATCCCTTATCTGGAAACCTGATATCCAGAAAGCTCCGAATTACGGAATGGCTGTCTCCCATAGACTCCATGTTATCCAAATCATCCAAATTTTTAAAAATGATTTCATTTTTCTCTGTAATAATAAAACAGTAGCTTGTACTTGATCCCAACTAAGATATAATTAATCCTTATTGGAAGCAAAACCAGCCTATTTGGGTTTATTTAATGTTTAAATGAATTTCTAGTAGACTTAAGGCATGAAGACCCAAATTACGGAAAGATCCATTATCCGGAAAACCTCAGGTCCCGAGCATTCTGGTTAACAGGTCCCATACCTGTATAACATTCCGGTTCAATGTGCAAAATAAATTAGCAAAAAGTCACAATATCCTCTGACTGTTTGCACATGCACAGAACTTGTCAGGCAAAATGGGACATACAGTTTGGTATAACTGGTATTACTGAGTCCTAATGGGATGAATCACATATCTAGGCTGTGAATTTACATACAACCTTTTGAAGAATGACAGAGGACAAAAAATTTGGAGTTATTTGTGTTTTTGTTACACCAGGATTACATTTGTGCACTGAAGAGACTAAAACTGGAGACAGTGTGGAGACTTTATCAGTAGAGATTCCATTTGGAAAAACCAATGGAATATTTAACAAAACTCTCTTTAAAAGGGAAGAAAATTAGGCCAGGTTGTAATTATTATGGCTTAATAGAAAGGTTAACTAGTTGATTTGTAAGAGCAAAGCATACGTTGAAGACATCCATATTATCTTTGCAAAGTCTACTGTATAAAGAGTAAAAACAATGAAGAAAGTATGATGTGTGAACCTTGTTATTGATGTAGACTAATTTGGTTGATAATAAAAACATATGGAAACAGGGAGAAGGCTGAGGTTTTAACCTGCCATTTTAAAATTCTGCTGATGCCAATGAAGAACCATGATAAAAAATTCACTTTTAATAGGGCAAGTTTAATAAGTGGCAGATTTACTCAGGATCAAGTTAAAGGCTAAATAATGTGAAGGTAAACAATAATCCAGGACATATGATAAAAAAGGAGCTTAGCTCTGTGACTTCTATTATTTTTTGATGCAAAAGTATATTTTGATATTCAATACATATGCAACTGATCCTGAGTGACAAATCTAATGGTCTTCTACAAGGAGGTGAGCAGAAACTTGGACCTTGGGGTTGTCATGGATATGAATTGATACAGTGCCACAGAGTACATCATTGACTGATTAAAAGAATATTGGCACAGGTATGGGATCCATTATCCGGAAACCCGATATCCAGAAAGCTCCGAATTACGGAATGGCCGTCTCCCATGGACTCCATTATAATGAAATAATCCAAATTTTTTAAAAATGACTCCCTTATTCTCTGTTATAATAAAACAGTATCTTGTACTTGATCCTGACTAAGATATAATTAATGCTTATTGGAGGTAAAACCAGCCTATTGGGTTTATTTAATATTTACATGATTTTCTAGTAGACTTAGGTATGAAGATCCAAATTACAGAAAGATCCGTTATCTGGAAAACCCCGGGTCCCGAGCACTCTGGATAATAGGTCCCATACCTGTATTCCAATTTGCACTTTAATAAAGAGCTAGCTAAGGGTAGGTTAGAATAGGTCTTATAAATTGAACGTATTATTGTTGAATTGAGGCGAACTTTGGTGTAGTAAGATGAGTAGTGATGAGCGAAATTTTTCGCCAAGTTTCGCCGCAAAAATGATGCCCATAGACTCCAAAGGGAGAAAAAAATGTCCAACACATACACTTTAATGCATTTTGTAAATTTTTCACAGTATCATGAATTTCCGGCGAAGGGAAACAGATTTGCCCATCACTAGGAGAAAATTCACACTTTAGTAAATGTGCCCCAAAGTCTTAATCCAGCAAGCCTTCATTTTGCTCAGTTTATAAAACAATCCCGATGTGTGAATTCGACCAGCAGATGGTGCACCAGAGTTACATTTTACTGTCAAATTGTGAGCACATAGAAAACCAGATGTTTTTAATAATATTTTTGGGGGGATCTTATATGGTTAACATAAATAATTGCTTTCAGATCCCATCATGGCTATTAGATTTTTCCTCAGTAACCTTAGACAAGACGACTTTAACAGCTTAAAGCACATCTAATCATTCCATAAATGTATCCAAAGAATCCCCAAAGGCATGCAATAATCTATGGAGACATAGACAAGTAATTCCTTACTTTGCTGGTACTTGAATATCTATTTCTCTACTCAGGGCATACATTTGTGTCACTTGGGAAAAAAAGGAGATTCCTTGAGAAAATACTATGGGCCATGTTTCTAAAGCTGTGTATAAAAGCAGCAAAGAATTACAAATTAAATTTTACTAGAGATTGTCAGGACTCACCTGGTGGTCTAGTGGGTTGGCTGTTGTGCTTTTGGGATGATCTTTTCTCTCCAGCGCCTGGTACTCCTATGGCATGCGCAGCGTGCATTTCCGGGTTTTTCGGTGTGAAGTTTGAATAGTTAAAGGGTCTTCAGGCTAGAACTCATTGCCCATTGTTAGGTCTATTCTAATAGTTCCTGGGTGTGCTTTTTATCTGATTCTGCTCTGGTTTTTGATCCCTGCCTGTCTGACTTTGTGAACTCTGCCAATCCCGACCTTTGCCTGCCAGACTATTTTTTGAACTCTGCCTGTACTGACCCGGCCTGTCTGACCTTGATTGAACTCCGCCTGCACTGACCCCAGCCCGTCTGATCTTGGCTGAATCATGCCTGTACTGACCCCGACATGCCTGACTATTCTTGAACTCCACCCTGTACCAACACCCACCCTGTCTGACCACACTATTTTGGCTACTCCTTGAGAAGTTGGTGTTGCCTTCTGTCCAAAACTTGGTAACAAATGTGACCCTTTGCTTGTTCAGAACGCTTACTTTGTGTGGTGTTTATACAAATGGTCTGTAGATGTCACTGTGCTCAAGACTTATACTGTGCATACTTTCTATACAGCTTGTGGTGTTAGAGTTGCTTACTGTTGTATAATGGCTACATGAGCCTGGTAATAAAGCACTGTTAGACTCTACTCATCCTCGGCTCCACTTTGCTCCTCTCAAATTAAGACCTGGTGCATCTGAGTAGCCGAGGGCTCCTCCCGAAGCCAAAGGCGGCTGCTACAGGCGGAAAATTGAGCCGTGACCAGGAGCCTAGCACTTGTTCTGAATTTAGGGAGCCAGAAATGGACAAAATGCCCGATTTTATTATTCAACAGAGTTCCACATCCTTTGTGAGAGATTCAGCCAAATCCTGAACCAAATCTGAACCATAATTTGAATATGTAAATTAGGGGGGAAATGGAGAACCAAAACCACACGCTCAGCGCATGGTTAAGAAATTTTTGAATCCATATTAGTGTAATGAAAAGTCACACACTTTTTTGGATTCAGATTTGGTTCAGCCAGGCACTTGGATTCGAATCCTGCTGAAAAATTCCAAATCTTGGCGGAATACTGGATTCGGTGCATCCCTAAATGTTACCTTGGAGATTGATAAGGATAACAGCGTGGTAGGGAATTCTTAAGTATTCAAAACACTGCAGAGGTTGTGGAATTAGTAGGGGACCAAAAACAAAGTCCAACACATTCCCAAAATGTTATTTCTATTGTGTACCCTAGTGCTGTCCAACTTCTGTGGTACAGAGGGATAAAAAATTTCAAGCCTACATGGTAGAGGGCCGATAATGGAAGCCAGTGTTGCCCACTCCCTTTTTTTAACCACACCTATGTTATCACAAGAAATGTTAAGATGGTATCCAAATTAATGGTGGTATCACCCCAAAAAACTAAATGGTTGGTGCTCACTGCAGGGAAATCACTCATCACTCATATGTGGACATACCCTTAAATCCATGTCATCCTCCTGTGCTGTAGATAACACAGCAACCCCCAGCACATGAATAAACACTTTGGGGACCCCTTAACAAGTATTTACAAATGCTACCCCTCACCAATGCTACAAGCCCCACCAGGCTTACCTCACACAGGCAGAGTTTGCACACACAGGCAGAATAGTTGAGGCAGAATATGGGACATACGGGCATCATAGGGCAGAGAGGATACGGCACACACAGGCAGCACAGGGCAAGCAGGTAGTGTGGAGCAGGCAGAGCTGGATAGGAGACAAGGAAACCTATCAGGATCACTCTAAGATGATCAGCAGGGCCAGAACTAGGGGTAGGCAGAAGAGGAACGTGCCTAGGGTGCAAAGATGTGGGGGCACTGGGCAGGTACCTATTCAAAAGTTTTCTGCCTACCCCTAGTCCATGTGACTTGTTCCGCTGCTGCTTTTGCCCTCCGCCTCCCTCCGCCTCTCTAGCACTCCCCCCTCCATCATTCACTCTCCTGCACTCCCTCCTCTGGCCTTCCCTTCATTACTGTGCCTTGTGTTCTTTTGGCAAGTGTGCACTCGTGCATATGCGCAGTTGCGAGTGTGTGCACGCATACGGGGAGGGGTATCTGACTGGGTGCCTAGGGCGCTCTGTCGCCCTGATGATCAGTATGTACTATATACAGTGACATAATGTCAGTGCTTTCCTTACAGTCTGTGTAAGGTGTGAACAGGTGAAAAATGTGAACACTGACAGTTAGGGATGTAGCGAACTGTTCGCCGGCGAACTAGTTCGCGTGAACTTCGACTGTTCGCGTCCGCCGCAAGTTCGCGAACGTCGCGCGACGTTCGCCAATAGGCGTTCGCGTCAAAATCGTTCGATCGTTCGACCATTCGACCGCTAAAATCGAAGGATTTTCGTTCGAATCGAACGATCGAAGCATTCGATCGAATGAAATCATTCGATCGAATGGCTTCGATCGTTCGATTCGAATGAAAATCCTTCGATCGAACGATTTCAATCCTTCGATCGTTCGAATCGAACGATTTTCGGATGTTCGAAGTTCGCGAACAGTTCGCGAACTGTTCGCAAATTTTGCCGGTGTTCGCGAACGGCGTTCGCGAACACATCGGCGGCGGTTCGCTACATCCCTACTGACAGTCAAGGGTCTGATCATTGCAGGGTATTACAGGTGCGAACAATACAAGTTATTACAGATGTGAGCAATGTAGGTTCTTAAACACATGAAAAATACATAACATTACAAGTGTGAACAATGCAGGGCTAAATCTGATGTGTGAATAATGCAGGGACAAGTTGATCTCAGTTCTGATATCTTTTAAAGCTAACACAAATCAAAGCAGCCAAACTTTAATGAGCGGGCTGCCAGTTGGACAGCACTGGCATAGCCCAACAATTCCAGCGTTAAGTGAAAGTGCATATAACAAAATGACCACTTGTTCTTGCCAATCAGTCATAGTTTTGTTAATTAATGTATTGTCTGTATGCCACTGGGAGAAAAAAGTTCAGTAATCAGGCAATTAAAAATTCATGGGAACATTCAATTAAATATCGACCAGTGTCAGTAAGTACTTATCTAGATTTATGCTATACTGATTCAAGAATTCTCCGCTATAAGGAATGTCAGTATTGAAAATACAGGAATGGAACCGGTTATCCAGAATACTCAGGACACGGGGGTTTCCTGATAATGAATCTTTCTGTAATCTGGATCTTCATAACTTAAATCTACTAAATAATAATATAAACATCAATTAAACCCAACAGGATTGTTTCACCTCCAAGAAGGGATCAAGTACAAGTTTTATTACTACAGAGAAAAAGGAAATCATTTTTAAAACGTTGAATTATTTGATAAAAATGTAGTCTATGGGGGGTTGTCTTCCTGTAACTCTGAGCTTTTGGATTTCCAGATAATGTATCCCATATCTGTATAAAGTTGGCACCAGTTATGCCCCAACCAAATCAATCTAGACCTATCGTACTGGAAGAAAGAAAGTCTAGGTGTAACCCTATTTATTAACACATAGTAATGTCCCAAGAAAGGAAACCCTATCTGTACATCCCTACATCCAAATGTGAGGAAAAGAGCTACAGAAACATTAATTACAGTGTCAGACTGGGCCGGTAGGACACCAGGAAAAATCCTGGTGGGCCCAGACATCCACTCTCCCCCATCCAGAGAAGGAGGGTAATATGAGCTGGTGTGTGCACTGGGGGAGGGAGAGTGGGAGGGAGGAAGAGGTGTGAGGTTTGGCACTGGAAAGAGGACCCTTCAATTTGTATGGAGGAGGGCCCTTAAAGAGGTGGTTCACCTTCAAGTAAACTTTTAGTATGTTTTAGAATGGCCAACTTTCAATTGGTCATCATTATTTATTTTTAATATTTTTTTAAATTATTTGCCTTAATCCTCTGACTCTTTCCAACTTTTAAATGGGGACCACTGACCCCATCTAAAAAACAAATGCTCTGTAAGGCTACACGTTTATTGATGTTGCTACTTTTTATTCCTCATCTTTCTATATTGGTCCTCTCCTATTCATATTCCAGTCTCTTATTCAAATCAATACATGGTTGCTTTTTACCCATAAAGTAGATCACCGTACCAGAGGCCACCCCTTTAGACTAGAAGAAAAGAACTTTCATTTGAAGCAACGTAGGGGGTTCTTCACAGTCAGGACAGTGAGGTTGTGGAATGCACTGCCGGGTGATGTTGTGATGGCTGATTCAGTTAATGCCTTTAAGAATGGCTTGGATGATTTCTTGGACAGACATAATATCAAAGGCTATTGTGATACTAAGCTCTATAGTTAGTATGGGTATATAGAATTTAATTAAAAGTAGAGAGGGGTGTATGTATGGATGCTGGGTTTTCATTTGGAGGGGTTGAACTTGATGGACTTTGTCTTTTTTCAACCCAATTTAACTATGTAACTATGTAACTATGTAACTATGTAACTATGCTAGGGTCATTTTGTACCCTAGCAACCAAACTTTTGAAATTGCAAACTGGAGAGCTGCTGGATAAAAAGCTAAATAACTCAAAAACCACAAATAATAAAAAATCATAAATAATAAAAAAAAAATTGTCTCAGAATATCACTCTCTACACATCATACTAAAAGTTAACTCAGGTGAACAACCCCTTTAAAAGGAGAAGGAACGGTTAAAACTAAGTAAGCCTTATCAGAAAGGTCCACCTAAGTATATCAGTAAACCCTCAAAGTAATGCTGCTCTTAGTCCTCTGTCAAAAGAAACACAGCATTTCTTTCCTCCTATTGTTTACACATGGGCTTCTGTATTAAACTTCCTGCCTTCATCTTAAACCTCCTTGCCCCGGGCGTGAGCATGCTCAGTTTGCTCCTCTAACCCCCCTCCTTTCTCTGCTGTAATCTGATCCCAGAGCTATAAGAAAGCAGGGAAAGACCCAGGCAGGAAGTAATGTCACACCAAGCTAATAATGCAGCTGCTATCCTAAACAAACAGAGAGAGCTTCTAGAGCTTTTTACTCAGGTATGGTAAAACATTCTACAGAATAAATATAGCATTCTAGCTTGCACTATTGCAGCTAATCTATTGGCAATGAAATGCCTCCGTAGCTTTCCTTCTCCTTTAAGTCTCACTCCTGGTGACCCCTCAGTGCGACCCTGACTGGTCAGATAAAGTTTTGAAAGAATTCATTTTTCATTCATTTTTCCAGGAACTTTACTCATGTTAAAAACAAATGTACTGTAACATAACAGCTGTGCTCCATAAAAGCTCTTCAATAATGTCTCCATTATGTTGGAGAGAACAGAAGAAGACAACCTTCTCCCTATATCTATGGTGTACCAAGGTTTGTGGAGCCCCCTCCACAGAGTCCCTTAGAGAAGCCAACTGTTTAATAAGCAATTTAGTATGCCATTCAGAAGGTTGTCTGAGATAATTATTGTGTTTATGTCACCCTGTCCTTTGGAAGCAGTTTTGCCTACCTTATCCTTCCCCCTTCACTGGTTTGTACATCTAAAATACATCATAAAAATCATTTAAAACAACCAAAGTAAAACCCCATTTGTTTCTACTGTTAAAAATATATGGAAGATAGAGTCAAACCACTACATTCTGATTAGGTAGATCAAAGAGGGCAAACAATCACGTATTTGCCTTTAAGGATTGGTTGCAAAGGGTTATTAGACCTGGAAAAAACGTCCCCCCCATACTGTATGTAATATAAAGCATAATTTGCCCTTGCACATTTTGTGCTATTATACTTCATTTCCTGCTCAAGTGAATTAGTCTAATATGGATCCCACATACTGTATTCCATTATCAGAGGAAAATTAACCTGTCTGTGAGAGAAAACTCACACAGCTAGAATATACAAACAACTTTAGCTCCCTGGCTCGAATTGACCTAAAACTTCAGTGCTGCAAGGTAGCAATGTTAATACATCTGTGGTATAGGGTCTCCAAAGGTAAAGTAGTTACTCACCACATAGGGGAAGTGGCCCAGGTGCACTGCCCTGAGCCTTCAGCGCGGTGAGCGGACAAACCGAAAACTAATTGAGAGCAAACTTCCACAAGTGTTTAAGACACGAAACGCGTAAGGCTGTGGACACAATAAACATTTTTTACTTTGAACTGTTGTCTTGGTGGAAGTTTGCATACATTGATTGCCTGCTCTCAATCGGTTTAAGGTAGCAATGTAAACCTTTGCCATGATCTCCATGTTGCCCACAATGCAAGACACTTAAAAGAGAACAAACCACCCCCATCCCCTCTCTATTGGCCCCCAGCTCACCACCTATTACTTTCAAAAGTGTCCCTATTTTTCTACTGCTATAAAGAACACAGAGTTGTGCGGGGATCTTCTTCAGTGATTGTGAGGATTTACCTTGGTTGTCCAGTGGGCCATCACAGGCTTCCGCTTCTTCATATTGCCGGGGTCGCTATGGCGCGCGCAGCGCGCACTTCCGGGTTTTACATGTCGTGCATGTGTCGCACCGGGTGGCATGAAATTCGAATATTTAGGAAAGGCTTGCAGAACTTGGGGGTGCCAAATGTTAGGCACCCCCAAGTGATTGTAGTTACTTACCTGAAACCTCGGGCCAGTGCTCCTATCCTTCTTCTTTAAAGGTACTTTGAATCCAAACTCATTGCCCGTTGTTAGGTCTAACTTGTTTAGTATCTGGTGCGATTCCTGAATGTTTTGATTCCAGTTTTGATCCTTGCCTGCCTGACTGAACTTTACTAATCCTTACCCTTGCCTGCCTGACTATTCTGAAATCTACCGGTATTGACCCATGCCTGCCTGACTATTCCATGAACGGTGCCTGTACCGACCCCGGCCTGATTGACCTTGCCTGAACTCCGCCTGTACGAACCACTGCCTGTCCTACCCTGCTTGAACTCTGCCTGTACTGACCCCGACCTGTCTGACTAAGCTTTTCGTCTATTCCCTGAACTGTTGACTTCTGTCCAAAACCTTGGAAACGCATGTGCCCCTTTGCTCTTTCACAACATCTGCTTTGTGTGCATCTGAGTAGCTGAGGGCTCCTCCCGAGGCCAAAGGCGGCTGCTACAGGCGGAAGATTGAGCCATGACCAGGGAGCTTAGCACTTGGGAGCCGTATGGGACAATGATCTGAAGAACAGGACCTGAAACAGTGAGAAATGGTGCCTTCAAACCTCTCTGTGTAACATTTTTTATAGCAGGTACAAAAATTTAGACACTTTTGACAGTAATGGGTGGTTCGTTGAGGGAGCTGGGAAGAGGATCAATGGATGAAGACTGAGGTTTGAAAAGAGGGTTTTGTTATTCTTTAAGACGCCATTAGCTCCTTGCAGCAGGACAGTTGAATGAGCAACAGGATTGACCACTTCAGTATTGCCTTTGTTCCTCTATCCTCTGTTACCCCAGGTTTAATTACTATTCTTGCCATCCACTTTATAATTACTATTCCTTTTGTTCTTGCAGATCTTTTCTGTGTATTACTGTATTGGACAGTCACTTTTAAAACAGCTTTCTACCTTCTTCTCCCTTCATCAGGGGCCAGTTTAGGGGACACGAAAGGACATAGTATATTATGTAACACAAAGAAGTCAGTTTTAAAGTAAATATATAATTTTAAAGCTCAATTCCCCAATTAACACCATGTCAGTTTAGTAAGTTTTCAGTATTAGTACACCTATATTTCATTTTTTCCTGCCAACATTCTACATTAAATGCCCACAGAACCTGCAGATTGCAATAACAGTAATGCAATAATTATGGTGATTGAAAAGCCAGCATGCAATGCTGGTCTTATTACTGGTAAAGTAAAATAAAGTCTGTTTCAGAAGTCAAGTTATTCAGGCATAAGAGACCAAGTTTTCCTGTAACTGTAATTATTGCTGGAGGGAACTCGCTTGACTACTGTTTTTAGAATACCAGTTATTTTTGCAAAGCTTCCAGCCCTGTGGCCTCTTTCATGTTTCCATAATCTGTCATTTACAGGGCAAGCGGTGCTGCCAACTGGATTATTCAAAGTGCTCAGCAAGCAATCAAAGCTACATTTGGGTAGAACTTTATCCAGCCAAGAGGTTTAAATAGATTTCACCCCCCAACCCACATTATATTGTACAGATTATTTTACTCTACATGATTTTCAGATGGACATTCACATGAAGATTTGGCTCTTTGTCTGACTTCCCGAATGGTGAGACAGTTTGTCTCTGACTATGGCCCAAAGATTACAGTGGATGGCATCAATATCTTAAAAAGCCCCTATGAAAACTCAAGAAAATGATGAAGATTTAAATCAAAGAAATCCATGTATTTTAACAATCTAGTGGCCATAAACCTGCCTTAGGAGGGCCACATCCAGCATGAAAATGGGTAAAATTTGGAAAGAAAATGCTGCTGCTGGTGATTAGGGATGGGCGAATTTTTTTGCCTTGTTTCGCAGTAGAAATGAAGCCCATAGACATGTATGGCATCGCACGTCAAAAAAATGTAGACGTCCAAAGGCTTTAATGGGCGTCGGCGGCAAATTTTTGGCGAAACGAAACAGGTCCAATTCGCCCAAGCCTACTGGTGATTCATGTTTCTAGGAAGTATAAATATATTGTGGGTCCTCTGTATAGTTTTTGTATTTGTTTCACTAGACCAGTCAAAGAGGTTGTGTGTTAGGGGCCGATTCACTAACTTCGAGTGAAGGATTCGAAGTAAAAAAAAAACTTCGAATTTTGAAGTGTTTTTTGGGCTACTTCGACCATCAAATGGGCTACTTCGACCTTCGACTACGACTTCGAATTGAAGGATTTGAACTAAAAATCGTTCGGCTATTCGACCATTCGATACTCGAAGTACTGTCTCTTTAAAAAAACTTCGACCCCCTAGTTCGCCATCTAAAAGCTACCGAAGTCAATGTTAGCCTATGGGGAAGGTCCCCATAGGCTTGGCTAACTTTTTTTTAAAGATGGATATTCCTTCGATCGTTGGATTAAAATCCTTCGAATCGCTTGATTCAAAGGATTTTATCGTTCGATCGAAGGAATAATCCTTCGATCGTTCGATCGAACTATCTGCGCTAAATCCTTCGACTTCGATATTCGGATTTTAATTCCCAGTCGAATATCGAGGGTTAATTAACCCTCGATATTCGACCCTTAGTGAATCGACCCCTTAGTATGACGTAAATAGTGATATTCTGAGACAATTTGCAGTTGGTTTTCATTTTCTATTTGTGGTTTTTCAGTTATTTAGCTTTTTATCCAGCAGCTCTCCAGTTTGCAATTTCAGCAATCTGGTTGCTAGGATTCAAATTACCAAAGCAATGTATTGATTTAAATAAGAGACTGTTATATGAATAGGAGAGGCCTGAATAGAAAGATGAGTAATAAAAAGTAACAATAACAATAAATGTGTAGACTTACAGAGCATTTGTTTTTAGATGGGGTCAGTGACCCCCATTTGAAAGCTGGAAAGAGTTAGAAGAAGAAGACAAATAATAAAAAAACTATAAAAAAGTAAAATAATTCCCAGTGGAAATGTTGCTTGGAATTAGCCAAGATGAACAACCCCTTTAACAGATTTGAACCGGATACTCTATTGGTGCAACAGGGCTAAAAAAAAATGTTTTGACACTTTGGATTTTCCCCAGGTGAATTGTTACCGCAGTTTTGCGAATTTATTCGCAGCAAGTCTATGCCTGGGAAATTTAGTCGCCCATCACTAGTTATCGAATGACTACATAGTAAAAAAAAATTAAGTTAGGTTGAAAAAACGCACATGTCCATCAAGTTCAACCTTTTCTGTCTATAAAAACCTAATCCAGAGAGGCGAAAAAAAAATCCTATGAAGCCTGTTCAATTTGCTTCAGGGAGGAACAAAAGTTGAGTACAAAGTTGATCCAGGGACAGGCTTTATATACAGTACATAAAAAGTGGAACTAGTTTGACGTGGAACTCGATTAATGTGTCTTTTTTTCAGGGTCAGACTGGCCGACAGAGCACCAAAAACACCCGTTGAGCCCTGGACCTGTTAGGCCCCACTGGTCACGGTACATTGGCAGCATGAGGGGGCCAAATTGTGTTGGAATCGGTGGCAGTAATATTAATGCTGGTGGCAATGGTAATTATTGGAAATGGAACTTTTAGGTGGCGTGCCCTTCCTTAGATACGGGGGTGCACTATTTGGGAAGGGGAACTATTGCGAAAATTAAAATTTCATATAAGCGTTATTATACTGAAATACAATTTTTTCTAAATATAATCAATTACAAATTCAGAATAATTTCTGAAATATTTAAGCTACTCTCCACTATCCCCCTCTCAGCATCTGCCTCTCTTCATGCAGGAGATGGGAGTCTGATTTCAAGTGACAGTTAAATCCAATATATCTTTTAGGGGAACTCCTTTTGCCTAGAAGATATATCAGAGCTCCCTCTTTTATAATGTCCACAAATCCTGTCTCTCCTGTAGGGAGTCCACCACTATAAGATCTAACTGTCTATGAAAATTAGACTCCCAACTCCTGCAAGAAGACTGAATGAAGAAAAACAAATGCTGAGAGGGGGATTGTGAAGATAAACTTGATTATTTCAGAAACGGTACAGAATTTTTAATTTGTTTCTTATTTTAGTATGATGAAGCTTGTGTTAAATTTTAATTTCCGCAATTGTTCCGCTTATCTTCAACATGATCTCTAGCACATCACCAGCATCATTTGCTTATAGAATGCTATGCAAATTATAGTCACCTTGTATGTACGGTAAACTAACTCACAGGGCTCATTTACAATCATAGATGCACATTTTGCACATATTGATGTAATTCATGAAGGTGCCTAAACGCTCTACTTGCACTTGTGCATATTTGAACCAAATGCTAATGTGCCAGTCTATTAGCCTTAAGGATGCACTGAATCCACTATTTTCGATTCGGCCGAGCCCTTCGCAAAAGATTCGGCCGAATACCAAAAACGAATAGTGTGGGAAGGGGAAGACATTTTTTACTTCCTTGTTTTGTGACAAAAAGTCACGTGATTTCCCTCCCACACGTAATTTGCATATGCAAATTAGGATGCGGATTCGGTTGGACCAGGCAGAAGGATTTGGCGGAATCTGAATCCTGCTGAAAAAGGCTGAATCCTGGCCGAATCCCAAACCGAATCCTGGATTCGGTGCACCCCTAATTAGCCTGCAAGTGCACCTATAGTCACTGGGTAACCATGGAGCTCCCGCCACCATAAACGTGGTGGTAATAACAGGGTTCCCAGAGTGGGCTGCATCAGTAGGCACACTGCACTTGCTTTCATAAATGGAAAAGGAAAAGTTAAATCACTGGGGGTGCCAAAAGCTAGGCATCCCGCATTGATCATAATTACTTACCTGATACCCCAGACCGGTGCTCCTGTTAGTAGAAACTGCAGCGACCTAGGATACTTCTCGGTGAATACCATCCACTTCTTCTTCAATGGCCTCTGGCTGACAACTGAGCAGAAGAAAGAAGAAACAGAAAGATAAACACTCCAGGTAACCAGAAACGTATGCCATGTAACCACTCTTTCTGCAACAGTCCGTAATGATTCTCTAGCCAATAGCAAGTTTTGTTGCCAAGTATTCATTAAAGGAGTTGCACACGTGTATAGCAAATAAAGAGTTTAGAGGAGATATTAGGGGCGCCGATATGTTGGGCACCCCCAGTGAAGCACACATTGAGCAACGTGGCACTCATGAAGTGCACCGCCCTGGTCAACATGCACCAGCCAACGGAGCTAAGGGGATAACTGATCATACATGGTGGCATGATGACATATGGGAGATGTACACCATGTCACAAGGTTATCAAATGACTTCAGTAGGGTGTGCTGGACATATTGGCACCCCAAGTGATTTAACCTATAGTTTAGCCTTTAGTTACACACAGTACGTGACACAGATATAAGCCAGCCAAACTGCATATTAGTTGTGTAGTGTAAATGAGCACCCAAGGGAATGTTGTGAGCCTCATAGGAGAATGCTCATGCACAGTAGAACCCTGCAGTTTTCTCCCTGCTGGAAGAGCAGCACCATATAAATAGCCACAGTATTTTGCTGTCATGGAGAAGAAAGCAGAAAGACTGAATGGAAATACAGGGAGGGTGTTGCTCCCACTGATACTGGTCAGGAAGAAAGCCCTGCAGCACCCTTGCACCCTGCCATAGGGAACTCACCTGTGGTGTGCAGTTGCCTGGAAGTGTGCCGCAGAAGTCTTACATCTTGGGGCATATTTATTATACTGTGTAAAACAAAATTCGCAGAAAAAACTGTGTAAAAAGCTGCGTACAACGAATGGAGAATTTTAACAGTGATGAGCAAACTGTGTCCCCTAGTTTAGTTGCAAAAATGAAGCCCATAGATTACAATGGGTGAAAAAACTTGACGCACTGCGGTGCGCATAAAAATGTTGTTGCCCATAGACTTTAATGAATTTTGGCATTTTACAATTTTGGGCAAAGCAAAATGGGTCAGATTTGCCCAACGCTATTGAGGTGTGTGTTTGCACCATGCAATTGTTAACTTACACTGCTTCAGACCTTTGTAAGTAAGTTCCGACAGAAGTCACTAAGAAAAAAAACACATACCGTATATACTCGTGTATAAGCCGAGTTTTTCAGCACCCAAAATGTGCTGAAAAAATTGACCTCGGCTTATACTTATTCAGAGTCGAGGGGCTCCTGCCTAAGGTGACACTTCCCTCCCCGGGGCTCGACGTGTCCGCGCTGCCTGCAGGGGGCTCCCTCTGTCCGTAGCACCCGCCCAGCACCGGGAGGGGACAGGACCCGGAAAGAGCAGGCGCAAAGGGCGGAAGAACTGGCTGTGAGCCGGGGGTCTGTGTTGGGCTAATAAGGAATTAGCGAACCCTGGGCACAAGCGGCTCCTCTAACCGGAAGTGACCGCCAGTCCCTCCAACCTGTGGGGAATCTTCCCTCTACCCGACCTTCCTCCCTCGGACACATGGACTCTCCCTTTATCCACAGTCCGCTCCTTCCCCCGCCCGATCAGCCCATTCCTCCCCCGGGGGAGCCGCTCGTGCTGCGGATGATCGAGTGTGGCATTGGGCGGAAGGAGCGATGAATCATCAGCCGATCCAGCCAGGGAATTTGCCTCGTTATTTGCTCACACCGAGTCCCTTGTGTCTAATCCGGGGACAAGTCTTTCCTTCCCCAGTGACCCAGCCTCCTCCTCCCGTCTACTCCCCTGGAAGTCCACAGCTCGAGCAGCAGCCGGACACCCCTCGCGTTTCCCCGTAAGTTCATTATTGTGTGGTGAGTGTATATAGTGTATGATGGTGTGGGTAGAGAGTTTGTGTGTGTATATAGTATATGTGTGGGGAGTTTGTGTGTATAGTATGTGTGTGTGATTATTTTGTGGGAAGAGTGTGTGTGTAAAGTATATGTGTGTCTATGTGTGTATAATTGCTAGTGGAAAGTATATTTTGTCTCAGCTGAAAAATATCTGTAATATAAATCCACTGGGGGGGGGGGACAAATTTTCAGTGATTTAGTTTGCGCTGTAGTGATTGTAGCATAAAGGGTCTTAGTTGTGTCTAGGCTTATACGCGAGTCAATAAGTTTTCCTAGTTTTTGTAGGTAAAATTAGGTACCTCGGCTTATACACGGGTCGGCTTATACACGAGTATATACGGTAAATGAAGCCCGACGTGTGGTGGATGATCCCATCGTTTTTAAACCACATAATAAATCTGCCCCTTTGTGCGAATTAACCCTTGAGTGCAACTGAGAGAGTAAACTGTATATTATTAGAATACATAAGAGCCATGAATATCCTATAAATTATATAGTGAATAAAGTACCCCCTATTGTAAAATATAAGGATATAAGTTACAGAGGAGTTCCATGACCATATAAAAACATGAGGCTGAAGGCCGAGTGTTTTTTTACAGGTCATGGAACTCAGAGGAAACTTCTAATATCCTCATATTTTGCAACTGGGGGAACTTTATTTATTATAATACACAATTTTCAGTGAGTCATGTGACAGAAATGACATCAGAACTCACCGTTTATAACTGATGACATCAGGAGGCACATTTACTTAGCTTGAGTGAAGGATTAGAAGGAAAAAAACTTCAAATTTTGAGTGTTTTTTTTGGCTACTTCGACCATCGACTACGACTTTGAATTTGAATCGAATAATTCGAACTAAAAATTGTTCAACTATTCGACCATTCGATAGTCAAAGTACTGTCTCTAAAAAAAACTTCGACCTCCTACATTGCCACCTAAAACCTACCGAACCTCAATGTTAGCCTATGGAGACCTTCCTTTCTAGCCAATTTCTGATCGAAGGAAAATCATTCGATCGATGCATTAAAATCCTTCAAATCGTTCGATTCGAAGAATTTAATAGTTCGATCGAACGTTTATTCCTTCGATCGAACAAACAATATTCAGAGTCGAAGGAATTAACTTCGAGGGTCGAATATCGAGGGTTAATTAACCCTCGATATTCGACCATTAGTAAATGTGCCCCCAGAACTCACCGTTTATAAGGATATAATTCACAAGATATTCACAGCTTTTGTGTATTATACCCTTATAATACACAAAAGCCATGAATATCTTGTAAATTATATCCTTATAAACGGTGAGTTCTGATGTCATTTTAGTCACACGACTCATTGAAATTTGTGTATTATAATAAATAAAGTACCCCCAGTTGTAAAATATGAGGATATTAGAAGTTACCTCGGTGTTCCATGACCTGTACAATAATATCCTTATATTTTACAAGAGGGGGTACTTTATTCACTCTATAAACAATGCTTAGCGATGTCATTTCTGTCACTTGACTCACTGAAACGTGTGTATTATAATTAATAAAGTGCGCCCTATTGCAAAATATGATAATATTGTGAAGTCACCTCGGAGTTACATGACCTTTATAAAAACACTATGGGCAGATTCCCTAAAGGGTGATGTGACTAATGCTAGCGAAAATTCGCCATTGTGACGTCATTTTGGTTCTTCGCCACTTCCCTAATGGGTGCAGGCATCACTTTGCTAGTGAAGGAGCTAGACGCTAGCGTTGCTTTGCACTCTCTGGCCGTAATTCACTAAGATGCACATTTTACTGAACGTTACTTCTTTTGCCAGACTTGCCTTGCCACCTCAGACCAGGCGAAGTGCATAGGACTTCCTCAATTTTTTGTTGAAAAATTTTCTAAGTCCCAAAAAACACTGGCGTGTTTTCCTTTTTTGACAGTCTGCAAAAGATCGTAAATTTTTTTTTGAGTAACGGGGTACCCCCCTACATTTCCTAACATATGGAACATAAACTATACACTGGGCTCATGTGTAGAGCAATATAACAACTTTATTTTATTTTATTAAAGGACCATTAACATCAATTTTTTTTTAAAAAAATTTGTTAGTGTAGAATGAAAAAAAAAACACAAAGACATATTAAACTTTTAAGTCTTTATTAAGAAATCTTACCGAAACTCCATCATGCGGAGCTCGATTTCTCCTCCCTTGCTACAAGGAAAGCAGGGAGGAGAAATCAAGCGCCGTATGATGGATCGCTGAATCGCCTTTTCTGAAGAGGAGCGCAAGCGGAGTTTCAGTGAGTTATTTCTCAATAAAGACATAGCGATTTAAAAGTTTAATATGTCTTTGTGTTTTTTTTTTCATTCTACACTAACCATTTTTTTTTTTTTTTTTAAAAATTGATGTTACTGATCCTTTAAGGTTCCCTGGGCTTGTGTAGTGTAATGTACTTGCTGCAACATATACGTCCATTCAACTTTCACTTCCCACGGTATGCAAATTAGCCAGCGCTAGCACAACTTCGGTTTGCTTGCCGAAGTAACGCTAGCGCAACTTCGTCAGCGTTCAGCGCCCTGGACGCAACTTTGCATTTTAGTGAAATTAGCGCTGTCCTAGCGAATTTACGCCTGGAGAAGTGTTGCGAAGTGGGTGAAGCCGTCAATAGCGAATTTGCGTAGCTTAGGGAATTTGCCGGATGATATCCTTATATTTTACAGAGGGTGTACTTTATTCACTATATAATGTATTTATAAAACGGCAACATATTCCGCAGCAAAAAGGTGTATACATTAATCATACACAAAAACCACCAATCACCAATACAACAGGTAAAGGGAGCCCTGTCCAACAGAGCTTACACACATTTCCATTCTCGCATTCACAAAGCAAATGGCACACGCACTATAGGAAGAAAGTCTTGTACTGAATATACAGACTGTGTGGATAAATCAACAATAAACTGTTATTTGCTGTACAAATCCAGGGACTAGTCCGATTGCCATTTTGGAGTCAGGAAGGAATTTTTCCCCCTCTAAGGCAAATTGGAGAGGCTTCAGATGGGTTTTTTGCCTTCCTCTGGATCAACTGGCAGATAGGTAGTTTATAAAAAAAAAAAAAAAAAAAAAAAAAAAGGTTGAACTCGATGGACATGTGTCTTTTTTCAACCTTACTTACTATGTTACTATGTTACCTTACTTACTATGAGAAAATATCGGTGGCTGTGGGGTTAAAAGTATCCTGAGACAAGCTTTATGTATATCGCATGCATATGAATTGTTTTCCCTAGTCCCAGTATAACTGTACCTGCAGGTTTGATACAAAACAAAAGCAAATGACGCCCTCTGGGAAGCATACGAGCAGTTTATACAGCACATCCCACTCGCTAGACTGAGCTGTCAGCCCAAGGTGTGGCGCATGCTGTGTGGCCTCCCCCAGATCCCTCCTGTAGGCTCAAGCCCTGCCTCCACAGCATCACAAGCCCCTTTCTCAGTGGCAGAGCATCTAGTACTGCGCATGTGCCACTTGGAGGCTTCTCTGCATCAAGCTGCTGGTGCCCAGGGTAGTGCTGCCCATGCCTGACGGTAAGTACCCCACTTGGACTTGAGCTGGTTACTAAGCAGGGGAGGAGGGAGACATTGATATTTGGGGAGGCCCCAATAGGAGGGAGGCTTATAGCTGTATACTTATATATGACAGTTGGTCTCTTGCTGCCTGGTGAGGCTGAGCTTGCCTTAAGCTTCATTATTCTCTGCCTGTTCTTGTTAAACTGATGCTTAAGTGGGAGCCAGTTCCCTGGATGCCCACAGCATTGTCTCCCTGAGACTGATACATGTTTATTGTGTGTTACAGTTGCACAGAGCAGGGGGGGGATGTAACAGCTCATTGTGCAACCATGTAACAAGAGCCGTGCATCCCTACATTGTTAGGTATCATTGCCAGCAGTGCATCGCCGAGCTCTCATCCAGCAGGGAATCTGTGATTTGGGTATCAACAGTTAAACCATCTATCGCCCCCCCCCCCCCTCCTCATCCTTCACTTTGCTGAATGCCAAGCTCTCCTCCTTCCCATCTCAATGGAACTGCAGGCAGCAATGGTGAGGTCATCACATGAGGAGGGGGGAGAAATGGGTGCCTTGTAACTTCTGCACAACCTCTTAAAGCAACAGCGTCCCTCCAAGAGGCTGTTTATGTCTCTGAAAGCGCTTTGAAGGTAAGTTTTCTTCCTGGAGATGCTTTATTCTATGGGACATGATTTGACAGCAAAGATGGGAGACTGGCTTCTTGCAAGCTCTGTAGGGGCTTATTTATTTAATTTGGTGTGGTTATTTAAAGGGGAAGTCCACCTCAAAAACTATAAATTGCATCCCGTAATTCAAAGCAGCTTTCCAATACCCAATGAAGTCATGTTTAGCCACAGTTGTTATTGAAACAGGATCTGCCTGGCTGTTTATGTTCTCCACACTGCTGGTTCTGACTCCTGAAACAGTGGATCAGAAGCAGCTGATTAGCAGACACCGGAGGAGAGCGGACTTTGGCTACATTCAAGAGGCAGAACCCAACAGGTTATCCCTGGGTTCAACTGCAGCTGCCCTTTGTAAATAACCATTGAAATGTGCCATTCATGTATATGCATTATTCATGTGTATTCTGCAAACAGGAGACTAGGTTTAGAAAATACAATTAGGGGACTGCACATAACAGCATTGTTCGGTGAAGTGTAATGCAGCTGTTATTTGTATAAGGATATCACTGTTAGCTTATCAGATGCTGTTTACTATAGATATCCAGCTGTTGCTAAACTGCAGTATCACTGCCAAGCACCAACCAACAGCCTTTGGCTGAGAGTTACAGTTCAACAACAGCCAGAGGAACCACAACTACATACGGTTAAATGGTGGCTCACATTCCTTGAATCTCTGAATGAACAGAGAAGTGACCACTGGGCATTGTTTGTACACAATAGTGGGTTCTGTGAGATAAGGGAACTGTATCCTGTGTAATAGAATGGGTCGCCGAGCATTGTACTTTACTTTGGCAGCGGTCAGGCCATGTGAAATATCCATTAGAGGATTAAGGAGCAGACATAAAGGGTTAATAGGCAGACATTCATTTGCATTGGTGTTTACAGGGATGTGTTTCGGGCCCAGGGACCTCAGGGGGGGACATGGGTGCAGTTCTTTCCCATTAGAAGTTTTAGAAAACTGCACAATAATGGTGCCAATCTTTATTTCAAGGTATTAAAGGGTTTAAAGGATTAAAGGTTGTTCACCTTTGTGCTAATGGTTAGTATGATGTAGAGAGTGATATTCTGAGACAATTTGCAATTGGTTTTCATTTTTTATTATTTGTGTTTTTCGAGTTATTTCGATTTTTATTCAGCAGTTTGCAATTTTTAAGTCTGGTTGCTAGGGCCCCAATTACCCTAGCAACCATGCATTGATTTTAATAAGGAATATGAATAGGAGAGGGCCTGGATGGAACGTAATAGCAATTAATGTGTAGCTTTACAGAGCATTTGCATACCTTCCAACATTTTGGAAATTTTTTTGAAAATTTTTTGACCATTCCCATTTTTGTGGCCACACCTCTTAATCACCATGTTCATTTTATAAAATTTGGCAGGTTATGAAAATTTTAACATATTTCTTTGTTTTTTTTTTGTTTTGTTTTTTTTTTTGTTATTATTGTTTTGCTGTTGAAGGTGAAATGCCCTTAAGCTGTGAGTCTAACTTCTCCCAAGGGACCTGTTTTCTTATTTTGTTGCAATTGCTTATTTGCTTATCTCGAAATTGTTACAAAAGTATCTTTTCTGCTGCTGTGGCTGTTCTGAGCTCTCTGCCAATTAAGTTAGAAACTTTGTTTATTTTTCTGGCTGTTCAGCGCAGAAAAAAACGGGACTTTCCAGTACAAACAAGGGACTGCGGGTTGAGCTGTCAAAAGAGGGACTGTCCCTCTAAAAACGGGACAGTTGCATTTGTTTTGAGATGAGGTCAGTGACCTCCCATCTGAAAGGTGGAAAAAGTCAAAAGAAGAAGGCAAATAATTGAAAAACATAAAAAAATAAATAATGATAATTACAAAGTTGCTTAGAATTGTCCATTCCAACATGCTAATAGTTAACTTAAAGGTGAACTACCCCTTTAAAGAAGATAGAATAAAATCAAATGGTTCAAAATGGACAGCACAATATGAATGTGTGTTTCAAGGTTACGTTATCCTTGAATGAGCAAACCAACCGCTGCTATTAGATAGGGCAGGTATATACTTTCTGAAAGAAAATCAGTTTAGACAGCTGCTGAATCAACAGAGAATTGTTAATCGTAATGCAAAGAATGGGCTTCTTTTCTGCAGGCTCTTGTTAAAGGGGAAATATCTAACTGTATTTAACATGAGCATAATCATTTATTAATACATTGTGCTAAAGGGGCAGTTCTCCTTTGAATTAACTTTTAGTAGGATGTAGAGAGTGATATTCTGAGAAAATTTGCAATTGGTTTTCATGTTTTATTTTTTGTGGTTTTTGAGTTATTTAGCTATTTATTTAGCCCGCCCCCAGCTTGACATTTCAGCAATCTGGTTGCTAAGCTCCAAATGACCCTAGCAACCATGCACTGATTTGAATAAGAGACTGGAATATGTATAGGAGAGGGACTGAATAGAAAGAGGAGTAATAAAAAAGTAGCAATAATAACACATGTGTAGCTTTAAAGGGCATTTGTTTTTAGATGGGGTCAGTGACCCCCATTTGAAAACTGGAAAGAGTCAGAGGAAAGCGGCAAATAATTCAAAAACTATTAACAAAAAAAAATAAAGAAACAATGAAGGCTAATTAGAAATTTGCTTACAATTACCCTCTATAACATACTAAAAGCTAACCTAAAGGTGAACCACCCCTTTTAAAAAAGTTTTTATACTTTATTACATTAAAAAGCAGAACAGATCTTAGTTTTTATCCTTACTTCAAACTTTTTCTAAAGAAGCCTATCCTTTCTCCATTGCCTGGGCAAAGGATCAGTTGCCAATGTGCCCCATGTTCTATTGCTCTTACAGATAAGGAGGAGTTCCTTATACGTGGACTGGTTATTTGATTCTCTGCCTTCTTCTACTGCCAAATATGATCTGAAGTCCCTATTAAAGGACATGTAAAGTCTAAAATAGAATAAGGCTACAAATGCTGTATTTTGTATACTAAACATAAACATGAACTTACTGCACCACAAGCCTAATCAAACAAAATAATTTATGCTTTCAAAGTTGGCCACAGGGGGTCACCATCTTGTAACTTTGTTAAACATCTTTGCAAGACTAAGACTGTGCACATGCTCAGTGGTCTGGGTTCCTTAGGGATCATAATAAACAAAGCTGCTTGAGTTCTGCATGGCTGGGAAGTAAGGCGGGGACTCCCCCTGCTGTTCATAAGTATGGCTAAATATACCATATTTTATATACTGAACCTATTGCACCAGCCTTAAGTTTCAGCTTGTCAATAGCAGCAATGATCCAGGACTTCAAACTTGTCACAGGGGGTCACAATCTTGGAGAGTGTCTGTGACACTCACATGCTCAGTGGGCTCAGCAGCTGTTGAGAAGCTAAGCTTAGGGCTCGTCACTAATTATCCAGCAGAAAATGAGGTTGGCCTGTAATATAAGCAGGGCCGGATTTACATAGTGGGTGCCCCTAGGCCCACTTCCGTTCGTCACCCCTGTCCCCTCCACGGGGACAGGAGCAATGGGGATTGGCGCACTAGAAATTAAAAAAATGAATGTATCTCCAGAGCATCCCCAGTGTTTTTGAACCAATGTGGGTGTGGTTGGGCAGCATGCCGCCCCCCTAAAATCCTGCTGCCCTAGGCCTGGGCCTAGATGGCCTTTTCCGGGCCTGAATATAAGCTGATGCTACAGGGCTGATTATTAAATTCTAATGCTAATTGCACTGGTTTCTGTGCTGCCATGTAGTAATTATTAATTACTAATCAGCCTCATATTGTGACATTTCTATTCTATGTGTACTGTATATTGTGAGTGGGTCCCTAAGCTCAGTAAGTGACAGCAGAACAGAGCATGTGCAGTGAATCAGCAGAAAAGAAGATGGGGAGCTACTGGGGCATCTTTGGAGACACAGATCTTTACTGCTAAAGGGCTGTGGTTGCCCTGGGCTGGTACAGAAGCACAAAAACATAATGTACAACATTTCTAGCTACTTCTTTAGTTAGGCTTTAGTTCTCCTTTAAGAGCTGAAATTCTATTTTTTAAACTGGAAATAATTCCCAGTGTTAAATCACAACTAAAGGGCTTTAGGTTTGTCAATACCACACAGAAGTTCATGAAATAGCATGCATAATGTACATAAAAATAAAAGGAATAATCTTTAAATTGTAGGGATGCACCGAATCCACTATTTTGGATTCGGCCGAACCCCCGAATCCTTAGTGAAAGTTTCTGCCGAATACCGAACCAAATCGAATCCTATTTTGCATATGCAAATTAGGGGTGGGAAGGGAAAAAACATGGTTTACTCCCTTGTTTTGTGACAAAAAGTCAAGTGACTTGCATATACAAATTAGGATTCGGATTCGGTTCGGCTGGGCAGAAGGATTCAGCCGAATTCTGCTGAAAAAGGCTGAATCCTGGCCGAATCCGAACCAAATCCTGGATTCGGTGCATCCCTATTAAATTGTGACCTACTATAATAATTATCACACTCAATGGTTAACCAGATGCAACAGGGCAACAGGTTTATGAGAACATAAGCACTTCGCAGTGATGTTCAGGAGAATCCCTGAATGCCTTTATCACTTCTTTTCAGGGATCTGAAGGACATAGTTCTCTTTAAAGGTCCAGATTGTTAACATTCCATGATACTGAAAACCAGGCTCCGTCACGGGCTCATTAATGACACAAGGTCTAATGACATGGTTAATGGTTGTCTTGGTGACATTTTAAAATCAATGTCACCGCTTGAGTGATTATTGTGAAAAACGGGAGGATGGAGTGACTGAGTTTATGTGGTGAAAGAAAGAGGATCTGTTTAAAAATCAGTGTACCTAGGAGGGCAGGTTGGTGGTTGGGACAGTTGAGATAGGTAGGATAATGACCCTAGACAAAGAAAATATTAGCTTTGTTTTTAAAATGAGGCCTCCTGATTGAATTACAAGTCCTAGTGTTCCATTGTCAAACCAGGAGCTGGGGTGCTACAGCTTTCCCTTTCCTGATGTAGATAGCCTCCATCTTTTGATCTCAGGGCTTAAGTCAAAGAAAGGAAAGTTAGTAGAACTTACTGTAACCTCTACTTTATAACAGCCTTCCCAGACTAGTACCAGTAGAACATGGGTTACATTGGACTCTCTCACCAAGAGTGGGCCTTGTAAAGCGGAAGAGGAAGGTAGTTAAGCCACTACACCTCCCTTGCTGCTATACAAAAAAAGAGGGCACCAGAGGTCTTGCAAACAACGTGTTTATCAAATATCCACAGAGGTTTACTCACAGCACAGTTCCTCAGAGGCGAGCGGTACAAGTAACATCACATGCAGAGTGTGACACAGGCTGACACTTCCCTGACACTTCCCTGCGGACAGACTTGGCAGGAATCTCACTTCACCTCTGCGACATATCCCCATAGTGACCTGGATCACCTCAGGGAAATAATCTGTGATTCCCTCTCCACTGGGATCCCTACACTACAGGTAATATGGTCTGGGAGAGATACCTCCAAAACTGCCACGTCTATGTTGGAGCTCAGAACTGCTCTTTTTAGCTCAACCCTTACTGGCCGACATTCCTAGAGTGTACGTTGGAGCTACACCTGCCACTATCTAATGCAGACTTCCCCCCTGTTTCCAAGGTGGGGAGCAAAAAGGAAGTGCCACTCCTTTCCCAGCACTACATCAAAGTGAGGCAGGAAGTGATCACCCTACCTGCTAGCCAATAGCATACATATGCAAATTAACTTACTTAGATACATTCCCTTCTGCCCAGTAACTAAGGGAATTGATGAACATGTAGGCAATTAAAGCTATAGGGGCTATTAACCCTATGGGTCCCTACTAGCGATGGGTTAAGTTTTCGCGAGTCTATAAATTGATGGGCCAGAAGCTGGCAGTGTGAAATTGCGGGCAGGGAGAGCATAAGGGAGTGCTCAACCCGAAGATTTTTTGGGGTGGCCGGCCCAAATCCTCCTGGGTTTTCAGGCTGGCCCACATATCACTAGTCCCTACATTACCCTTAAGTATTACGTTTAATTCCATACAAGGGTCACTGGTATTATACATTTATCAATTGCAATTGCCACTGCTGTCTACTATTAAACACGATTTCGAGCTTGGGTTGCAGTCGACGGAGAAGTTTAAACAGAAAGATGAGCATATTCATTCTGGCCATCCTTGATGTTCCGTGGGCAACGTCACATTTACTGTCAGAAAACACAGAAGAATTGTCACCATGGTAACACATTTCTGTAGGACACACTCAGCATTTTCAGTGTTCCATTTTTACGCTTAATTATAGAGGTTTTCATTCACACAGACGCAGAGTTAACAGTTCAGTAGAACTTTTGTTTCAGCTCTGCATAAAATAACAAAAAAAGTTCTTCTCCATTAACTTTGTCAGTGGGCTGGCCTCTTGTAGACAATGGTTCATCTCTAAACCGCTAGCTGAGACAGACCCACACATGTGATCATTTCAGTTTGTCGCTTCATAAACAGAGTACGTATTATGAATAATAACAGATAAAATAAAACCACAAAAATAGTTAGGATGATTCACTGCATTTTACACTGCCGAACAGTAATATAATTTATAAAATTTCACACCCCAGCCTTATCACTCTTATCTTAGCTACAAAAGTGTCCATGGCACGTGTCCTTGCAGTACAAATTGACCTTTACTGTTATTTAGGGTTGTGACCTTCTCTGAGGTGGAATTCCGGGTAGGGAGGGGCGGAGCTGCAACGTAATGGGGAGGCGAGTCTTGGAAGCAACAGGGGTGGGTCATAATGTCAGGGGCGGAGCTATGATGTGATCAACAACTGGCTGATCGCCATTTAGGCCTGGATTTGTGGAAAGGCCACCAAGGCCCGGGCTTGGGGTGGCAGGGTTTTAGGGGGCGGCATGCTGTCCAACCTTACCCAGAAAAACTTTGGATGCACAGGAGATATGATAGTTTTTTTTATTTGCCCATGCACTAATCACTATTGCACTGGTCCAGATGATGTGAATTTGCATGAATTAAAGGGATGGAGATGGGGTGAGGAACAGCAGTAGACCTAGGGGCTATGTGAATTCGGCCCTGTCACCACGTCAATCATAGGAATTCCTGCCTGGTTTTCCTAATTTGGAAAACCCAGCAAGCAGTTTTGACCGGACAACCCTTCAAAAAACCAGGCTGTTTGGGTCAAAACCAGACAGGTGGCAACATTACTGTTATTCAAAGTAACACTGAAGTTGACAAAAAGAAACAAATACAAGAGTCCTCTGCACTCAACTCATTATCAATATATTTAAGACATTTTGTGCATACTGCTACTAAAAAATGCCTTACCCTTTAAACAAAACAGGGATTGTTTGTCCATATATTGCAATATATTTAAGCTGGCCAACTATGTCAAAGTCATCCCATATCTGCCCAGCCCTATGCTCAATTGTCATCTGATTCATTAAGAATTCTATTGCTTCATTATACATTTTACAAAGGGACTAAAGGTGGCCATAGATGCAAAGATCCGCTCATTTGGCGATGTTGCCAAACGAGCGGATCTTTCCCCGATATGCCATTAACAGGCATGGCTATATCGGGGGTAATCTGATTGTTCGGCCGTACGGCCGAACGATCAGATTACAATGTGCCATGAGCTCCGGCGGGATCGGTCGGGTCAAAATCAAACCTGACCGATCGACCAAACGACCGATCTCCGCCGTACGAAATAAGTCGGCACATGCCACACACGATCCGAAAATCGTACGAATCCTCGATTCGTACGATTGGATCTGTGTGTCTATGGCCACCTTAAGTTTTACCTGCAACTTACTCGCTGCTTTCAAAGTAAAACTCCCAAACTTGACTGCCCTTTTATTAGACACCAGTGGGATCACCTGACTGTAGCTGGGAAGGGTGGGAGCTACAACATGGAGCTGGTCACTGCTCCTGTATAAACTATAACAAACAAGGGAAAGTTGTGCTCACCACTAATTTTTAAAACCATTAGGCGGGGGTTGAGTGCAGAGGACTCTTGTATTTGTTTATATGTATTTTGTGGTCACAACCTCATTGCACCCCGCCTAATGGTTTTAAAAATTAGTGGTGAGCACAACTTTCCCTTGTTTGTTATACTTAAAAAGAAAAAAACCTTATGTAGATGTCTTTAATTTAAATAAGATGGACATGAATTGCTTCCTAAGACTTTGCAATATTTATATCATGACAGTTTCTCTTTAATGCATAAAAATTGTAAAGTAGCCTAAAGTAAAGTAGCCTAAAGTAAAGTAGCCTCTTTGAGGGGCAATGGTTGCCTTGCAGTTTTGAGGATGTTGCTGCTCATTGGGCAATATGATGGGAACTGCTCCAGGAATTTAAATTGTATTTTGTATAAAACTCCTAGTATTCTTAACCCTGAATTGGCTTCACTTGCTTTAGCTCAATGGTCTCCAAAATTGGGGGTTTGGAGTAGAAAGCCAGTACTGGTGAGATTGTGGGAGAATGGTTGTTTACTGTCCTAGATACACTTGAAAGCTTAAATTGAAGTTAGTATATGATTTGGGGGTGAAAAACGTATTTTATGTCCTAGATATTCTTGGAATTGTAATCTGATACACCAATGTTTTCTAAATCTGTAGCCCTGTAATGAGCTAAAGGTGATCATGACCAAAACTTGGACATCTAAGGGGGACTTGAACTAGGGTTGCCACCTTCTGTATAGTGGAACTCCGGGCAGGGGGGTGGGCTGTGATGTGTCTTCATTTGGAAAACCAGGCAGGCAGTTTTGACCCAGGCAGCCCTAGGGCTGGAACGAGGGGTAGGCAGAGTAAACACATGCCTAGGGCACAAAGCTGGGGGGGGGCACCCCATTTCCCTGAATGCTTGTTCTCTTTCCCAGTCATTCTGAGCTTCCATTTGCACATGCATGAGCATCACCTCAATTTCATGCATGCACACATTGCATCTATTCACGAGTGTACACCCAGTCAGCGCCGCGACCTGGCCCGGCTCTGGGCAGCCCTTCAATAAACTGGGCTGTCCGGGTCAAAACTGGACAGGTGGCAACCCTAACTTGAACTGCCTTAGCTGCTCAGTAGACCAAGAGACATCTTTAAATTGCTTTCTAGGAAGAATTAAATGAGTGGAGAAAGTTTGATATGAATTCTCCTCATCAAAAGACAATAACAAGACTTGCACTAAAGATAGCCCTTAATAATGATGATGTTTTATTCCATGCATGCTGACTTTGAGCCCAATGCTCAATCAGAGGTCTCAAATGTTTTATTTCTACAACAATAATATACCTACTACTATCTGCTTAGTACTCCTAGTTTACTTAGTAATTGTACAAGAAAAATAAGTTTTTGCTAGTGAGGCATGTATAAGTATGGTGCAAAAAGATGTGTGTCATACAAATATGTGATGTTCATAAGCATTCACCTCTTCTGTTACTAAGACCTTTTCAACAGCATATCGCCTTTAAATGCAATTATATAAATGTAATTTATCTAATTGTGTGTAATAAATGTCAGGTACAGCATGTAGGTCAGACAAACTGCACAGTCAAGGAAAGGGTAAGGAAACACATATCCTATATACGAAACAGAGAGATCGAGGCCTATAGAATGAGGCTCCATTTGGCCAAAATACTGTACATTGACTGGTACTTAAAAAATCCATTAGGCCTAAAAGGGGGTAACAGAGCCACTACAATATTGAAAGAAGAAGCAAATGGATTTTTTTATATATTAGTAGAAATCAGCCTTTTGAGAAGGAATAGTACATTTCATGTTACTCATTATTACAAAATTTGTGGCCTCTATTTAGAAAGTGTTATTGTTTTTTGTAATGATGTTCCAGTTGACTTGTTTACATAATGTTTACCATTTCACACTTGTTTTTCTTTGCTCTGATTTGTGCACCAAGCATTTGTATTGCCTCATTTGATTTTTTATATTTGATTGGTCACAGATGTTTTAAATAGTCTTATGACTTTGTGAGCCATGAGCCCTGTTTTCTTCTTAAAAAGCACAGAATGCATCATGGTCTTGTATGGAATAAATCACTTTTTACGTCATTTGGAACAAGGTGTATTTGTTCATGACACAGTTTTTATTGGGTCGCTTGGTTTGCTTCACAAAGAAGGAAAAAAAGAAAGCAGAAAAGTCATGTTTGGAATGTTGGAACTAACATCCTTGGTTTTGGAATGAGATGTTGGACAAGGTGGACTTTTGGCCATTTACTGGATTCCATCCCGAGGCCTTCAGAGTGTTTTTACATATTATTTGTGATTAATCTAACAGAACCGTATAGATATGGAAAAAAGCAAGAGTCGATAAGTTTTGTAGTCTATAAGAACTAAAAGTTCTTGCATAAATGTTGGGGGTACTTTGTGGGTGCTACTCTAACATCTGAATTGCTCTTTGTGGTGCGTGGTTAAGTCAAAATTAATCAGAAATAATGTAAAAACACCCTAAAGGCCTTTGGATGGAATCCAGTAAATGGCCAAAAGTATGTGGACACCTGTGTGTCCAACATCTCATTCCAAAACCAAGGATGATGGTTCCAACATTTCAAACATGACGTTGGTCTTTTCTGCTAAAACAGCCTCTACTCTCCACTCTTCCGTGGAGGTTTTCTACAAAAATGTTGGTGGGATTTGCTTCCAACCACATTTCCTTATTGATGAGCATATCTGCCCCATTTTTGCTTCACCAAAGAATTTGCAAAACTGCTGAAAATTTCATGGAATGGCGACAAATTAGCAAGATGCAGTAAGTAAACTCTATGGGCGACTTTTTTGTTGTTGCAACTTTTTTGTAGCAAAATAAATTAGAGTCTATGGGCGACTTTTTTTCTCACTCCAATTGCATTAAAGTTAATGGGAGTTTTTTTCTCACTCCAAATGCATTGAAGTGGGGGTTTTTTTCTGCAATTTTTTTTCTCTGTGAATCTATGTGTGGCAATAAATTCACGCAATGCTATTTTTCATAAGTGGCTGGGCAACTGTGTTGGTGGATCAGGCTTGTCTTGCGTCTACATTACAATTCATCCCGCGGGGGATCATTTGGATTGATTTCAGGCCACTTTGATATCTGCAAACAATTTGGTTTTATTGTATGATGAAGTGGTACCAGGGTAGATACTGTGGCTGCTGCCAGATGAGACAGCTGCCCCAATGACCCCCATTCCACTCCACTTAACACCTCTGTGTCTGAGCAGGTCAAAGGTGGGCCACATCACTAATGCAATGAGTGCTATACTACGCTCTGCACTAGTGGAGCTGAATTTCTGGGTTAAAAAAACAAAAATTGGGGTCTTTACGTTTTTACCGCCCCTTGTAACTGTCATATCTCTGCCACCTATGGCAGGAGCAGTTCTGATGGGCACCCTTGTTAACCCCAATAAGTGTGACTCAAAATAGACAATTCAGATAATTAGAAGGGGTGGCCACTTTGTTTTGTTGTTTAGGTCAATATGTGTGGTCAAATTATTCCTAGATCCCAGTGCAAGGAATTCAGTTCCATGTGTCCTTTGCACAATTGTGCTGAAATCGTTGGTGCTCGGATGCCACCATATCCAGTGTCTCTTTATATTTAATCTTTTATTTTAAACCTTAATAACAGTAATGAATATATAAGCCATCTAAGCATTTTCTTCTCCCTTACTAAATGAATTGTTTTTTTACTTCTTAGCATTGAATTTATTTTACATTTAGAATCACAGCTCATTGTTGTGCGAGACCCTGATGGATTTTAGTAATTATGTGACAGCGCTATTGTTTCTTCATACTGAAAGATGATAACTTTACAAGGATTCTGCCATCATCTGCGTCACTTGTACTCCTGCACGTGAACTCCAGCCTTTTACAGATCTGCTCAAGTTTATTCGTATTCCATACAAAACTGCCAATGATTTTCATTAGGTTTTTTTCTTCATTTAACACTAAATGAAGTTAATAGATAAATATGAGTCTTTAGCGGATTGTGTTTTGCCTGTTCTTTTCATTGAAAATTGAAAAATTACAATTTCTCTGAAGAACTACAGAGGTGGCACCTATTTTACACTAAAATTACATTGACCCTGGAAAGTAAACTTTGGGTCACCAGTTCTACAGAATGATCAGCAAGACTAGTGACCTACAGTTGCATAGAATAGAGATGTTGTCTTTCTCCTGTGGGTCACAGATAGCGGAATTCCACTTAAATTATAATGGAAAGGGTAGCAGGTAGTTTTCACAAGGGAAGAAGGAAGGGCTGCAAGGGACAATTAAACTATAGTTTTTATTTGGCCAGAACTGGGGTCTGCAGCTACAATTTTGTTGGTTTATTGTAGAATATACATGTTCTTCTGAACCACTTATTAAAGGGGTGGTTCACCATTAAGTTACCGTTCAGTATCTTATAGAATGTCTAATTCAAAGCAATATTCCAATTGGTCTTCATCATTTATATTGTATAGTTTTTGAATGATTTGCCTTCTTCTTCTTTGAAAGAAATCACAAACTCAAATAATAAAACATAATAGGTGTTATTCTCAAACCATAAATATCACTTATTGTATTCTATAGGGTTGTAGAAACCTTCCATCCATTGTATCTGTTTGCATAGTCGTTGGCTGTCAGGGCTGGATGCTTAATCTCTCGTGAGTAAAATAAGTGCAGATTGTATGTTTTCTCAAGTTAATAGCCCTGCATGGAAGGTTGAAGTAAATGAAAACCGCAAGCTTTGGCTGCTGTAAGGGTTAATGTAGGGGGTGCTGTGGAGGAAGCAGGAGGAAAGTGAATCTTTTAGGCAAGAGCTGGCTGAACCCATGGGACACAGACAAGAAATGGGCAGGAACGGGATGACAAGGGCGATGAGTCACACTGGAACAGGTGCAGAGAGGAACAGGATGGAGAGGGCAAAGATCAGGACTGGACTAGACAGGATGAAGAGGGCAAAGGTCAGGACAGGAACAGACTGGATGGGACAGGCCCAAGCAGGCTAGATCAGATCAAACTGGGGATAGAGTGCAGAAGGAGACTGGAGCTGAACGAGACTGGAGTAGAAGGGAAGGAAAGTGAGAGGACTGCATAGCGAGGGGACTGGATATCGGGAGGACTGGATAGCCAGAGAGGGGGGAAAAGGCAGAGCGAGAGGAGGGAAGATATAGACAGGGTACAAGTCAAAACAGAACAGGAAGCAGGAAGGCAAAATCGGTTCAAGGCAGAATAAGGTTAAGGCAAGGTCAGGTTTGAAGTGAGGAGCAGAGCAAGATTCAGAATAGCAAGGAAAGATGGGCAGGGCAAGACAAGGTTAAAGCAAGGAAAGATCAAGATTTAAAGCAGGACTGGAGCTGGAAGGGGAAGGTAAGGCAGATCAAGACAAGGTTCAGAGCCAGGCAGGACAAGACAGGGAAGAGTTCAGACAAGGCAAGGAAAGAAAAGGAGGCTAGAGCAGGAACCATTAGCTAGGGACAATGCCACAGTGCTAGTTTGGGAAGTCAATGCTCAGGCAAGGAGTGTTTTGAGGGCTGACCTCAAATAGGGCAGAGTTAGCCCTGATTGGCTGACTGCAAACCAATCAAGCTGCTGCTGCTGGACTGGGGTTGCAAAGGCCAGGTAAAATATAGTGAGCAACCCTGCAGGCTGTTTACCTGGCCCAGTGGTTCAGACATTGAATCAGAAACCCAATGGTTTCTGGTTTGAATCCCAGCAGAGCCTGACAGTGGCTTTATAATATATGGTCTATCTGAGCATCTCACACAGCATTTTTACTGGATACGAAAACAAAGTAGTCAATATAGCCTTAACGAGATACATAAAAACAGTTTTGCACTGCACCATTTCTGGTCCTATAAAATGTCGTCTTTTAAAATAACACAGCTTTTAAATCTTTTATTGCAGCTTGGGAAGACAATGCATATAATAATTATGCTATGCCTATAAGTACTGTGCTTTGTTCAGAACACACAAAATTGGGTTCAAAGACAATTAAAGCCCATACGAAATACGTTCCTGCAATTTCCAACAGACAGTAGCTTTATACCAAGATATATTGTCTGAGCACCACTAATAAACTCAAAGCACCAGCAGTATATACAGTGTATTGTTTATATGTCATCTACTAGAAGACCAGGAGATGGAGGACATCAGTAGTGAAACAGATATTATTATGTAGGGACCTATAGGATCTATTAGGCTCCTATAGAGTTAATCCCCTACCTTTGCTTAAGTTCTCTTTTCCCTTGTTATTGGGCCAAGCCCTTCTAACTGGTAAAGTGTAACATCTACACCTATTGGACAAAGAGTGTAATACCACTCCCCTGCCACACTGCTATATAGTGCTGTGTAGGGAGTGGCCTCTTCCTCTTTGGCTCCTGGTGTCTGTGCTGCTAGGTGTTTCCCATTGAGCCTGGGATCACCAAGGCCCCAGTAAGCCATTTACCCCAAAGGGACCTGTACCTTTGGTGCTTAAGTCGGGAACCAGGCAATCCTGTGAATGAGGATTAGCTATCATTAGGGCAGATCCTGTTATAGTCTCTCTAGGAGAGAGAGATAGCTAGATTTTAGTAGCATGAGCAGTTCTGCGCTCCAACAAGGAGAATAGCAGGGAGTAGCCTCCCAAAGGCTTTTAAGGTGCCTTTAGTGTAGGGAACTCAGTGATAGGGAACTCAGTTCGCAGAGCACTGCCTGACCCCTACTTGATCGATCCTGTTTCACTTTGGTCGCTGGTCTTTGGGAGTGAGATATTCTTCCTGTGTGTTTGACTTGAGGGGTGACATCTGTACATGCTGCATCATCATCAATGCTATCCTGTCTCCTCTGTGATATGCTAACTCCTACTACAGCTCCTGCGTGAGTAAACCTGTGGTCATTTGCCTTGCATATTTTTTGCTAATAAAGCATCACACTGTTTTCACTTTTTAAAGAACCTCCTGGCGTCCATTATTCTATCTTTTACACTTATATGCCTGTGGGTTGTAGTTATACACCATTTTAAAGGGGAAGCTTCCATTTAGCGAAGGCTCCGCCCTGAGTGTAGTTTCACAGTGTAACCCATGCTCATACACTAGCTGGACACCCTTAACCCCTAATTGGCGGGATAGGCCAGAAAAGCGTTACATTTTGGCGCCCAACGTGGGGCCCCGCCCCCAATCCAGGCTATATTGTGTTTTTGGCACTTTTTGAAAAAAATTGTGTTCTGTCCCTTTAAATTTTGCTGACAGGCTGCCGGACCCATTAGGCAAAGGGCAGTCCTGCACGCACTTGCTATTTTTGGTGTGCGCATAGTAAGGCCGTGGGTTCGGGCTTGGTGGTTCTCCCCGTGTCCCATTATTCGCCTGCGCCACTAGTGTTTTCGCCAGGCGCATATTCGCTGGCGTTTTTGTTTTGTGCCCTGTGAATTTTCGCTGGCGCCATTGGTGTCATCGCGAGATTTCACAGGCGCCATCTTGTCCATGCGCATACCCTTTGGCGCGCTTGGACTAGGCGGTTCCCTGACGTCACCGCCGCCATTTTGTGGAGAGAGTTATAGGAGACGGACGCAAATCCTCACAGCTCCTTCTTCCTGCCTGGGCAACACCCTTAGCGGCTGCTAAGGGATTTCAGCGCCAGTCCTCCACTAGCCAACGGTACATAGTACCAACATTTAATTTGCACTGCGGACGTCGGATTGTCTAACGAAACAGCAGTCCTGTTTGTCAGTGCCCGCAATCCTGCTGGTCCACGGCTGTGGACCGGATCCTGTGCGGACTCGCATCAAAACTTGCCACTCTACACTGCGCTGCAGGTACAAGTTTTATTTGCAAATTTTTGGAGAAAAGAAGGGAAACCCTTTCCTAACCTAGCATGGCTAACAAAGGTTGGGATGGATGGCCGGATCCCGAAGCGGGCCCTAAGGCTGAACCACACCCATGCCAAACCCCTGCGGCAACACCTGGACATAGCAGGTATTTTTGGATGGGAACATTTGGGGAAGTGTATCTAACCCCCACTGATTGTATAATGGTGCCATACTGTGGGAAGTGTGGGGCAGAGCTAGAATCAGCTTTCAAGAGGCTGGCGACCTGTTGTCCTTTGTGTGGTCATTGCTGCTGGGCAGGTCCCTTCAATCTTACAAGGGAATCCTTAGGCCCGTTTATTATGGCCACTGCTCCTCCACCATGTCACTCATCTACTCTGCAAGTGCCTGATGTCGCGGCTGCGACTACCACCACACCTACTTCTATTGCTGGCCCATTCTCCATGCAGCCACCGGTTACCAGCTGCGACACCACCTCTTTAAATCCTGCCTTAACCACACAGGCTGAAATGAGTCAGGAGGTGTCTACTATTTCAAGGAAGGGTCTGGCAGTCATCCCTTCTGTACAAAAGCCATCTGCTACACGTGGTAGAGGTCGCGGACGCGCCTCTGCTGCCATCTTTCCAGCCAACACGCCTACACACATTCAAGGTGCTGTTGCCTCTGCTTCCTGTTCCTCTGAGGGGGGTAGTTTGGAATTGCTACCACATCCTGAGCTGGATTGGGCAGAGATGGACTTCGGTCCTTTGCCTTCTTCAGACAGATCTTCCCTGGAGGCGAGTAGGTATTTCTCCACATCACCACCTCCATCCATGGGCCCCTCTGCTGATACCTCCTTCTGGGTGTCCCCTGGTCGTGCGGATCCCAAGAAGTTGCGCACTGTGTCTAGGATCCAGCGCATCATAAATATCAAGGTCTACGACCAGTGGGGTTACTTTATGCCCTATGCCCCCGAATGGATCTACGATGAGATGGAGAAGCATCTAGACGAGTGGATCTATGGGGAGCTGATTCGCAAAGAAGGGATAGGAGGTGGAGGGTTGTTCCACAGCGATGCTGTTAAGAGGGAGCGTGACCTTTCCTTCCTGAGCAATGTTGTCCACGAATGGTGGTACAGCCGTACCGTCCTGAAGCACTCAGTGAAGAGCTGCGGAAAATTCCAGGAGGAGAAACACGTCAGCTTGAGTGAATTGATCTCCAATGGGGGCCGCGTGGACAAGCCGCACCCAAATTATTATTTGTCCTATGAGGACACCAAGTCCAAGTCCTGTTTAGGGAAGGAGATCCATCCAGCGTCCTAAAAGGGAAGGCGTGATTTCCAGTTTTCCCCAGGTGTACCGGGCTTGTATTCATGTTTACAAGGGATTCGAGGTTGTCAAGGGACTCCTGCTGAGAGCCTGATGTGAGTGCCTTGCCCTGCTGCGAATGAAGTTAATTTGTATGCGGGTCCTTTATTCTTCATTCATCTAGATTGATGCCCCTTTATTTGGGCCTTCTTCAATGTTTCATCTAGATTGATGCCCCTGTTTGGGCCTTCTTCAATTTTGTTCTTTCCGCCATTTTCAGTTGCTGGACTTATGGACATTGTCCAGGACCTTTGTATATAGTTGGGTTCATGAGACAAAGACTGCTGAGCCCCCACCAAAACTCTTCTACCTCTAACTACTCGCTGAGTAGCACCTTTATTTCCTTGCCTTACTACTCCCCAAGTGGCTCTCAGTAACTTTGTACACTTGGGTAGGGGGGGTGTAATATGGAATAAAGCTTTTGGTTATGGTGGGGTCATGTAACTCAACTGCACTGAAAATGAGTGTTGCTATGTGAAAAGAAAACTATGCTAATTTTTCTTTTCAGCCAAGCCTGTGCCTGGACCTCCTGATGTGTAGGTATGGTTCAAGTATCATAAGTTAAGTGCCTGAGTGTCCTTAAGGGTTCTCACGAAATTGTACTAAAGTTTAATGTAACTGAAACAGTTTTTGCACTTACTTACTCTGACAGTATTGCATTTCTGCTCTTTACTGTTCTTCTCTCCACAGTACCCATTGTTACCAGGTATTCCTCAGGAGAGGGTACCAGAAGAGTGATGTTCAATGGTATTGTTGGTTTGCACTATATATTCACTTTGTTACTATTGTGTTTATATCATTTCACCATTGTCGGGACGAAATGGATTTTTCTCCCGGGTGTATGTAGGGACCTATAGGATCTATTAGGCTCCTATAGAGTTAATCCCCTACCTTTGCTTAAGTTCTCTTTTCCCTTGTTATTGGGCCAAGCCCTTCTAACTGGTAAAGTGTAACATCTACACCTATTGGACAAAGAGTGTAATACCACTCCCCTGCCACACTGCTATATAGTGCTGTGTAGGGAGTGGCCTCTTCCTCTTTGGCTCCTGGTGTCTGTGCTGCTAGGTGTTTCCCATTGAGCCTGGGATCACCAAGGCCCCAGTAAGCCATTTACCCCAAAGGGACCTGTACCTTTGGTGCTTAAGTCGGGAACCAGGCAATCCCGTGAATGAGGATTAGCTATCATTAGGGCAGATCCTGTTATAGTCTCTCTAGGAGAGAGAGATAGCTAGATTTTAGTAGCATGAGCAGTTCTGCGCTCCAACAAGGAGAATAGCAGGGAGTAGCCTCCCAAAGGCTTTTAAGGTGCCTTTAGTGTAGGGAACTCAGTGATAGGGAACTCAGTTCGCAGAGCACTGCCTGACCCCTACTTGATCGATCCTGTTTCACATTGGTCGCTGGTCTTTGGGAGTGAGATATTCTTCCTGTGTGTTTGACTTGAGGGGTGACATCTGTACATGCTGCATCATCATCAATGCTATCCTGTCTCCTCTGTGATATGCTAACTCCTACTACAGCTCCTGCGTGAGGAAACCTGTGGTCATTTGCCTTGCATATTTTGTGCTAATAAAGCATCACACTGTTTTCACTTTTTAAAGAACCTCCTGGCGTCCATTATTCTATCTTTTACACTTATATGCCTGTGGGTTGTAGTTATACACCATTTTAAAGGGGAAGCTTCCATTTAGCGAAGGCTCCGCCCTGAGTGTAGTTTCACAGTGTAACCCATGCTCATACACTAGCTGGACACCCTTAACCCCTAATTGGCGGGATAGGCCAGAAAAGCGTTACAATTATTTTAGTAGATATGATTGTAGCGACCTGGAAAAGGTGTATTTAAACTTGTTTCCTTCCAGGTAGAGCACTGTTGTATGTAACTCCCCTGATGAGGCCTCAGCTGAACAGTAGAGTAAACATTTATCCAAGCTGAATTATAACTCACACATACATTGAGCAGTGTACCCAAAGCCACCCCATCCATCTTTTCAAAACTCATTTTATTTTCTGGCATGTCCTACTTCCTTTTTTGGTCTGTGATTCCAGAACATGAAAAGTTGGGAGATATGAGGAATCCACCGAGACGTTATGAAGAGCTTAATGGCAAACCCAACTGAGCTTCTAAAGTCCCACTATGTAAACTTACTTATCTGTGTAATCAAACCTATTTTACTTTTAGAGTCACAGTAATGATAGGGCCCCTTATATTTGTCCTACCTGTAACTCCTGAAGGCTTTGAGAGTTTAGTAGATGGAGATTAGTGTTTTGTGTTACACAATCCTTATTGTGCTTAAAACTCACACCTCGAGTGTTATACCCACTTCTCCTTTTACAAGTATTGAATTCGTCAACCGGAAACCCATTATCCATAAAGCTCCGAATTATGGGAAGGTCATCTCCCATACAAATTTACATTAAATAATTTAAAATTGTAAAACCTATTACCTTTTTCTCTGTAATAACAAAACAGAACCTTGTACTTAAAGGGGAACTAGTGCAAAAATGAAAATGAATTATAAGTGTCATCATACTGAAATAAGAAAGTTTCTAAATACCATCAATTAACAATTCGGTACTGTTTTTGAAATAATCAAGTTTATGTTCACTATCCCTCTCTCTGCATCTGTTTCTCTTCATTCTGTCTTCATGCAGCAGTTGGGTGTCAGATAATAATTGACAGTTCGATCCAATATATCTTATAGGGGCTCCTTTTGCCTAGAAGATGTATTAGAGCTCACCAGACGTCATGTATCTCTACTTGCAGGATTTGTGCAAAAGGCAATTATTTTGTTAGTTTTTTTGTTTGTACTATAACCAGTTATTTAATTGAGCTCTAATTCATCTGCTAGTAAAGGAGCCCCCCTATAAGATATATTGGATCTAACTTTCAATGAATATCTGACACCCAACTGCTGCATGAAGACAGAATGAAGAGAAGCAGATGCTGAGAGAGGAATAGTGAACATAAACTTGATTATTTCAGAAACGATGCAGAATTTTTAACGGATTGTTATTGTAAACTCTACTGGGCAGAAACCTTTATGCCTACTTTTTAGTCATAATAAAAAAAAAACATTGCCCCACAAATACAGATGCTGTGATTTATAAATATGCTGAAGGATTCTGAAAGCTGTACCTCTCTCTCTCTCTCTCTC
This sequence comes from Xenopus petersii, assembly GCA_038501925.1. Classification (NCBI taxonomy): domain Eukaryota; kingdom Metazoa; phylum Chordata; class Amphibia; order Anura; family Pipidae; genus Xenopus; species Xenopus petersii. The sequence continues at coordinate 23,553,920 of CM076680.1, read as the reverse complement.
TCTCTCTCTCTCTCTCTCTCTCTCTCTCTCTCTCTCTCTCTCTCTCTATATATATTTCCAATTTGCTAGAATATTAAATGCAGGACCTATTGTACAGTGACCTTGCTCTGCATCACTGCATATTTATTTTAAAACCGCTTATCAATACCCATCAATGATTCTCTCTGCCTGCTTTTCTGCCCTTGGAGCACAGACCTTGGGTTCTGGTTAATGTGCTTCTCTAGATTTTTTTTCTCTGCTTGGAATGTACTTGTTTTGATACTCCAGATAAATGAATTGGGTAAAGAAGCGCATGTTTTGAAAAACAAATGTTTTACTTTTGTAAGGGCTCTTACAGACAAGCGTTTTTACCTGCACTCCCCTGCGTTCCGTTTTTCTGAGTTCAGCCGCAGGGGAGCGCAGGAATAGACGCATTACATTTGCTGCATTTTTCCTGCGTTCGGCGCCTACACGCGCCTGTGTGAGTACAGCCCCATTGTAAAAAATGTAATGCGTCTATTCCTGCGCTCCCCTGCGGCTGAACGCAGAAAAACGGAACGCAAGTAAAAACGATCGTCTGTAAGAGCCCTAAGAGGTTATTTATTTTTTAAGACCCAGGACAGAAGGGGCACAAGAATTTTCATGGACAGAGCGCTTCCCATTATAGCAGTGATTTTAAATGAAAGGATCAATTACCCTTGATCATCAATTTGCCATTAATAGTTAAAAGAGTAATGGGGGAATATAATAAAAGTCGTTAATGGAAAAACTATTTGCAATGCGAAATGTCTTTGCGCTAACCAATTTTGCTTTGTGCGAATTTGATATATCTTTTGCGAACCTAGAAACTGTTTAACGACCACTTCCGACAGTGGAAGATCGTTTGCACCAATGCGCAGTAAATGTAATAAAAAAAAGTCGTTACGTTTGCTCCAAAAGATTGCGACACCTTCAAGCACTTCTTAAGAGTGCGCACTTAAAATTCGCAATGCAATAACAGTTTAAGGAACAATATTACATTGCGAGATTTTTATTCTAATTGTTGTGAATTGTTTTTATCTCTGCGACTTTAATTACATTCCCCCCATCCAGTATTAAAGCTAACAACTAAATGCTAGAAGTCACCAGTCTGCGTTTGCCCTAAAGTTTCAGATACCTCTCACTTAGCTTTTTATAAGGATAGAAAATCTTTTGACAGTAATAGGGAATGATGTATCCCCAATTGTAAAGTATTGAGTAATTTAAGGACAGCAGTAAAACTAATATAAGGATTTTAAAGGATTTCCATGACCCTATTCAAGTAGTGGTTATACAGATATGTAGGCTTTCTAATAGTAATATGCTTCTATTTCAGTTTCAGCTGTACAGAATAAGGCACCCCTATTGTAAAATATAAGGATATTATAAGTCACTGAGGAGTTCCATGGCCAAATGCTTTTGAACAGGTCATTGAACTCCAAGGTGATTTGCAATATCCTTATAGTTTACAACATGGTGGTACATTATTAGAATGCACAAGTTTAAGTGAGTCATGCACAACTGATGACATCACTAAGCACAATTTATAAGGCTATCATTTCCAAAATATTCATGGCTATATTGTGGATATATTTTACGTCTTATTCATGGCCCTCAAATGTTATTTTATAAAACGCAAGAGTTGTAAACATCTTATTGCCTTACAAATGTAGCTCAGTGATGTCATCAGTTGTAAGCAAACAAATCCGCTTGGGTTTTTTATGCTTATTTATTATTACATTTTCCCAAAAATTTGCTTTGCGGGAAAAAAAATCAGATTTTCACGATTTTTCACCCGAAAACAATTTCTTATGTTTTTTGCCCTAAAACTCCATGAATCCCAGCGTACATCAAAAAAAATCATTGGGACTTCTCCCATTAACTTATATGCAACCTCAACAGGTTTGAGATGCCGGATTTTGTGATTCAGACGTTTCCATCCTCAGGGTTTAATTAATTCCGATAAATTTGTGATTTTTTAAAAGTCTGATTTTATAAAGAAAATCACAAATTTGTCATGATTTTTGCATTCAGAGTTTAGTAAATAACCCCCTAAGAATGCCATGACCTGCACAAAAGCACTTTGCCTGTATATGATCATGGAATTCCGTGGTGACTTCCAAAATCCATATATTTTATAACGGGTGGTAAAATATTCCCTATATACAGTAAATTACAATAAATTTGTATGAGAAATAAAATAAAATAAAAATTAGAAATAAAGCCCCCACCTGTTGAAAATGATGAGGATATTAGAAGTTTGTGAGCAGTTCTAGGACTACCTCTTAGAACCCAAAGTTGACTTTTATTGTCCATATATTATAGAGCAGAGGATCATTTTTTCTTATAATGCACCACTTTGAGCATATTGCCTATTGTAAAGTATATAATGAACAAAGTACCCCCTCTTGTAAAATATAAGGATATTATAAGTTACCAAGGACTTCCATGACCATATAACAGCACAAAGCCGAAGGCCGAGGTGACTTCTAATATCCTCATATTTTGAACAGGCGGTACTTTATTTATTATAATACACAGTGAGTCATGTGACAGCAGTGAGGTGCTGTGACAGCACCGTTTATTAGGATGTGATTTACAGGATATTCATAACTCTTTTATACTGGTTATATATATATATATATATATATATATATATATAGTGAATAAAGTACCCCCTCTTGTAAAATATTATAAGTTACGGAGGAGTTTCATGACCATATAAAAACACGAACATGTTTTTATACATTTCATGGAACTCCGAGGTAACTTCTAATATCCTCATATTTTACAACTGGGGGTACTTTATTTATTATAATACACAAGTTTTAGTGAGTCATGTGACAGAAATGACATCAGAACTCACCGTTTATAACTGATGACATCAGAACTCACCGTTTATAAGGATATAATTTACAGGATATTCATGGCTTTTGTGTATTACATATATATATATATATATATATATATATATATATATATATATATATATATATATATATATATATATATATATATATATATATATATTCTGATTTTACCGGTTTCAACTAGTCACATTGCTTACATCACTAAGCACCAAGATCTGCTATCTAGAAACATCTGAATTACAGGAAGGCCATCTCCAACAGATTCCATTTTAAACAGTTCACATTTTTAAAAATTATTTCCCTTTTCTCTGTAATAATAAAACAGTAGCTTGTACTTGATCAAAACTAAGATATACTTAATCCTTATAAAAAACAAAACCAGCCTTTTGGGTTTAATTCATGTTTAAATTATTTTAGTAAAGAGATTACAATTACAGAAAGACCCTTTATCCAGAAAACCCCAGGTCCCAAGCATTCTGGATAACAGGTTCCATATCTGCATAACCAACGACATCACTGAACACTTTTTATAAGGATATCATTTACATAACATTGTGTAAGGGATTTACAGAAATTATATATATTACAGAATTGCTTCTTTCCAGTTATCCATTCTCTTACATGATATGAATTCCTGGAAGATTATGATGATCTAAAGCAGCCGATAATTAATGGTGCTGAGAAATTCAATGCATTAACGAAGCCTGCTCTCCCCTCCTGTATACTAGTTCAACACCACTCATTTCATCCTTGGCCACCACAATTATTGTAATGCAGTACTAATAACCCCTCTAGTCTGTTAATTGTTTTGAAGAAATAGCTGTCCATAATGGCTCGTTTTGATACAATAATTATCCCTTCGGAGTAATGAAAATGGATAATTGCACTTCAGTGTGTTACATGGAAAAAGGCTTCAGCGGTAAAATTGCGTGCCTAATTAGTCTGCATGCCTCACCTCAAATTATTCCTGCTAAAATGCATCTTCCACTTCTTCCATAACAATGCCATAATAGGATATGTAGCAATTTATATGGGAGGCGAGAGTGAATTTCTTGTTTATTTTAAAATATACGATGTTACATTGGCACTAAAAAGGTTTGTGACGGGCTTGTTCCTCACTAGTTGTAAGGCTGTCAGTTGGTGTATTTCCAGTGTGCTGCTTGATGGAAAATACAAAAAGCAGCACAATCCACCATGCTTTTGAGTCCCTAAGGTGCCTTGAAAAAGGTCCCAAGAGGAAGTTTTTTTGGACACAAGACCCTTGGTGCTGGCATTTTTGTCCTTTTTGTATATGCAATTGGTTCCGTGCACAGGGGCAGATATAATCAAGCCGTTGGGAGTGAGGTGCTGTCCATATATATATATATATATATATATATATATATATATATATATATATATAGATAGATAGATAGATAGATAGATAGATAGATAGATAGATAGATAGATAGATATAGTGAATAAAGGAGCCCCTCTTGTAAAATATAAGGATATTATAATTTACCGAGGAGTTTCATGACCATATAAAAGTACCATATAAAAGTACGAGGTCATGGAGTTCCGAGGTAACTTCTAATATCCTCATATTTTGTAACTGGGGGTACTTTATTTATTCTAATACACAAGTTTCAGTGAGTCATGTGACAGAAATGACATCAGAACTCACCGTTTATAACTGATATATATATATATATATATATATATATACACACACACTCCTTGTACCTTCCACACTCCGTTCTCAGGAATTGACCCAGGTGCTGCCAAACATTGCTGTGATATACATTCCTCAAAATATATATATTATTTAGTCCAAGGGGCACATTTATCAAGGGTCGAATTTCGAAGTAAAAAATACTTTGAAATTCGACCATCAAATTAAAATACTTTGACTTCGAATAACGATTAAATAGTTTGTACGATTAAATAGTTTGAATCGAACGATTTCAGCAATCGATCGAAGGATTTTCCTTCGACCTCTAAAGAAGAAGAAAACTGCTCTAGAAGGTCCCCATAGGCTAACATAGCACTTCGGCAGGTTTAATTTGGCGAAGTATTGAAGTTGAAGTTTTTTTAAAGAGACAGTACATCGATTATCGAATGGTCGAATATTCGAACAATTTTTTACTTCGAATCAAAGTAAATTCGAAGTCATAGTATCCTATTCGATGGTCGAAGTATCCAAAAAATTACTTTGTATTTTGAATTTGTTTGCTTAGAAAATTCCCTCAAATTTACTTCGACCCTTGATAAATCTGACCTCAAGTGTTTGCACTATAACATTGCTTATTTCCTGGGTGCACGGTCAATTTGTATTATAGACGTATTGGTAAGGACCAGGAAGGACTCCAGTTTTCTTCAAATCCAACATTCTGTATCCAACGTTTCAGTCCCTTGTCCTTGATACATATATATCACACACACTAATAAAAGAAAGGCAATGGTGATATCTGTGTTGATCATTTGAATAACTCTAGAACAGGGTTCCCCAACCTTTTACCCATGAGCCACATTTAAATGTTGGGGAGCAACACAAGCTTGAAGAAACTCCTGGGGATGCCAAATAAGGGGTGTGATTGGTTATCTTTGTGGACTGGCAGCCTACAGGAGGCTCTACTTAACAGTACACCTGGTTTTTATACAACCAAAACTTGCTTCCAAGCCAGGAATTCAAAAATAATCATCTGCTTTGGAGACACTGGGAGCAACATCCAAGGGGTTGGTGAGCAACATGTTGCTCATGAGCCACTGGTTGGGGACCAATGGTCTAGAAGAATGTCTACATATCTCCCAAAAAAAAGTCAGATGTTCTGGTGGCACCCAGACATAACACCAACAGAAACATTTTGACAAATGTATTGACTGAATGGATGTCTTATTTAATTACAGATTAATCTGCCATGACTACAGCAAGATACAGGCCTACGTGGGATTTGGCTCTGGAGCCTCTGGTTTCCTGCAAACTTTGCCTCGGAGAATATACCGTCGAACAAATGACCACAATAGCACAATGCCAGTGCATTTTCTGTACCCTGGTTAGTAACACTTTTATTCTGGTTGTTTTCTTTTATAGCACTAACTGTGTGCAGCAAGTCTTATTAAAGGGGCGGTTTACCTTTTAGTTAACTTTAGTATGTTATAAAATGGCTAATTCTAATCAACTTTTAATTTTTTTGTCGTTTTTGAATTATTTTCCTTCTCTTTCTGACTCTTTTTAGCTTTCAAATGGGGGTCACTGACCCATCTTAAAAACAAATGCCCTGTAAGGCTACAATTGTATAGTTATTGTTACTTTTTATTACTCATCTTTATATTCAGACCTCTCCTATTCACATCCATCTCTCTTATTCAAAACAGTGTATGGTTGCTAGGGTAATTTGGATCCTAGCAACCAAATTGCCAAAACGGGACAGCTGTTGAATAAAAAGCTAAATAACAAAAAACACAAATAATAAAAACATTAAAACTTATTGCAAATGGTCTCAGAACAACACTCTCTACATCATATTAAAACGTAACTCAAACACCCCCTCTAACCAATGCCTGACTTAGGTTCACAATAAGGAACTTTAGATACATGTATGAAACAGCAATTGCAAGGAGCCCCAGAGGATCACATGCACCTTACCAGGTAGCAGTGACTATTCAGCGTGAAGGAACTCCAGCCAGAACCCTGATAGTTTTCAGCTGAGAGGCATAATTAGCTAATTAGCAAGCAGACTTCCCAGTGCACGTATTTTAGACACACACTGGATACTGAGGATCTGAATTTTAAAAAAATCACAAATTTTTCAGAATTTATTAAACCCTGAGGGCTAAAAAGCACAAATATAAAAACCCGGCATCTCAAACCTGTTGAGGTTGCATAAGGTTGAGGTTGGTTGTGTCGGGGGGTTCGGGCAATTCCACAATGTTTTCGGAGCTTTCGGGAAAACTCCCGAAAAATTCAGAGATTTCGGGGAAAATTCACGCAAAATGTTGTGAAAATCTGAGCTTTTCCCGCAAAGCAAATTTTCGGAAAAATTTAATAATGTAATAAAATGTAATAATAAATAAGCATTAAAATTATATCAGAGTTCGTAGCAGCCGATATTGAGATAAATTCGGACCTTGATAAATAACCCCCTAAGAGTTGTAGTATTACTGGTCAGGTGATCTCTGAGGCAGCACACAGACCATCACAAAATGGTGGTTCAAGGCAAGAGATGTAAAAGGGCAATATTTACCAAAATATATACACCAGTTTGATAAGATTCTTTAATATGCCACTTATGGGAAGATTTATCAAGAGTCAAATTGAAAATTCAAATTTTTTCATTCGAATTTCGAGTTTATTTTAGTGTAATTTGACTAGGGAATAGTCCAAAGTCGATTTATCATGTACTGTCCGTTTTTAAATTCTAATTCAACTATAAAACCTGCTGAATTGGTGTTTTAGCTGTCTGTTGCTGAAATATTCATTTTGCGGTAAAATTTTTCCTTTAAGATTTTTAATAAATATGGGATGAGCTGTGAAAATATATCAAACGAATTGAGGTAAACTCTGGTGACATTACATAAGGAGAACATTTACTATTTATTAAATATGCCCCAAGGACAGCTGACAAATAGTGTAACATATTTAGACCCTGGATTTCACATGATTCTTGAATTGCTATTAACAGAAACGTATGAATACTGTCATCAACATTTATCAATATTTTGCTTATTTGAAGGTGGGCTGAATTCCATCCTCATGTCTGTCGGTCAATCTTTTTTAAACAAGACCTTACCAGTTTGTCATAGTCAACCACCATATTTAGTATGGCCACTCATGATAGCCATAGAAAGTCAAAATGCTCTGACTGCCCTTTCTCTCATAGCCTAAAACTGTGTTATGAGCAGCCAAGCTATAAACCAGTAGCTCATAGAAGCCTCTAATTTGAGACAACTGTCTTATGATTATGACCAAAGAATATAAGATCCTTCATTTTGTGGAAATATAATTTAAATAAAGAATGTATTTTTCTATTATTTTTAGCTTTTTGAAATAGTTGCATCTATTTTAGTATAGCATCGGGCAGACCCAAACTGCGGTCACTAATTCCCAGCTGGAAACAGCAATATGAGTAAGGGCCTACTGGGACCCTAGTCTAAAGACTATCACAGTGTAGCAACAAACAGATCTACCTCTTCCAACCGCTGTGTGATCACACACAAACACATTATGGATACACACACAAACATTTATATTGCTGCATCGAAGTCTCAGGTATAACTTGTAGAAGAACGTATTGAAAGAGTGTTGCATTTGGACAAGATGCATCAATAGTGATGGTCAAATCTGTCCTGTCTCGCATGGCTGAAAAAATTTGCGAAACTCCGAAAAAATTTGCGAAACTCATTGAAGTCAATGTGCATCAAAATAATTTTAAAGCAGGACAATTTTTACACTAGCGACTTTTTTATCCAAATGCATTGAAGTCAATGGGGCGTCAAAATAATTTTTTACGCGCACAACAATTTTTACATGTTCAACTTTTTTGTCCAAACGCATTAAAGTCAATGGGTGTCAAAATTATATTGGCACGCGATAATTTATACAAGTGACTTTTTTATTGCAGCCAATGTCTTTCGCTGGTGAATTTTTGCAGCAATTTTGCCAAACAATTTGCAGGTGGCGAAATGCAGAGATTCGTCGCAAATCCATGCCATCACTATGCATCAATAATGTTAGATATTATTTACTGAAGGGTAGAATGCAATGAATTTTAGGTAATCAATATAAGTTATAGGTGGAAGTGAAGGTGGCAGATATTGTTGACCAATTTTAAACCAAGTTAACTGACATCTACCCTTGTGTACAGATCTAATTTTGTTGTGCAGATTCCAGTTTTTAGTAAATGTATTCGTTATATATTTGTATACGCACCCTACAATTTAAGGATCTTTTACTATCCCCTTTCACCTACCATCTATGGGTCTGAGTAACATAATGGTTCATAGATGTAACAATCTCGTTATTAGGAACCTTGTGTAGTGAAAGGTACCTTTGGATGCACAGGTGAACTCTGAGGGTTCTAGTGTTCGCCAACGCCCTTTTGGGGCCCCCGGCTTTCTGCTGTGGAAGCCAACAAGGTAATGTGTAGCAGGAGCGTAATCGAGGTACCAACAGGAGTGAAGAGAAGGAGTAGTCAAGGTCAGGTGAAAGTTCAAGGCAGACAGCAAACTTAAGATCAGGCAGAAGTCAAAACCAGGATATCAACAGACAGGATAAACGCGTGAGCAGGAATGCATGGGCATTTCAAAAATGGAGGAGTAGCCTTTTAAGCAAGATTTGGTACCAAAATTCAAATCCGTCGCCCCTTGGTGGCGACATGACACTGAGCTTCATTGTCAATCGGGATCGCAAACCCTGGAAGTGCGTGCATGCACACCGCCAGTCTAGGAGAGACGCATCGGGAGGTAAGGGATTTCAACAATCTCCCGGCGCGTCTTACAATAGAAACCCATATCCCTGGTCAGGGGATCAGCCAGGGTTACTGAGCGCACTTGTCCACATAACTCACTTTTGGCCAGAAAAGAATTGCAGGATATAGACATGTTTCAACAAGTAATGTAAATTACATCAACACTAATAACTGATCATAATTGATGACACGGCCAAGAACCTTTTTAAGGATATGTTTTGTGTATTATAAATACATACATAGGACTCTATCAATTGATCCACAATCCATTGGCAGATGGAAGTAAACTTGGCTGTGGGGTCACGTCATTGACCTTGGGTTTTCCGAATAACTTATCATCATATCCTAAGTCTACTAGAAAATCATGTAAACATTAAATAAACCCAATAGGCTGGTTTTGATTAATTCTATCTTAGTTTGGATCAAGTACAAGGTACTGTTTTATTATTATAGAGAAAAAGGAAATTGTTTTTAAAATCTGCATTATTTGGATAAAATGGAGTCAATGGGAGACAGCCTTTCCATAATTCAGAGCTTTCTGGATAACGGGTTTCTGGATAGCAGATCCCATTACTGAACTTTCCAATAGGGACCATAATAGAGTAGTGGCCTGGAATTGCAATCTGTGGGTTCTGGCAAATGCCAGAGGGGCTGCTATAAGATGCCATAGAAACAGAGGTGGAACTACCAGGGGAGCAGGGGGGTGCACCCCCTCAGGGCCCCCCGGCAGCTCGCGCACTGCCGATTTCCGACCGCAGCAGCTGATTTCGGGGCAGATAATGTGGTACGGAGAGGGGCGGGGGGCCCGTCTGCACATCCCGCACCACGGCCAGCCGCCCTCCAGTTACGTTACTGCATAGAAAGTCATTATTTAGTGGACTGGTGGGGGCTGATTGGGCCTCTGTGTACCTGAAATGCCAGGGCCTATTTTAATTCTCAGTCTGAACCCAGGGGTACCAACCTTTTAATAGTTGACTAAGAAGTTGCTATTTCTAGCAGCGACCGAGCAAACCCCTATCCAGATGGTTTGGCAATGAACAGAGGCTTGTGGGGGGACACACAATTTCATAATGATTTAAAATAACACTTAATAATGTGTATTACTCCCAACCCCACAATAACAGCAGCAAATTATAGAGGAACGAGGTCAAAAATAAGTGACGCAGAGCAGGCAGTTTATGAAGGGGGACCCTTGAGGCTGAAGCCTGGGCAACCCAGTCCAACGCCGGATAAATAAGACTTCTTCTCCAGACATAAAAACATCAGATTCCAATAATTATATTTATAGATAAATGCAAAGCCTAATTATACATTAGATATTTTATTTCTTTATGGTCCACTGAAAGCTCGCTGATTTGTTCTTGTTACCAAGAGAAAAGCTTTGAAACCATTCATGCAGTTTAGCTCCCCCTGAACCTAATTGGGCTTGACCTGGAACATGATACCCCATGCTTCCACTAATGCACTAACTCTGGCATTTACTTTCCAATCGTTGCCATGACTAAGTGAATTTAAATAGACTTGTAATTGTTATGCAGTGCTAATTCTAAAGGTGCATTGATTCACTTAGGTCATCTGTTGAGGTTCCTCTCTTTGGATGATGGTTTAACAGTTGCTTAGCAATGCTTTACGCCAGCAGAGAATTTTTATATAACAGCAGTGATTTGTTCCTCGGTGTAAGGAATGTACAGAGACAAAGGAATACAGACAGCAGAATGTAAGACAAAAGTATCTTTCAATAGGCTTGTGCTCAGTGGGGGGAACATGTTGTGCTCAGCTGGGCCTATAGCAGACCCCTTTTTTTTCCAGAACCCTTGAGGTCTGTGTAGCTTTTCTATATTTTTTCTACAGTAGATATGCAGGCAATATATGATTTTCTTGCAAAATCAAATTCAAGACTAATGATTTTGCTACCAATAGTGGTTGGGCAAATTTCCGTGTTTTGCTGCCGGCGAATAAATTCCTTGATTAAGCCTGCTATATAGCAAAGATACAATTAGAGGGGACTATAGTGTTTCAGTTTATGAGATGTATTTAAAGTGGTTGTTCATGAATATCGAAGTCGAAGGATTTACCGCAAATCGTTCGATCGAACAATTAAATCCTTCGAATCATTCAATTCAAGGATTTTAATCCATCGATCGAATGATTTTTCTTCGACCTAAAAATTGATAGAAAGCCTATGGGGACCTTGCCCATAGGCTAACATGGCACCTCGGTAGGTTTTAGGTGGCGAAGTAGGGGGTCGAAGTTTTTTTTAAAGAGACAGTACTTCGACTATCGAATGGTCAAATAGTCAAATGATTTTTAGTTTGAATCGTTCGAGTCAAGTCGTAGTCGGAGGTCGAAGTAGCCAATTCGATGGTTGAAGTAGCCAAAAAAAAACATTCAAAATTCTAATTTTTTTTTTATTCTATTCCTTCACTCGAACGAAGTAAATGGGCCCCTTAGTATGATGTAGAGAGTGATATTCTGAGACAATTTGCAATGGGTTATCATTTTATATTATCTGTGGTTTTTGAGTTATTTAGCTTTTTATCCAACAGCTCTCCGGTTTGCAATATCAGCAATTTGGTTGCTAGGGTCCAAATTACCATAGCAACCATGCACTGATTTAAATACGAGACTGGAATATGAATAGGAGAGGCCTGAATAGAAAGACGTGTTACAAAAAGTAGCAATAATGATACATTTGTAGCTTTACAGAACATTTGTTTTTTAGATGGAGTCAGTGACCCACCATTTGAAAGCTGGGTGGAGTCAGAAGACGGCTAACACTTAAAAAAACATAAAAAATAAATAATGAAGAACAACTAAAAAGTTGTTTAGAATTGTCAATTCTATAATATACTGAAAGTTAATTTAAAGGTGAACCACCCCTTTCACTGTATAAACTCACTAAAAAGAACCTTTTCCTGCATTTGAGATATACAGTAGGTATGTAGATAAGGGTATGGTACCTGGAAGTTGTTAGCCCACTGCTCCATGATCCAAACCATGGGGAATATATGGTTTGGACACATATAGTCAGGACTCCTTTTTGGTTATCACTACTGGTCAGCATCATTTGATTAAAACGGAGTCCATGGGAAATATCCTTTCCGTAATTCAGAACTATTTGGATAGAAGGTTTCTTACTGATAAACCTATACCTGTATTGCCTTGCAGTGATATGCGGCAATGATAAATCTGATTCTACCAAGAATTAGTCAAGAATATTTTCTAACATTGTATACAAATATCATGAACTTATTTACTGCCTATTTCCATACACCAACATTGAAAAACCTCTTTTACTGCTGTGTTTTTTTTTTTTTTTACCATTTCCCTGACCATTTAATAGCTTTGGTCACCAAGCAAAATAAAAATTAGAGAAAACACTGACTCATCAGGCTGGAGATTTTTGCGGGGCACTTATAGTAGGTTCATCGGAGCCGATGACATTTTAAGAAGGTGTCACTTTGGATCACTGAGCGCCGATATTTCATCAAACTCTACGGCCAAGATTTACTTGGCAAAAGAAACAAAGGAGAATTCATGCTCATGCAAATGTGCCTTCGATGCCAATGTTATGTTTGTTGCATTCCTTCGCCGGCAGTGATTAATGGCGTAATTTATAGAACGTTACATGCCAGAGGAAAAAATGTTCTAAATATTATAAATTATGCCTAATGTGTTTTAGCCATGATGAATACGCTCAAATGTTTCATAGCTGTTGCATCATCTTCACCATCAAACATGAGCAGCAGGTAGGCTTTACTTTCGCAGAGTAAATTATGAGAGCAGAGCATATTGTGTGCACAAGCCATTTCTATTAATATTTGTTTGGATATATAGGAGCAAAAGTTGACAGATTGCTTATATTATCCGAGGTTCGCTGTGTAGACTGCAACAGAATGTCATCATCTAGTGGGTATAAACAGATGGTCCTGTTCTCCAGCGAGACTCACATGAAATGCCGCTGCATATGTTCATTAAATGTAGAAAAACTTTGCTCAGGTGCCACTTATGTATTGTAGAGATAAGCCTATGAGGGGAATGAACACATGAAGGACTTTACCGAGAAAGTGAAAACCTCCCTGAAAAGGTTCCCTGAACTGACACTTAAATAATGACTTTTTTAAGAAGTTCCTTACAAATAAAGATATTGAAGGGGTTGTTCACCTATGAGTTAACTTTTGGTATGATGTATTAGGGATGCAACGAATCCAGGATTCGGTTCAGGATTCGGCCAGGATTCGGCCTTTTTCAGCAGGATTCGGATTCGGCCTAATCCTTGTGCCTGCCCGAACCGAATCGGAATCCTAATTTGCATAGGGGTGGGGGAGGGAAATTGCATGATTTTTTGTCACAAAACAAGGAATTAATAAATGTTTTCCCCTTCCCACCCCTAATTTGCATATGCAAATTAGGATTCGGATCGGTATTCGGCCGAATCTTTCCCAAAGGATTCAGGGTTTGGCCGAATCCAAAATATCCCTACGATGTATACAGTGATAACTTGAGACAATTTCCAATTGATTATTATTTTTATTGAGTTATTTAGGTTTTTAATCAGTAGCTCTCCAGTTTGCATAGTCCAAATTACCCTAGCAACCATGCACTAATTTGAATAAGAGACTAGACTATGAATAGGAGAGGGCCTGAATAGAAAGATAAGCAATAAAAAGTAGCAGCGACAATAACTTTTTAGCCTTACAGAGCATTTGTTTTTTAGATGGGGGTTACTGACCCCGAAATCTTGTAAGAGTCAGAAGAAGAAGGTAAATAAATAATGAAGACGAGTTGAAAAGATTCTTAGACTTAACTGTTCTATATTAAACTCAAAAGCAGAAGGAAAGGTTAAAACTAAGTAAGCTTTATCAGAAAGGTATTTTTAAATACATCAGTAAACCCTCAAAGTAATGCTGCTCTGAGTCCTCTGTCAAAAGAAACACAGCATTTCTTTCCTTCTATTGTGTACACATGGGCTTCTGTATCAGACTTCCTGTTTTCAGCTTAATCCTCCAGGGCTAGGGCTTGAGCATGCTCAGTTTGCTCCTCTCTCCCTCCCCCCCTCCCTTTCCCCCCCTCCCTTCTCCCCTCACTGCTGTAATCTGAGCCCAGAGTGAGTGAGCAGTGAGAGACTCAGGCAGGAAGTGATGTCACACAAGCAAATATGGCAGCTGCTATCCTAAACAAACAGAGAGCATCTAGAGCTGGTTGCTCAGGTATGGTAAAGCATTCTACAGAATAAATATAGCATTCTAGCTTGCACTAATGTGGCTAATTTATTGGCAATAAACTGCCTCAGCAGCTTTCCTTCTCCTTTAAAGGTGAACCACCCCTTTAAACTGATCAGTTGTCCTTCCTTCCTTCCACCCACTGTGAGTGTATACGAACCCACACAACTTAATAAACCATTGATCCTCACTTTTTAGTTTAATTAGTAGTTGCACACTGCTAATATCATTAATATGTAACTGGAGTGCCCCAGTTGTTCTGTTCTAGTGAAGTTTTATATAGTGACGAGCAAATTTTTTTGCCAAGTTTTGCACAAAAATGTTGCCCATAGATGCCAATGGGTGAAAAAAATGTTGTGCGTCAAAAAGATTGTAGCCTATTGACTTGTCATCATTTTTCTGCGAAGTGAAACAGGTCAGATTAGCCCATCAATATTGATTATGAATTATTGATGCAGGAAAAGCCTCCTGACCCTTCTCCATCACTGAATGAGATGTAACAACATTTTGCCAAACGTTGTGACCACTATCAGGACAGAACATCAGTAGGGCCTCTTGTTACAGTGCAAGTACAAATATTTAAATATGTAAATTACAAAAGTGAGCACTTTGAGCTATTTTACATTATTCTTGTGTCTCCTGTAAGCAAAAGAGTAAAACAATTCCAACTTTTTCCTTTCCAGCCCCTCATTTGCATATGCAAATAAGGATTCGGATTCAGTTTGGCTGAATCTTTCACAAAGGATTTGGGGATTCTGCCAAATCCCAACAAGGGAATCCCTATATCATTTGTAAGCTATCTGTCATACCTGTTCTATCAGTGCTTGACAACTGTCAAGTCTCTTTGTTTTTTTTCCTCCCTGCAGTGTTTAAAACAGTACGTGGAACTTCTGATCAAGGAAGGCTTAGAAACTGCAATCAGCTGTCCCGATGCTAGTTGTCCAAAGAGAGGTCACTTACAAGAGAACGAGGTAAAAACTGCACTTCAAAATCAATCGCCAGGATTCGTGTTAAACATTTCATTGCATTCAATGATTATTTTTGTCTTCTTTCGAGTGTTTGCCTGACTGTGAAGAAAAAGTGCCGCCTGCGTAGTCCCTAGTTAACCCTTGGTCTGAGCAAGTCATCTGCAGAGCCAAAAGACTGATATTAGCGATTTGAATGACTAATATATTAAAAAAAACACTTAAAATGTTTTAATGTAATTACAGCATAATGTACTGTTTCCCAGCACTGGTACAACTGGTGTGTTTGTTTTATAAACACTACTATAGTTTATATAAACAAGCTGCTGTGTAGCCATTGGGGCAGACACACTCTGTATAATCCCATTGTATTCTATTACAGAGCTTATCTGTTATCTGCTAATTATCCTGTGCCTTTTCTCCTTTTGTCCATCTTAAGTGGCTGCCCCCATGGCTACACACTAGCCTATTTACATAAACTATAGTAGTCTTTCTTAAAGGAGAACCAAACCCTTGCTTATAATACCTCCTACCCCACTACCCTACGTAGACCCTCCTCCCTGCTCCCCCCCCAGCTTAGGTGGTACTTTTGGTAAATGCCTCTAACTCTTTACTTACCCCTCGGTGCAGATTCAGGACATCGGAGTTCAAGGGCGCCATCATCTTCTCTTTAATAATCTTCAGGTCTTCTTCCTGCGCTTCTGCAATTTCAATGACTTTCGGCGCATACACAGTTTTCGCGAAGCAGAAGATTGATCCAACTGTGCATGTGCCATTACACCGCTCTATTGCCAAGATTACCGAAGAGAAGAAGATGGCGCCCGTGAACTCCGATGCCCTGAATCTGCACAGAGGGGTAAGTAAAGCGTTAGGAGCATTTACCAAAGGTACCGCCTAGGCTGGGGGGGGGGAGCAGGGAGGGCCATCTATGTAGGGTAGGGGTTTTTATTAGCAAGGCTTTAGTTCTTCTTTAAGCAAAAACATACATTTTTTCCAATGCATAGCAACAGTACATTATATTTTATTTTAAATCTTTTTATTAAATTTTTAAATTTTCCAAAGGGTACAGAAAGAAAAAAGGGGAATGGGGAAAGAAAATGAACATAGAAAGAACATAAAAGAAAATAATTACACGTGCTTTTATTTTTTGGTGTTACCGTTCCTTTAAAATTTATTTTTTGTTTGGGTTTAGATCCCATTTTATAGCAGAGATAAAGAACACCTAAACCCCCATGACTATACCTTTAGCCATAAAGCACTGAAACAAAGGCAGAATTGAAGGTATTATTGATTAGTACAGGGGTCCTTATTATTTCCTGTTTGGTTGTATGTCTGCAGCCAATCAGAGCCTGAGTTTGATTTTGACTTCTGTCACTTTCTCTTATCAGATTGAATGTATGGTTGCAGCAGAAATTATGCAAAAGTATAAGAAGTTGCAGTTTGAAAAAGGTAAGAGTCAGCACTGATTCAACTCTATTCATTAGGCCTATTGGAAAGGGAAGGGGATTTTTTTATTATGCTAATTAAATTCAAGTACTATGCCTCATTTAATGAGAGGCACTAAGTTGGCCCAGGAGCAGTACCCCATAGCAACCAATAAATTAGCTTTTAAACAGACAATCAGTAAATTCTACCTGCTGATTGGTTGGTATGGGTTACTGCTCGTGGGACAACTTAGGTCCTTTTATTACATAACACCATTAGTTACATAGTTAAATTGGGTTGAAAAAAGACAAAGTCCATCAAGTTTAACCCCTCCAAATGAAAACCCGGCATCCATACATACACCCATCCCTACTTTTAATTAAATTCTATATACCCATACCTATACTAACTATAGAGCTTAGTATCACAATAGCCTTTGATATTATGTCTGTCCAAGAAATCATCCAAGCCATTCTTATAGTCATTAACTGAATCAGCCATCACAACATCACCCGGCAGTGCATTCCACAACTTCACTGTCCTCACTGTGAAGAACCCCCTACGTTGCTTCAAATGAAAGTTCTTTTCTTTTAGTCTAAAGGGGAGGCCTCTGGTACGGTGATCCACTTTATGGGTAAAAAGGTCCCCTGTCATTTGTCTATAATGTCCTCTAATGTACTTGTAAAGTGTAATCATGTCCCCTCGCAAGCACCTTTTTTCCAGAGAAAAAAACCCCAACCTTGACAGTCTACCCTCATAATTTAAGTCTTCCATCCCTCTAACCAATTTAGTTGCACTTAGTCTCTACACTCTCTCCAGCTCATTTATATCCCTCTTAAGGACTGGAGTCCAAAACTGCACTGCATACTCCAGATGAGGCCTCACCAGGGACCTATAAAGAGGCATAATTATGTTTTCATCCCTTGAGTTAATGTCCTTTTTATGCAAGACAGAACTTTATTTGCTTTAGTAGCCACAGAATGACATTGCCATTAGTGATCAGCGGATTTCTCCTGTTGCGCCGAAAAATTTGCGAAACGGCGGGAAATTTGCAAAAAATCCGAAATCGGAAAGTTCACAAAAAAAACTTGAAATTCGAACATTTTCACGAAAAATTTTGAAACTCGAACGTTTTCACAAAACAATCGTGCAATTCAAACATTTTCACAAAAAAATCAAGCAATTGGAGTGTTTTCACAAAACATCATGAAATCAAAAAAATCATGAAAATCAGAAATTGACGCCGGCGAATTTTCACCAGCGAATTTTCGCAGGAGATTCGCAAATTTATTCACCGGTGGCGAAATGCGGTATATTTTCTGTTTTACACCTGGTCAGAATACTTTTTGCAAAAAAAAACCAACATATATCATGTGTTGTAATCTCAATCAATGTTGGCACTCTAAAAATATTAATGCTAATAATAATAATTTAGTTGAGTAAGATGTTACATACAGTAAATAGTTGCTTAGTACCTGGGGTAAATACAAAGACACATGATCATCACGTTCAACCATTTCCCCAAATAAATCGAATGTAAAATTTAGTTAATCTGAAGTCATGCCTAGTTTTCCAATGGCATTTTCATTTGAAGAGAGATCTGCTCTAATGAGCAGAATATCCAGTTGTGTGACAGTTTTCCACTATGTGTCACCCGCTCTGACAAGCAGAACCATATGCAAATCTGCCCTATGAAACAGCTTTAATGCCAGCGATCGTGATGCAAATGTGATGCGTCAAAAGGGTTGCTAATATCTAAACATAACTGCGGCTTAACCTTTATAACCAATTACAGATGACTTTATTACATTGTCTTTGTCTCACCCCTTCTCACACACAATACATATACTTATGGGACCCCATCTGGTTGAATAAAATGGGTTTTAAAAACCTAGTCCCCAAAACTCTGAATACTGTTAAGAAAAGATTCTGTGCTGATTCAGACTTCTTTTCTACAAAAAAAAATAGTAAAGCTAATGAGAAACAAATGTAGCAGCGTAATGCTTTCCAAGAATTATTTGACTGCTGGAAAATGTTTTTCATCCATTTGGAAACCATCAGTAGATCATTGTTTAATCCAATGGAAACAGCCAGTATGCTTTGTTTTTTTGCAAGGGGACCTGTAAAAACTGGTAGACTGGGCAGCTCAGTGGCAGTTGAGATTCAGTGTTGATACATTTAAAGGACCAGTAACAAACATTTTTTTAAAAAAAATGTGTTCCTTTTTAATGAAAAAATAACACAAAGACAGCTTTTTTTAAGAAATCTTTGCTTGCGCTCCTCTTCAGAAACGGCGACAGGGCGACAATCCATCAAATTCTCCTCCCTGGCTATCTCCTATAGAAGGCAGGGAGCAGAAATCGAGCGCCGCACAATGGAAAGTCGCCCTGTCGCTGTTTCTGAAGAGGAGCGCAACTAGAGAATCGGTAAGTCATTTCTTAATAAAAGCGTTGTGAATTCAAAGTGAAAACTGTCTTGGTGGGTTTTTTACGTTAAAAAGAAACTTTTTAAAAAAAAAAAAATGTTACTGGTCTTTTAAGGTTTTGCATCTGGGATAAAAAAGAAGCCACTTATACCTTTTATGGGTTCAAATTAGGCAAATCATTGATGAAGAAGTATCAGGACAACCTTTGCGGAAGAGATTTGTAGGCTGACCTCTCCTATACCTCCCACCGAATATGGGGCACAGGACTGCACCTTAGTAGAGGAGTGTCAGAAATCCATAACATCAAAAAAGGAATGAGGAAACGGTAGATTGGTCAGGCAGGCTGGGGTCAGTTCAGGCAGCAAGAAAAGCAGGATCCAGGAAAACAGGCCGAGACGAAAACACCGATAATCAATCAGTAAATAATGCTTAGTGTCCCACAAGAGCTGATCACTTCGTAGTGGAGTCAGGTTCTCAGCGTCCTTTTAAACACACTGCGAATGCGTCAAAAATGCGCCAGCGACTGACGCCTGCGACGTGACACCGAGCATGAGACTGGACGCCTGCGACGTGACACCGAACGTGGAACATGACGCGCGGGACCGGACGCGCCATCTTGAAAAGGGCAGAGATGCTACCAGAGGTAAGTTCCTTACAAGAAGAGACTAGGGGTACTTGTGGAAAATCAACTTAGTTGTAGGAAGCAGTGGTAAGTTAGCAGTGGCAAGAGCCGACAAGGTATTGTCCTTTATTAAAAAGTTTATTATTCACAGAAGAGATTATAATTCTTCTACTGGTAAGGACCCATCTAGAATATGCATTGCCGTTTTGGTTTCCTGTACTCAAAGAGGACATTGCTACAATAGGGTGTCCAGAGAAAAGCAACTAAGTTTATAAAGGGATGAAAGATGTATATCATGAAGAAAGACTAGTCAAATTGTGATTTTTTAGAAAAAAGTGCTTAAGGGTTATGTAAAAATAAATAAGGGGATCATAAATAGTGAGGGGCAAATTTGTCCTGTTTTGCTTGCCGGAAAATTTATGAATTTCCTGCGAAATTCCCTGAAAAATTTGCATGACGCATTGAAGCCAATGGGCATCAAAATAATTTTGATAATTTCAGCGGCCTGCGACAATTTTTACAAGCACCTGTTTTTGTCCAAATGCATTAAAGTCAATGGGCGTCCGAATAATTTTGACGCGACAATTTTTATGTGCGCAACTATTCTGACGTGCGCCCCCAATTTTTTTTGACGCTACAGATTTTTCTTTTTTATTGGCCCATCACTAATCATAAATGAATCTCTCTCTGATGCCTTATAGAGTTTTAAGGGTGCATGAGGGCATCTTTGGTCATTAGAAGACGTTAAGTTGCCAATCGGGTTTCTACTGGGAGAAAAGTGGAATTGTCTCCCTAAAGCAGCTGTACTGACAGATACATTAAATAGTTTCTGGGCTGGATGGCATTAAGAAAGTGCTAACATACAAGGCACAGGTATTGGCTCCGGTATCTGAAAACCCGTTATCCAACTCTGGATTATTGGTTGACCATGTCCAATACACTCCATTTTAATCAATGAATTAAAACTTTTACAAATTATTTATTTTTTAATAATAAGACAGTACCTTGAACTTGATCCCATCTAAGGTATAATTAATCCTTATTGGAGGCAAAATAATAGATATGCTCTTAAGTGTCCCGACCCCTTCTCACACTCATAGGAACACTTCTAAACTCCTCTTAAACAGCAGAGAAGAAGCCAATAAATTCATAACTTTCTGCATCTATTGAAGTCAATGAAACTGTCATTTGCAAATGAACTGCCACATATAATATGGTTCTTTCCTGCATTATAATTACATTTAAAAAAACATAACAATACAAACACATAAATGCTTGATAAGGGGCCTGTGGATTTCTAGTCTCCAGCCTAATTCACACATGACTTTAAGTAAACTGAGCAGCACACTGTTAGATTTGCAAAAAGTGCTCAAGTGTAAAATTTATTTAGCCCACAGCATACAAAAGGGCAACGTTTCGGGCCTCCCAGGCCCTTTATCAAGCCTGGGAGGCCCGAATAATGGCTTTTGCTGAAAAATGTCTGTTTTTTTTTCTACCCAATATATAACAAAGTGAAATACAAGTGTAGCGCTATAGTAAACTGACTTGTGCTAGGGCAGTTTTAGCTACTTTCCTTTGTGGGCTGAGACAACAGATGAGCTCTCTTTCTCAGGGGTAAGCCCTCGCAACGGAGTGGAGGCAAGGGTGTAGTTTAACTGTAACCTGGTGCGATAGCACAATGATGGGCGCCAGTAGTTCTTTAACAGTTGAACAAAGAACAGTATTTATTGAACAATAGCACATAGATCATTTAGCACATTGATCCACAATGGAGTATAGAACATACACAGCAGTATAAAGGAAGCATATACTCACAGCACGTATAGGCTGAATCCCCACAGGCTAGGGAATATACAGCAGAGAGTAAGTTGACAGCATGTGATGGGTATTGCCCAGTTTTCAGGATATCTTCCAGTGACAGACTAGGGGAACTCCTGACATCCCTATCTCAACACTTGGTTCCTTACTCTGGGTCAGTAATACCCTGGGATCTTAATCCCTCTAATCTCCTCGGCGGAGCCTTGAGCTGCTCAACTAAATAACCTCTCTATCACTCCTAGAGCGATCTATAAAACGAGTATAGCTGTCTAATTACTAGGGCCAAGGCGCCTAGGGTCAGCACTACCCATTCCCATCCAGCCTGCTTGGTTGGGCTAAAGCAATGGACCCAGAGCACACGGTTCCTAAACCTTTTATACTCTGGCACAGTGCCATCTGGTGTACACTGTGTGAACTACAGGGGTTACATAAGCACAAAATCCCCATAAGGACCCACTGAGGTGTCCATATTACTAGGGATGTGCCTGTCTGTAATGTGTAAGGGTGTCTAAGATTTTCACATCCCTACACAAGGATAGCAAAATATTTTGTTTTTTTATCCACAGGATTTGCTGTATTAGTTAGCCTGTGTTAGCATATGAGAAGCTTTCAGTTTATGGCATTTAATGGCTATATCTTATGAGAGGTATGGCATCTGAAGAGCCTATAGTTAAAATATGGAGACAAATAAGATGCTCTGGGCAAGAAATCAACTGGGGACCCACAGCCAGAATGGACTCTTCCAAGAGATTTTATGCACTTATAAAACTATTAAAACCCTTGGTCAATTCTTTTTTTTTTTTAATCAAAAATTGAATCTTACATTGAATTTTTGTTTTCTGTGATATTTATTATTTCAAATCTTGAGATGTCATGTTCAGAAGATCAAAGTGTCCAGTAAATACGCTTTTGGCTGAATGTGCTACTATTTTGTACGTGTATTTTTCTTTGTAGAAATTCTCTTGGATCCATGCAGAACGTGGTGTCCCTCTTCATCATGTCAAGCTGTTTGTAAACTCCAAGAGAAAGGCCTTCAGAGCCCACAACTCGTACAGTGCACAGCCTGCGACATTGAGTTCTGCTCGGCCTGCAAGGCCAACTGGCACCCGGGGCAAGGATGCCCAGAAACCATGCCAATCACGTTTCTTCCAGGAGATTCAAGGTATGAATAGTCATTTTTTTTTAAATATTTATTTTTTGTCTTTTATTTTTAGTTTTTGCAAAACAAAAAACATTGTTATTTGTCATAGCTTTCCGATAAAATAATGGCTAGTCTTTAATGGCTTAATTTCTTGACTGTTTTTCTGGCTTAAAGGACAAGGAATGAGTTAGTCACTGCGGGTGCCAATTTTAACCGGCACACCCTGTATTTAAAATCCCTTTCCTCTGCCCAGGGCTGGTGCTTCTCTTAAACTGAAAAACACACCTGCTTAGGGTAGTATTCCAGGTGACTGCCATTTTCTTTCCTGTCCCATCTTAAGATACAGGTGCAGGTTTGCTGGAAGGAGGAAAACAAAGAACAATAAAGAAATAAAGAACAATCCCTGCCAAAGTTGTAGGACTCCCAAACAATCATTCAAACTAATGAAACCAGACAATAAACTTCAGTGCCAGAGGCTATGGCATTGATCCCCAACCAATAGCCAATCACAGTCCATATTTGGCACTTCAAGGAACTTTTTGCATGCTTATATTGCTCTCCAACTTTTTTACATTTGAATGTGGCTCCTGGGTAAAGAAAACATTGGGGACCCCAGGGCTACGAGATATAAACAACAAAACAATAATTCTCCATAGTGTAGCATTTTGTTAACCAAAAATTACCCATCTGTGTAGTTTTGTTGTTTAAGCCAGCAAAATTAAAATTGAAAGCATAAAAAGTAGTATCCAGCAGGATCGAAAATATGCATACACCAATCTATACATACAGTAATAGAAGAAAGAAGAACAAAATGTGTTGTTTTTTTTTTTTTTTTTTAAATGTTCAAGTGTGAATGGGTACTCACAAGCCTTCTTTAGGGCATAGGCTCATCACATCAAAGTTGCTAGTAGATCAAAGTTGCTGGTAGAAATTCCTCAATATTGCTTCAGGTCAACCTTTACGCAGGTCATAGAAAGCAGGAAGAGGACCACATAATTTAAAAATCTCACTTTAATATATTATAAAACCAATATTGCACCTACAATGTTAAAAAATATAGTTAGCATTAAAAAAAAAAAATAAGTCCTATAGGTCCTTCTTCAGCTGACGATGAAATGCGTTGGTGTGACGCACATCCTAAACAGCGCTGGGGACATGTGGGGGAACGCAAACGCTTGCTATTTCTCCATCCACACTGGTTCCAGGACCTATGGGGCTTATTTTTGATATTAGTGCAGTTTGGCTAAAGACATATTTAAGACTCCTTATATACTATCTCCCATTTTCAATATTTCTAAATGACAGAAAGTTCTGACCATTGCATTTGTCTTTATATTATAAGAAAAAAAGTTTCAAAATCCCATTGCAACTAAAAGACTGCATTGCTCTGCGGTGCTTTGCTAATTAACATCGGGTAGTTCTGGAATGCTGAGTATCTTTTTCACTAGCAGAGTAAAATAAAAAGGAAAGAGTATGTTAAGGCATCTTGACTGTGGTGCTGAATGTAAAATATCTCCTCTAAAACGATCTGCGCTTGGGTTTCATTTTCTTAATCACTAGCGGGGTATCTTGACTTCGCACTGGAGCACATAATAAAAGCCTTGGCGCAGGGGAACTGAAATTGTGAAAGAAATGGAAAAAGGTTATATAGCTGCAATTTGAGAGATTGGGCTCCTTTTGTCACTCATTTTCTTTTAGCAATGCGAGAAAGCTGATGGATCTGATCCAGGGGTATCTGAAATGTATTCTTTTGTTGTGGTTGCACTACAGTTCCCACAGAACCTTGGACTCCAAACTGAACCATAGGCACAGACCCTTGATTACCTTTGTATAAATACAGCACTAGCCATGTTGGCAAGTTAGCACCTATGTTTGTAAATTAGCCACTAAATGCAGCATGCCCAAATTAAATGGGTTGCACAGCAGCCTTCAGAGCTACCCAGAAAGTTGATGACAGAAGACTAAGCAGAAGATTGGGAGTTTCTTGCCTGTATCAGGGACATAGGGACATGTCTGCAACAGCCATAATGCTACATTTTTTTTGACATCTCATATATACTTATCAAAGAGGATGCTTTATGAAGACAGATTATTTAGTGCTACCTATGTTCCATCAGGCTTTGATAGGAGTCACGTTGCCCTCTCAGTTGCAACCAAGAAAAGCATATCAAACAAAAGCTTTTCCATGGAAACAGAGCAACTTCTTCCAATATAATAATCCCTCTGCGTGCGAGTGGCATTTAAAATGTGAATAGCGAATAGGTCACTGCAGGGGGCCAGTATACCCAATGCACTTTTAATATGACACATCCTATTAAAATCTTTCCTCTTCCCAGAATATAATTTGAATTTAATAATATTCATAACAAAAAATTATAGTGCTGGCACTGCCAAGCAAACACATTTTCATTTCACTATTTTTAGAGCAGCAAAACGAGAGGAAACATGGGGAGGGTTCGGAGATGTTGCTATATAAGATTAACGTCAACCTTGTTTATAAAAACATCTGAGGAAATTTGCATCTATTAAAGCTATTGATTGGCTTAATTTCAGGAACACCTGCACTCAATTAAAAAAGATATTACATGATGATGAATCCTAATAATAATAATAACAAAGCAATGGCCAAAAGTATGTTAAAGCACGCCTAGCCAACAACATGTCCCAAAAGCAAGGGTCTAAATGGGAAGTTGGCCCTCTCTTTACTGCTATAACAGATTGTACCATTCACTCTTCCTGTAAGATTTCCATTATTATAGGGGTTTTCTTCCATTCACAGATTAGTAGCTAAGAACTTATATTGGGGATCAGGCCTGACTTGCATTTGGAATTCCAATTGATCCCATGGGTGTTCAGTTGGGTTGAGACCAGGGCTCTGTGCAGGCCAATCAAATTCTTCAACTCTACAAAATGTGCAAATTCGTTCTGTATGGGCCTCACTTTGTGTACGGGTTATTATCTGGCTGAAAAAGGAAAGAGCCTTACTCGAAGTGTTACCATGAAAAAAGAAGTATGGAAAATGTCAAGGATGTATGTACAATTAGAACAGGAGTCCACATACATGGCCATACATTATATCTACAAACCTTTTGGTTGGAGACAAGAGCCAATGCACTTGCAGGATGGAGGGCTACTTGAAATTAGTTATTTATTATGGAAAGAAATCCACTTTTTGTTCTAGTAACACAGGCACTTAGTTATCTGATATTAGATGAATTAGTGGTAGCACACAGCAAGTTATACAAGCTACAACACATGTTACTATACCTTGCTACTCTAACTTCAGACTACGTTAGAAGGCAACAGTGCAATAAATATACTGATTCTGTATTTACATAGGAAGTTTCTGCATCTTATTTTCAGCTTTGTCTTTAAAAGCCTTGAAGATGACGTGCCAATCAAACGCTGCCCAAAATGTAAAGTCTATATAGAGCGTGATGAAGGTTGTGCACAGATGATGTGCAAGAACTGCAAGCATGCGTTCTGCTGGTACTGCCTGGAATCCCTTGATGTAAGTGTTTTGCTTTTTGTTAGGTTCCCGTAACAGTTTTAATTTGCTAAGAAAGACATCCAACCCTTTCTTGAGGCTATCTAATGAATCTGTCAGTACAAACACATTGGGGAGGGACCTTCATAACTCAAGGTGACGTTTCCATTCTTCTAAAATCAAGGATTTTAGAATGTTCTGAAATGATCTGTTGGTGAATTATTCAGCAAATTAACAGTAGTTAATTGTGTTGTCCCTTTATATATTTAAACATTGTGATCATATCTCCTATTTAAGCACCTCTTCTCGAGTGTAAACATCCCCAACTTGGCCAGCCTTTCTTCATTTCTGAGAGCTTCCATGCCTTTTAGCAGTTTAGCTGTTTGGACTTCTTTGGACTCTTTTTTTACAGTAATATTCCATTAAAATTGGAGACCAAAACTGCAGGGCATATTCTAGAGGGGGACCTTACATGTGAAGAACTATCGTCTCCTCCTGGGGACTGCAAGGATGGCACATCGGGAATGGGTTAAAGTGCTTTGCGTCATTTTGTGTTATTAGAGATATACAGAACAGATAAAATAAAAGTGGTCATAATACAGAACCATGCATTCCACTATTCAATTAGAGAATGTACCATTGTCTACTTCACTCTGTACATACAGATGCAGCCACTTTGGTTTGTCTGTTTGACACAGAATAACTAAACACAGATATCCCATTTATCTCATTTAACACAGAAAACTGCGTCACAACATCCCATCTAATTAAAGCATTCACCATTGTGAACAATGGAGCTTTGGTATGCTAATGAAAAGGTTAAATGCATTAAATGAGTTAAGATAACTTAAGATAACACAGTTTCTTCAATTACCCCTGAGTCATGACGCATTTAACTCACAAATTCAAGTGGCTTCATCTGTAAGTCTTCAGCTTCAGTAGTTCTCTATCCTACACCTTGATAGAGTGTAAAGGTTTTTTGAAGGAACTGTTAGGAGTGCCGTCACTTATGAGGACATGATTTAGTCCTCTGTCTAGAAATACCACCACCAAGATTAATACACCTTACTTTAGAAAGCAGACATATATGAGCAACTATATCAAAAGCTTCAGCAAACTCCAAGTAGACCAAATCTAACAACTCCTTCCTACTTCATTAATATTTGTTTGCCATGATCTGTCCTTCATAAAGCCATGCTGATTTTGTTATTTTCCCCCATCACGTTAACAATACCTAATATCAATGTCTTTGTTTTAATAGGATGATTTCCTACTCATACATTATGATAAGGGGCCTTGTCGGAACAAACTGGGCCATTCCAGGGCATCGGTCATATGGCACAGGACTCAGGTTTGTTAGAAATATTATACAGGTATAGGCTTTCTTATCCAAAAAGCTCAGAATTATGGAAAGACCATTTTAAAAATGAATTCCTTTTTCTCTGCAATAATAAAACAGTACCTTGCATTGCACATTATCCGAACTAATATATAATCAATCCTTATTGTAGTAAAACCAGCCTATCGGGTTTATTTAATATTTACATGATTTTCAGGGAGACTTAAAGGGATCCTGTCATGGGAAAACATGTTTTTTTCAAAATAAATCAGTTAATAGTCCTGCTCCAGCAGAACTCTGCACTGAAATCCACTTTTCAGAGCAAGCTGATTTTTGTATACTCAATTTTGAAATCTGACATGGGGCTAGACATATTGTCAGTTTCCCAGCTTCCCCAGTCATGTGACTTGTGCTCTGATAAACTTTAGTCACTCTTTACTGCTGTACTGCAAGTTGGAGTGATATCACCCCACTCCCTTTTACCCCCCAGCAGCCTAACAAAAGAACAATGGGAACAGCACTCAATAGTAAAAGTCAAATCCCACTGAGACTTATTCAGTTACATTAAGTAGGAGAGATAACAGCCTGCCAGAAAGTAGTTCCATCCTAAAGTACAGGCACAAGTCACATGATTGGGACAGCTGGGAAACTGACAATATTTCTAGCCCCATGTCAGATTTTAAAATTGAATATAAAAAAATCTGTTTGCTCTTTTGAGAATTGGATTTCAGTGCAGAATTCTGCTGGAGTAGCACTATTAACTGATGCATTTTGAAAAAAAACATGTTTTCCCATGATATTATCCCTTTAAATTATGAAGATTTCACAGAGTCCCTGGTCACGAGCATTCTGGATAACAGGTCCCATACCTGTATTATGTTGCTTCTTGAAAACTCATCTGGCTTCTCTCTCAAACCAGAGATACAGATGCAGCCACTTTGGTTTGTCTGTTTGACACAGAATAACTAAACACAGATATCCCATTTATCTCATTTAACACAGAAAACTGCGTCACAACATCCCATCTAATTAAAGCATTCACCATTGTGAACAATGGAGCTTTGGTATGCTAATGAAAAGGTTAAATGCATTAAATGAGTTAAGATGACTTAAGATAACACAGTTTCTTCAATTACCCCTGAGTCATGACGCATTTAACTCACAAATCCAAGTGGCTTCATCTGTATTTGCTTTATTTATCTGCATATTTATCATTATTTGCAAGATGCACGTATATATCTGCACATTATCAGTACTGAGATTGGGAACGGGGAGATTGTTAATGGGAATGTTGCACTCCGACTATGGGCAAAATGAGTCCCACTTTGTAACAAGACAAACCCCCATAACTTTCATTTGAAGCAACGTAGGGGGTTCTTCACAGTCAGGACAGTGAGGTTGTGGAATGCACTGCCGGGTGATGTTGTGATGCTCATTCAGTTAATGCCTTTAAGAATGGCTTGGATGATTTTACATAATATCAAAGGCTATTGTGATACTAAGCTCTATAGTTAGTATAGATATGGGTATATAGAATTTAATTAAAAGTAGGGAGGGGTGTATGTATGGATGCTGGGTTTTCATTTGGAGGGGTTGAACTTGATGGACTTTGTCATTTTTCAACCCAATTTAACTATGTAACTATGTAATATAAGGCACCACGTTTGCCCAGGAGCAGTAACCCATGACAACCAATAAAATTCTTACATTTAAACAGTTGACTAGTAAATACTACCTGCTGATTGGTTGCTATGTGTTACTGCCCCTGGGCAAACTTAGTGCCTTTTATTACATAACCCCAAATTTGCCTTGTGAATTGCATTATAGCATTAGCTGCCTGCTTCTCATTAACACAGAGGAATAGATTTACCCATTCAGTTTTTGCTGGACATGACCATCATATTCACACCTTTTGTTTCTCTTGCAGGTTGTGGGCATATTTGCAGGATTCGGCCTATTACTATTGGTAGCGTCACCATTCCTGTTACTGGCCACCCCTTTTGTTTTGTGTTGCAAATGTAAATGCTGCAAAGGGGATGACGACCCACTACCGACTTAAAAGGAACTTCTATGTTATGGCTGCAGTATATCTTCCCAGGGAAATTACTGTTGAAGGTTACTTTACATATTGGATCCTCCATATGAGCCTTACCCATCTCATTCATCTTTCCAAGCCACAAACAGAGCCGTTATTCTAAAACAGCTCTTGGTAAGGTGGCTGAGATCACTGAATGGGATTAATGCGATTTACAGGAATCCTTGAGGAGAAGATAAATGGAATGTTTTTCCTGTAAGGCCAAGAGCTTGCACACAATAGATTCTCAAGGCTTCTCTACAATTGTGTATTTAATACCTTCTGCTTTTCTATTATTCCTATTTAATTTTTTTGTTTGGTAATAAGTGAATATTAAGACTTTTTTTTTTGTTTAAGAATTGCTTTGTTAAATTGTGGGGTGGCAACATATTGGTATGTGCAAAGAGTCAAACAATCAAATGGTTGTTTCTTGATTAGATAAAAAGCCAAGAAAAAGTTCAAGGTAGGGATAAAAGTACTACATTTACCCGGGAAATACCTGGATCTGGTTCTATTTATCACCTGCCAGCTGTTCTTCAGCTACTGTACATCTCCCAGAATCCCAGGGAAGATGTTTGGTGGGTATAAGGAGCTAGAATTTTACAACAACTGGAAAGACATGAAGACAAAAAGGAACACCAAGAGCCCCAATAGTGTAATATGTTTTTACAAGGTGTAATGGTAGCGTAAACAAGTTAATACTCACAAACCAGGGTTACCGATAGGAAACCACTGTATAGGCAGGTGGGGAGATTATCCTGACCCCACTCAGAAATAAGATGTCAGTCTCTGTAGAAGAAGAAAAGGGGGATGATACCCCTCCACTCGGGGTGGACTCGATATAGTAGTAAGACAAAACAGAGGCGCCAAAAGGATAAAATTAGCTAAAAACACTTAAAAACCCAATGGGTAATTCAGAGGAGGTAGTAGTGGACTTACCTCCTCCAAGCAGACACCAACGAAAGTGGTAATTTTCAGTAATAGTTTATTCACAAAACAGTATTGCAACGCGTTTCGCAGGCATTTCCTGCTTCATCAGGCAATGTGGAATGGGAGCAAAAACAACAGTGTCTTTGTATAAACCCGCCAGGCGCCTCTGTCAATATTTCGTTGGTGTCTGCTTGGAGGAGGTAAGTCCACTACTACCTCCTTTAACTGGAAAGACATGTCATATTAATACAAGATCCCATCACTAATTTAAGCACTTACCAACTATATTATTATCTAGTCTTTGATAACTAGATTTGGACATGGTAAAGCCGCCCACTCATGAATGGACCTAGTCGTTGAAGAGGTTCCTTCCTCAGCAGAAGTTAAAGTAATGAAGACAAACTATTATTGTTTCATGTCCAATAAATACATTACTTATGATGCTAACAGAAATATGTTTCAATATATTTGGATTTCAAGAAAGACTGATGCTCTTCAAACAGAAGCCTTTTCTGCTCTATTCATGAACTTTATAACCATCATATCAAAATAGCTGCTTAGTTTAAATAAACAGGGTCTGTTTGGTTTATAATTTACCTTGGGAAACGATTGAATCAAAAAGAGTATTTTCTGTTCAAAAACATCAGACACAGAGCTGATTTTCTCAATGAGGACAAAAGTATTCTAAGGGATCTGGTGCAGATAATTGTATAATATCACCGCATAAGGCCACTTTTGGAATACCCAGCCTCAACAAATTATACAGTAGTCTCTAAAGTTTCCTAATTAACAAAAGAAATCTGTGCCAGAAAAAGGATCCTGACGTAAGGGCTATTATTATTGTGACTTGGTTCAAAATAGACTTTGTGGAAACTGTTACTTAAATAAAGCTTGACTGCTTACTATATATACCATATTCCTTGTTCACCTAAAAAAGCCTGTAGTACAGCAACTTTAGGGCCATGGATAACAATGATAAAAAGTGTAGTTATCAACATATATTTAGATATAGTCTTAACTGATACCATAGGCACCATCTCACCATACTATTGCAAAAGTTGAAAATGGCAAAAGTTGAAAAGCCAACGGCACTTTGCAGCTTCTTGACTTCTTAGCAGCGCTGTGGAAAAATAAAGTTTGAAAAGCCTATGATACTTGGTATTCACAGGTGGTCTCCCATCCAGGTGCTAACCAGGCCCGGCCCTGGATGGCTTCCGAGATCAGGCGCTATCAGGGTGGTGTGGCTGTAGGCGATGAACGTTGGCACTTTGCCAATTCTTGACTTGTCAGCGGCGCTCTGGAAAAATAAAGTTGAAGACTTTGAAAAAATGGCAAAAGTGGAAAAGCCTAGCCTTCCCAGAGACTATTATCCCACTGTTACTATGGACACCATCTCCCCCTACTATACCTGCTATCCCACAGTCACACTCCCTTCCCAGAGACTATTATCCCACTGTTACTATAGGCACCAACTCTCCCTACTATACCTGCTATCCCACAGCCACAGTCCCTTTCCAGAGACTATTATCCACTGTTACTATAGGCACCATCTCTCCCTACTATACCTGCTATCTCACATTCACACTCCCTTCCCAGAGACTATTATCCCACTGTTACTATAGGCACCATCTCTCCCTACTATACCTACTATCCCACAGTCACACTCCCTTCTCAGAGACTATTATCCCACTGTTACTATAGGCACCATCTCTCCCTACTATACCTACTATCCCACAGTCACACTCCCTTCTCAGAGACTATTATCCCACTGTTACTATAGGCACCATCTCTCCCTACTATACCTGCTATCCCACAGTCACACTCCCTTCCCAGAGACTATTATCCTACTGTTACTATAGGCACCATCTCTCCCTACTATACCTGCTATCCCACAGTCACACTCCCTTCCCAGAGACTATTATCCCACTGTTACTATAGGCACCATCTCTCCCTACTATACCTGCTATCCCACAGTCACACTCCCTTCCCAGAGACTATTATCCCACTGTTACTATAGGCACCATCTCTCCCTACTATACCTGCTATCCCACAGTCACACTCCCTTCCCAGAGACTATTATCCCACTGTTACTATAGGCACCATCTCTCCCTACTATACCTGCTATCCCACAGTCACACTCCCTTCTCAGAGACTATTATCCCACTGTTACTATAGGCACCATCTCTCCCTACTATCAGGGGAATGTAATAAAAGTCCCAAAGAGCAAAATAATTCTCACCAATAAGACTAAAAATCCACATCTCGCAATGTAATATTGTTCCTTAAACTGTTATTGCATTGCGAATAACTTTTAGGAGCAAACAAAATGCCTTTTTCAGTAAGAAGTTTTATTACATTGACTGCGCATTGGCGCAAACTATAAAATTCGCAAACGGTCTTTCACTGTCAGAAGTGGACGCTAAACAGTTTCTGGGCTCGCAAAAGCTGTATTAAATTCGCACAAAGCAAAATTTGTTCACGCAAAGGCATAACTTTTCGCACTGCGAATAGTTTTTCCGTTAGCGATTTTTATTACATTCCCCCGTATACCTGCTATCCCATAGTCCCACTCCC
The DNA here is from genome assembly GCA_038501925.1 of Xenopus petersii. Taxonomy (NCBI): domain Eukaryota; kingdom Metazoa; phylum Chordata; class Amphibia; order Anura; family Pipidae; genus Xenopus; species Xenopus petersii. The sequence goes on along the minus strand of CM076680.1, from coordinate 23,520,582 downwards.
TTCCCAGAGACTATTATCCCACTGTTACTATAGACACCATATCTCCCTACTATACCTGCTATCCCACAGTCACATTCCCTTCCCAGAGACTATTATCCCACTGTTACTATCGGCACCATCTCTATCTACTATACCTACTGTCCCACAGCCACTGTCCCTTCCCAGAGAATATTATTCAATTTCTACTATAGGCACCATCTCTCCCTACTATACCTGCTATCCCACAGTCACACTCCCTTCCCAGAGACTATTATCCCACTGTTACTATAGGCACCATCTCTCCCTACTATACCTGCTATCCCACAGCCACAGTCCCTTCCCAGAGACTATTATCCCACTGTTACTATAGGCACCAACTCTCCCTACTATACCTGCTATCCCACAGTCACACTCCCTTCCCAGAGACTATTATCCCACTGTTACTATAGGCACCAACTCTGCCTACTATACCTGCTATCCCACAGTCACACTCCCTTCCCAGAGACTATTATCCCACTGTTACTATAGGCACCATCTCTCCCTACTATACCTACTGTCCTACAGCCACTGTCCCTTCCCAGAGACTATTATCCCATTTCTACAATAGGCCCCACCCTACTATACCTGCCATCCCATAGGCACAGTCCCTCCCAGAGACTATTATCCCACTGTTACTATAGACACCATCTCTCCCTACTATACCTACTATCCTACAGTCACACTCACTTCCCAGAGACTATTATCCCACTGTTACTATAGGCACCATCTCTCCCTACTATACCTGCTATCCCACAGTCCCAGTCCCATAATTTATTTCCCTTCCCATTATATGTGCATGCTTTGATTGTGTTCTTCCACATAAGCAGGCTTGCAGGGTCTGTGTTCTAGGTTTGGGGGGAATGTTATAAGTATCATGTGATTGTACTTAATCTTTTACCAAGCAGTGGTAACCTATTTTTGCAAAGTTAGTAAAAGTGGACACAAACCTCACATGAACACACTGTGTTAAAAAAAATATTTTTATATGAAAGCACAGGTTGCAATACATTGAAACGTACTATGTGACAAGTACTAGATATGTGTACTTGTTTATTGCTGTCTATGTGAACTGTATAATTTCAGCAGACATAATCATACGCATATTAGGCTACTCCTCAATGTACCGCCCCAGTTATGCCTCTTATCTGTCTAAACTTTCCAGCAAGCTCCACCTCTTGGGACAGGTAGGAGGTTATTGTTCTTTGTAAACTTCTCATTGACCTATTGGTTAACAACATATATACTTTTAGGGGCACATTTACTAAGCTCGAGTGAAGGATTCGAAGTAAAAAAAAACTTCGAATTTTGAAGGGTTTTTTTGGATACTTCGACCATCGAATAGGCTACTTCAACCTTCGACCACAACTTCAAATCGAACAATTCAAACTAAAAATCTTTTGATTATTCGACCATTCGATAGTCGAAGTACTGTCTCTTTAAAAAAAACTGCGACTACCTACTTCGGCACTTTAAACCTACCGAGCACCAATGTTAGCCTATGGGGACCTTCCCCATAAGCTTTCTAAGCTTTTTTGATCGAAGGAAAAATCGCAGGAAAAATTAGAAGGATTTAATCGTTCGATTGAATGATTTTTCCTTCAATCGTTCGATCGAAATATTTGCAGTAAATCCTTCGACCCTCGATATTCGGCCCTTAGTAAATGTGCCCCTTAGTATGTAAAGGCAAACTTGATGGATACGTATCTAATTTTTCTTCAATTTCAACCTTATTTACTAAGGGGCCGATTCACTAACTTTGAGTGAAGGATTCGAAGTAATAAAACTTCGAATTTCTAAGTGTTTTTTGGGCTACTTCAACCATCGAATGGGCTACTTCGACCTTCGACTACGACTTCGAATCGAAGGATTCGAACTAAAAATCGTTCGACTATTCGACCATTCGAGTTGAAGTACTGTCTCTTTAAGAAAAAACTTCGACCCCCTAGTTCGAACTAAAAATTCGATATTCGAAGTCGAAGGATTTTAATTCCCAGTCGAATATCGAGGGTTAATTAACCCTCGATATTCGACCCCTGGTGAATCGGCCCTCATGTGTGTAACTTATTTGTACATAAGTTGTAAGCTGATCTAATTGATATAGTTTTTACCTATATTTCACAAAGAGCATATGCATTAAAGGGAACATTCAGCCTAATAAACATGTTTATAACTGGCCATATGCTAATAATAAAAAAATAGTAAAATATGACTTTCATTCAAGATGAGGTTATTTTCTGTCACTGTTTTGTTTCTATGTTACTATATGTTTAATTTTTTAGTGCTGTTTATGTATGCCACCCTGCACATTTCTAACAGAACATTAAAGGGATACTGTCAGAATAAAAAACTGTTTGTTTTTGCCTGAATTTTTTATTTTTTATTTTTGTAATTTTTTTGATTGTTGGAAGTGGGGCCACATCAGTTGGAACGTTCTTGTTATTCTCGCGCTTCGTTGCCCAAGGTTGCCTTGTTGTGCCATGCATACAAACTCCAATGCAGAAAGTGGGGCAGTAGTGAGTGTAGCTATGTTGCATTGTTGGGGTCCGAGGTTCGATTCCAACCATAGTACGATGTGCAACTTCCTTGTGCTTTTGTTGGTTTCCTCCCACAACTTACACATACCTCCCAACATTTTGGAAATATAAAGAGGATCAAAAAGATTTTCCACAGGGAGCACGGCAAAAATCTTTTGACCATGCCCATTTTTTGGCCACACCCCTTAATTACCATGCTCATTTTACAAAATTTGGCAGTTTATGAAAGTTTGAACACATTCCTGAGTTGTTTTATGTTATTACAGTTTTGCTAATGAAGGTTTATTGCCCTTTAAGCTGCAAGTCAGTTTCCCCAAAAGACCTGCTTATCTTAAATTGTTACAAAAGTATCTAAGTATCTATTCTGGGTGTGCCAAAAGCTGAAGATACTGGGAAACTGGCATTGTACAGCACGCCACCTCCACCAGAAATACTGCCTTCTGTGGGCATCTAATAGAGTGGAACAATCCTGAATTTAGTCATACAGGATTGTATAGCAGCGTAGCAGGCAATAGCATGGGTTCTCTATATGCAGTTGGAGGTCCAGACCTTACCTCCTCACTAGGCTTACCTGTTGCATATTCCTCTCTGTTCTAGTGGTCCACATTGCAGCCTGGGTGCCAAAGCCAAGCTTGACTAGGTTCTCATTCATTCCCTGATGAACCTTGGGGCTCCTAGCAAGCTTTGGGCACTTCTCCCACCTCCAAGTCCCACCTCCAAGTCCCACCTCCAAGTCCCCTCCCTGTAACCATTCTATAGTATGTCACAAGCATAGGAAGCTAAGGCACAGGAGCTGATTGTTCTGTAAATAATAAAGTCAGACAGCAGGGAACTGGTGGAAAATCCTCTGGTTGCCTACACCGCTATGTACATTCTCAGAGTGGTGGAAATGTTAGGGGAGGAGGTCCAAATATCCAGGGATTCCCAGTTAGAACTGGGGAGGGATTTTGAAGATAATAGAAGAAGATAATTGACAATGAGACCATCCTAGGATTTGAGAGCCTGGGTAATTTTGTAGTTGATAATGTGGTTAGACTACTTATCCTCAACATTGTTAGCCAGATTGCAGGTCTTTACATCTATCTTCCAACTGCTCCAACTACCCAGCAACCTACTACCTCTACAATAGTTCCATCAACTGTTCGAATTTACAACATTGTTGACCAAACCCAGAATAGTATGATTCAGGGGTGAGATTAATCTCAATTAGGTTAGAAACTTTGTATGTTTTACTGGCTGTTTAGTGCAGGAGATCAAAGAGAAAGTGGGGACATTTCGGTAACAAACCCTGGACTGCGGGTTGAGCTGTCAAAATCGTGACCGCCCTGCGAAAAACGGTACAGTTGGCAGGTATGTATACAGTGAGATTAACTGGCTCCTAATAAAGTTGGCCATTATGAATATGACAGGATTAAACACAAGTTTCCAGAGGCATCAGAAAATGCTTTTGCTTATCACTAAGATTCTCCTACTGAGAAATATTTTGGGGCCCAGTTTCCTTGGAGTAATGATAACATGTGTTAGAGCACAGCCCACTGCTAGTGATGGGTGAATCTGTGCAGTTTTGATTCACTGTAAAATATGTGAATTTACAGCGAAAATCGCAAAACGAAAGATATATCTTACAGTTTGCACATTAGAGTTATAGGAAGTTATGCTTTAAATTCTCTTAAGTTTCCTACTTGTCTAGTAACCCATGGCAACCAATTAGCAAGTAGAGTTTACTGGTAAGGTGTCAGAAATAAAACATCTGATGGATGTGGACAAGCTTAAAGGGGTTGTTCACCTTTAAATTAACTATTAGTATGATTTTAGAGAGTGAAATTGCAATTGCTTTTTATTTTTCATCATTTGTGATTTCTTTAATCATTTAGCTTTTTATTCAGCAGCTCTCCAGTTTGCAATTTGAGCGATTTGCCATAATTGTATTGTGCTTTAAGCGCCAACTTCTCACTATCATTTTGTTTCCTTGACTACTGTGCATTGATGTTAAAAGCTTACTTGTCTCCATGCTGAATTACCTTTCAAATAATATATTACCAGTACTGGACTATGAATTCAACATTTTCTTTTTTTTTGTAACTTATAATTTTATTATAGAGAGAGCAGAAAAAAAAGATACAGTCGTACATGTAGAATGCATTGATCATCAACATTTTTAAGGATAAGCATATGTCATGTAATATCGAAGGATAGTCAATAATATCATAAAACAGTTTAACCGTGTGTACAGCTGAGGAGGCTCTAATTTTTATCCAGATTCAAAGGCAAAGAGAGGAAATGTGAAAAAGGTAGAGTAGGGAAGGGGGGGGGGGAAGAAATAAGAGGAAAAGAAAAAAAGGGGGGATAAAGGGGAAACAAAGATAGAACAGGTATGTGCCCAGTTTTGAATTAAATACATAGAGGTAAGGACAAAATTATAGCAAAACATAGGTTCACCAATCTAAAAGAACATCACTATGGAGGTTGCAGAGTCAACAAGTGATAGCCGGGGTTGAGGCCAATGGAGGGTGAATATCCGTCAGTCCACGAATTTCCCAGATGTCCCAAGTGTCTAGATGTTGTTGGACTTGATTTTGTATCCATGCAATTCTAAGTTCAAATTCCCTGTTTGCATTGGTTCTCTGCAGTACTTCAGTGATGGTACGGGATATAGTGGATTTCCAATTCCTGGCAATTGTCAATCTAGCTGCAGTGAGGATATGGTTAGCCAGTTTTTGTGATTGCCGGGGTAGGTGTGGGATTGGTTTCCCTAATAGAAACGTTGTCATGTCTTTTGGGATCGGAAATGGCATTACTTTATTTAATAATAAGGATACATTATCCCAAAATGGTTGGGTTATATTGCAGTCCCAAAATATGTGTTATGAATTCAACATTTTCTTATCTTTACCTATTAAGAAGTAGGCTTAGATTGGTGCAATAACAGGGGATGTTGCAGAGGTTACAAATGAACCACATCTTCTGGACTTGAACACACATGACATTAAAGCAATACTGTCATGGGAAAACATGTTTTTTTTTCCCAAAACACATCAGTTAATAGTGCTGCTCCAGCAGAATTCTGCACTGAAATTCATTTCTCAAAAGAGCAAACAGATTTTTTTTATATTTAATTTTGAAATCTGACACGAGGCTAGACATATTGTCAGTTTCCCAGCTGCCCCCAGTCATGTGACTTGTGCTTTGATAAACATCAGTCACTCTTTACTGCTGTACTGCAAGTTGGAGTGATATCACCCCCCTCCCTTTGCCCCAGCAGCCTAAAAACAGAACAATGGGAAGGTAACCAGATAGCAGCTCCCTAACACAAGATAACAGCTGCCTAGTAGATCTTAGAACAGAACAGTAAAATCCAGGTCCCTCTGAGACACATTCAGTTACACTGAGCAGGAGAAACAACAGCCTGCCAGAAAGCAGTTTGACTCTTTCTGAAAGCACATGACCAGGCAAAATGACCTACACACCAATAGTATAGTATAATAGTATTACACTGCTGGTTCAGGAATTAAATTTTACACAGTAGAGTGAATTATTTGCAGTATAATTTACAGTGTAATTTAGAAATAAAAACTACACCATGAAAATCATGAAATAATCCCTTTAATCTGGTACATTGTACATTTGATTCCTCGTTGGGAAGATCAGTCTGGTCAGTTCCCTTGGTCCCTATACTAGTGATAGACCAGATGGGAGGCTGGTGCAGATGATGCAGAAGAAAATTGATCTGCCTTGGTTACATACTTACATACCTACGTTGGCAAACAGTATCAGCCATGTACAGTATGATGTATGGGCAGCTTTAGTTGAAGGCAGAAACAAGTATGAAGTTGTTCCTTACTTTATTACAGTGCTGTCTGTAGAAGCTATTGGTGATTGAAGAGGCTGCAGCGACACCTAATGGCCACAAGATTGCTTGCAAGGCAACACTGGCAATATATTTTGTTTAAAAAATGGATTTGGAGAGTGAAGGGTTATTTACAAATAATCAGTTCATCATGTGTGAGTTTTCCACTAGGCTGAGTGGGTTCAAATTGGGTGCAGGGCAAAATCTGTGTATCGCTGTTCAGCGCTGGTTGGGTGCAGGTCAGACTGGGGAAATTCACTCCTCCTCTGCTTCTGAAGATTCCCTGTCTTGGAATCAGAGGCTCATAGAGGAGTAATGTACAAAGCGAGAAGACGCAGGAATGGGTTTGGTGTGGGTCCCACAATAGCAGCATTTTGTGGGTTAGGGACGGGTGTAGGTTGAGTTTTTCCTGACCTGCAGATCACTCATGCCAATAGATGCACTAGTGAGCGAACATGACAGACGCAAGGGCAACTATCTAGATGTGAAAGCTGTACCTTTATAGAATAGTGCCAATTGGTTATGTGCGGGCAGGCCTGAAGCCCATGGGACCCCTGATTAATCCTTGCACACACTGTCTTCGGGTTGCTGTAGGCTGAACTTAAACCTACGCATCCTTCCACTACCACTTCTGTGCACGCCCTTTTATATGCTCACGCCTGCCGTGCCCCACAGCCTTCCATGACATCACAGCAGGGCGGATTTATAAAGGAAGGTGCGCACCGTGTTAGGGTCAGGTGCGGGTCTAGATTTGGACAACCCGCACATCACTAAAGCCAGGGCCGGACTGGGAGTAGAAAGCAGCCCTGGCAAAAAAATCAAAGCAGCCCACACACATATTTTATGCATCTTTTATCTTATACACACACACATATTATATATATATATATATATATATATATATATATATATATATATATATATATATATATATATATATATATATATATGTATAAATATATATATATAAATATATATATATATATATATATATAGATATATATATATAGATATATATATATATATATATAGGTATGTATATCTATATCTATATATATATGTATAAATATATATATATATATATATATATAGGTATGGGACCTGTTATCCAGAATGCTTGGGACCTGGGGTTTTCTGGATACTAGATCATTCTGTATTTAGAACTTCATACCTAAAGTCTACTAGAAAATCATTTAAACAATAAATAAACCCAATAGGCTGGTTTTGACTCCAATAGGGATTAATTATATCTTAGTTTGGGTCAAGTACAAGTTACTGTTTTATTATTGGATTATTTGGATTAAACGGAGTCTATAGGAGATGGCCTTTCCGTAATTCAGAGCTTTCTGGGTCGTGGGTTTCCAAGTAACGAATCCTATAACTGTATAGTTTTGAATTTTGCCAGTCAACTGAGACACACAGCATAGCCAATAAGCCACTGATCTTACACTAAAACTGGGTACAGAAGAGCAAGTATGTGTCAAAACCGTTGTACGTAAACATTATTCAATGTTTGATTGACTTTAATGTTGGCATCAAAATGTGCTATTTCGTGAAATTCCTGCAATTTTTTTTGGCGAAACGGGACAAATTCGCCCGTCACTATTGGTCTGCCTATGCTAAATGAATCAAACCATGTCTATCACTAGTACATATTATACAGTATAACTTGTTTCACAAATTTTATCACCCATGGGATCTCTGAAATGATGGGGCTGAGGGCAAATACACTCTCTGCTTTATACTAAAACACTCTATAGACATAGGAGGCGCTAGAGCCCTAGACTTGTGGAAACCAATGGACCAATGGAAGCAAATCTTTGCCAGCTGCACTATCTGTTCAGGTTACTGTACACTACATTTAAATAGCACAAAAAAATCCCCTCCAAGTGCTGATTCCCATGTACAGGCACCCAAGCTCACCAGCCCTAATTCCAAATAATCATCCATTGCCCTCTTGTATAGAATTTCCCTACAATGCAAATTTCATTTCTCATTAGTAACATTCTAGTGAATGCCCTGTTTTTCAGTAAAATAAGATTTATGGGTTTTTAATGATGTTCAATGTATCTTTCAACTTGAATGACAATATTAATTAGAAATGAAATAAAGATATGAATAAAATATTTAATAGTATAGCAGGAAAGGATAAATGCTCACGTATACCAGTTTTCCAGCAGATGGAGCCAAAGCATAATACATAATAATTTTGTAACACAGTGTAGATTTCTTTCTAAACAATGTATCTACTGTTTTTCTTTATATAGAATAACCCACTGCAATGAAATATAAGGCATACTGTATATGTGTATGTGTTAAGAGGGGAAGGGGTAGTAACAGTGCCGTAACTAGAAGTCACAGGCCCCCTGTCTCAACTCATCCTAGTTAATGCTACCTTCCACAAAGCTCTGCTATAACCACAAGAATATAACATGTTTAAACTGCAAAAAGTCTGTAACATACAGAATGTCAAGCCCTTAAATACTAGCACTGGGCCACTATATTGTCAAGCCTGGTATTCTGGTAGCTCACAACCCTGGACCATGTGCATTACATTACATCTGATGTGCAGTGAATGCGTATTACCATCTCTCTTCTCCTCAGAAACTATAAGGACATGGTCCAGAGCTGTTGGTCACTGGTCACAGAGGGTAATAAAGGGTCATTATTTCAATAAAAAGACTGAAGGTTCTGTGTCACTGAGACAGAATATTCTGTTCTACAGATCTGTCCAAGAAATCATCCAAGCCATTCTGAAAGGCATTAACTGAATCAGCATCACAACATCACCCAGCAGTGCATTCCACAACCTCACTGTCCTGACTGTGAAGAACCCCCTACGTTGCTTCAAATGAAAGTTCTTTTCTTCTAGTCTAAAGGGGTGGCCTCTGGTACGGTGATCCACTTTATGGGTAAAAATGTCCCCTGCTATTTGTCTATAATGTCCTCTAATGTACTTGTAAAGTGTAATCATGTCCCCTCGCAAGCACCTTTTTTCCAGAGAAAACAGCCCCAACCTTGACAGTCTACCCTCATAATTTAAGTCTTCCCTCCCTCTAACCAGTTTAGTTGCACTTAGTCTCTGCACTCTCTCCAGCTCATTTATATCCCTCTTAAGGACTGGAGTCCAAAACTGCCCCCATACTCCAGATGAGGCCTTACCAGGGACCTATAAAGAGGCATAATTATATTTTCATCCCTTGAGTTAATGCCCTTTTTATGCAGAACTTTATTTGCTTTAGTAGCCACAGAATGACACTGCCTAGAATTATACAGCTTGTTATCTACAAGAACCCTTAGATTCTAGATCAGATAGGATTTGCAATACTATGACAGACAGAATGCTCTGTGATAAAGCATTTAATTACATTTGTCTGTCACTACACACACAAGGTGTAGGTTGAGTTTTTCCTGACCCGCACATCACTCATGCCAATAGATGCACTAGTGAGCAATTCATCAGAGCGAACATGACAGACTCAATGGCAACTATCTAGATGTGCAAACCATACCTTTAATGAATGGTGCCCCTGCGCAAACTGTCTTTGGGTGGGTGTGGGCTAAACTTTAGCCTATGCACACCCTGCTGGCAACCTTTTACTGCCACTTCCATGCACGCCCTTTTATATGCTCGCGCCAGCCGTGCCCTGCTGCCTTCTGTGGGGGGGAGGCATATAAATGAAGGGGCGCACCGGGTTAAGGTTGAGTGCAAGTCTAGATTTAGACAACTCGCACATCACTAGCACCAATACATGCAACATTTTGTCTTGTGGCTGCTTTTCTTAATTACCTGCACCGTGTGTGCAGTGACAGCCAAATGCTATTAAATGCTTTATGCCTTATAATGCATTCTTTTTGTCACAGTAGTGCATTTGGCTATCTGTCAGGACTTGCGGAGTCTAATAAATGGAGAGTCCCAGACTGATTGTTCACTGCAGCGAAGAAGAGGGATAACCAATAGAGAACAATAGAGAACAGTGCGTTAACAAACTGTAGTGAGAAGACAGGCTGAGGTTGGCGTAGTCAGAACAGGCAGAAGTTGGTTGGCAGGCTGAAGTCAAACGTAGTCGAAAGCAGGCAAAGGTCTGTATATAGGCTGAAGTCAAAGAAGAATCCGTAAACAAGCTGCGTCAATAATCGAGGATTCAGTTCAAGCAGTTTAGATCACCAACAGCAAGGGAAAAAACCAAGTGCCGTTCACCTCCTGTGACCTCAATTTAAGTTTGGCGCCAAACATAACGATGCATCGCTTTTACACTCGTGCGTGCGAAAAGTCGTGTGCACTGGCAACAAGCACCTAGAATGTGCATTACCCTGCACACCCCTGCGCCCGGCACGGGCAACCGCTACTGCAACAGCTGGTACCTTACACTATCACTGCACACACAAGGTTCGTTTTTGCCTGAAAATACACTAGCGTTATTGGTGCTTTCTCATGCCACTTTGTATTCACACCCAACAGAAAAAAACAGCAATGCTCAGTCAAAAATAAAGCACAAAGCATCCTAGCAAATCTGACTGGATGGTAGTCCCCAGGTCCAGAATTTAGCAGAGGTATTACTAATCAATAGTCTAGTCTCATCATTGTAATACTCCCTGCTTCTCCCAAAAGACTATTTTAAGAATGCAGGTAAAGACTTACCTGTGACTATTTTAACATGCACAACAATTTTTATACGAGCAACTTCTTGTCGCAAATTTTTTTTCGTCAACACATTTTTGCAGCAGTTTCGCGAACAAAATTTGCAGGTGGTGAAATATGAAAATTCGCTGCAAAGCCATGCCTGACAAATAAATTCGCCCATCAATACCTGTGATGACTGAGACTCTCTGTGTGGATGGATTGGTGACTCAGCAGGTGATGACTTTTTAGTCATTTAGGAGGCCAGGTCAGGACAGTCATTTACTGGTCACCTGTTTAAAAGCAGACATCTTATTAGTTGCTATGGGTTACTGTTACTGGGCAAGCTTAGTGCTTTTTATTACATACGAGGGATAGATGCCATGCAATAAGAATCATAGTTCATGTGTTTAAGAGGTGAACAGCTACAATTAAATCTAAGTTAAATACTATAAATGCAGTAAACACTGTACATTTGTTATCCTGTGGTTTCTACCTTGTTTATTGATGATTAATGGAGGCCTTTGAGGATCTACAAAGGTTAAGGGAAAAACTTGGTATATTTCCCTAAACAATGGACCACCACCATTTATTTATAATGGCCAGTACCATCTGTAATACAGCCCTGCTCTGTATTCAACCTACAGATTAACCAATGATTTAGCAGGGCACAACAGGCCAGAAAAAGAAACATAATAGACTAGAGCAGAATGAAAGCAAAGGACTGGAGAGGGGTGGAGAAGCAGGATAGGCTAAAGAAGTATTGAAAAGCATTGTGGAGCAGAGTGGGATGGAAAAGCAGGACAGACTGAAGAGGGACTGAAAGGCAAAACAGACTGGAGTGGAACAGAGAAGAAGGACAGACTGGAGCATGATGGAGAATCAGGAAAGACCAGAGCGTGGTGAAGAAGCAGGACAGAGAAGTAGAATACAACAAGGCAAGTCAATGATAACACATAAGGCAGGAATAGGTCTCAGTAAGGCAATGCTTTACAAGGAAGGAAGAAGCAAGAACCAGGAGGAGTGAGCATTAGATCTGGCATCAGGGCTCAGGTCAGAAAGTGATGAAGGAAAAGGGTTTAAATAAGCATTACTCTGAATAGCAACAATGCTACTGAGATTTCCAAGACACAATTGGAAAGGTAGGTGAAAATCTTAAATTTTCCAGGAACCTTTTGGCTGCCCCCCCGGCCCAATGGTTAAAGAGTCAGTAAATCACCAGTAATTAACATTAGTTCACTACATAATCCCAAGAAACTTGGGATGAAAAAAATCCATAAAGTTCTACCTTTTATGTCTAAAAATAACCTGCCTAACTATTGGTTGATCCACATATACCACTCCAGACTGTCCTGCTTTTCCATCTGTCTCCAGTCGGTCCTGATTCTCCATCCCGTTCCAATCTACTTCTATATAGTTCTCTCTTGGTCCACAATACTCTTGAACTCCCCACCATCCTATTCTAGTAGAGGGGATTCAAGAAGTTATTTAAAAAAAAATAGAGTTTTCCAAAATTCTAGTATTATTAAAAAAATATATTGTTCACAATAGCAAAGCCTAGACTCACCCAGGCTTCCTTCTCAAGCTGTCCTGGAGGGACTAAAGAGCGTTTGGTGTGCCCAAAAGTCATGCAGTGCTCCTTATCTGCAATAATCCAAAACTAAAAAATGAATTGACACACCGCCTCATAAAGTAAAAAATAATATTTATCGAATCATTAAAAAGGTCTGGAGGCTGAAGTGTAAAGGACGCCAAAATTTTAGATTGCTGTAAATTATAAAAAATTATATTGTTCTCTGAGGTAGGAAAACCTTGATATTTAAAGTAAAAAAAAAAAGTGCTGAACATACTTTGCTTGTTTTCATCATTAAAAAATTCTATGTTTTTTGTTATTTGTAGAGAGCTAAACAGTACAAAAAGGGGAAATGAAGCTACTCCATGTTTGGTGCAAGTGAGATAATTCGATTACACAGATAATCTCCCTGCATAACGGACTCCTGCTAATTTAACAGTCACGACAAATGGAGAATAAAGGAGGTTGTTTACTTGGAATCTATTAACCTCACAAGGACCAAACATAAATTAGGTTCAGTTTCATTGTTTGTCCTATTTAGCTTAATAAATATCACAATAAATAAAACAACAGGCAAAAAGTATGTTCAGCTCAAGCCCCCAAATGGAACAAGGGAGTATTCTGCTCCTTTAAGAAAAGGCAGCCTATAAACTGCTGGTCCATATCTCAGCATAGCTCTACAACAGTGCTTAGTAGATAACAAAAAAATGCACTTTTGGAAAAAAAAAAATCTGATTTATTTCATCCATGAAAATGTAGAAAAATGTTTTATCCTAAAAATGACTTTTAATAAATATGAAAATAAAGTTTTGATTTTAATTTCCCTATGGAAAAACCTAATGAATTGTAGTATTTCTGCCCCATGGGAGCGATACAGTTATTGAAATAGTGCAGCGAGAGTTGAAGTTCAGTGACAAATAAAATGGTGTAGGTTTAGGGGCAGGATTCATGGTGTAGCTTTGTTCTCAGATGTGTGTCGGTGAGAGCGCTCATAACACCTGCAAGCCAAACCAATCCGTCAAGGGCTCTTAGAAAGCTGTAAATCTTTAAAATAAGCCTTAAAAAGTCGAATAAAACATGTTGTTCACTGCTAAGTTTCAAAGGAAGAGACAAGTGCAGCGTTCCATTGGAAAGTCAGTGTGACAGACTGTCATCCCAAAGCTCAAAGCAGAAGGTCAGTTTCAACCATTCGAGCTGCCAAAATATCCATCTGCTCTATTATCTGAAAGAAAAATAGATTTGCATTCTCCCCCATCTTGATCTGATCCTTCTATGATTTTTACATGTCTCTGCTTATGATATTAATAAAGAATAAGAGGAATGAGCAAACTGCAACAAAGCTAAAAAAAATAATTGTACAAATAAATACTTTTCTGACTTAAGAAACCAGGAACTCAAGAGTCGTTTCAACAGATTGCGGCAGACATCTCTCATAATCCTGCACATGTGGGAAAGAGTCGGTCAAGACATAAATGGACATTGTGCCAAATTCACCTAAAATTAAATCCGCACAAGAGCCAGATTGTCCACTGCAGCTGTTGTTTATTACAGAAACTCTTCTAGTCCCTGTGCTGGCAAGAAGAATAAACAATTCCAGATTTTAGGTGACTAAAATAAACCATATATGAAAAGCTTGTTATGTCATTCCTTGCTGAATATCCCTTTCCTTTCCTTTTATATCCCATGCTTTATAGAAGTATTACATGAAATGGAGTATTGCTTATCAGACAGTGGATAATCCTTGATGATGAAAATATTTTAGGAGGGGGAGTGACACCAGAAGGACAAAGAATAGGAAAGGTTTGGTAGCTCCAAGTCACCGTTCTTAGGCTGAAGGATGGTGGACATCTATCTAGAAATTCCCATGGAACACTTTGTTTCTAAAGGACAAACAGCTAGTGAAGGCCGAATAAATTCGGCAGGCGATAATTTGCGGCAAATTTCTGTGTGTAACCGCCGGCGAATAACTTTGCGAAACTACAGCGCAGCAAAAATTCGAGTCGAGGTCCTGCATAAGTCAATGGGAGAGGCACCGATCTAAATTTGAAGTTTTCTTGGTCTGCTCTGGGTTTAGCCTGAAAATATGACTTTTTCAGGGTTTTCAGACTAAAACTTTACAAACTCAAATAATTCATGAAAAATGCCAAAAAAAATTGAGCAGTTCTGGTTTTTGCTTGATTTTATCAAGTTTTTCCACAATTCAATGAAACCAAGTTTTTTATTAATAAATAAGCTAAAATGGGGCATGGGAGTTTGGTTGTGATTATGAGATTAATTAGAATTTTAGTAAATAACCCCCAAAGTGTAAAAAACACAAAAAAACTCTAATACAAAACTTTGCCACATTAAAGCAAAGTGTGCTGATCCAGTTGGACCTTTTTTAACTTACCCAATGTCTAGCTCTGCTGGGATTCATAAGAGCCAGAGACTTTTGGGTTGTTGGCTCGATGCCTTAACCATTTGGCCAGATGAGCAACCGGTAGGAATGCTCACTATATATTACCTGGCCTTTGTAGTCCCAGCCTAGCAGCAGCCTGATTGGTTTGTAGTGAGCCAATCAGGGCTGACTCTGCACTATATAAGACCAGCCCTCCAAACACTCCTTGCCTGAGCATTGTTTCCCCTAGCAGTGTGGCATTGTTGCTTGCTACGGGTTCCTGTTCTAGCCTCCTTCCTATTCTGCCTTGCCTTGCCTTGCCTTATCTTATCTTGTCTTGTCTGAACCCTTCCCTGTCTTGTCCTGCCTGTCTGAACCCTTCCCTGTCTTGACCTTGTTCTGTCTTGATCTGCCTTATCTTCGCCTTCCAGTTCTGCTCCGGTCCTGCTTTAAACCTTGATCTTTGCTTGCTTTAACCTTGCTGTGACCTTGCCCTGCCCAGCTTTCCTTACTATTCTGAATCTTGCTCTGCTCCAAACTTGATCTTACCTTGACCTGACCTTGGGGCTCATTTATCAAGACTGGGCAAATTTGCCCATGGGCTGTTACCTATAGCAACCAATCAGATTGCTGCATTTATTGTTCTTCTTGCAGCTGGCTTTAAAAAGCTAATCACTGATTGGTTGCTATAGGTAACAGCCCATGGGCAAATTTGCCCAGTCTTGATAAATGAGCCCCCTTGTCTTTATGGTTGCTGCTTCCTGTTCTGACCTGTACCCTGTCTTTATCTTCCCTCCTCTTGCTCTGCATCTTGCCCTACCTTGTTCTAGTCCTCTCCTGCTATCCACTCCAGTCCTCTCCTGCTTTTTGCTTCAGTCCTCTCACTATCCAGTCCTTTCCTGCTATCTGCTCCAGTCTCCTGCCGCTATCCAGTCCTCCTGTTCCCGATTTCAAGTCTGCTCCTGATCTACTCCCGCACTGTCCTATACTTCTAGTGTGCTCCTGATCTGATCTACGCCCGCACCGTCCAGTCCTGATCCAGTCTGTTCCTGTCCTGACCTTCGCTCTCTTCATCCTGTATAGTCCATTCCTGATCTTCGCCCTCTCCATCCTGTTCCTCTCCGCACCTGTTCCAGTCTGGCTCATCTCCCTCTTCAACCTGTTCCTGCCTTATCTTTACGTGTTCCCTAGGCACATACACTCCTGCCTCAAGCACTCACCCTTCCCTCATCAGTCTCCACAGCACCCCCTACCTAATCCTTTACATTCAGACTTTTAAAGGTTTTTTCAGAATATTTTTTGCTTGTAATTTCTATAGGATTTAGAGATATTCATATTTTTTTTTCAGATCATTAATCACTTTTATTCCATTCATACTTTTTATATTCAGATCTTTTAATAACTTTCATGGCATTTGTGATTTTAGAGGAATAGTTTAATTGTGGTTTCAGTAATCTCTAATACCACGTAAAGTCAATCTCTAATAAATTGGCCTCTACATGTTAAATTGAAAATATAGAATTCCCTGGGACACTCAAAGGTGCTTTATTCACCAGAAGATCTTTCTGGAGTACACATGGGCATCCCTTGAGAAGAATCCATCCAATTGTTGAGTTGTAGGGAAGTAAAAATAAGTAGAGGGTAAGGAGGAGTTTAGGGAATAGTTAGAGGAAAGGTGACCGATAAAGGATGTACAGGTGCTTTTTTTTCACTCATTTCACTTATAGTAAACAGTTGTGGAAACCTGTTATCCAGAAAGCTCTGGATTACAGAAATGCCATCTCTAATAGATTCAATTTTATCCAAAAAATCCAATATTTTATAAATGAATTCATTTTTCTCTGTCATAATAAAACAGTACCTTGTACCTGATTCCAACTAAAATATTATTAAACCTTATTGGAGGTAAAACCAGGCATGTTTATTTCATGTTTAAATTACTTTTTATGGGCGAATTTGACCTGTTTTGTTTCACCAAAAATTTGCAGCTTCCAAATTGTCACAGACGCCCATTAAAGTTAAATTATTAAAAAATTTGTTGTGTGTTTTTTTTTGATGCACGACTCCATACAAGTCTAAAAAATTCGCCCATCCCTACTTTTTAGTAGACTTGAATTGTTTGTTCACCTTTAAATTAACTTTTTTTCAGCAACCATGCAATGATTTGAAAAAGAGACTACAGAATATGAATAGGTAAGTCCTAAATAGAAACATGGGTAATAAAAAAGTAGGAATAACAATACATTTGTAGCATTACAGAGCATTTGTTTTTATATGGGGTCAGTGACCCCCATGTGAAAGCTGGAAAGAGTCAGAAGTCAAATAACTCAAAAACGACACAAAATACAAAATGGAGGCCAATTGAAGAGTGCTTATAATTAGCCATTCTATAACATACTAAAAATTAAAGGGGATCCACCCCTTTAAGGTATGTAGATCCAAATTACAGAAAGATCCCTTATCTGGAAAACCCCAAGTCTCAAGCATTCGAGGCTTTTTACTTTGTTCTACCCAATTTGTATGACTCTGATAACAAAGGTTTCTCTTTCTTCAGCAAATGTATTTATTCTAAAGGTTCGGTAGGAAATTAAGAAAGTTAGAAAAAAAAAATGTTCTCCAACCTGATAAGATAAAAGCACAATAGGAAACAGTGGTGAAATCAGTAAGAATAATTATACTTATGGAGATGAAAGGGAACAAAACCCTTTGTTACCATTGCTGAGAGATGCCTGGTTCAAATGAACAAAGTGGTGTGTTTATCAGCTGAAACGCAGCGGTTGCTTTCATTTTTGAGCAAACTTCTCCGAAACAAATGACAAGAAAAGGTGAAAGTTCCAATGTTCTGTGCGGCACCATGCAAATGTATGCAAATGTCTTCATATTCCAATCATTGTCTGCTTGTCATTCTCACATGGGGCACATCAAAACCATATGACCCGATTTTACACCTGCTGTTTAATTAAATTTACAAGCCGCATGTCCGGGTGATTCACAAACCTGTTTTTTTTTTTTACTAAAAAATTCAATTTGCAAGACAGTTGGCTGCTGAGCTTGATCAGTAGTGAGCAATGGCTGTATCGTTCAACTCCAGCGTTGCACTTGTGTCAGTTATTCAATAGTGAGATAAGGGCATTGTAGAATTCATTGTTCCTCCTAGGTTGTGTCCACTGCATATAATGAGTTGCTGAATAATGCACTTGCGCAGCTTAAATGAAATTAGAGTAAACTGTCTGCTCATCCATAGTGATGGGCGAATTTGCGCCGTTTCTCTGAAAAATTCGCGAATTTTGCGCGAAATTCGCGAAACGGCGAAAAATTTGCGAAACGTTGCCGGTGTCTCGTTTTTGACACCGGCGCCCGTTTTTCCGATGCCGGCGCCCGTTTTTGACGCCGACGCCTGTTTTTGACGCCGGCGTCCGTTTTTTCAAAAAAAAAATTTTGACGCCTGCAAATTTTTTCCGCAAATTTTTTTTCCGGGTGTTTCGTGAATTTATTCACTGACGGCGAATCGCGCAAATTCTTTGCAAATTCGCGCCTGCCGAATAAATTCGCCCATCACTACTCATCCAGGTGTCCCCTGCACCCAGAGCCATGTCAACAGATTTGGGTGCCCAAAACCAAACTCTGAACCATTTCCTTCCCTGGCCACCACTACTGTCCATCTACAACTCCAAACTGACTCTACTTGCTGCCACCCCCTGCGCCTTTTCACTGCCATCTACTGCATGGTGTCAGTCCCCCCTTCCCCATTCCTACATATAGAAATCTTGTTACAGCTTCAGCAATTTTGCCCAAGGCACCTGCCTGCCATGCTGGCCCATAGTTCGGGTCCTGCTTTCACCAATTCTAGGAGGGAGAATGCAGAGTACAGAAGTCCCTGAAAAAGTTCTGAACTGTAAGTAAGGTCAAATTGTGTCAGACTATCAAATTTAAGAGTTTTTTTACCAAAGGCAGGGAGATCTCCATGTTTGCATTTAGCACCCTGTCCCAACATTAGTGACTGTGCGCATAGGTGCTTGCAAGGACCTGCTCTTCTCCCATGAATAAAGCTTTGGGTAGCACTGTATTCTTGAGGGAGCCCTCCCCTCCAGTTCCCTAATGTGCTCATCATTCAGATATGTGAGGAAGCGCCAATGAGTTCAGGGTACAAATTATAACTATAGAAGCAGTGCTGTATTGTAATGGGCGAATTTGTCCAGGTTCGCTTTGCCGAAAATATTTCCAAATGCATTAAAGTCAATGGGGGGGCTGAATAATTTTGCTCTGTGACAATTTTTATTCGCAGGACTATTCTGACGCGTACAAAATTTGCAGATTTTTTTGCCGGCAAATTTTTGCTGCAGTTTCGCAAATTTATTCATCGTCGGCAATTGATCCGGTCCTCACTAGTGCTGTTTTCAGTGGGAGGCAAGTAGACATTTGATGACTTTGGAAGTGTCAAAAAGTGCTCACAGTGTAACAGAGTCCTGTACTGCATTTATAAGGGGTGTGGTGACCCATTGTCCAACTTGCATGTCACTAGTTAGGAAATAAACTGGGTGCAGGGTACAAAGGAGCCCATTCATGGAGGGTGCCTGGGGAACACATGTAGGCATCTGACAAATTTGGAAGTGCTGATGGTTTCACAGTGTAAATGAGCCTCATACTGTATCGCGCTGTATTCATGAAGGCTGGGAGGCCTGTTCCTAAATTGCACACACAGAAGCAACATTTAGGGAGGGCCCACATCCCTGTGGAAGACTTTAAGGAGGACGGTGCTGCCTTGTATCCACTGTTGATATGCTGTGCAGGTATATACCGTAATTTGATTAAATGATATTATGTTGTACTCTTGGTGGTGATTCCACCTCCCTACCACTCCTACCACTTGGGATCCTTATTCTGAGATGGAAGATCTATAAAAAGGAAGCAGGAGATCTCACTCCACTGTGCAGGCCAAAGAGCTACTAACATTTCTCAGCAGACCTTAACTAGGGTTTTTTTTAAGTATTACTGTTAATACTTAAGTACAGTACAGTATATACTGTTATTATTGTAGAGCCCAACTATAAAGCCTGTCAATAAGATAACTGTTTAGGGAGGACAGCCTCCTCAGTGAATCTACCAATACATGCAGGATGACTTTTAATCTAGGGCTAACCAGGTCCTGAATGAAGAAGCCCCCTAAATGACAGGCCCCTCCATTTACTACACTAGAAGAGATACTGTATATAAATAACCATATGCTTTGTTATCTATGTGGGGACCCTGAGGTTTGAGTACTTTTTACACAGGCAGTCTCCCACAGGTAATAGGACATCTAATGGTCCTTTTAGTTTAACTCAGGCAGCTATGTCCCTTTTCCTGGGTCCACATCAATTAAAGGGTTTGTCCACTAGGTGGCAGCAGTATAAAGTATAAAAGGGATAAGCACCATGGGGCAAATTCACTAAGCGCCGAACGCTAGCGTCAATTCTCTAGTGTTACTTCGCACCCTTACGCCTGGCGAATTTTCGCTACAGACGTAACTACGCAAATTCACTAACTTGCGCAGTGTACTGAACGCTACCTTTTACGCTAGACTTCCTTCGCCACCTCAGACCTGGCGAAGCGCAATAGAGTAGATAGGGATTGCTTCCAAAAAAGTTCCAATTTTTTCTAAGTCCCAAAAAACGCTGGCGTGTTTTATACATTATGGGTGATAGGCTGAAAAAGATCGAAAACATTTTTAGGACTCCCCTCCTTCCCCCCTACATTTCCTGACTCATGGCAACTTACCTAGACAGTGGGCACATGTGTAGGGCAAAATAAAATTTTTATTTGATGTTTTGAAGGTTTTCTAGGCATTTGTAGTGCTGATACGTATTCCTCCATTGAAATTTGAATTTGGCGCCGTATGCAAATTAACCTTCGCTAGCGTAACCTCGCTTCGCTTAGCGAATCAACGCTAGCGCAACTTCGCAACCTTACGCTACCCCTGTGCGCAACTTCGGATTTTAGTGAATTTGCGGAGTGCTGGCGAAACTACGCCTGGCGAAGTGCGGCGAAGTTGCGCCTGGCGCAACTACGAATCTTAGTGAATTTGCCCCCATGTGTTTAGGGTCTTTCCTGAGGCCCTGCCTCTGTGAGAAGTATTGCAGGTCCAGGGCTGCCGGTGTTAAGGATAGATAGAGATATTTAGTGATAGACAGATTGTGTCATAGTTGCTCTAGGAGCAATAGAGAGGCTCAGGGTATGTAGTGAGCAGTTTCCGCTCCAACGAGGAGAAGTAGTGGGGTTAGTGTCAGGCCCGGACTGGCAATCTGTGGGTTCTGGCAAATGCCAGAGGGGCTGCTATAAGGTGCCATAGAAAGTCAGTATTTAGTGGACTGGTGGGAGCTGTTTGGGCCTCTGTGTACCTGAAATACCAGGGCCTATTTTGATTCTCAGTCCGGACCTGGTTATTGGTATGTAAACCACTAGAGCAGGGACTACAGTGGGTGAGTTGAGGACCAGATAGGGTGCCAAGACCCCACAGTGGGTGAGGTGAGGACCATGTCCGGTACCAAGATACAAGACCCAAGGCTGAGAAACCCAAGCTTTAGTGATTATCAGGAGGGATATTGCCTAGTGAGATTGGTAATTATACTTTGAGTATTTTATTGCTGCTGCCCTGACAAAGTTACCTATTTTGTATATGAGCTCCCTTGGAACGCTTGGTATACCCTGGAGGGAGTATTGCTGCTTAACACTATCCAGTTACTATTATTCTATGGACAGCTAAGTGCCTGTGAAATACTCCATTGCAACAGTTCCCTGTTAAATAAGCAAGTTATTTTACTGCAAAGAAACTTGGCTGACTGAATCTCCTGCTGCACTGAATTACACCAGGTACCGGGAGTTGCAGGGAGTTGCCCGTGTACAATGGGGTCCTGGGCACATTACAAGCAGTTTTAGCCTGGTCACACATAGTCACAAATCCACAGTTAAAGTGCACTCAAGGGTGTGCTACATCTATTTTATTTTTGATACTGTAATCCAAAAGGCTGTTCCTTTAGTGGAGATTTTTTTTAAGTTGGGTCCTTTGTACAGCAGGATGGTGAGGCTTTAGCTTGTATTTCAACACCACAGACAAATGAAAGAGCACTATGAGCTGGTTTATCTCCCTGTGTAGGAACATTTGGTGGTTATTCCAATCTGTGGCAAACTTCAGCTCCTACAGTAAATAGTAATGTTACAACATATTTGCCCCTTCCTCATTTCCTCTTTTATTGCATATTTGTTACACTGAATGGTTTCTGATCTCCAAATTACGTAAAGATCCCTTATCTGGAAAACCCTAGGCCTGAGCATTCTGGATAACAGGTCCTGAATGCCTGTATTTGCCTGAAACCTGTATATGCTTAAAATGGACTCTATGAGGGATGGCCCGTTCCTGTAATTTGAAGCTTTTAAATTTAATGATCGGGGTCTTATTTATAGACAGTGGCCGTATTTATACCTGTGCAGTAGCCCATAACAACCAGTCAATTATTTTTATTAGCAAGTTGTAGTTTTGATAAGATGAAAATTGTACCAGTGTTGATTAATGAACCCCAGATCATTAAAATATACAAGGCTGGCTCCATCGGTTTTTTTTGCCGAATTTTTTCGGACAAATTTTTTGTGGCGAATGTTTGTGGCGGTTTGACAAATTTATTTGCCAGCGGCGAATCGCGGGAATTCGCCACGAATTTGCTCCTGGCAAATAAATTCGACCATCACTAGAGGAGATCCAATCTGAGAGTCTGTTTGGAAGGGGGCAAACGTAATTCCCCATTTTTTTATTGTTTGGAGTGGGTACTTGTTGTATATTACAATTTCTTATTGAATAAGCTAATTATATGTGTCTGGGGGTGAGGGCCACAATAATATAGTGTCAGGAAGCTTGACGGCTTGGATATTTTTAAAATGTGGCTGCTAATATAGATAGCCATAGTGCACTGATAATTTAAGAGAGGTGCAAACCCATGCAGTTCAATATTTGGGAGAAAACAAGGTGCTCCAGAATACAATGTAAATGACTCACCAAATAGTGAAAGTGTTCCGGGTGCACCAGCCCCAACCCCCCAGCTTTAGGGAGCAGTACGGCAAAGTATATGTAGAAAAAGCAGTGGTGACCGGCACTCAAACAGATCCACAGGACCGGGAAAGATTAGTTAAAAATTTATTTTATTTATACAAAGTTAAAAATGTATATCTGCAGCTCCATCCACCCTACGCGTTTCGCACCCACCCAGGGCACTTAATCATGGGCTCATGATAAGAGTGCCTGTTTTTTGGCAAATGCATTAAAGTCAATGGGCGTCCGAATAATTTTGACGAGTGACAATGTTTTTTGTAAATTTTTAGCGGCGGAATTTATTCGCCGGCGGCGAAACGCAGAGATTTGCCATGAATTCGCACCTGGTGAATTTATTTGTCCATCATTAGTGCCCAAAATTGGTATTCTTGGTGTGTGTGTGGCTAGTACCGGGATTCTCAGTGTGTGGTTAACATTGGGATTCTCAGAGGAATGACTGAACTAGAAAGAGACCTTGTAGGTTTATGAGAGGTTTAAAGGGGTGGTTCACCTTTAAGTTAACTTTTAGTATATTACGGACTGGCTTTTTCTAAGCAACTTTTCATTTGGCTTTCATTTTTTCTTTCTTATAGTTTTTGAATTATTTGCCTTCTTCTTCTGATTCTTTCCAGTTTCCAAATGGGGGTCACTGACCTCATCTAAAAAACAAATGGTCTGTAAAGCTAAAAATGTATTGTTATTGCTACTTTTTATGACTCATTTTTCTATTTAGGCCTCTCCTATTCATATTCTAGTATCTTGTGCAAATCAATGCACGGTTGCAAGGTCATTTGGACCCTAGCAACCTGAAATTGCAGACTGGAGAGCTGCTGAAAAAGCTAATTAACTCAAAAAACCACAAATAATAAAAAATGAAAACCAATAGCAAATTGTCTCTGAATATCAGTCTCTACGTCATACTAAAAGTCTTTAAAGACCTCCAGGATAAATAAGCAAATTTAGTAGAGACACCATATTCCCTAAAGGATGATTAGTGCGCTCTTGTTTTTTTAACATGACTACAGGGCTAATGTTGTCGTCATAAGGTTTAATTAAAATTTCCCACTTGACTTATTTAGGAACACTTAAACTTTAAAAGTACTTTTTTTTTTGTAATCAACTAAGAAAAAAAAGGCAAATAAAGTAAAATATGACAGAAGGCATTAGCGGTTGCAATTCCCTTATTAATGGAATAATAAACTAGTTGTAGGGGGAAAATTGCTGCGTGATTTGCTAAAACAGCTTGAGGTTCCATGTTGCAGATGCAATAGGTGGCAGCATATGCTCAGTGGATGCAAAAATAAGTATATTCACTCCATGCTAAAAGTTGGCCTAAAGCTTTGCATTCTAAATGCACCATATGGCCGAGTCCTTAACCTACACAAGAATAATGGCAGGGAAAAATGTTTGTCATCTTTACTTTAAAAATAAGTGAGACAGAATAGTGTAGAAGCTATTAGAAAATATTACACAATTAAAGGAAAAATGCTAGGAAACAGATGCCTAATCAAAACAATATTTGTATTATTCTGCTACCTAGTTGCTTAGGAAGAATGTTGGCCGCTGAAGTTGTTTTCATCCCTCTGGTAAAAACATACATTTTAATGTTTGAGTTTTTTGAGTGTGGTTGAGTTTGAGTGTTTTGAGTGCATAGACCCAAGTAAATGGCACCATTAGTTATGGGCGAAGAAATTCGCCTGGCACAAATTCACAGTGAATTTCCGCGTTTCGTCTCCGGCGAATAAATAAGCAAATTTCCCTTTAAAATTAGCCGGCATCAACATTTTTTGGTCACCATCCGAAAAGTCACTCGTGTCAAAATAGGAGCGCATCAACACTATTTGGATGCCCATTGACTTTAACGCCAGCGTCAGCATGGACGCCAGCGTCAATTTCCGTTTTTCAAGATTTTCCGTGAAAATGTCAGATTTTCATGATTTTTCATGAAAATGTCCGCATTTCACAATATTTTCGCTAAACTTTCCGATTTCAAGATTTTTCCAAAAAAATTCGCCTATCACTAGGCACCATCAATTAGTTATATAGATTCCACATAAATTATTTACCCTTATTCTTTACTTGATAACAAAAGATTGCTACTATACTGTTTTTTTTTTGCATTGAGATTATGAATAGTGTAGAAATTAGGTGCTCAATAGTGATCGGTAAATCGGTGCCATTTCGCTTCCCCGAAATTTTTTTATACGCGCAACTATTTTGTCCAAATGCATTAAAGTCAATGACCTTCCAAATAATTTTGACATGCGTCAATTTTATGCGTGCAACTATTCTGTATACAACTTTTTTTTGTTGTAGAGTATTATTTGCCGTGCTCACAGTCTTAGGGGCCCATTTATTAAACCTCAAATTTATCTGGTTGAGGTTATGAAGGGGAAAGCGTGAATTTTGGAAAAGTATTATACCCCAAAGCTCAGAAAAAAACTCCATCTCAAACCTGTTGAGGTCATGTAGAAGTCATTGGTAGATGTGCCTAAAGTAGTTTTGTGACATTGATCTGCGCTGGATAATCCAAAACAGTTGGGGTTCATTTGCACTCTTATCGCCACTCACTTTTCGCTCTGGCGAACGATTGTTACTTCACAAATTCACTAAAGTTCGGATTTTACTGAATGTTACCTCTTTCGCGAGAGTTGACTTCGCCACCTCAGACCAGATGAAGTGCTTAAAGAAGCCAAAATGCACGAAAGTTCCAATAACGCTGGTGACTTTTCCTTTTTTTGAAGCAAAATTGCCTGCAAAAGTCCTGACAAACTTTTTGTGGCTGACAAACTTTTTTTGGGTAAGCAGTTTTCTCCAGACATTTCATAACAAATGGAACATTAAGGGGCAGATTTATCAAGGGTCGAATTTTTGAGGGGTAAAAATCCCTCGAATTTGACTGGGGAATGAAAATGAATAGCGAATTTACGTGCTGGCGAATAGTCGAGTGGACGAATATTCGAGCAGCGAATAGTCGATGATTTTAATTCGATCGAATGATCGATCGAATGCCCTTTCATTTGATCAAAAACTTAGAAAAAAAGCCTATGGTTCCCAAGCAATTCGGTAGGTTTAATCTGGCGAAGTAGGCACTCGAATGATTTTTTAAAGAGTCAGTTATTCGATCATCGAATGGGCGAATAGTCACAGCGTTTCTTCATTCTATGTGTTCGAATCATTCTACTCATGCAAATTTACGCCAATTCGATGGTCGAGGAGCCCAAAAAGTCCTCGAAATTCAAGGTTTTTTTTCTCTATTCATTCACCTGTGCTTAGTGAATATGCCCCTAATTTTACAGTGGGTGATAGTATTTTTAGTAGCACCATTTTTGACCTTGTGTAAGACAAAACTCAGTAAAGGAAAACCTTTAGTAATAGTCAGGCAATTTATTCTTACATAATACAACATAACAGTTTTGTCTGGGTAAACTGTTGGAGTAACACACAGAATGTCACCCAAGGACTCACCAAAGACCCACCTCTTGGTCCAAACGTTATAGTTATATAGCTTTCAGAAGGCATTTACAGTAATTGTGACAAGGGGTATATGGAAATACCATACATGGTCTGACGAGGAGACTTACTGGCATATACAGTACATTTATACATTCCTGTAAAATGTGCAGTTTTGCAACATAAGAGTTTTCTGGTTCCAACTGTCCACAGCCTCGTAGACGTCTGTTGGCTAAACATAGTCATTGTGGTAAAGCCAGTAATTGAGCAGCACTTCTGCAAAAGGGGCCCCAAGAGACATGCTGACACTATGCTGACACTCTGGAATCTAAGTAACAGAGTGGAGATCATTTATTTGTATGGCCTGGTATAAGTTATATGAGTGACCATTGTCCACAGTTGACTATAAGCCCTTATAGTCCATCCTGCCTTGGGCCCTATAGCGTTATGGCGTCATAGAGGGCGGAGGTAATAGATATCGACCCTCTGACACTAGCCATTCGTCCGTCATAGGAATTAGACCGTTCCAGATATATTTTATATAAACATGGGCTCATGTGTAGGGCATTATATTAACTCACTTGGCATTATTAAGTTTCCCTGGACATGTATTTGAAAAGGTGGTAACATCCAGCATTTGCACCAACGTTTATAATAAAGACGTCCATACAACTTTAAATTACCCACCATATGCAAACTGACCTAAGTGCAAGATCACTAGCGAATTCTCGCTAGGCACAAATGGAGCAATAGCGCATCTTCACTATGAAATGCTCATGCAGTCAAAATAACGCTAGCGGAAAGTTTTTTGGTGTCAAAACACACACATTCAAATCTTAATCAACCAATTTGAATGTAAATTTGAATGTGAGATTTATCACAATGGAACCAGTTCTAATTTGAATATTCGCCACCTGCCGACTTAATTTACAAGTCAGAGGTCTCTTGAACCATTTGAATATGTTAATTGTATATTTGCCGCGAGTAGCGCAGCACAAAAGATATACGCCATTCCCACAATTATAAGTCACACCCATTAGTATAAGTCACGCCCATTGATGCTTTTTTGGGTTCCCCCAGTAAAGAGAAACTGACACCAGGAACGAATTTTTTTTTACATCTATAATAGCATTCACTAACACTGAATGGATCATCATCAAGCACACTGCTATGAACAGAAGTCAGAAACAGACGATATGGAACCTCGCACACGCTAACCAATTGGCGGAACAGGGATGCCTGGTGCACGCTGGTGGAGGCTCAGCCACCTCCTAGTGAAAGTCCAAGTGAAGAGATCCAGAGGCACACAGGTCTTATTACACTGCAAGTGTTTATTGCGGAGTGCACATGTAACGTTTCAGGGCAACCCCCTTTGTCAAGCTTGACAAAGGGGGTTGCCCTGACACGTTGCATGTGCACTCAGCAATAAACATGAACAGAAGTCACCCAGGGCAAAGAACTACATTATACGTTCATATAATCATGTAGTATGTAAAAGCAACAACTACTACTAACTTTATATTTTTGTTCCCTGCTCTGCTTTTCTTTTATTTTCTTTTACATCTTTTTCTTGCTCCTACTCCTCTATTTGTCTTCTTTGTATTTCTTTCTTCCACCATTTCTTTACTTTTTATACTGTATATTCCTCAACCTCTCCTTATTCCTCAGCTGACACCCCTCTTTTCTTTAGATTCCCCCTGAGGCACAAACACTGAGGCACACTGTCTGAGGCCCACACACTGAGGCACACACAAACAATGAGACACACACACACTCTGAGGCACACACACTGAGGCACACACACACACACACACACTGAGACGCACACACTCTGAGGTTCACACACACACACACACTGAGGCCCATACACACACACATTGAGGCACACACACACACTCTGAGGCACACACACACTCTGAGGCACACACACACACTGAGGCACACAAACACTGACACACACACAGACACACACACTGAGACACACACACACTCTGAGGCACACGCACACACTGAGGCACACACACACACACACTGAGGCACACACACACACACACACACACACACTTTGAGTCACACACACACACTGAGGCACACACACACACACATTGAGGCACACACACACATTGAGGCACACACGTACTCTGAGGCACACACACACTCTGAGGCACACCCACACACACACCCACTGAGGCACACACACACTCTGAGGCACACACACTCTGAGGCACACACACTCTGAGGCACACACACACACACTCTGAGGCACACACACACAAACACACACTCTGAGGCACACGCACACACTGAGGCACACGCACACACTGAGGCACACACACATTGAGGCACACACACACACTCTGAGGCACACTCACACTCTGAGGCACACATACACACACACACTGAGGCACATACACACTGAGACCCACACACACACTGGGACACACACACTGAGACACGCACACACATTGAGGCACACACGCACATACACATTGAGGCACACACACATTGAGGCAGACACACACACACTCTGAGGCACACACACACACACACACACTGAGGCACACACACACTGAGGCAAACACAAATTCTGAGGCACACGCACACACTGAGGCACACACACACACTCTGAGGCGCGCGTATGCACACACACACATACACTGAGGCACGCGCACACACACACACATATTGAGGAGCACACACGCACACACACTGAGGCACACACACACACTGAGGCACACACAAACATTGAGTCACACACACACTCTCTGAGGCACACTCTCTGAGGCACACACACTGAGGCGTACACACACACACACACACAGAGGCACACACACACACACACACAACATTGAGGCACACACAGCCACATTCCCTTAGAGCCACTAAGCCCCCAGCCTGGAGTTGCTGCACACATGCCCTACCGGCTGCTCCTGGGGCCCAGCAGGACTAAAGGGAACACCCAGCAGCAGGACTAAATAGGGTGCCCAATCAGAAAGCAGTTTCCATTCCTCAGGCCACACTCTTTCCCATCCAGACTGGGCCGGGCCAGACCTGCAGCTGTGCAGCACCACTTCCACATCGATTCGTACGAGTTGCCTTTGCTCTTCTGGTGGTCCCGGAACTTGGAGCCACTGTACAGGAGGGTGCTGGCATCCCTGGGCTGCTGGGTGTTGATGGGAGGAGGAGGGATAAGGGATGCGTATCCGGAAGCCACGCTGTTGGCCTTGGTACGAACAGGCTCCACACGAGGGCTCTGCCACTTCTACACTCCTGGCCCTGAGCACCTGGGCCTCTCCAGCACCATGCACTCCAATTAGCTAAAAGGCCACCCACCCTGCAGCACTGCCCCCTAATTGGCTCAAGTGGTGACTTGACAAGTGAAACCGACAATTATGCGGCTGGACGGAATGCCGCCTGTCTGTAGCCAAAAAAAAAAAAGCTCCGGTATGCTAGACACTAGCATCCCGCCTGACGGGATGCATTTTGTTGAAAAAAAAAGAAGTGGCGGGATGCCATCCCGCCGCATCCCGCCCCAATTCGAGCACTGGTTATGAGATATTGGTGCCCATTCCTTTCATTCTTTATATTGAACTGGCATGTTATAGTTTACAGTTCAGCAATACCACCTTTACTCCAGACACTTCTAGTGAGAACTTAGCTGTGACAGAGAGTCCACAATGTAACAGCAATTTACTGTTCCGCAGCTGTGATATAGAAGGGATACCAAAACTGCTAACTGTGCCATTTTCCATAGGACTGTCCGGATTTTGTGCCCGCACAAGCTGGAACAAATAAAATAGCTTTTAGAAGATTTGGAACGCATGGTATCCTCACTTCTTTAACAGAAACACTGTCTACTGAAACTCGTTAAAACACTTGTTTTGCTTGTTGTTTCACAACTGAAACCTCAAAATGACTGATCCAGTAATGAAACCTACAAAATCACTGTTTAGCCTTGTAGGAAATGCTAGATCCCCTCCATTTAATTTTTTCTTGCTGTTTTTTGAGCTCTCCAAAAGTACTGCCTTTCTATTATATTACGTATTTAACTTAGAAGAAGAAATCAGCATTAGAAAATACAGATATATTGCTTGCAAACTGTCTAATCAAAGCACTTGGGTTCATATTAGGGCTGGACTCCACAAGCGCCGAGGCCCGCCATCAAAATGCACACAACAAGTCAGATGGAGTCGCACATGTGAAGATATAATTAGACAGAATGAAAAGTCAGAGGTAACTGACATTACATCCGATGGGACGTGACTGTCGGATGTAGACACAGAAAGCAGCATCTTCATCTAACAGTCAGACTGTGTAGTTGTTAATTCTGACTTTTAATTCAGTCCAATTAAATCTTCACGCATGCGACTCCATCCGACTTGTCGCGTGCGTTTTGTCTGTGGGCGTCAATCCTACCAAGAAAACTCATGGAGTCCAGCCCTTAGACAAGTATTAAGATGCTTTTGAATGCCTTTCTGGCCATTGTCTTGGAAGTAAACCATCTGAATTGGTTATTTTGCAAATTAAAACCTAGATATTACTTCCTGCATGACAGACCTTTGTATGGTATTCTGGGGAGGGGGGTGGACACTGGGAGAAGGGCACTTGTGTTCACAAGGAGGGCCCCTGAAGTCACAGCCCCATTGGGCCCTGGATACCCCAGTCTGACCTTGAGCACAGGGGCAAACAAGGGAAAGTTGTGCTCACCACTATTTTTTAAAACCATTAGGCGGGGGTGCAATGAGGGTGTAACCACAAAATACATATAGTCAAATACAAGAGTCCTCTGCACTCAACCCATTATCAATATATTTAAGACAGAGACATTTTGTGCATACTGCTACTGAAAAATGCCTTACCCTTTAAACAAAACAGGGATTGTTTGTCCATATATTGCAACATATTTAAGCTGGCCAACTACGTCAAAGTCATCCCATATCTGGCCAGTCCTATGCTCAATTTTATCTGATTCATTAAGAATTCTATTGCTTCATTATACATTTTACAAAGGGACTAGGTTTTACCTGCAACTTACTTGCTGCTTTCAAAGTAAACCCCCATACTTGGCTGCCCTTTTATTAGACACCAGTGGGATCACCTGACTATAGCTGGGAAGGGTGGGAGCTACAACATGGAGCTGGTCACTGCTCCTGTATAACTATAACAAACAAGGGAAAGCCAAGTTGTCACGGCCGGCACCCAATACCAGAACTAGAGCCAAGCACCGTGGTCAAAGCTCTCTTCACCAGTATGTGTGACCACTTTTGGGCTTCGGGAAGGCCCTCCGCCTACTGGGGTGCCACCTGGACTTATGAGTGGGCAAGGCTAGAGTTCTGGCAGGCAGTGGGGCACGGCAGGTATCTAGAGTCTTTTGGGCCGAGGATCACGGTTACAGGCAAGGATGAGGCAGAGGGGATAGTCAGACAGGCTGGGTCGAGGCAGGCAGATAGCAAGGATCGTCAGGCGGGCAAGGGTCAAAACCGGGTATCAAGCAGAAGGGGTACAGGCAATAGAGTAGTCGGGTAACAGGCTCAGGTCAGGATTCAGATGGGAGCGTCGTCAGGAAACAGGCTGGGGTCAAAACCGGATAACAAGCAGAATAGACACGAACAAACAGCACAAGACTTCAGGCAAAAACCACAGGATAAATCCTATCACGGGCAACCATCAGTACCAATGAATGGGCTTATATACAGTTTGAAATTCGCGCCATTGCGCGCTGACGTCATTACGCCAGCGCGCCTGCGCCTTTAAATAATGCGCATGCGCGCCGCGCGCGCACTAGGACCCAGAAGCCGACCCGGAAGCCGACGGGGAAGGAGCGCGGCGGCGTGGCGGCCGTCCACGCCGTCGCGACCCAGGTATTTTCTTTACATTACCCCCCTCTCTAGGGGGGGCCACTGGACCCCCAGGCTTCCCAGGAAACTTAATGTGAAATTGCCTCCTGAGGCGGTCAGCCTTGATGTCATCAACTGAGACCCAGGAGTTTTCCTCAGGACCGAATCCCTTCCATCTAGTGAGGTACTGGAGTTTGTTACGTACCAAACGGGAATCAAGGAACTCCTGGATCTCAAATTCAGGCTGACCGTCAACTTGCACTGGAGGAGGAACAGAAACATGGCGGGTGTTAGAAGCAGGTTTTAGTAGCGAAACATGAAAGGAATCAGAAATTTTGAAATTAACAGGTAACTTAAGACGAACAGAAGAAGGGTTGATAATAGAAGTGATGGGATATGGACCAATGAAACGGGGACCCAATTTTAGGGAAGGAACTTTCAATTTAATGTTCTTGGTGGAGAGCCACACCAAGTCTCCCACCTTATATTGGGGTGCCTCCCTGCGTTTCCTATCGGCAGCCCTCTTCTGAGAGGATGTAGCCGTCTTAAGAGAGTTGTGAACTTGTGACCAGACTTTAAAAAACTGTTCGACAGAGGAGTTGGCAGATGGAACAGAGGAACCAGACCCTGAAAAAGAAAATGCCTTGGGGTGCAACCCATTAACAATAAAAAACGGAGACTCCCCAGTTGAGGAGTGCGAAGCATTATTGTAGGCAAATTCTGCCCAGGGTAACAATTCTGCCCAAGAAGACTGATTCTCAGACACATAACACCTTAAAAATTGTTCTAGAGTCTGATTTACCCTTTCAGTTTGCCCGTTGGTTTGTGGGTGATAAGCAGTAGAAAAAGAAAGATTAATCCCCACCAAAGAGCAAAATGCTCGCCAAAACTTGGAGACAAACTGAACCCCTCTGTCAGAAACAATATTAACAGGAAAACCATGTAACTTAAATATGTGCTGAATAAAAAGCTCAGATAAGGTTTTAGCGGAAGGGAGATGTGGAAGTGCGACAAAATGACCCATTTTGCTAAATCTGTCCACAACCACCCAAATTACTGTTTTCCCCTGGGACGATGGTAAGTCTACTATAAAATCCATCGAAAGATGAGTCCACGGTCTCTCAGGAACAGGCAGGGGAATGAGTAATCCCTGGGACAAATTTTTAGAAGATTTAGAGCGTTGGCAAACAGGGCAAGAGTCTACAAACGATTTTACATCTTGCTTGAAAGTTGGCCACCACACACTTCTGGACAACAAAGATGTAGTTTTACTCACACCGGGGTGTCCCGCCATTTTGGAATCATGAGCCTCTCTTAACACTTGTTCCCTGAGATTTTCAGGAACAAAAAGCCTCCCTTCAGGAGTGTCGGAGGGAGCATCAGTTTGAACAGAGGACAATAAGGAAGAGAGGTCAGATTCCAATGTGGCTACAATACATTCACCTGGGATAATAGAAGGTTTATCATCTGAGTCAGAACAAATTGAGTCGAAGCTCCTAGAGAGAGCATCTGCCTTGATGTTCTTTGTACCAGGTCTAAAGGTCAAAGAAAAATTAAACCTTGTGAAGAACAGGGCCCACCTAGCCTGTCTAGAGTTTAGTCTCTTGGCTGACTCAATATAGAGCAAATTCTTATGGTCAGTATAGACCGTAATCTGGTGTTTAGCCCCCTCCAGTAAGTGCCGCCATTCCTCAAAGGCCCACTTGACTGCCAACAATTCACGATTCCCTATATCATAGTTTACCTCAGCGGGCAGGAACTTCCTAGAGAAGAACGCACAGGGATGCAACTTGTTGGTAGTCGGGTGCCTTTGGGAAAGAACCGCCCCTGCTCCTACCTCAGAAGCATCTACCTCCACAATGAAAGGTAAAGCAGTATCAGGATGGCGTAGAATTGGGGCGGAACTGAATTCCCTCTTGAGAGTCTCAAAAGCTTGAATAGCTTCAGGGGGCCACATGCTGGGATCAGCACGTTTTTTGGTTAAATTAGTGATGGGCGCCACTATGACAGAAAAGTTTTTGATGAATTGCCTGTAATAATTTGCGAACCCCAAGAATCTCTGAGTTGCACGCAGTGAAAGGGGTTGAGTCCAATCCAGGACAGCTCTCACCTTGCCCGGATCCATTTCAAGACCCTTAGAAGAAATGTTGAACCCCAGAAATTGGACAGAGGTTACCTCGAATGTGCATTTCTCTAACTTAGCATACAGACAATTCACCCTTAACCTACGTAATACCTCACAGACATGAGTGCGATGTTTGCAAAGGTTTGCAGAAAAAATGAGTATGTCGTCAAGGTAAACCACAACATATACCCCCAACAGGTCCCGGAAGATGTCATTGACAAATTCCTGAAACACTGCTGGGGCGTTACATAGACCAAAGGGCATTACGAGGTACTCATAGTGGCCATCCCTGGTATTGAAAGCAGTTTTCCACTCATCCCCCTCCCTGATCCGTATGAGATTGTAAGCTCCCCTCAGGTCTAATTTGGAGAAGATCTTAGCATCTTTGACCTGGTCAAACAATTCAGAGATAAGGGGTAAGGGATAGCGATTTTTCACAGTGATTTTGTTCAAGCCCCTATAATCAATACAGGGGCGTAAACCACCGTCTTTCTTGTCTACAAAGAAAAACCCCGCCCCCGCAGGGGAACTGGAAGGCCTAATAAACCCCCTAGCAAGGTTCTCTTGAATATACTCCTTCATTGCCTGGGCCTCAGGCAATGAAAGGGGAAAGGTTCTGCCTCGAGGGGGAGAGGATCCAGGAAGCAAATCAATAGGGCAGTCATACTGCCGATGTGGGGGTAGTACCTCAGCTACCTTCTTGGAAAATACATCGGAATAGGCAGTGTAGGCAGAAGGTAAGCCCTCAAGGATGGTATTACCCACTACAGAAGGAGTACACACCCCACTACAACCAGAACCCCACTGAATAACCTCCCTAGAAACCCAATCTATCAGAGGGTTATGCCTCTGGAGCCAGGGTAGACCCAGAATGAGAGGACAGGAAGCTCCCTCAATGAGGTACAGAGCTATTTCTTCAGAATGCAGATTACTTATACACAAGGACAGGTTGATGGTCTTTTGGGAAACCACCCCAGACCCCAAGGGTCTTTTGTCTACAGCAAGGATTCTCATGGGCGGATTAAGGGCAACCAGTGGAATTTTGAATTTTGCAGCAAAAGCCGCGTCCAAGAAATTACCCTCTGCCCCAGAATCAATGAAAGCCGACACTTCAATAGTGCCTGTAGGCCAGGTCATCTTAACTGGTAATAGGACCTTGGAGGCAGATTGGGGGGAGGAAACGCCTGCACCCAAATGGAGCTCCCCTTCTCCATTTAGGCTTGGGCGTTTCCCGGCCTCTTGGTGCATTGCTTGAGAAAGTGACCCTTCTCCCCACAATAAATACACAGCCCAAGGGACCGCCTGCGTGCCTTTTCCTCAGGAGTAAGGTGTGAGATGCCTAGCTGCATAGGCTCCTCCTGAGGATGAGACACAGAGGGGTTTGACAACTTAGCACTATGAACATGTTTATACCCAACAGAAGTATCCTGTTCATCCCTATTCTCCCTTTGTCTCCTATCTATCTGTATGGCCAAAGACATAAGGTCATCCAGACTAGAAGATAGGGGATAGTTAACAAGGCTGTCTTTGACAGATTTGGTCAGACCAATGCGAAACTGACTCCGTAGAGCCGTATCGTTCCACCCAGTTTCCACCGCCCATCTACGAAACTCAGTACAATAAGTTTCCACCTCCCGTTTACCTTGGCGTAATTTACGAATCGCGGAGTCGGCCGAAGAGGCGCGATCCGGGTCATCGTATAGAATGGCCATAGAACGGAAGAAATGATTTAAAGAAAAACGGGCAGGATCGGTGGCTGGCAGTCTGAGTGCCCAGATTTGGGGGTCACCCATTAATAGGGTCATAACGAATCTGACCTTTTCCTCATCAGAGGGAAAAGAGTGGGGAAAAAAGCTGAGGTACAGCTTACAGGCCTCTTGAAAAACAAAAAACTGGGTTCTGTCCCCACCGAACTTGGCAGGAAATGCGATCTTGGGTTCCTGGGGTCTGGATGTAGAACCCCTATCTGGCGGGGAACCCACAGAGGGTGTAGGAACAGAACTAGCTGACTGCTGCGTGGGTCCCAGCTGGCGGGTTAGATTATGGAACCCCTGGAGCAGATAATTTTGCTTTCGCTCCTGGTCCTCCATTCGTTGCAGCAAAGTAGTAAGCAACAGTTCAGTGGATGTTGGGAGAGGAGCAGCAGCAGCAGCAGCTTCAATGTGATTGTCGTCCTCCATGGCCCGTGATAATGTCACGGCCGGCACCCAATACCAGAACTAGAGCCAAGCACCGTGGTCAAAGCTCTCTTCACCAGTATGTGTGACCACTTTTGGGCTTCGGGAAGGCCCTCCGCCTACTGGGGTGCCACCTGGACTTATGAGTGGGCAAGGCTAGAGTTCTGGCAGGCAGTGGGGCACGGCAGGTATCTAGAGTCTTTTGGGCCGAGGATCACGGTTACAGGCAAGGATGAGGCAGAGGGGATAGTCAGACAGGCTGGGTCGAGGCAGGCAGATAGCAAGGATCGTCAGGCGGGCAAGGGTCAAAACCGGGTATCAAGCAGAAGGGGTACAGGCAATAGAGTAGTCGGGTAACAGGCTCAGGTCAGGATTCAGATGGGAGCGTCGTCAGGAAACAGGCTGGGGTCAAAACCGGATAACAAGCAGAATAGACACGAACAAACAGCACAAGACTTCAGGCAAAAACCACAGGATAAATCCTATCACGGGCAACCATCAGTACCAATGAATGGGCTTATATACAGTTTGAAATTCGCGCCATTGCGCGCTGACGTCATTACGCCAGCGCGCCTTTAAATAATGCGCATGCGCGCCGCGCGCGCACTAGGACCCAGAAGCCGACCCGGAAGCCGACGGGGAAGGAGCGCGGCGGCATGGCGGCCGTCCACGCCGTCGCGACCCAGGTATTTTCTTTACACAAGTATGGGGGTTTACTTTGAAAGCAGCAAGTAAGTTGCAGGTAAAACCTAGTCCCTTTGTAAAATGTATAATGAAGCAATAGAATTCTTAATGAATCAGATAAAATTGAGCATAGGACTGGCCAGATATGGGATGACTTTGAGGTAGTTGGCCAGCTTAAATATGTTGCAATATATGGACAAACAATCCCTGTTTTGTTTAAAGGGTAAGGCATTTTTCAGTAGCAGTATGCACAAAATGTCTCAGTCTTAAATATATTGATAATGGGTTGAGTGCAGAGGACTCTTGTATTTGACTTGAGCACAGGGGCCAATATTTGTATCATAATGTGGGAGTACAGGGACCCATCAGAAAAAGACCACATACTGTTAATGTGCCAAGGTGGTCCACATCAGATTTTGAAATCTGCCCAATATAAATCTGCCCAAATTGAAGGCAGATACCAGTCAGTTAGGCAGGAAATCCTAAGCAACCTGTTCAGGGGCCGATAAATTGTTGAGTCAGTCTAGAGGGGCAAACTCTGCGACTTTATTGGCCAGTGTATGCCAGTGTCATTAAAGGGCTAATATTGGAAATTATTATTTGTAGGAATACTGTGAATCATCTGCTAGAACGGCCAATGTATTCCTTTATTCTACAGACCTACCTGCAATCGCCAATGTTAGACTTATTATAGTAGACTTAGTATATATTCTGATTATAGTCCAACTCTTATCAAAACATTCTAAATGTCCCCCAAATTATGTTTCTATTTTTAAATTAAGGGCTATAAATACTCTAGCATAGTGATCCCCATAGCATTTGTATCACTGGTCTACTAGCCCCTCTTGTCTTCAACAGAACAACTTTACAGGCAACAACGTTTTTACAGACAAAAAGATCATTGTTGTAAGTAAGGTTTTGCAATTTAATTTTAAAGGTTCACAGCCAATTGCAAATTATATTTGCCTTTTGTTTTAATATTTACAATTTCATTTTAGTTGTAAAGTCTTTTGTTACCTTACACCTGAAAGCAAAGGTATGGGAGAAGCCAGAGTAAAATGAGTAAAAAAAATTGGTTTATCTCCTAGTGATTGATAACTCAGGATTTTCTGGTACAGCAGGAACTGTCAGAACGGCTTGAGCAAAAAACAGATGTTCGCTCTGCTCCTTTTCAACAAAATCTTGCTTTACCCTTCAGGCGAGACAGGTGGCTTTAGATCTTCTGCTATCTTTGCTGGAACTCTCTCATTTCTGCTTCATTTTGGGCCAGTCTTACTGTTCCTCTCTGGGGGTGCTCACAATTAGCTCCAATGAACTCTCCAAAATAACATTTGAAAAATGATGCCTTATGAGTGGGGGAAAAAGCAAGCTGTTAAGGAAAGAAGTGTTCAGAAGAGCTTGGCTTTTGCAATGCAGGTGCATGATCTGGCCAGGCGCCAGCCTAAGCACAAACCATAGGCTTTGTATTAGCATTTGTCAGGCATGATAAAGTTCTTTTAGTAGAGAAAACAATGCAGTATAATAGGTGTCAGATGGTTTTTAAAGTCTTTATAAGGGTTGTTAAGAAATGTTATCTATGCATGTATATTATTATCATGGCTACTGTTTGAATGTTTCTTGCCCCCAAATAACCAATGTTTTGACCTGATAAACTGCAAGATGTAACAGATGGTACAACGAAGCATGGGAAGATTCCATAACAATTTGAACACCACTTAATTCACTACAGAGGAGTTATGTACTATAGCATCATTAATCCTTTACTATAGCATGGCTAAGGACATGTTGTATGTGTATCTAAGGCTTGAAATGTTTGTGGAATTGTTTATCTCACAATAAACTTGGAATAATATTTGTAATATTTTACAGTAGATTATTTAAGGGCCCAGTAGTATAGGGGTCTCAGTCGGGTTCTGCCTAACAGAAGTGTAACTAGAGCGGGGCAGGCCCTGACGCAGGATGTGCAGCCGGGCCCCGCCCCCCTCCGTACATCCGGAAACTGTCCTGTAATGTGCGCAGCGGCGCGCGGACTGCGTGGACTGCCAGGGGGCCCTGAGGGGGTGCGGGCCCTGGCCCACTCGCACCCCCTGCTCCCCCGGTAGTTCCGCCACTGCTGCCTAATTTGAAATGCCCAAATTGTCATTGTGTTAAAAATCAGTTTAAGCCTCTATTGGCAGTCCAACCAATGCATCAGAGCCCCAATTATTTCATAACAAGTTTACAGATGTAGGAAAATATCAGTGTATCAGCCATATAGCCATACAGTAGTTGCAAGAAAAGGTAGGGCAGAAAATAAGTGTTAATGTTTTTCAAAATGCCTCAGTTAATAGTGCTGCCCCAGCAGAATTCTGCACTGAATCCGTTTCTCAAAAGAGCAGACAGAATTTGTTATATTTAATTTTGAAATCGGACACGGGCCTAGACATATTGTCAGTTTCCCAGCTGCCCCAAGTCATGTGCCTTCTGCTCTGATAAACTTTAGTCAATCTTTTCTGCTGTACTGCAAGTTGGAGTGAAATCACCCCCTCCCTTTTTCCCCCCAGCAGCCTAACAACAGAACAATGGGAAGGTAACCAGATAGCAGCTGCCTGGTAGATCTAAGAACAGCACTCAATAGTAAAATCCAGGTCCCACTGCGTCACATTCAGTTACATTGAGTAGGAGAAACAACAGCCTGTCAGAAAGCAGTTCCATAGTGCAGCACTGGCTCTTTACGAAAGCACATGACCAGCCCAAATGAACTGAGAGGGCTGCCTACACACCAATATTGCAAGTAAAAAAAATACACATGCTGGTTCAGGAATTAAATTTTATGTTTTAGAGTGAATTATTTTCTGTGTAATTTAGAAGTAAAAAATAAATCATAAAAATTGTGACAGAATTCCTTTTAAAATGTGTCAAATCGAGACTTACCTCGTGAGCTTTTACCAATACCCTTTGCGCATCAGGTCCCTATACTGGTAACTCCAGTAATTCTATTCCTTGGAGCTTAGGTCTTCTCTATATAGCCATAAAATGGAAATGTCTGACTGATTAGTTTCCTTTGGGCGAATTTGTCCCATTTCGCTTCGCCACAAATTTCCCGCGAAACTGGCGAAAAATTCACGAAACAGCGATTTTGACCCCCGCGAAAATCCGGCACGAATTTATTCACCGGCAGAAAAACTGGCAAATTGGCCGCGAATTTGCACCTGACGAATAAATTCGCCCATCACTAGTGTTAAGTGAACACTATCTCTTCTACCTCATCAATCATCATAGCCGATAGGTTCCTTATTTACTTTTACTCTCTAAGCTCATTTGGCTCTTAATTTTAGGATGAAATACAAGTCAGATTTCCCCTTTGTTTTCATTTTATACAGTACTTGCTAGGGATGCACCGAATCCACTATTTTGGATTCGGCAGAACCCCCGAATCCTTCGCGAAAGATTCGGCTGAATACCGAACCTAATCCGAATGATAATTTACATATGCAAATTAGGTGTATGAAGGGGGAAACCTTTTTTACTTCCTTGTTTTGTGACAAAAAGCCACACAATTTCCCTCCCCGCCCCTAATTTGCATATACAAATTAGGATTCGGTTCGGCCAGGCAGAAGGATTCGGCCGAATCCGAATCCTGCTGAAAAAGGCCGAATCCTGGATTCGATGCATCCCTAGTACTTGCACATTCCTTTCTTTCAATGGGTCAATTCCAACAATACAAACAACAAACCAAAATGTGGAAGTAAATACAGTTAAAAAGAGAAAGCACTTTGTTACAGTTATCCTTTCCTTCATATACAAGATGAAAATCGTGTGCCATTGCAACTCTGCACATTGATACATCTTAAAACATTTGAAAGTTGCTTTATAACTTCTGTGATACTGCAAAGACAATTGTGCCTCGTATAGATGGATTCAGGATCTCATTATCTTGTGTGGCTCGGTATTCTGACCAACTGTCAGGTGGATTGCGAGGGAGGCTACAAGTGAACTACTGCACATATTGTCAAGGGGAAGAATTCTGTTCTACAGAAATATTTGTGCATTTGAAGAACCCCTCTGATCAGTATGTTATTTTTTATTTATAATAACATATCTAAGAATGCTGGGCTTTAGTTGCATTTGTTGTTCACTACCACATGAAAACATGAATATGAATCTTGCTGTGTTGGCATACAGTATTTTCCAGTAGAGTTGACCATAGAACAGTTTATGTTTTCAAAGGTGCAGTAACCCAGATCAACCAATAGGATGTTTGCAGTAAACATTAGGGGGCAGGTTTACATAGGGTTAATTAACCCTCGATATTTGACTGCCGAATGTAAATCCTTCGACTTCGAATATCGATAGTATCGATCGAACGAT
This sequence comes from Xenopus petersii, assembly GCA_038501925.1. Classification (NCBI taxonomy): domain Eukaryota; kingdom Metazoa; phylum Chordata; class Amphibia; order Anura; family Pipidae; genus Xenopus; species Xenopus petersii. The sequence continues at coordinate 23,478,927 of CM076680.1, read as the reverse complement.
TAAATCCTCGAATCGGTCGATTCGAAGGATTTTAATCCATCGATCGAATGATTTTTCTTCAACCAAAAAATTGTTAGGAAGCCTATGGGGACCTTCCCCATAGGCTAACATTGCACCTCTGTAGGTTTTAGGTGGCGAAGTAGGGGGTCGAAGTTTTTTTAAAGAGACAGTACTTCGATTATCGAATGGTCGAATAGTCGAACGTTTTTTTGTTCGGATCGTTCTATTCGTAGTCAAAGTCGTAGTTGAAGGTCAAAGTAGCCAATTCGATGGTCGAAGTAGCAAAAAAAACATTCGAAATTCAACGTTTTTTTTATTCTATTCCTTCACTCGAACTAAGTAAATGGGCCCCAAGAAGATTACCTTTTTGATTATCAGTTGCTCTACCCACATATTTGTCTCCTTGGTTTGGTTACCGTAACAGTTTATAGAGCCTTTAAACCTGTGTAAAAATGCACTGACTTTAGAATCAGGTATAAAGGTTTAAGTATTGGGACTAACAGTTTCAAAGTCTTTTAGTAACCAGGATAACCATTATAAAAGTAATTTAACCGTGAAAAATATAGATTTTATAGCCTTTAAATTATACATGAAGCAGATTTTATTTAGCAATGACACATCTTTTGCACTTGCCAGTGATGGTCAGAAGTCATGTTAGACTTTTGCAAACCATCACAATACAGAGTGTGTTCCATCTTGCATTCACAGCAGCTCCCAAGTTTGACTCCCAAGTTTTACTCCCAAGTTTTACTCCCAAGTTTTACTCCCAAGTTTTTTATGTATGCCACTCTTGGATGGCCTGATTTCAATTTAGATGTATCTAACAGAGGGGTTTGAGCTACCTTGCCAGAAGAGGTGACAGAAACATAACTTTGCCTCCTTATAGATCTCTGGTAAGGCTTTATTATGAGTAGCCAGAGCAGTTTTGGGCTCCAATGCCATATTCGGGGTATTCATAAGCTGTAGAGAGGGCAGAGAAATGCAACTAGACTGGTTAAAAGAAATGGAAAATAAAACGATGAGGAGAAGAGTGTCAAGCTTAGGGATAATTTTATCTGGAGAAAAGGTACGTGAGAATGGACATTATTCCTCTTTACAATTAGACAATTTGTTCTATTACAAATAGATGGGGGTGATCTTTTCTTACACAAAGACAGAGAGGCCACCCCTTTAGGATCTGAAATTTAATTTTTAGCAATGTAGCTGGTTGTGAGGACAGTGAGATTGTGGTATGCCCTGGCAGGTGATGTTGTGATGGCAGATTCTATTAATGCTTTCAAGGCCGACTTGGATGACTTCTATATTTAGCTTAGTATAGGTATGTGTATCAATTTGTATATATGTGACGGTTTATATGAATTTAAAAAAAAAAAAAAATATATATATATATATACAGATGAAGCCACTTTGATTTGTGAGTTAAATGCGTCATGACTCAGGGTTAATTGAAGAAACTGTGTTATCTAAAGTTATCTTAACTCATTTAATGCATTTAACCTTTTCATTAGCATAGCAAAGCACCATTGTTCAGAATGGTGAATGCTTTAATTAGATGGGATGTTGTGACACAGTTTTCTGTGTTAAATGAGATAAATGGGATATCTGTGTTTAGTTATTCTGTGTCAAACAGACAAACCAAAGTGGCTGCATCTGTATATATATATATATATATATACATGTAGAAAGCTGGCTCACACTGGGATTTATCAAAATAAAACTTATTTTATTGAATCGACGTTTCGGTCCTCACACAGACCTTTAAATTCAATAAAATACGTTTTATTTTGATAAATCCCAGTGTGCGTCAGCTTTCTACATGAATATACAATTTTTTCTGACTAGCACCTGGGTCTTTACTTCAGTAAGTGTTTGCCACAGCCCTTCTATATATATATATATATATATATATATATATATATATATATATATATATATATATATATATATATAAAATAAAAAAAACTTCCGCACACATAGGTCTTGATAAGTGAAAAAAAGCTGGTAGATTTATTTCAACGTTTCGGCTTACAAATATATATATACACATACACACACAGGTATAGGATCCATTATCCTGAAACCCGTTATCCAGAAAGTTCAGAAGAAGGCCATGTCCTATAGACTAAAATTTTCAAATAACTACATTTTCTAAAAATGATTTTCTTCTTCTCTGTATTAATAAAACAGTACCTTGTAATTGATCCAATCTTAGATATAATTAATCCTTACTGGAGGCAATCCAATCGTATTGGGTTTATTTAAAATTTAGGTTAATTTTAAGTAGAATGTATGGAGGAAAGATCCCTTATTTGGCAAACTACAGGTGCCAAGTATTCCGAAAAACAGATCCCATACTTGTATATATGTATGTGTGTATATTTGGAGGGGTTGACTTTTTCTCTTTTTTGACCCAAAAACATACAGGATCTGTATTTAACATGACGCTATTGAAGCTCAGTGAAAAGCCTTGCATGACCATTAAGGCTTTAAGCAATCATTGAGGGACTTCTCAGTAGTAATATCTTTGCTGGTTACCATTTCTATGTATACTTTATAGATGTTGAGTGTTATGAAGTGTGCATATTTATAAACACAGAAATAACATGGACAAAGTCTAGGGGTCCAATATTGAGGGTTAATTAACCCTCAATATTCGACCGTCGAAGTAAAATCCTTCGACTTCGAATATCGAAGTTGAGGATTTTGCGCTATTCCTACGATCAAAGGAATATTCATTTGATCGAACGATTAAATCCTTTGAATCAAAGGGTTTTAATTCATTGATCGAAGGATATTCCTTTGATCAGGAAATTGTTAGGGAGCCTATGGGGACCTTCCCCATAGGCTAACATTGGCCTTGGTAGGTTTTAGGGGGTCAAAGAAATTTTTAAAGAGACAGTACTTCGACTATCGAATGGTCGAATAGTCGAACGATTTTTAGTTTGAATCGTTCGATTCGAAGTCGAAGGTCATAGTCGAAGGTCGAACTAGCCCATTCGATGGTCGAAGTAGCCATATTCGACCATTCGAAATTCGAACTATTTTTCCTCTATTCCTTCACTCGAACTAAGTAAATGGGCCCCTAAGACTTTATACATGGAATAACCTTACATTTATTCCAAGCATTTTATTTAGTTGACTAGAATGGGGTTATAACATTGTCTGAAAATTGTCAATGTACAGGGTAATTTTTTAAGCTGCTCAGTACCATAAATGTGACTTTTGAATCCAATATTGTACTAGGTCTTTGGTTGTCCTTTACATTTCTAACTACTTTTTGAGTTTCATATTCCACATATTTATCAAAATCCGAATTTCGGACCAAATTCGCAATTTGACCTTATTTGTCATTGTAAAAACTCAATAAAAACGGTTCAGAAAAAAACTCAGATTTTTGCCAGAAAACGCTCAAAACCCCGAATCTTTTGGTTTTTTTGTCTGAAACTCAACGTAGACCTTAATATCTTCAAATTTCAAATGGCCATTGACTTCTACAGGACCCCGATAGAGATGGACTATTTTCAGATTCTGACTTTTAGCAGTCTCGGGATATAATGAATCACGAAAAGTCTACCTACGTGTTTATTAGGCAAGGCTCCATAGAATGTTAAGGACCCTATCTGGGAGAAGCATATTATGCTAAAGTTTACCATACTGAGAAACGAAGAACTTGCTTTGCAGATGCAACCCATTTTTTAAGCTTGGTTAATCCTGAATCCATACAGCATGTAATCATTTTAATGTGCTTCATTTTGCTAATTTGAAAAATACACAGGAAAGTAGTCTGTTCTGCGAAGATATGAAAAGTCATGTAATGATCCCTTTTTATAATATGTTTTATTATTACGAATGCAATCTTTAATTGTCTCCTTGTTCAAGGGGGTATGAATAGGATACTTGTTCCCATGCCAATATCTCTCAGTGCCAATGCTGGTGGATTATTGTCTCATCCCATCTTCCTCCTTCAGTGCTATAGGTTTATCTCAGCCTTCTCATGTTTTTTCCTGATAATGAGGCACACATTTTTAACATCCTGATAATTCTATATTTAAATATGCGTGTATATGGATTACTTGGAATTATATTTCCCAGGCATGGGAGATATTCCTAGGAGGAAAGAGTGGCACTTCAATGATATCATCTTTTTTTGGCAACCATATGATGAAAGAGAGCTAGAATTGTTCCCTCTGAGTATATGTTCATGTATTTATATTCAAAAGCTGGCCCTGATATGATTTAAGCTTTTTACATGAGCAAAGTGAAATTTATATTGCACAATATTAGGAAAAGAGAAATAGGAAGACACTAAAAAGGAAAGGACATGAGGAACAACAAACAAATGGTAATAAGAAATTCCTTTTCTTTTTTAGTGGCACTAATTTACCACCTAAAATGAAACATTTTTTTTGGGCACAATGGGGGTTATTTGTAATTTTTATGTCACATACAAAGCTGAACAGATTGGCACAGTAGACAAGAACTAGCAAGGGAAATAATATAATTTCTACCTGTCAAGGGTTAGGCAGGGGGCACTGTGGAGGCAGAGGAGGAAGATTAATCCTTTAGGCAGGGACTGGCTGTGCAAACAGAATATGTAAAGGGAAATGCAGGAACAGGATGAAGAGGGCAATGAATCAGATTGGACCGGGTGAAGAGGGTGATGAGTTAAACTGGATAGGAAGATGAGGGCGAGGAGTCAGGACAGGAGCAGACTGGCTAAGAGCAGGATGGATCAGGAATAAAACAGGTACAGACTGGATGGGACAGTACAGTGCGAGTGTAGATCGACACCGGAAGGAGTGGGCGTAGATCGGGCCAAGCTGGATCGGATAGGACAGGACGGTGCAGGCCTAGATCGGGAGCAGACTGGATAGCAGGAGGACTGGATAGCAATAGCAGGAGGACGGGATAGCTAAGGATCAGGTTAAGCAGACAAGATTCAGACAGGAGAAGGAAAAATACGGCAAGGTAAGGTCATGGTCAGTATAGGAGCAATGAACAGAGCAAGATTTAAAATAGCAAGGAAGTCAAAGTGGGGCAAGGTCAAGGCAAGGTCAAATCAGGACTGGAACTGGAGTAGGAACAGGCAAGGCAAGGCAAGGCAAGGTTTAAAGCAGGACTGGAGCAAAACCAGGAGGGGAAGGCAAGGCAGGTCAAGGTCAGGTAAGGACAAGGCAGAATAAGGTTATGGCAAGACAGGATCAAAACAAGGCAAGGTAACAAGGCAAGTTTCAAAGTAAGGCAAGACAATGCAGGACAAGGCAAGACAAGACAAGGAAAGGAGGCTAGAGCAGGAAACTTTAGCTAGGGGTGATGCCACAGTGCTAGTATAGATAGTCAATGCTCAGGCCAGGAGGGTGAGGAGGACCGCCCTTAAATAGGGCAGAGTCAGCCCTGATTGGCAGCTAAAACCTGCGAGGGTCATGTAGGAGTCAATGGCAGAGGCCCCTTGAACCATTTGAAGATGTTAATAGCCTTCATGATGTTCAGCTTTTTTTGGATGATTTTGCCCGAAAACTCAATTCTAGCAATTCGAGTTTTTTTCCCTGGGGTTGTTAACCCCGAACTCGCTGATTTGAGTTTTCCCATTTGAGTTTTTTTTTTTTAATTTAGAAACCATTCATTTGAGTTAATTCTAAGTATATAAACGCTAACATTCGGCCTTTAATAAATAACCCCCTTAAAGGCCTGATTTTCACAGTTTTAGAGACGGATGTCATACATTTCTAAAAAAAAAATCAAATTGAAATAGCACCAATGGGAAAAGTCGCAGAAAAGTCCCAAAAACTGCTGCTTTGTTGCATAACTACGAATCTCTTTTATCTTTTGTCTCACAAAAACTAGCCTCAAAAACACCCCAAAACCTTCCAGTTCCAGATTTTCAAGTTCTAAAAGGTATATCTGCCATTGACTTCGACATGATTTTGGCAGGTTTTAGCTAGAGTATTTTCATATTCAAAATTGTTGCAATTTTGTCGCAAATTACATCCCTAAAAAGTCTCACTAAGGTAGACACATGTATGCTGTGGAAAACTTAAATATACACAGGTATAGGATCTGTTATGCAGAATGTTATGCATAATGATGGTGCTACAATAAATGCTTTTTCTTTGATAATTATTATTACCACTAAAACTTCAAAACTTAAGAAAATTAAAAGAAAGTTATTTTGACTTTTTATGACTATAATCAGTCAGGCAAAACATCTTACACTATCAGTGTCAAACAAACTGCTGAATAGTCTCTGCAGAATATGGTGCATATTTAGAAAGAGATTGGACTGAAATTAATTTGTGCCCTCTGATTACTTTGAGAAAAACCTGCCAAAACAAAAATGACAGATGATACTTCTTCTGTTACATTAAAAGAATAAGGCAATTAATAGTCCAATGAAAACATATTAGGCAAAATACAGTTTTCAGTTTTGTTAGAAATAAATATTTATTTTAAGACATTGTATCACCTCTTTGATTAGTTTTGAAAATAATGTTAGTTTAATATTATCTGTTTCCATTCTTTCATATTTGCGATGCAAGTTTCAGTACTTCTTGAAGGTACAACAATATATGCAAGATCTGCAGCCCTGAATTTGCCCGTCCATGGCTATAATATATATGAATATACAGTATATATATCAATTCTTTGCTAAAAGAGCTAATAGTTTTACGTGCAGACAAAACTAATTTTTAACAAATTGCATTTTTTGTCTAAAAATTTGAGTTTTTTTAAATTTCTCTAAATGCTACAAATTTGAGATTTATAAAGTGTAAAAACCACAAAAACTGTAATACAAAGCTTTGGCAAGTAAAAGCAGTGAAGGTCCCGTAGAAATCATCTGATCCCACAGAAGTTTTCTGATTTTTTTCACTTGTAATTGTCCAAAAAAACTGAAATATTTATATTTTTCCCGGATCAATCAGCACTTTTTTCCATTTGTACATTTTATATTATGATCCTTTAATAACTTTCATGGCATTCATGATTTTAGAGAAATAGAGTTTAATCGTGGTTTCAAAAAGCTCTAATAACACTAAAATACGACCTTTAATAAATGAACCTCCCCTGGTAAAATCTCCATATTCTAAGGGCTTCATAGTATAATCCCATCCTTAATCCAAGGGATAAATCCTGTGTATCTAATACATAATTATTTCTTGTGTATGTTGTTTCAGTGTGTTCCTCATGTAGGTTTTGGATAAAAAATAACGCTACATTATACTAGACCTAAAAAGATTTTAATCGGTATTGATGCAATGGAGACAGACAACTTTCCACAGATATCTACTTTGCTTAAAAACATAATACAAAATACAAAAAAGTTTGTTTATTCTAGCAATGCAGTTTGAAAAGTGCAATTTATGGATGCAAATTGTAATGTTTTTTTAACCACAATAACAATACATTTTGGTAATTATGACTATGCAAACAGAGAGAAATGGGCCTACTGGCACTCTAGGGAATCCACAGGGCCACAGATATGGTATTAAAAACAATTTTTATTGGAAGAAATAAAATATAAGCATCTACACAGGCCCTATTTCAATACAGAAGTGCAAGGGATATTTAGGATGCACGTACCTTAATGAATAGTGTTAAAACTTGCAACATTTGCATCCATATCAATTCAACTCTGCAGAACTCTCAGTTGCTCCCATCTTTGTCACTGATGGACGAATAAATACGGCAGGTGTGAATTCGCGGTGAATTACCATATTTCGCAGCCAGAGAGTAAATTAGTGAAACTGTGTCAAAAAAATTTGGGCGCACGTCAGAATAATCACGCGCATAAAAAATTATTCGGACACCCATTGATTTTAATGCAGTTGGCATGTATAAAAATTGCCACAGACGTCGAAATTGGTGTGCGTCAAAATAATTTTGATGCTAATTTTCGTGGGAAAATCACAAATTTTTCGGTGAATTGAAATGAGACAGTACGTTCTTAGCACTGTCTTATGCTACAGGTATGGGATCCCTTATCCACAAAACTCAAGATATAGAAGTCTCTGAATAAGGGGACAGGCTCTAGATATTCCTTACTAGCCCCGACTAAGAATGACTCCACAGTAGGCCCAAATCCACTTAGGAGAGGGGCAGGCAAAAGCCTTTGGCAGAATCCCTCCTGAACCCACATGGTGTGGGCTCAGGAGGGATTTCTATTATAGTACAGTGCCACCTAGCCAAACCTGGGATACCAGGAAATGGGGAATTACTACTTCCCTTAACTAAGGGTCCCCTTTGGGCACAATCTTTCCGTAATGCCAAGTAAATGGGAATTCATTTACCAGTCACTTCATTAACATGGCAGATAGAAATGTTGTTGGAAGAGATCATACAAAAAGTTTTGGGATACTATTTAAAGGGCACCTGTAACCCTTAAAAATAATTCCATACCATATTTTATGATGTTAATCAAGGAAAATAAACTTAAATTTCACTACTTAAATTATTGAATTGTATTTCTCTTAGTTTTGGAATTCACAATCGCAGCAAGCAGGCAGGCAGGCAGGCACCATTTTGTGGACACTGCTGTTAAGGCAAGGTTTCCATCAAGGCAAAATCTTGTTTATAGTTACATTGTTACATAGTTAAATTGGGTTGAAATAAGACCAAAGTCTATCAAGTTAAACCCCTCCAAATGAAAACCCAGCGTCTATACATACTGTACACACACTGACACTGACCTCTCCATACCCTCACATACCTCATACAGTATATACCCATACTAACTATAGAATTTAGTATCACAGTAGCCTTGGATATCATGTCTGTCCAAGAAATCATCGTAGCTCCTTTTAAAGGAGAAGCAAAGGCTAAAATTAAGTAAGCTTTATCAGAAAGATCTATATAAATACACCAGTAAACCCGCAGAGTAATGCTGCTCTGAATCCTCTGTCAAAAGAAACACCACATTTCTTTCCTTCTATTGTGTACACATGGGCTTCTGTATCAGACTTCCTGTTTTCAGCTGAAACCTCCTGGGCTGGGCTTGAGCATGCTCAGTTTGCTCCTCTCTCCCTCCCTCCTCCCATCCCTGCTGTAATCTGAGCTCAGAGTTGTAAGTGAGCAGGGAGAGACTCAGGCAGGAAGTGATGTCACACCAAGGTTATATGGCAGCTTCTATCCTAAACAAACAGAGACAGTGTCAAGAGCTTTTTACTCAGGTATGGTAAAGCATTCTGCAGAATAAATATAGCATTCTAGCTTGCACTATTGTGGCTAATATGTTGGCAATAAACTGTATTGGAGCTTTCCTTCTCCTTTAAGGCATTAACTGAATCAGCATCACAACATCACCCGGCAGTGCATTCCACAACCTCACTGTCCTCACTGTGAAGAACCCCCTACGTTGCTTCAAATGAAAGTTATTTTCCTCTATTTTGAAGGGGTGAATTCTGGTTATTTGTTCACCTGTTATCTGTTTATAATGTATACCTTGTAGTGCTGGTTTTGTGTATTTTAAAAAACGCTTGTTGACAGCTTTTTAGTGTGGATTTATTTGTAGTGAACTGTGTAATGTGATTGTTGTTATATTAATGGAACTGTGAAATACTTGGAATACTAGCGTTTATATTTATTTACTTCTTTTGGTCTATGTAATGACTCCTGGAAGGCTGAATTTTAGTTTGATGGAACGTGTAGCACTTTAACTCCAGGGGACTCTTTTCCAAGCCGTACATATAGCACTCTTTCGAACAATATTCCTCCATGCATCAAATACGAGGGATTATACATTTTCTATAAGCTCTATCCATTTAGTTTATTGCACATCTCTTGTGCTTTTAGTTCGACTCACCGTTCAGACATAGTGGTTCGGGTGCAATATGCCCGAACCCTGCTCCTATTGGTGCCCCAAAGAGGGATAACACTCGTATCCAAAATGTATTTATTTTCCACATATATAATAATACGGATAAGCTTACCCTTTCGGTAATGTGACCCGGGTGCTGCCGCCCGAGTCCGTCGCTAAGGAGACAATCAGCCGTGTACAATCCCAAAGTGTGGGGGCGCACTTCCAGGGCCACAAATTGGTCGCTTCAGTTTTTCAGTAAAATCACTTTTATTAAAACATTGTTAAAAAGGATTACATCAGTTTATGGTCTGACGCGTTTCGTATAGACATACTTCATCGGAGACCTATAGCAAATCAGCTTTTGGTTTGCTGGTATCCAAGGAAAGGAAAATTGTTATGCCCCCAGAAATGTTTTCTTTACCAATATGTCCTATTAATGTTAGGCATGTTATTATATTTATGTAGCCCAAGACATTCTGCAGCAATATCTAAGGTCTCTCACATGCATGCACCAGTCTTTTCTTAATTAGGGACCAAAACCTGAGGCATGGGGAGAACATACAAAGTCCTTGCAGATAATGCCCTGGCTGGAATTGAATCTAGGACACAGGGCTTGAAGGCAGCAGTTCGATCCAGTACACCACTGTGCTAACCATTGCACATCGCAGAATTTAAGACCTTCTTTTTGATATTAACATTGTTGAAACCATCACCATACTCTTTTTTTCCAAGGATATATTTAGTACGAATTCACCACAAGTTTCACCCTGATCCCACCAATGGTTTCTCATTCCCTCCAGATGGCAGGTGTGACCTTGTGGAACACTTGTTTCTCTGCCAGCGGATTTGCAACAGGTGTTTCTCCCCCCACAGATTCCTGCAAATTTATGCAAAAACAAATATGCGTATTTGGTTTCCATGAAGGAAGTTCTGTAAAGCTGAAATATCCATTTCATGTAACATAACCCTCTTTTTTATCCCACAGATTTGCTCTGTGCTCACTAGATGGCGCATTAAACAAAGTTATAACAAAAACGTAACAAATCATTATAGTGCTATTCGATCTACTGCTACTGTTTTTAAAACTTAAAACAGCAAACTTTTTAAACTTCACTGCTATTAATATAGAGCCATGTAGGCATCATTTCATAATTCCAGTTAAAGAAAAAGGTCTTACAGAGTCTTCATGTATTTCGCTTTTTTAGCAACAAAATAATATCTGAAATATTCTCTTTTTGAATTTAGAAATACAGGAACAGAAAAAATAAGAAAAAAATTGATTACTTTTACTTCAAACCTTGACTGATTTCAAGAAAAATCTTCTTGATTTGATGCTAGAACATGATGGTTCAAGATGTAGAAACAAATGGGGAGAGGTTGGCTGAAGATGCCTAAGACAGTGTAGGTGATATAAGGAGTTAACCATCCCTACTGTTAGGAAGTGTAACTCTGCCCTGAGGGGGGGGAGGTTGTGTTCACATAGGCCCAAGATTAGTGATTGTAATTCTTGTTCCTTAGTCATTATAAGGGGAGGAATCATGTGGGTCTGTCTCTATGGACTCAACTTCAGGAAGAGTTGTATGCTGCTGAAGTAGGCCTCAGCAAAAGATTAAACCCTACGGTAACAAGGCCTTAATGACGAACAATCTGGGCATGGCAGATGGATAGCTGTGATGTGAGCTAGTAAGAGCAACTTTGGCTCCACTGTGGAGGCTTGGTGCTGAGAAGGTCCCTGGTGACACTCAAGAAGTTGTAGGAACTAAAGTGGGTTTTTGGTAGACTTAAAGAATAGACTTGTGGTGTGTGTAATACCCATTGTGAACATGGTATAATGTGATATTAGCAACATAGAAATGTCTTTTTTTATTTCTTCAACAAAGTTTTAGGTTCTTAAATAAGATCCAATGGCAGCCATGTAAAAGTAACATAGTAACATAGTAAGTTAGGTTGAAAAAAAGACACAGGTCCATCAAGTTAACTCTATTTTAACCTGCCTAACTGCTAGTTGATGCAGAGGAAGTTAAAAAAAACCCAATAGAAGCCTCTCCAATTTGCCTTTAGAGGGGGTAAAATTCCTTCCTGACTCCAAGATCGGACTAGTCCCTGGATCAACTTGTACTATGAGCTATTTTTCATAACCCTGTATTCCCTCCCTTGCTAAAAAGACTTCCAACCCCTTCTTAAAGCTATCTAATGTATCAGCCTGTACAACTGAATGTGTTGATCATTATAGTTCAGCCTGGAGACCATTCCTCCGTTACTTCTGCCAGGGTCCAACTGAAATGTGAATTTTCATGTTATACTGCCTTAGCCTTGACAACAGCAGGAAAAGGTACATCAAAGTATTCTGAAGTAGCAGCTAAAAAGACTTGGGAATGGCTTGAACTACTAACTACTACTTCTTAAAGCAATCTAATGTATCAGTCAAGTTAGAAAACAAAAACAAAGATATATGGACAACATCTCCAGAGACATTTATCGCCAGTTAGTAAACATGCCCCTTGGTGATGCTAGGTTATGGACAGAGAAAGAGCAAGGAGCATATGAGTTTCAAATTAAAATGTAGTCAATAATCAACAATTTAGAATGTTGTTTCAGAATATGGAATATAATTTGATGAAGTGGTAAAGAAATCCCTCACTGGAGCTCTGAGAGGTCTGAGATATCTTGTGGTTACACTGGACAACTTGAAATTCACCAGAATGCAATGAACTAGCAGTGCTTCCAACATTCCAGGAAAGGAAGGTTTCCACTTCAACACTTTCCATGCCAGGTGTATTTGAATGTCCATGTCTTTCCATGTACAGTAATATGCAGCCAGTATAGATGAAAGAGAAGCACGCAACCACTGAATCTAACCGGAGCTATAAGTTCTGTGTTATTTGAGAAGCACATTTTTAGTTTTCAAATGTTTGCTAGGCACTTGCTCAAAACATGAGACCTGTGTAGTTCATACAGTAGATAGTAGACATGTTTGTAGCCAACAATTAATGAGTTTGAAAGTAATTCCCAGTTATGTCAATATGGTTATTCTCCTACATGCAGGTAGGCTAGCACACAGACAACTACACAGTGATGCACACCACCTCTTCTATGTTCTGTGCAAAACATATCGGCTGAAGGGCAAGCATTTTATGTTGCTCATGAAGCATAGGTAATGCTGTGAATCATTTTGAGACTAGTAAGTAGTTGAGTGCAGTGGGATTTATGTTTTGTGCTCATCTTTTCAGCCACTGCCTCCAGTTTCACCCAGCTTGAAATGCATTAAGCTAATGGATCTGAGCAGTATCCATTTCTATACAAATGGCCTCGCTGTAAAACCCACTCTATTTAAACTTTAAGGATCATTCTGATTCTGTGAGTGATTGTTGGTTAGACAAAAAAAAAAAACATTTAACCAAATGAAATACATTTTCATTCTACAAAAGGATTTAAAAACAAATTAGAAAAAGCCCATATTTCTTTCTCTGGGGTCTCTCTAGTTCTATAATGGGAATGGAAAGCCAGAACAAAACTACCTTTTTAAGAGGCATTTCTAATACATTTTAAAGAGAGAGAGCTAGAATTGTGTGGTTTAGGATTATAGTTAAATTAATAACCTACTGTACACTGGTTTATTTGCACAGAGAAAGAGAACAAATAATGGGATAAGGATAACTACCTTGTATGATTAGAGATAAAAAGAACTTATAACCAACATAAATAGTGATGGGCGAATTTGTCCCGAAAAATTAGTAAAATTTGAATTTTGACGCGGCGACAATTTGCTGACATCAAAATTGGCACCGGTGTCGAAGTTGAGCATCAGTTAATCATCATCAAGTCTAAATTGTCACTATAAATTCGTGAATTTGTTTGCCGATGGCAAAACGTGAAAATTTGCTGTGAATTTGCGCCTGGCGAATAAATTCGCCCATCCCTAGACAAACTTTCTAAATAAAACATGACATCATTTATATTTCTTCCACTTTATGACATAACTAGCCAATCCTGCAAATCAAAATCTTCAAGGAATTAAGGGGGTTAATTTATCAGTAATGATGCTAACAATTTTGCAGTGAATCAAGCAAAAATATGTAAGAAAAAATGGCAACTTTTTCCATAGTTGCAAATGTTTGCCTAATTTTGTGCAATTTGTTTTAAAAATTGGAGAAGAATTAAAATTGAAAATTACACTGCATAAAACCCATTGAGAGGCCATAGAACCATTCGAACATGCAGATTTATCAACTTGCTTCAAAAAGAGTGCACAATGCACATTCAAGACTGGAAATTAAGTGTGGCTACAGTCGTTAATTGCATTTTTTTCATCATGATTTTGGATGCAAACCATGGTGCTTTTCATACTTTCCACCCTGCCTCAAAACTCAGCACCCATAGTCTAAATCTTCATGTTCCATTTTGGATCTGCAGCTCTCCTGCATTTGGCAGCACTGTATTCATGGGGAATGGACAGAAGGCAGGACATAGACATCCCTTGGATGCCACTTATATTTCACATCATTCAGACAGACAGGCTAAGAAGCACCAATGGGCTCAATGTGTTATAAAGCTTCTGAGACCGCACTGGTGTCAGTACCAGACTGGCAATCTGGGGGTTCTGGCAAATGCCAGACGGCTGCTGCTAAGTTGTTAGTGAACTGGTGATGGTCTGTTTGGACATCTAGGTACTTCGAATGCCAAGTCCAGACCTGACTGGTTTATTCTCTGCCTGCATTTTCCATTTGCAGTGAAATGCTGCTTCCATGGAAGCAAATGACAGATATCAGATGTTTCTGCTCTGGCTAAAAAAACAAACCAGAAGATATATTATTATTATTATTATTGTTATTATTAATAACTTATAAAGTGCCAACATATTCTGCAGCACTTCACAATAAATTTGTGAATTCATCAGACATGCAGATTACAAATCAAATACATTCAATAGACATTACAAGAGGTAAAGATGGCCCTACTCCAAGGAGCTTACAATCTAAGAGGAGAAGGGGGGTTAGGTACAATGTTTTTATTTATAACTGATTACCAGTTTAGCATGCCAGCTGGCATTACAGACCATCTATAGAAAAAGTGAGATTTGTAAATACGTTCAGTAAATGTAAAGTAAGGATAGTCAGGTGTTTCCTATTTTCATATGCTGATTTAAGCCTTCAATAAGTAGATTTCAGACAATGATTCATCTCCCCATCTGGTATTAGACATTTGGTCAATTTGGTACTGTCTCAAAAGGGAGATCACAGTGATTGAATAAATGTGGGATATTTCTACCGTTTTGTGCTGTATATTTTCTTTATTCTCTTGTATAACCCCTCTACATATTTGTCTGTATTTTCCTTATACTGGTCTAATAGAAATATATTATATTTGAATATATGATTATTTTCCTCCGGCCTTGTTTCCCATTATTTCCTATAAAGTTAATACTATTTGATTCTGTAAGCTTGCATTGCTTCTAGTAGTCTGGCTTCAACCTTTCTTAGCACCTCCCAAATCTCTCATAAATGTTCTAATTCCTTTGTATCAATGGTTCCCCAATTGTAAGTCTCCCCCCCGAAGAGGTTTGTTGCAGTAGCAAGAGTGGGGGGCTCAAACTAATGCTAATGTTGCTGATTTTCTCTCTAAGAAACCTATAAAAACCCAGCTTGAAGGTTAATTAGGATGAAATTTGGGGTGAAACAGATTTGCTGCCTGAGATATTCTTGGGACCATGGTTGAATGACTATATATCCTACAATATAAATTTAAAATCATCTTATGAGCTGGAGAGCAGCACCGGCCCAAGTCGGCCAGGCACCCTATGCAATGTGATGAGCCCCCTCGCCCGTTGTATGCATATGTGTGTGTGTGAACTAGTGCGCATGTGTGGCCACACAGAAGACGGTGGCTTAGGTGACTAGAGGTAGGTGAAAGAAGAGGAACGTGACCAGCACCCCCAACATTTCACCTTAGGTACGTGCCTACCCCTACCCCTAGTTCTGGCCCTGCTGGAAAGGCCATGACCAAAGGTTGGAATTCCACAACCACCACTTTACACTAAACTAATAGGGAGTGTGACCTAATAGCTGTTGGTATTTTGAAACAACCAGAACCTTATTATAGAACAGGGTTCTGGTTGGCTAAAATTACCAAGGCAGCAGAGCATAAGGTGATGTAAAAGGGGAGAGTTTCTGTCCAGAAATGAACAGTAATGGCAAAATAATGGAAATGTCCAGACAACCAATAACAAGAACAACCTACAAAGTTTGGTTATAGCCTGAGTGATCCAAGGGAGATTTTAGTAGGTCTTTGCTCAACTGTGGCTAGGCTACAATTCCTGTCTTCCAATATAAAGTGATAGGTAAAGCACATTAAATATTTCCATCCAACAATACTTGGGAAACTCAGCAAAAGAAATGTCCTACCCATTGCATATTCACACATTGCATTGTGGGAACACCAAAGTGAATTTAGAACAGAAGACCTAAAAAAGTGGTGCTCTGCATTATAATATAAGGAAGAACACTAAAATAAGGTTTAGGGCCCCTCCGGATCATGAGTTTACAAGGACTGATGGGAACCATAACTTTCATATTTATTTCTTTTTTATTTTTACAAGTGACATTCAATGAGACCAGTTTTTTTTTTTTAAAGATTTTACAATATATGTTTTCAGGAGCAACGAGTATACTGAATAGTTTCTGCTACTGTTGGCACTGTGCACTTGTGCTACCAGTGTAAGTAGCAAATTGAATTATACCTTTAAAATTCCAGAGGAAAAATTGGTTCTCAGTCAATATTTTGACTTCAACAAAGCTGAAAAAGCCTTTGTTTTTCTGCAGTCAGTTATGTTCACAGCGTGCGCACATAACACATGTATGTCTGACCCAATTCAAAGCATAAATAGAAGCAGCAAGGGACAATGAGCTTTTTAGATTTTTATTCTACCATGAAAATGACTGCTATTTCTTTATTTTCTGATAAATAATCATTTTTGAAACCTCCTGCTAGCAGTGGAGGACAGCGATAATGCTGCTGTATTCAAAATGAAAACAAAATATCAAAAACGACTGTTTTGTTGCACATAGGGACTATTGAATATTGGCTTCTCTCTCTTCAGCCCAAGCTATCATCATATGGACAACAGCAAGTCGCATTTACTGGTCACCCTGGAAGCAAATATCTGATTTCTGCATTGGTTGGTTATACGTGGTGAAACAATTATGATCTATTGTTTTAGCCCACAATGCTCTCTTTTCTTACATGCTACTTTAGGATTTTTTTAGGGGAGCTTGTACACTCACTCTAGCACAGTCAGTCTCAACTCAAGCAGCTTCAGACTGGGGGCCAACCGGGGTTGCTGGGCCCCACCACCCCAATTGCAACCACCCTCCACCCCCTGTGAGTACCTCCCTTTTCTGGCAGCGGGAAGTCTGGGGGCAGCACCGTACAAGGCTTCAGGCAGGGATGTAGGTCTGGGTCAGCAGGACCCACAAGGGCCTGTGCCCACTGTGTTTTATTCTGAAATTCTGCCGGCCCAGGCCAGCCCTGCACTCAAGATAAATTCTCACACTCTATTTCATTAATGAGAACCAAATCCTTTATATTGAAATCACCTACTCCCCTACACTACATAGACACCACTCCCTGCTCCCCCCCAGCCTAGGTGTTACCTTCAGTAAATGCCCCTAACAATTTACTTACCCTTCATTGCAGATTCTACGCATTAGAGTTCACAGGTGCCATCTTCTTCTCTTGGGTAATCTTCTGGTCTTTTTCCAGTGTTTCGGCAATTTCCATGACTTTTGTTGCATGCACAGTTAAAAATCGACAAACTGCTCCAACTGCACACGCGTCAATATGGTGCTTACTTCACAAAGATTACCAAAGAGAAGAAGATGGCGCCCGTAAACTCCGATGCAATCTGCAACGAGGGGTAAGTAAAGAGTTAGGGGCATTTACCGAGGCTAACACCTAGGCTGGGGGGGGAGCAGGGAGGGGGTCTATATAAGGTAGGGGATTTTTTAGACGGGTTTCACTGTGGTCCCTGTATTCGTAGATACCACTAGGGTGCTGACTCCATCAGTAAAAATGTATGTGAAATAAAAAACATTGCAAACTATCTAAAAGTTAAAATTACTCTTGGTTGCATTTTTACACCTATTTTTGTACCTAACACTGCTACTAAAGATTATCACAAAACCTTGGGTTTTTTTTTACATTTATGGTAAGACCCTTGTTTGTTATACAAAATATTTTAAAAGTGTCTGTTACTTCATGCTGGTATATAAATAAACAAAGAAAATGATAAATATTTGTGTATCTTCGCATAAAGTGGTTAGGGGTATACGGGCTACTTACAGACACAGGTGCAACATTTCACAAGTGCAGTTGTCAACAGCAACCAATAATGACTCACAACTAATTCTGTTCAAAATGAAGTTGCTATTGGCAACTGTTTTTGTGCAAACTCGCACCAACATGTTCATAAAACAGCCCCATGGGAGGGTAGAGGCAATTTGCTCACTGGCAAGAATGTTGGTCATCAAAATGCCACATGTGCCCTGGCAATAATAGTGTGTTACAAGGTTAATAAATTGCCACTGAATCTGCAGGTGCAGTAGGACCATAGTTATTCCTAGCCAGACTCTGAAAGGAAAAGATGTTTCTTCATCGGGACCCATTTCATCAGAGAGAGCTACTGTATATTTTTTTATCAAAGTAGAACCAGCACCACAAGTAATAATTTTGCATATTATTTTCTTTTCCCCTTTGTTGAAATCCTATTATTTTTCCTCTGTTTTTTATTTGACAATATGAGCTTCATGGAGAGTTCTATCATCTCCAACTGAGTCTAATTTTATGCTTACATTTCCTGTTTCTATGCACTAATTCAACATCCTTTCATAGATGGCATCAAAATTTTATTCATTTTTATTTTAATATAACAATAAGGTTAGATTTGACGCCAACTGTAAGGCAAATATTTTCACAAATGACACAGATATTTATCACTGGCCAAATAAACTACATAGTAGTCCAATAATAAAAGCAATTAATTCTTAAATACCATAATACCTTTAACATCAATAGTGCAAGGGTTAGGGAGTGCCCTTATACACTCAAAAACAGACCCTTATGCACGGACTGTCCACACTTAGATTAAATGAAAAGCAAAGATAAAATGATGGGTCATGTCAAGTTCTTAGGAACTCCCCTGTGACTCTAGTCGCTTAGTTTTTACCCCAGGTTGGCTCTTCTTTAAAAAAAATGCACCAACATGGGCTGAGCTCTGCATCACCATCTTTTTATGGTTTTCCAAATGTCCCTCTCAGATTTCTAGAACTCTACTATCATCTATCTATCTATCTATCTATCTATCTATCTATCTATCTATCTATCTATCTATCTATCTATCTATCTATCTATCTATCTATCTATCTATCATCTATCTATCTATCTATCTATCTATCTATCATCTTTCTTTCTTTCTTTCTTTCTTTCTTTCTTTCTTTCTTTCTTTCTTTCTTTCTTTCTTTCTTTCTTTTTTTCTATCTATAAATCTATCTACAGTCATTTGGAAAAGTTTGTGAACCTCTCTCAGCCTGCATAATATTTGACTCCACTTTCAACAAAAAAGATAACAGTGGTATGTCTTTCATTTCCCAGCAACGTCTGGGGTGACAACATGGGATCCTCAAAACAACTCTCAAAAGATCTGAAAACAAAGATTGTTCAGTATCATGGTTTAGGGGAAGGCTACAAAAAGCCATCTCAGAGGTTTAAACTGTCAGTTTCAACTGAAAGGAATGTAATCAGGAAATGGAAGGCAAGGGCACAGTTGCAATATAGGAGCGCGATATGGAATGGTTACAGACAACCCAAAGATCTCCAAAGACCTGCAAGAACATCTATCTATCTATCTATCTATCTATCTATCTATCTATCTATCTATCTATTTATCTGTCTGTCTGTCTGTCTGTCTATCACACGCCTTGCAGCCAATTAAACCAAAACTAGGTACCAATGGGACAAGATGTCTTTTATTTTCAGAAAGGGTGGCAAGCTTACTTCTATCAGCGACATTATTAGCACCTAATAATTTCCTGTGTGCATTTAACTTTAGATTCTAAGGTAAAATTGATGAAAAAAAATGCTTCTCTCCTATTTAAGGATTCCTTTCAAAGAAATAGCATTGAAAGGAAGGTCAATTGTTACCTTAGTTCCTGAGACACATATAGCATCAGCCAGAAACCAGCTGAAGGGAGCCACAAACAATTATAAGATATAAAAAGAGAGAGAATTTATTTGACTATACAGCAAATTAATTATGCTATAAAATTGCATTAAATTACATTAAACTGACTGAATATGGGGTTAAAATGCAAATACTGCAAAAAAAAAATATTTTGGCTGTTCTGTTGAATACAATGAATAAAATGAGAGTTCCTGTGTCTCATGACGTTGCTTCTCTGGTTCTTCCACTTGGGTCATCTTTATGTTCTACCCCCTCAGAAGTCATGTTCCAGTATCTTGACTCTTTAGATTCATACCTCTGTATTATAAGGCTAAGGCTGTATCTGGGCCAGTAAACCAGTGGTTTAGGATGTATATTTGGCCACAGGGTCATGAAGTAGTAATTAACTTAATCTCATAAGTGAGTGAGAAAGCCTCTTATTTTGTATTTATGGAATATGTGTATATCATGAACACGGAACAATACTTGCCCCCCCCCACATGAATATTACTCTAACTAGCACAGTCAGCACCATATTGAACTGGGCAGCTGCTCCAAAATGGATAACACAGGCCTCTGGCAATTCTTTAAGAGGTAAAGGCAAAAAAAAAGGGTGTTTTGTGCCTTTTTTTTGCACTTGTCACACTGTCCAGAGGTTATAAATGACCCTGTATATGTCTTGTTGACAATTAAAAAAATACTACTACTACTACTAATAATAATAATAATAATAAAAAAGCAACTGTAAATATTATATACATCTGTGTGTAGTTTCCTACGGTTTTGGATATACAGTAGCTATAGTTCTAAGAATATCTAGGACAGCAAGTAAATGTTCAACCCAAATGTTACCTTCAATGACCTGAAGACTAAACTTCCAATGATATTTAAATAATTGCTCCAAATCACTAGGGATGTAGCGAACTGCCGTTAATGTGTTCGCGAACGCCGTTCGCGAACACCGGCAAAAAAGCGAACAGTTCGCGAACTTCGAACGCTCGATAAAATCGTTCGATCGAACGATCGAAGGATTTTATTCGTACGATCGAAGGATTTTCGTTCGAATCGAACGATCGAAGCTATTCGATCGAATGATTTTAATTCAATCGAATGCTTATAATCGTTCGAACGAATGGAAATCGTTCGATTTTAGAGATCGAACGGTCGAATGGTCGAATGGTCGAACGAAATTTTACCTCGAATCGAACGCGAACACCAATTGGCGAACGTCGCGCAACGTTCGCGAACATTCGGCGGTCGCGAACAGTCGAAGTTCGCGCGAACTAGTTCGCCGGCGAACAGTTCGCTACATCCCTACAAATCACACTCTCAGTTGCCTTTAGACTGAGCCCCCCGCCAACTACATTGTGTCCCCTGGATGGGGTCAAGCCATCATGTTTGGGAACCTCTGGTGTATACTGTCCCTTTAAGCTTGTCTGTAAGTACATTTCATGTCTATTATTGTTGCTCAGACAGATCTAGTTGAGCATCATGTCATTTTCAGCTCTAAAAGGCCTTTCATATTAAAAAATGTACCTCTTGATTAAAGCTTACACCCTTCATCTGTGGAGATGCACCAAGTAAGACCATTTACTAAATGACAAAACAGTTTGCTTACCCTGAATGGATCTCTGTGCTTTGTGCAAGCACTCTTCTCTTACAAGTAATGCATCTTTACGCTTACAGCATTTTCCATCCGTCTCATAAAAGCCCATTATTTTTCCATTAGGAAACCTGCTAGATAACTGCCCAGGTGCTTTTTGATCTGTCCAGCACATTTGCATTATATTCCTCTAGAATTTTGTATTACCCTCAAGAATACGGATTCGTTTTCGGAGCGTTTCTTCCTAACGAGCGGAGACATAATTGCAGCCTAGAAATGTGCTTGCGAGTTCATTTCTGCACGACACCATCATATTTTAATTTTATTGTACTTTAGTGAAATAATGTACATTATGATTGTTTTCATCTGTCGCTTATGTATTTGTTGAAGAGGACTGGATAATTTGAGCAGCTTTTGTGTTGTATCTTCGGAATGCATATTCATTTCCTTGCCCTGATGTATGCAGTTTAACTCTGATACAAAATAAAGGTCTGCAGAAGGCACTGGTAGCTGTTAGTGGTGGTTCACCCTTAAGTTAAGTTTTAGGGGCAGATTTATCAAGGGTCGAATTTTGAAGTGTAAATAACTTCGAAATTCGAAGTCAACTTTTTTTTATCGAATTTGGCCATATTCGGTTGAAGTAAAATCGTTCGATCGTACGATGAAATCCTTCGAATCGAACGATTTTATCGATTGATCTTCTAAAAACTTAGCCAAATGTTGGCTATAGGTTCTATGAGGTCCCAATAGGCTAACATAGCGATTTGACAGGTCTAAGGTCGAACTTTTTTAAAAAGACAGTACTTTGATTTTCGAAGTCGAATTTTTTTACTTTGAATCAAAGTCGAATTTAGGCCTATTCGATGGTCGAAGTACCCAAAAAACAGTTCAAAATTTAAAGTTTTTAAATTCGAAAATTCACTTCGACCCTTAGTTAATCTGCCCCTTAGTATATTGTAGAATGGCCAATTCTAAGCAATTTTTTAATTGGTCTTCATTATTATTTTTTTAATAGTTTTTAAATAATTTTCCTTTTTTTTTCTGACACTTTTCAGCCTTCAAACATATCCTCTGTAAGGCTACAGATTTCTTGTTTTTGCTTATTTTTGTTACTCCTCTTTCTTTTCAGGCCTTCTCCTATTCATATAAATGGATGGTTGCTAGAGTAATTTGGACCCTAGTAATCAGATTGCTGAAATTGCAAACTGGAGAGCTGCTGTATAAAGAGCTAAATAACTCGAAAACCACAAAATAATTATAAAAAATGCAAAAAATATATATAAAATGAAAACCAATTGCAAATTTTCTCAGAATATTACTCTCTACACCATGCGAAGATTTAACTCAATGGTGAACAACCCCTTTAAATAGTATACATAAAAGACCCTAAGTTTGGCCGGGTGCAGTAACCCATAGCAACCAATTATAACAAAAAAACAGGGGAACAGTAAATGCTACTTGCTGACTGGTCTATGGGTTCCTGCATCTGAGCAAACCTAAAGGCATACTGTATTTATTAAAGGGTGAAAGTGAAAATTTGTTGTAATTTTACCAAAAATAAATATTCCCCTCAACAATGCCAATTTACTAAAACTAAGTAAGTTTAGGAGAATTAGCCCCTCAGTAGTAAAAATTCTCTTTGCATTGGCATAAATTTACAATTCTTCTCTAGTAGTGATGGGCGAATTTGTCCAGTTTGTTTACCGCACAATTTGCAAAACTGATAAAAATTTGCAATATTCTCACTGCTTTATTTTAACATGTAACCAACAGAGGGCGCCCATGCTTCTGATGAAGTGACACTTACATCACGAAACGCGTCAAGCTGTTCCCCTGCCCGCTATCTTGCTATTTCTAAGCGTATTTAATAAAGCAGTACATGTTTTAATTCAATGGTTCGTACCTGCATTATATTAGGAATCGGTTGAGCCGCACCATTGTTTCGTTCTTTGATGACCTACTGGTGAATAAAGCTTTATAGACTGTATTATATGGTCCCATTATATATTTATAAATAATTATATCACCTTAAACCCCTCATCCATTGTAAGCAACCCCAATTTAGTCAGACTTCCTTCATAGCTAAGGCTTCATATTCCATTTACCATCTTAGTCATTGATCTTTGGGCTTTCATTAATTCAATAATAGCCCCTTTGGGCACTGGAGATGAAAATTGTAGTTGTGCTACCATCTTATGAGTGGCACTATTGCTGAGTGATACTACTTGAAGCTGTTATGAAATGGGAAGCCTCATGGCAGTAGGTAATAAAGAGGAAAGGAACCTTTCCAAAAAAGGGTATATTTTGAGGATCAAAGACATTGGATATTTTGGGGATCTCGTTTAAAGAGCACACTAATTTTACAGCAAATCACTGAGGATTTGTCTATAACAATAACGTTTTCTTCAATGTCTGAATAAACAAGGCAATATGCCGTAATAATGAGCATAATGCTGTGTAAAATTTGTATTTTCTCATAAACTTCAAGCTTTTAGAGAATAATGATGATTTTATCCCAGAAAATTATGTCTTTTAGTACTTTTCCATGAATGTTTTCTGTACACAGGGCACACTGCCTCTTTTACTCTTAATTTGGCAAGAGCTGAGCATACCTATTGAAGGAGGAATCCTTGTATGGTGTTTAATCTGCGCTGAAAATCTGCCAATGTCCAACATGGCTCGAGGCACATACACCTGCACTTTTGTTTGCTGAGCAAGTGTTTGGGAAGTTTGCAAAAAGCTGGGGTAAAATAGAAGTAATATCCTTAGCAATTAAATCTTGAATCAACATGTTCCTCCTTCTGCTCGTGTTTTTAATAATGAAACATACATGCAGAATACTGTGATGAGGGGGACAGATCATGATACCAAAACTAGGTGTGCCTGTAAATATATTTTACCACTTCAATTTTTATATCAATTCAGAACACTATTCTCTGTTCGGTGTCTGTGTGCATTTATTCTATGCACTGTTATACCATGCACACGTAGATGACCTGTTCCAATGCCAAGCAGGCTGTATGAGACAACTGTGACTGAGGACAAAAATTGCCCACAACCAGATCATCATCATATATTTTTTGCATAAAAGCAAAAGGTAATTCTAAGCAACTTAACAATATACATGATTTGCCATCATCTTAAAGTTATTTGTAAATGTAATTGCAACTAAGAGGAGTTCTGTTGAGGTCTTGCAAGTCTTTCCTTTCCCTGAAAACTCATACAAGAGACCCGAGTGGGTCCAGACAGGCAGACCTGTGCCCCACCTGGACGTTCTGACCTACAACCCAACCCCCACCCAATAAGTTTCCCTACCTAGACCTGCTACCTGACCAGGCCTACAAATAGTTTAATTACCTTCTGACCCTGGACACTTGATACGGGAAGGGACATCACACTGAAGTCTAAACAGATCTGCCAAAATTTGTGCACCCTCTAGGGAGGGTGGTTGGACCCAATCCTGCAACTTAGCTGGGTACCCAGGTGGGTTAACCAAGGAATACCCACCTGATAATGAAATCTAAACTTTATGCCCAAAATCTGATCACTTTGCTGGTATTCTGCGGGTACCCGACCCGATGCAGGGCTCTTACTCATACCATTTTGACATTGCATTGGTAATCACCTTTCCAGCCAAGGCTTCACTTCCTACAATGACTTGCACGTACAGTGGTTAACAGACTTGTGAGAAAAAAGAATAATTGAAGTGTGCAAGGCATTGTGGGGACTGGAGTCTTGGGTGGGGGGATCCTATGATTCACGGTGTACACAAACAAACCATTCATGTTAGGACACATGAAACAGTTAGCAGGCAGATGTCTGTCTTGTACTTCCACACTAACAGTTAGAACTGCATTATTTTTGGTAAGGTGGTCTCTGAGGGAGCACAGGGAGTAAATGGTGGCTCAAGGAAAGAGATGTAAAAGGGCAATATTTACTTATATACTGTATATACATTTTCCAATTTGGTAAGATTCTTTAATATGCCACCTAATATGATGCAAACTATATATTGATTAAGTATTCATTTTAGGGGTTTATATATACAGTATGTTCATGTTTAGTTAATCAACCTTTTGCCATTTAAAACATGAGCATGAAGCCTACAAGGGTATATAACTGACCTGGACAAATAAATACAAATTATAATGAATTTTCCTTCATAGGATGTTGCAAATGACATCCACTATGAATGGAGCAATAGAATTTCCACCATCGGAATAAAAAGAATTTCTTTTCTGCAAGAACCAATAGTATGGATTTTTCTACCAAGGGCTTCAAATACGGGTTGGATGCAACTCATGGGCATATATAGTTCTAATTATTAAACAATTTGTAGTAATTTATCCCAGGAACTATCAGATTTTCTTTTTGCAGTCAGGAAGCAAATTTTCCACCTGTAAAGCTAAGTTAGCAGCTGCCTTGCTAGAGTTTTGTTTGCCATTTTGTTTACAGAGATGTAAAATGGTTGGGCTCTGTGGTCAATCTAACTTACTGTGTGTCAGGGCCCCGAAGGCTCCGGTTGGGATATAGGGACCAAGGAGGAAATAACAGGCACCAAACATAGTTCGAGGTATCAAAGGATTAAGAAGTCCAGGCAAGGGTCAGTTCAGGCAGGAAGAATTCAATAGTCAATGAAACAGGCAGAGGTCAGGATCAGGAATCAGTAGTAATTAGTAAATAGCGCACCCAGGAATGAACAAGGTAGAACCTATAATTAGTCAATGGCTGCAGGGCTCTAGTGTCTAAGGACAATTTTCTCACCAAAATGAGTGCATCACACGCTGTAGTTGCGCGTTGATGCTGCACATTTTGACACAGAAGCATCATGCATTTTGAGGCATGGGCGTTGAAACGTCGCGGTGTACTATGTGCACCCGCTAGGTGCCGCCATCTTGCCGGCACCACTGAAGAGGGAAGGAGAACCCGCTGGTGCTCCTTACACTGTGATTGTGTCCCGCTGCTTCCCTTTTCTTTCTCAGAAAGTGCACTTAAGAGATGGAAGGGTTTATTTACAAGTAACAGTTCATTATACAATGTACAATATTGTGATAAAGTCACCATGTTTTTCCCCCACAATGCAGCATGCTCCAACAATTCCAATGACAATTGTGCTGATAATCATTGTTGTCATTTCAAGCACTCAGCTTCAGACTGATGCTAGCATCTGACTCTTTAGGTGCAAGTTTGATGTCAGTTGGCTCAGGCTGCTGTGGGAATGTTGGAGCCCCTTTGAGGGTGGTTGTAGCTCCAGGGTACCCCTACCCCTATTGCACAATTTGCAATACAAGGAACCCATGGTGTAAAGCACAACTATGCTGAAGCACCTTTAATGAGTCACATATATTCTCGCAATTACTACATCAACATTTGTATAACTGCACTGTAGGACATCACATATTATGCACATTGCAGCCATTAAAAATTTGAGAGGCTCCCATTCATGATTAAAAAGTTCCAAGTGCTCATGTATTAAAGCCCCAAATATAAACCAGAGCACAAAGGGTCGCAATATTGCTTTTCTTAGCTGTGCTCTGCAACATATCGGTGCTAAACATGGGGGCAGGTTGACAATATATTCATGAAAATGAAGTTATGAATTTACAAGAACTAAGGCCCATGATTTCATTATAAACAAACTACAGGCCTGTGATCTATTATCCAT
Organism: Xenopus petersii; assembly: GCA_038501925.1. NCBI lineage: Eukaryota > Metazoa > Chordata > Amphibia > Anura > Pipidae > Xenopus > Xenopus petersii. Next base: position 23,451,653 of record CM076680.1, on the reverse strand, counting down.
AATGCTGGGGTTTTCTAGATGAGTGGTCTTTCCATAATTTGGAAATCATGTAAACATTAAATAAACCCAATAGGAATAGTTTGCCTCCAATAAAGATTAATTATATCTCAGTTGGGATCAAGTACAGGGTACTGCTTGATTATTGCAGAGAAAAAGGAAATCATTTTGAGAAGTTTGAATTATTTGATTAAAGTGGAGACTATGGGAGATGGTCTTCTTGTAATGGGTTTCCAAATAATGGATACCATACCTATATATGCATATGAAAATACATACTGTATATACTAAACTACTTGCCAATAGTGCCAATAAACTAGTCTGAACCATTTGAAAGTTGACAGTTTCTCATTTTAATCCCACTTTATTGGAGTTTGTGTTTGTTTCTAAAAAATATTTATGCTAAGAGTTTTACAGTGAGAATCTTTCCATCGCTGCGTGATGGGGACCTTTTAATTTGGATTTTTTCCCCCGATAACAGATGTTGTTCTGTGACATCAGACATGCTGTTTAATACCAAAACTATTATTCATCTATTCAGCTTTTCACACTGTGTGCAAGCTGGCATCACAGATATTCCATGAAGATTCTTAAATAATTCATACCCAGAATGCATGACACATATAATAAATCATCCTCCACTATCTGTTCAATAGTGTTTATTGGGCAGATACAGTTTGGCGCATTATATTACTGCTGACATAAGAAAAGTAAACTTGTGGAAGTGCTTAGAATGACTTAAAGGCACATAGTTTAGTAAAGAAGAAGAAAGGAAGAAGAAGGAAACAGATACAATTAGAGGAGAAGAACGTCTATTTGTCACGAACACCAAACCTTTTCAGAGCAAATATTTCCAATTCATGCGAAAGTACAAGTGCAATTGTGCACATTTAATGCATTGGCATAGCCCCTTTGTGTCTGTAATTATGCAGAATTATGAGAAACTTCTCCATTGGGTTAAGAATTATGGTAAAATGGCAATTTGGACACTGCATTGATTTTTGCATGTAAATCCGCCTTTTGGGTTTTTTTGTTTTTTTCTTCTTGACTTTAATCTAGCAGAAGATTTCTATTAATTTTTTTTGGACTCCTCTAAATCTATTGTCACAAGAACTTCAACTCCACCTTTAAGTCACTAAATCAATGAAGATGCTTTCCGTCTAAAAGTTTGCCACCTTGAATAGTTCCACTTGATCTGTTCCAGGCTGTTCCTGGGAGGATAGTGGCAGATACAAAGCAATTCAAAGGAGAGAGGATTCCTCCTCCGAGGATATAGAAACAGCGTCAGGCCTGCAGACCACATCAACTTCAGGCGCGTGCCACGCCCTTTCCAGACAGTCCTCTGGTAGCGGTTCTGGTGCAGGCACATAACAAACGGGGGCCCCTATAGCAGAAGGGGTACACACTTCTCCCCCAACACTGTGGTAGACACAACCAAAGGTGTAGGCATCACGGCCGTCAAAACATCACACAAGCCCTCAGGCTTCAACGAAGGGGTAGTGGAGCACACATCTGCCATCCAACCGGATGGGGTGATTTCACTGACCGCAGCTGCGGTCACGGGCACATCTCCCTCAAGCGGAACCACTTCAATTGGGGAGGCACAAACTGAGGTGAGCGTAGACTCACCAGGTAATTTCTCTAATACGCCCTCTGGTGCGGGTACAAAGGCCGGCTCTAGCGCGGGCTCTGGGACCTTCTCTGGGACAAGTTCGGTGTGCAGGGGCCGCAGCCGCTGACACCCCCGGGGCCTCCACTATCTCTTGGTAGACAAGAATAGTTTTGCCGCTCACCTTGTCCCGTATCTTCTCCACCAATGGAGGTTGATCAGCCCGGTTGAATGGTCCCATCCATAAGCGGGCCTCGCATTGCGAACACACGCCATCCGGGTCCTCCAAGGCGTTGGGTGCTTCCATATCACACACGCCACAGGCCAGAATCATCATTCCCCTTTCAGTTGGGGTAAAGGTACCCTGGTATACATACTGCCATTCGGGCTCCACTCGGGTAGTAGCACAGGGCAGAGGCTCCATGGTAAGCTCCGGAACCTCCAGTTCAATAGCAGGTTCAGCCACAGGCTCAGCAAGTGGTTCGGCAACGCACTCAGCAATTGGTTTGTCAACACACCTATCTGACTCAGCCGAGTCTAACAGTATGGAAATCAAACTCAATATGGCAGCGGTAATATCCTCCAGGGTGGGACGTTGCGCCATAGCTCTGGTAACACCCCCTTGGGATAATCTAGTACGCCCTTTTCTACTTTTTTGCGCGTTTCCCTTCTTAACCCATGCACGGCAGGGTGTTGGCTCTGGAGGTTGCGCAACACAAAATTCATTCACAGCAACTTTTCCTACACGAGGTGGTATAGGTGGCGGTGAAGGTGGTGGTGTCGTAGGGCAACTGTCCACCAATGGTTCTGTTCCCAGGGCCAAACAAACAGGTTCCTCAGCTAGCATAAAGTCATTAAAGTCTATGGCATCAGCAGCTAGGAATGGATTTAGCCCAGAGGTAGACATTTTAATTTCAGCGTACTCTGAATCCTTGATGCTACAGCCCTTGTTCTCTTCCCATAGGCTGGAGCTGTAGTAAGATTCATCTATCATCGGATCCTCACACTCAGAAGTCAAATTAAGCAATGATAGAGGCATATAGGCTTGGCAGACTTATGCAGGCTCTGATACCGGCACGGACACCCCTCTGCAGAGACTCCCATAGGGTACACTTTGGAAGGCCATGTATCACTGCTAGGTTCGGCAGGGACCCAATACAAGACCCAGACAAATCCTTTCTCATCAGACGGTTCTTGTGCAACATATTCAAAAGCATTAAATATGGGGTTGCTCCTTAAGGAGTGATTCACAATATCTATGGGGCACCCCTCTGGGACATTATCCACTACAAACGTGTAGTCAGGATCCACTCCCATTTCTAAGGACCAGTCCCACAAAGCAGCTTCAGACAGGGTTGCCATTATGCTTTTGCTGTGACCGAATTGTGTGAGGGATACACACTAACAATATAATCAGTAGGCACACCGCTCGGGGAATAAGAACTACAGACTTTACCCGCCTAGGTGCCTTTTTCCTACTGAGTCCGCACACGCAGTGCCTTTCACACTAGCCCGCGTGCGATGTTACAGTTAAACCCTTTTCAAGCCCCACGTACCGGGCGCCAAAATATAGCGCTATAGTAAACTGACTTGTGCTAGGACAGTTTAGCTACTTTCCGTGGTGGGCTGAGACCACCAATGAGCTCTCTTTCTCAGGGGTAAGCCCTCGCAGCGGGGTGGAGGCAAGGGTGTAGTGTAACTGTTACCTGATGCGATAGCACAATGATGGGCGCCAGTAGTTCTTTAACAGTTGAACAAAGAACAGTATTTATTGAACAATAGCACAGAGATCATTTAGCACATTGATCCACAATGGAGTATAGAACATACACAGCAGCATAAAGGAAGCATATACTCACAGCACATATAGGCTGAATCCCCACAGGCTAGGGAATATACAGCAGAGAGTAAGTTGACAGTATGTGATGGGTATTGCCCAGTTTTCAGGATATCTTCCAGTGGCAGACTAGGGGAACTCCTGACATCCCTATCTCAACACTTGGTTCCTTACTCTGGGTCAGTAATACCCTGGGATCTTAATCCCTCTAATCTCCTCGGCGGAGCCTTGAGCTGCTCAACTAATTAACCTCTCTATCACTCCTAGAGCTATCTATAAAACGAGTATAGCTGTCTAATTACTAGGGCCAAGGCGCCTAGGGTCAGCACTACCCATTCCTTTCCAGCCTGCTTGGTTGGGCTAAAGCAATGGACCCAGAGCACATGGTTCCTAAACCTTTTATACTGTGGCACAGTGCCATCTGGTGTACACTGTGTGAACTGCAGGGGTTACATAAGCACAAGGTCCCCATAAGGACCCACTGAGGGGTCCATATTACTAGGGATGTGCCTGACTGTAAAGTGTAAGGGTGTCTAAGATTTTCACATCCCTACATCAGTATGTGAAGACATTTTTCAGTTTATTTGGGAAACTGTACCCCCTGACCTTTAGTGGATATTTAATGAACATGTTTCATAAACTGGATGCATTATTATTTATTCTTGTCTGTTTTGAGGTGTTAAAAAGCTAACATCATGCCCAATAGCTCAGTCTATAATTAGGTACAATTAAAATATTATTATATAAAATATAATAATATTCTAAAACTATAAGAAAAAATATTTTATATGATAATCAAAGTAATAAAACATTACTTTGTGCTATTGATAGTGTTACCTCTTAAGGAAGTAAAATTTGTGGGGGGGGGGGTTCTAAAACTAAAAATTCGAGATTTATAAAGTGTAAAAACCATGAAAAACTTTAATACAAAACTTTGGCATGTAAAACCATTCAAGGTCATACAGTGGTCAATGGGAACTACGCTTGATCCTATTGGACATTTTTTTAGCCTTCAGAATTTTTCAAATTCTTTTTTCACTAGTAATTGTCCCAAAAACAAATTTCTAGAGGTTTTAGAGGTATTCATATTTTTAGCGCCTCTTTTTTGTTTTTTTATTCATACTTTTTTTATTTGGATCTTTAAATAAATTTCATGGCATTCATGGTTGTAGAGAAAATGAGTTTAATTGTGGTTTAAAAAAGCTCTAATACCACTAAGATTCAACCTTTGAAAATTGGGCCTCTAAATGTTGGTGTAAAATATTTCTAAAAAATGTCTGTCTTGAGAAATACACTTCATGATTATTTCAAAACACTGAACTGAGCTGATCAAATATTAACCCAATTTTTCCATTTTGTTCCTTTGTGACTCTTTGTTGGCAACCACATCTAATAGTTTATATCAGTAGATGCTTGCTGTACTGGAGAGTTGGGGAGGGAAAAATCTAATGTAGTCATGACAGGAATTCAATAGTAATTGAATAAAGGAGTGAACACATTACAAGCTTAATGTGATTCCTTCAGGTCAAGTGCGCCAATAAATATCCCATAGTGTAATGACTTTAAAATCGGATTCAGATGCAATGAGTAATTGGAAAGCAAAAGTTGCAACCTATACACTAAAAATAAATCTACCCCAAGATGAATGATAGATATAATTATTGACAAGTAAACTTGGGGGGCTTAAAATTAAAGTATATAACTTGTGAGCTTGATACAGATCCAAAATAAATAAATGTGATTGTATATATATATAATATTAAACATGATGCTATGTTGAAATAGCAGAGATCATGCAGCCAGTATAAGTTTGCCATGTCTATAAAAGTGTCATTTTCACAACGGAACCGTAAGAATACCTGGTGATCTAGTGGAGACTAGTGATGGGCAAATAAATTTGCCAGGCACAAACTCACTGCGAATTTCTGCATTTCACCAGGTGTCGGAAAAGTCGATTGCGTCAAAACCATTATGCGTCAACACTATTCAGAGACCCATTGACTTTAACGCTGGCGTCAAAATTGATGTGGGTGTCAAATTTAGAGTTTCACAAATTTTTCGGTGGTTTGCGAATTTCGTGGGAAATTTGCACATTTTTCAGCGACGCGGAACAGGAGAAATTCGCCCATCACAGGTGGAAACGCCACTTCCCGCCACTTACTCCCTCATCGCACACCTATTCTCATTGGACACTTCCAGCTTTTGCATTTGACCCTGCCTGTTTCTGTCTCTGCTGCCCCGGCAGTTAAAAGTTGCATGATGTTAAAATGTATATGTTTAACGTTTAAAGGAAAATTATACCCCCAACATAAATACTTAAGCAACAGATAGTTTATATAATATGAAGTGGCATATAAAGGAATCTTACCAAAGTGGTATATATATTTAAGTAAATTTTGCACTTTTACATCTCTTGCCTTGAGCCACCATTTCGTGATGGTCTTTGTGCTGCCTCAGAGATCACCTGACCAGAAATACTACAACTCTAACTGTATCAGGATGAAGGGTGGAAGAAAAAGATAGAACTCTGTCTGTTAATTGGCTCATGTGACCTAACATGTATGGTTTGTTTGCTTTGTTTGTGTGCACTGTGAATCCTACGATCTCAGGGGGCGGCCCTTATTTTTTAAAATGGCAATTTTCTATTTATAATTACCCAATGGCACATACTACTAAAAAGTATATCATTATGAAAATGGTTTACGTACATGAAGCAGGGTTTTAAATATGAGCTGTTGTAGTCAATGTATTTTTATGGATACCTACATTGTTCGGGGGATATAGTTTTCATTTAAATGCTTAACCATTTATTGTGTCCAAAGCTATATGGCAGGCGCTGTACTTCCTTAAACCTAAAACCCTCCTATTTCCTTCCTCATGTGTGATGTCAGTTCCTCCCATCATCCTTTGTGTTCCTGCCTTCCATGAGTGAGGAGCTACTCTGAGGTTAGAAAAATAAATATTGTTTTTGACCTGCAGCACTTGTACATGCGCTCCTACATTTGTTCATCCACCCCAAACAAAGCAGCTTTGTGGATTCCAAGTGTCTGGTGAATTCAGCTATCTGGCAAAGATTTCATAAAGAATTCAGTGGTTGTAACAGCTCCATACAGGCCCAGCAGGGAGGTCTCACAGGCAATTCAGCCATTATTACAGCAATTGGACCATTCCTTTGGCTCAAGACTCTGTTCTGAGCTATTGGTGTTATTGCCTGTGACCCTGACTGCACTTTTGTCTCCTGATTATGTTCTGCTCTACAACATTGGTATCGACTTGGCCTATCCCTTGACCACGCTCTTTGTTTCCCGTTTTTCCTGTAAATGTTTGGTTCCCTTGCCTGCCCAGAACGCTCTCCCTGTTCCTCTCACTATAGGACCTGGCGGCATCCATGTAGCGGAGGGCTCCTCCCAAAGTGATTGTTATAGGCGGAACCATGAGCTGAAGACGCAAACTTTATGTTTTTTTCTAGGGTTGGGATACCAGTCGTAACAGGAACTACTGGCAATTTGGTTTCTCTGTATGTTTTTTCCAGGATCACTCTGTATGATTATGCAGAATTCTTCTTAACTACCAAGAGTGATGCATAATTTTTTCAGTTAAACTGAGCTTCTGCATTATATTTTCTATATGTATTTATTCTGAATGTAGGGGGACGGGTAATTTCTTGGCCCGGTTAAGACAGACTATATTAGGACAAATGTCCTGTACTCTGCCCTGGAACCCCCAGGACCCACCTGTTTTGTCCACGTGACACGTCTCAAAGAAACAAATACACTTTGGGCGTATAATGATGTGATTGTTCGCTCAGAGGAGGAGGGAGTATCTGCTCTCATATCAATCAAAAACTATCCTAAATAATAAAACAGAAGTGATCAATAGATATTTAATTATTGCTTGTCCAGCTGTCAGTCCCTGCAATGCTGCATCTTGTGCTTTTCTTCTATTAGAATAAACTGATGTTGGCAGGATGTGCCGGGTAATTGCTGATATTGTTAGTCTCGTGACTTAATGTTATATTTCCACCCACTAAAAAAATAGCATTTTTTTTTAAACTTTTTATTATGTAAGTTATAGTGACTACAAATACCTGTAGTGTATCTCTACAACATACAAAGCTTGCACTGTGGTTTCACTTTACACCCACGCACAACCTATTGTGTAGCAGATAAAACAGAAGAAGCTTATTTACTGAACCTCCACCCTCTTCTGAGAAACTGTTTTGCTCTCAAAAGTTGTGAAATTTAGACTTATCTTAAAAAATGCACTGTTTTCTAAGGTCATTCCCAAAAAAGTACTGAAGAACCACAAGGGTGGTATGGTTGGGTTGTTCCAGTGTGAGGCAACTATCATTGTTAGAGAATAATTGTCAGATTAATTGTGCGAATAAATCTGATACAGAATAAGTCATAATTTAATTTGCAATTGTTTTTTTTATAATTCTTTTTTGAAATATTCTTTATTTTCAATTTTTTTTAAAACAAGGGAGGGAAGGGATGAGGATACAGAAATAAAAAGGGAGGGGTTTTTTTTATAATTCTTTTTGAGTTATTTAGCTTTTTATTCAGCACTTCTCCATTTTGGAATTTCAGCAATCCGTGTTCTAGAGTCTTAGTTACCCTAGCAACCATGCATTGATTTGAATGAGAGACTGAAATATGAATAGGATAGGACCTGAAAATAAAGACGAGTAACAAAAACAGTGATAGCACAGTTGTAACTTTACAGAGCATTTGTTTTTTTAGATGGGGGTCAGTGGCCCCTATTTGACAGCTGGAAAGAGTCAGAAAATGAATGCAAATAATTAAAAAAAATACAATAATGAAGATCAATTGAAAAGTTGCTTAGCATTGACCATATTGGCTATAACATATTTAAAGTTAATTTAAAGGTGAACTACCTCTTTTAAATAAATCCAAAAATTCAAGTCAAAGCAATTTTCCAATATACGTTCATTATAAATTTTCAATAGTTTTTATAGCACCAGAAACAACGTGTGGACCCACTTGTCCACTGATAAACAGTTCAAAGAATTATCAAAGGTCGAAGTGAAAATTCGAAATAAATAATTCAAATTTTGAGCTAATTTTTGTGTACTTCGACTAGGGACCAGTCAAAAATCGAAATTTATCATGTACTGTCTCTTTAAAAATTGGACTTTGACTTTGACCTTTCGCCATCTTAAATCGGCCTGATTGCAGATTTTAGCCTATTGGGGGACCTCCTAGAACCGTTATTTATTAAAAAAGAAAATGACACCACCCAGTATGTCTCCAAACTATTATTTATTTTTGATTTTCTTTAAAAAAAATTTTTTTTGGAACACCTCTCTCCTTAATCAATTGCACCAATACCATCAAATATCAATTCACCACTGTCTCACTCTATGCAATTTCAAAGTGCATGTGCATTACTATATTTAATTTACCAATTCATCACCTTTTATGTTTATCTAAATTAAAGTGTGTGTGCTTCACTGTGTTATATCCACTAATTCATTATACTCAAGATGTATCAATTGACTTAATAAATTATTTTAATTAATAAAAAAAATAAAAATAAATGCTGTATGACTTCCTCAACTCCTTTTCTGGAGAATAGTTCAATTTAATTCTAAGCAATTTAATATAACTTAAAATTGCTAATTAATCCACCACCCCGGTGGTTTGCTTAGAATTATTCAATGAATGAAAAACAATTAAAGGAAAACTATACCCCCCAAACAATGTAGGTCTCTATTAAAAGATACTGAGTAAAACAGCTCATGTGTAAAACCCTGCTTCATGTAAATGAACCATTATCATAATAATATACTTTTTTAGTAGTATGTGCCATTTGTAATCATAAATAGAAAATTGCCATTTTAAAAAATAAGGGCCGCCCCCTGAGATCGTAAGATTCACTGTGCACACATACAAACCACATGTAAGGTCACATGAGCCAATTAACAGCCAGAGTTCTGCCTTTTGCTTCCTCACTTCTTCCTGTTACAGTTAGTGTTGTAGTATTTCTGGTCAGGTGATCTCTGAGGCACCACAAAATGGTGGTTCAAGGCAAGAGATGTAAAAGGGCAATATGTATGTAAATATATATTCAAGTTTGGTAAGATTCTTTAATATGTCATTCAATTTGATATAAACTATCTGTTGCTTAAGTATTCATTTTGGGGGTATAGTTTTCCTTTAAAGTGCTATGTGCTTGATTATATATACTCTATTGGTTAGATCTTAAAAATCTTTATAACTTAATCTCATACCCCAGAAACACATTCTATGATTATTTGTACAAACAATTAATTGTAACCAATGCAATTTCTAAAGTGCCAAGTGCTTAATTCCTAATACTTGATGAATTTACCCTTTAAAAATGATGAAATGATTTTATACCCCACAATCCCTTTCCATGGTTACTCTTGGAGTACAATTTGAATTAGTTTGTAACCAGTGCATTTATTATTCAAAATGAAGGATCCAATTAATACCCCCACACAATCACCATTAAAACATTATGAAAAGTTGGAAATTGGAAAAAGAAGATAGTAGTGGAGTTATCCCATAAACTGCTATCTAGTTCATTTTGCTATCTAAGGCCTGGGATTACCACAAGAGGAGGAGGCAGAACGCACAGAACTGTGGTCCTCCTAGAACCTATTTGGAGTCAATTGGTGGACTTTGAAAAATCTAATTTTTTTTTAAAAAAAACTTTGAATCGAATTCACTCAAATGCATTGTTACTTAGATTAATACGATTCGAATTTGATCAAAAACAGACCTATTCAATCAAAAACTGATCTATTCGGCTAAAAATAATTCTTAATTTTTTGATAAATTTCCATTGGTCTTTTTTAATTTGAATTTCGAAGTTATGGGAGTTCAAAAAAACTCCCATTACTTCAAAATTTGGCCTTTGATAAATATGCCCCTTAGTGTGTTCCTCAATCCCTAGAGGAAAGGCGAAAAAGTTTCAAATAGTGTGTTACCGGTTCAATAATTAGGCCCAATTAAAATCGGATCTACCTAGACATAGGGGCAAATTTATCAAGGGTCGATTTTTCGATTTTCGAAATTCGAATTCAAAAAGACCAACCAAAATTAAGTCAAAGTTTGTTTTTGTTGAATAGGTCTGTTTTCGATCGAATAGGTCTGTATTCGGGCGAATTCGAATTGTACGAGTAAGGAATAGCGCATTCGATCAAATTCGATTTGAAGTTTTTCCCAGAAGTCCACCAATTGACTCCAAATAGGTTCTAGGAGGTCCCCCATAGGCTAAAACAGCAGTTTGTCAGGTTTTAGATGGTGAATGGGCGAAGAAGAATTTTTAAAGAGACAGTACATGATAAATTTCAATATTCGAATTTTTGAATTTTTTTCAAATTCAAATTGAATTTGGACTACTCCCTAGTCGAAGTACACAAAAAATAGCTTGAAATGCGAATCTTTTTATTACAAAATTTGCCTCGACCTTTGATAAATCTGCCCCTTAGGGTAATTTATTCAGCAGACGCAAGTTCACAGCGAATTTTCAAATTTTGCCGCCGCCGAATACATTTGCAAATTTGCAGTGAAAAAAATCTGGCACGGGCGATGGTTCTGATGCTGGCGTCAAAGTTTTTTCCCCACTGGTGCCGGTTCCAGGGCCAATTTTGATGCCCATTGACTTTAATGGGTGCTGGCGTCGACTTTGACTGCAGCTGTTTTCTGAATTTTTCAACAGTTTTGCGGGAAATTCATGAAATTCGTGGCAAAGTGAAAAGGGACAAATTCGCCCATCACTACTTACATTCACAGTGGTATCATATCATTGGTATCATATGTTTTGCAACTGTTATACTGTTCTATTCAAGTATGTGAGCAATGGCATATTATGCATCTTGGGTGTAAAGCTCCCCATAGACGCGACGATTCTTCTTGCCGAACGACCGATTTTAGGGAAGCCCGACCAATCCTTCGAAATTATCGTGCGGTTAGTGGTATTCGAACGATCGCACATCTTACGATTTTACGTCCGACATCTGTCGGGAAATTGATCGGCCAGGTCAAAAAATCTTTGTCGGTCCCAGTGCAATCTATCTATGTTTGCAGGGCCAAGCAGGCAGCTCCCCTTTGTTTTCCTGGCAAATTGGTCTTTTTAGTTGATGGTAAATCGTATGATCGTTCTGAGAAGATCGTGGTCTCACGATCAGGATCTGATCTTTTAAAAATCTCAACATCTATGGCCAGCTTTAGTGACACTAATTTACAGAACTCTTTAAAATAGATATGCCATGATTAGATGGTTTCTTAATGTTGAACAATTTATTAACCTTGTTATTAATTGCCGATTTGTACTAGCTAGCAGTGAACCCTGAATTTAAAGCGTTGGATACAAATAGTTCCTTTGGGAATTTATGCTGCTGATCACCTAGAATCAATTGGTAAACCTTGCAGCTACATTAATTAAATAGATAGCAAAACCATTATGTGTAGTTTTAAGATTGATTACCAAATTAAAATCCATGGCAGTAATCACTTAACTTTGAGTCAATGTGAAATCTCATTGGCAATCTAGTTCTAAGCAATTTTATAGCTCATACTACAGTTCCAAGTTCAGAACTTGGAAACAGCTACAGTCCTTTCTCAGTCCTGATTCATGCGATATTATGATATTATTGCAACATGCGCACATATACACACCCAAGTGTATTTTTCTTTCTTAACTTGTATAACTTCATAGTTCATTGTTGATAAATGCAAGGAAATAATATAAATTACATTTATACACCAAGGGGTCAATTTACTGATGAATTTGTATTTCTCTAAAAACTTGTGGTTTAACTATTTTTTTTTTTAAAAAAAACTCTAGAAATTAGAGATATATTAAGTGCTAAAACCATGAAAACCTCCAATACAAAACTTTGGCAGGTAAAAGTTATGGAGGTCTTTAGAAGTCAATGGGAGCTGCGTTCATCCTATTGGACCATTTCAGTTTTTTTCTTTCGATAGGATTTGTCCGAAAAACTCATTAAAAACTTTATTTTCCACTTATTTTCCATTTGTACTTTTTTATTTGGATCTTTTAATAAATTTCACGAAATTTGTGGTTTTAGAGAAAGTGAGTTTAATCGTGGGTTCAAAAACCTCTAAATCCATGAAAACCCTGACTGTTAATTCAGTGGATTTGAATCGTACGAATCGAAGTAACAGCACATTCAATCAAATTTGATTCAAAGTTTTTCCAAAAAAACCTTCGATTTTTCAGCGTCCAACAATTGACTCCAAGTAAGTTCTAGGAGGTCCCCCATAGGAGAAAACAGCAATTTGGAAGGTTTTAGACAGTGAACTGGGGATGACACATGTTTATGTTTTTCTTATTTGATGTTTTGTGGTTTATTATACTAATTACCAATAAAAAAAATTAAAAATTTTTTAAAAATGAAATGAATGAGAAGAATTTGGGGACTTCAATGGATAACAGCAATGACTACTAAAGCAAATAAATACTGTCTTGCATAAAAAAGAGAATTCATTTGAGGAATGAAAACATAATTATGCCTCTTTATAGGTCACTGGTTAGGCCTCATCTGAAGTATGCAGTTTTGGGTTCCAGTTCTTAAGAAAGATACAGTATTACTGGGCTGGAATGAGTGCAGAAACTCAACTGGTTAATGGAATAGAACAATAAAACTATGAGAGTAAACTGTTAGAGGTGGGGGGTTATTAATCAAAGTCTGAATTTATTTCAATATTTTTTGCTACAAAGTCCCATCAAATCTGCTCGGGTTTTATTCGCTTATTTATTATTACATTTTCCTGAAAATTTGCTTAGCGGGAAAAAAAATCGATTTTCAGGATTTGTTTCGTTTTTTTTTTTTCATTTTTTTGCATGAAACCCATTGCACATCAAAAATCATTAGGACTTCTCCCATAGGGTGCTCTTTTGAAATGAAAGTGCTTTCAAGTAATTAAAATTGAATGTACTGTTACCCTGCACTGCTAAAATGGGTGTGTTTTTGTCATAAATACTTCTGTAGTTTATATAAATAATCTGCTCTGTAATCATGGGGGGTTGTAGTTTAATTTGAAAAAAGAGAGAAGTCACAGGCAGATCTTTCTTTCTTTTCTTTCTTTCTTTCTTTCTTTCTTTCTTTCTTTCTTTCTTTCTTTCTTTCTTTCTTTCTTTCTTTCTTTCTTTCTTTCCTTTCTTCCCTTCTGTCTTTTTTCTTTTCCTTCCTTCCTTCCTTCCTTCCTTCCTTCCTTCCTTCCTTCCTTCCTTCCTTCCTTCCTTCCTTCCTTTCTTTCCATCATCCTTCATTTCTTCTTCTCTCTTTCTTTCCTTCATTCCTTCTCTTCTCTCTCTCTTTCCTTTTCCTTTTCCTTCCTTCCTTCCTTCCTTCCTTCCTTCCTTCCTTCCTTCCTTCCTTCCTTCCTTCCTTCCTTCCTTCCTTCCTTCCTTCCTTCCTTCCTTCCTTCCTTCCTTCTTTCTTTCTTTCTTTCTTCCATCTTCCCTCATTTCTTCCTCTCTTTCTTTCTTTCTTTCTTTCTTTCTTTCTTTCTTTCTTTCTTTCTTTCTTTCTTTCTTTCTTTCTTTCTCTCTCTCTCTCTCTCTCTCTCTCTCTCTCTCTCTCTCTCTCTCTCTCTCTCTCTTCCACTTTGTTAAATTCTGCTTGTTTAAGAGATCACCTTGGATTTTTTGGAAATACTCCATAAAAAGACAACATGAAACTGGAAGGATTTCAGAAAGCAAACATAATTAATATTGAAAGAAAATGCTAGCCAAGTTGTCCTGGTTTCCTTTAAGAAAAAGGCATTTACGCAGGGATCCAATTACAGCATACAAATATTTCCAAGGTCGGTATAACACACTGTTTGAGTAATATTCTATCCCTAGGGCTGAAAAAAAGATACAAGATCATTTTAGGAGATTAAAGGAATGAACATTTCTCTTTTAGTAAACAAAATGTGTATTTATCGTAAGGTCAGAAAAGACATTGATTTCCCCAAGTAAAGGTGAATTGGCAGAGGTGTTAAGTCTTGGCAGAAAAGATATAATTTATTTTATAAGGAATGGAATGTGCAGGTGATGCAATGCAATGAAACAGGTGAAATGTGAATTTCTTAGGAAAACTTGATTGGCATATTATGCAGCAGATGCTGTAGAAGTCTGTCTTGGTCCACAGAAGTCTCTATTCCTCAATATAGATAGCCATTTAACTGCTGCTTTGGTATCGTTGTCAATAAGAACTCCAAATGACCACTCAAATTTCAGAAAGAATACATAAAGAGGCATATTTATCAAAATATGTAAAACATTTTGGTCTAGAATCAATTCAAGGAGAAAAAACGTTTCATGGTTTATCACATACAATCTCCAAAGAGTGCTATGGGGACATATGAAATAAAATTAGAATGACATGCATTTTTTGCATTAAATTGAATCTGGTCCTTTATGCCATCAACATGTTTTAAACTTTGTCATAAAATAAACTGCATGTTTATAGAACATAGTCGCTATGGCATGTATCATGAAATGAATCCATCACAAAATGTTAATTGGCATATTTAGAATTTAAATCAATGCAACAGATTCAGGGTTTAAAGAATAGGGTAGATAAAAGGTTATGACATTCAGCTTTGTTTTACAAATAAAATAAAATAATTAAAAAAAAACTTGCTTTCATCATTCTGCTGGCACCGTTCTCCATTTCCAAGCGTTATACCAAGTATCCAAGGGCCCTCAACTTTTTTTGCTTGTGCGCCAAATGTAAAAAATGTTGGGGAGAAACTCAAACATAAAAAGGTTCCTGAGGATGCCAAATAAGGACTGTGATTGGCTATTTGATAGCCCCTATGTGGACTGGCAGCCTACAGGAGTCTCGGCTTGGTTTAGTTTTGCTTTTAATTTGTACAACTAAAACTTGCCTCCAAGCCTGGATTTCAAAAATAATCACTTATGAATGAGGCCATTGAGAGCAACATCCAAATGGTTAAGGAGCAGCATGTTTATTGTAAGCCACTTGTTGGGGATCACTGTGCTAACGTTCCCTCCATCTAGCAAGAATATTCCTCAGCATGTTTTTGTGTATACAAAATAGAAATACAGCTTTAATATGATTCCAGAGTTGGGAAAACTTGAAAGGTTTATTGCTAGTGTATGCAAATTATTTAGTTATCATGCTTATTGCCTTGCATTGATCACAAGTTAAGCTTTTTGTATTTTTACCAATATTACCTTTGTCATGGGAATACACAGAAACAGGAGATCACTTGAGGTAAAGAGTTGAAGTTTATTGACACAAGCTGCATGGATTCTGAGCTCACAAAGAGTCAGAACCCTGAACAAAGAAATCACAGAGGTTTTTATAAACTTTGGAACATATGACATGAGAGCTTACGCCATAAAAGTATGTAACCATTGCAAGAACATAGAGATATTTCTTTACAGCACAGAGAAACAAAGAACTGCTCAAATAACCAATGAAATGGTTCTTCCTCAAGGTCAAGTTAGTACTACCAAGGTTAGCTTGAGAACAGAATCCATCCAAGTCAGGGGGACTCCAGGGGAGTCATTCATACACATAATTTCATTCTCTCTCTTTTTGAGTGGCCAAACAATAGCCATACCACTTTTTGATTTCCAATATTCCTTTCCTATTGTTGCATCTGATTTCCAATATTCCTTTCCTATACATACCATTCTCAAGGAAAGGAAATCAGTGAAAGATGCATTATCCGGAAAACCCCAAGTCCCGAGGATTCTGAGTAGAACGTCCTATCCCAGTATTATTTTAAATTTACAAACTAAAACAATACATTCAAGAACTATAACCCAACATTGTTGTCATGTTTTGTTGCTTCATTCAAACCTCAAGATTAGTAAGTATTGTAAAAGGTCCATATTTGTCTGATTTGAATGTTCTGTTGCTAGGACTACATGCTATACGCTGAACATAAGTGTCATTCTGGGCCGGAAAAGGTAAATGTGTATCATTTTCACAGCACTAGAACAGCAAGCTTCATAGAAAGTGAATCTCATTATTGTAGGAAACCAGTGATTACACACAAAAGAAGCAATAGATTAGTCATATTCTTCATTTTAAAGAAAGCACAAGCACCTGTCCTACCACACACTTCCACTCGTATCATTCTTATGAGCACATAAAAGAGGAGCATCTGAACAGGTGAACATATACTAACACAGCATGAAATAATGGCATTTCATTTTAAAACAGCACAATTAAAAACAGTCAAGAAGGAAAGAATGCTTGACGTCTGCCCAGAGTATTTGGATCAATGACATTTGTCTTCTATTTGACTCTATTACTATAAGTGTTGGTTATACATTTGGATGAATGAAAGAGAAGATAGAATTAAATTATATATTTTACAGACTATTGATCCCTATATGGATCCAGATTTACTAAAGGGTGAAGTGGCCAAGAAACAACATCCGCAGGGACATCCCTAATTCACTAACAGGCTCAGATGACAATTCGCTAGCGAAAGAGCTTTCATTTGCACTCTATCGCCAGGCGAATGGTTTTTGCTCCGTAAATTCAATAAAGTGTGGCTATTACTGAATGTTACCTCTTTCACCAGAGTTGACTTTGCCACCTCAGACCAGGCAAACTGTTAAAATGAAGCTACATCTTCCTCAATCTTCTGTCACTTACATCATATCCTGTCTGCCGAAAATGCATTGAAGTTGAACAAACACTGGAGACTTTTCCTTTTTTTTGCCTGAAAAAGTCCTAACTTGAACTTTTTTGGGTTAAAATTTCCCCCGGACATTTGAGGGCCATGGAACATTCATTTTACAGTGGGCTCATGTCTAGGGCATTACTTTTGTCTTTATTAAGGTTCCTTGGACATTAGTACAAAAAAGTGGCCACGTCCAGCATTTGCGTCCATACCAATTTAATGTAGATCACTAGCGACTTTTCGCTAGGTATGAACGAACTAAGAAATGCTGGCACTGATGAAGTATCGCTAGTGAAAAGTCGCCAGCGTTCGGTGCCCGGGACGCAACTTCACATTTTACTGAATTAGCATAGTGGTTAGCATAGTAGTAAATCTGCCCCATAGTATGAATCGAACAATGGTATGGCAATGTGCACTTGGACAATTTTTGTGTGTTTAATGTTATTGTTTTTTCTTCTGGAGATTTCTAATTTAGAATGTAAAGTATAATCTGATTGGTAGGGTTCCATTTAACCTTGAGTCCAGCCAGTAGTCACACATTAAGGGGCTGATTTATTATTTAGAGCCAATCTATCATTCCAATTAAGCAAGCTCTACAGTTGTTTCAGTGACAAAAGGAGTTTTTCCAAAACACCCCCAAAATACAGCACAGACACAATGATCTGCTTTTGAAAATATGTTGGTTTATCAAACTCTTTCCTGACAGTGTGTGCTTACACAATATGAAAAGAAAAATGTTAATTAACAGATTTTAGTGTAAATTAAAATAAATGGAAAGTCCTCTTATCTCCTTTGTGTTTGGTATTAAGGCCACACATTGCATTGAACACCATCCATCAGATAACATGTACTTTCACTATATGGGTCCATTTATCACAAAGATAAGCAATTCTTACATAGAATATTAGTAAAATTCAAGTTTACTAAATTGTGTAAAGTTTAAAAGGGTCATTTACAAATGCAGGGCTCTATGCAAATCTCCTGTTTTTTTGCCCACAATGCACCTGCTGTTAAAACAGCATTAGTGTGTGATTCTTTTGTTAAATCTGCTGCAACTATCTATGCAGCCCACCATTGAAACCCTGGATTTAACTAACTACACATCCAGGGGACCATGGGAGATGAGCCTCAAAGGTTAAGTGACAGAGTGATGACTAAGGGAATGAATGGTGTCCTGTAGTGGTGTCTGGTGGTGGATTATGGGTGGTTGTAGTTGGTAGTGCAGGTAGGTAAGGAGGAGAAAGAATGGTTATAATAGGGAATGACCAAAAGAGTAGGCAGATATGTTACCTAGCTGGAGGAGACAACATCCCTCTCTTCCACCCATGGGTCAATGGTAGATAGAGGGGTTGGAGAAAGACAGCAATTGTCATTTGTTGCCTCGAGGGCTATGGTGGGCTGACCCACGGAACAGTTGAAAGGGAAGAGTAAAATGGAAGGAGGTAGTCCGGGGGGCTACGTTCCTGTTAGGTGCCCCAGTATGTGGGTGTGATGGGAAGGTTACATGGCTGAGGCCTAGCGTCAGTGTTACAGTGTATGTAGTTATATGCCGCCAACAATGGTTTATGTACGTTTATGACTTGACTTTTATAAGTTAAAGGAATATTATTAAGGGTGGTTAATAATGTGTATTTTTATTTCCAAATATTCTTTATTATTTTCAAAGAGAGAAAAACAAACGCAGAATAGGTATACAGCAAAGTCTTATACATCATACAAATTAATAATGTGTATTTTTATGGGTTGTTGTTATTTATAGTAACATGTATAATAAACTAAGCTGCAGCCTTTCCACCCAAATATATTTGGTGCCATTGCCTGTTATTTATAAAAAAAAACGGGGGGGGGGTGGATATTGAGGATCTACAAGTCTTAGGTGCACCTAATTACTTATCAATGCCTATAGAGACCACCAGGATGGGCAGATACTAAAGTCTGGTATTCATTAGTAGATCAGGAAATATATTTACCTAAGAACCTTTGCTACTGTTACTCACTACTACCGGGGATTAATGTAGTGGCCCAGAGGCATATTCTTTTCTCTATTTGAGTCATTTCTCTTCCAATATTAAGTCCTACCTTGCAGTATCCATCCTTCATTATTTTCCCACCTGTATGTCACTTCAAAGAGAAATTGCTTGAGTGATTTATTTAAATTGGTTGCTTCCTGGCTGTACCTTCTTTTGTATTTTTCCTCTCTGAGATCTTTATACCTTTTCTTTTATTTGACATACGGGATTTTTCAAGGCAGCTGACAGCAACTTTTGTCTTCCCTGATTCTTTGGTTTCATTTATATCCTTATGTTTTGCAGCTTCGATTCCCTATTCAACTAACACATTTCTTCCTGTAATTGCTCACCTTGCTTATATCTTTTTATCAAGCTGTTTTTCTGTGTTTTGTTCCCTGAATTTTGCATGGTTTCTTTTGGGTATTTTTCTATTTGCTGAGCTAAAACAATAGGTATACTCTGATTTAACCCTTTGTACAACATGCTAGTCTACGCTGCTTCTTTTTTCTATAGTTAATTCCCCCTCTTGGTCTCTTTACTCTATAGAAAACAAATGAACTTAGTTCTATATGTAGGTATGGGACCTGTTATCCAGAATGCATGGGACCTGGTATTTTAGGGTAGGACTCCACAAACCATTTTTGCCGCGATGCGACAAAACGCATGCGACAAAAATAAGGTAAGAGATAGAATTGTCGCATGGTGTCGCAGCATTGATCCGACACGACACAACTGTCGGACAAAATCACTCGTGGAGTCCTACCCTTACAGATAAGGGATATTTCTGTAATTTGGATTCCCCATAACTTGTCTACTTAAAACCATTTAAACATTAAATAAACCCAATAGTATTGTTTTCCTCCATTAAAGATTAATGATATCTTAGTTGAGATCAAGTACAAGGTATTGTTTTATTATTATAGAGAAAAGGGAAATCAATTTTAAAAATTTCAATTATTTGAATAAAATGAAGTCTATGGGAGATGTCCTTCCTGTAATTTGGAGTTTTCTGGATAACTGGTTTTCAGATAACAGATCTCATACCTGTAATATGCTTAATAAAAAATACATGAGATGTCATCATCTTTATGAGCAGCCTGATTCAGGCCAGTGCCAAGGTGCCTAAAAATCTGTCTCTGACCAAAGTAAAGCTGATCTCAAATACCTGACATCTTTCTGACTTTGCTCTTGGCTTGTTAGACTTACTGACCTATTAGCAAGTAATGACATTTGCATTGCTAATACTACATAGTTAATGGCTGACAAGCTACGCGGCACCTCTCTTGTGTTTGCAGCTGTGCATGTTTTCCAAGTCGGACTAAACTAGCTGCAGTGAAAATGTTAAACAGCAAGATGTTAAACACATTAAAAGTCTTCTACTTTTTCTCTCACCACAAAAGGAAACATAAAATAAAAGGAAGGAAGGAACTAAAAGCTTTAGCAAAGAATAGAGGGGGAAAGGTAAACAAAAACATTAATATGTTACAGGTATGGGACCTGTTATCCGGAATGCTTGGGACCCTTTTCGGGATAAAAAAAATATCATGCCCTGAAGCTGCAAAAACCTGTGGAGAAGTCAATGGCAGAGGTCTCTTGAACCAAACACTTCACAAACTCTTAACAAACTCGACCGTTGATGAATAACCCCTAAGTCTGCTAGAGAATCATGTAAACATTAAATAAACCCAATAGACTGGCTTTGCATCCAATTAGAATTAATTATATCTTAGTTTGGACCAAGTACAAGCTAATGTGTTATTATCACAGAGAAAAATGAAGTCATTTCTAAAAATTTGGATTATTTGGAAAAAATAGAATCTATGGGAGAAGTCCATTATGTAATTCAGAGCTTTCTGGATAACAGGTTTACAGATAACGGATCCCATACCTGTATTAGAAGGGTTTTCAGCTGCTGACATCTAATGATTATTGATCAGGGTGAACATCTAATTGTCCTATGCACTTTCTAAATGTGTGATCAGTAAATCATCTATCTAAATGCTCACTTGGGACAAAGATAGATGTTGCCACATTAAAAATAGTAAACCTGACACATATATTTTTTTAGCTTCCATAATGTCACCCACATGAAATATGGGATGTAACTAGTGATGGGCGAATTTGCGCCGTTTCGCTTCGCCAAAAAAATCGTGAATTTAGTGCGAAAGTCGCAAAACAGCGAAAAATTCACGAAACGGCGCTAGCGTCTTGTTTTTGACGCCGGCGCCCATTTTTGACGCCGGCGTCTGTTTTTTTCAAACAAATTTTTTGACGCCGGTGAATTTTTCCCGCGAATTTTCGCGGGCGTTTCACGAATTTATTCGCTGGCGGCGAATCACGCAAATTTGCTGCGAATTCGCGCCTGGCCAATAAATTCGCCCATCACTAGATGTAACTTTTAGGTTGGCTCCTCCAAAGCTGTATAACTACACATAGTACATGGTGTATTGCAAACTACTCTTCTTCTTCTATAATCTTCCTCAGTTCTTCCTTCTCTAACTCAGTGTAGGCAGATTTTCTTAGAGGCCATGGATTTTCTTAGAGGCCATTTTAATGGAGGCCATGTCAGGGGACATAATGTACCCACCCCCATCCATGCCCTAACTTCCACATTATTCTGATGCCCACATTAGCGATTGCTGATGGGTACAGTGAGTGTACAAAACAGTCATTTCTTTATTGCCTGTTCTGAACCCACATCTTTTTTCGGCATCTACACACCAAAATAACAACCTCAGCAACAAGAAGAAGAGACATAAAACTGCAGAATTACATTCTAGCACAGTATACAAATACATGCATTACACAATGCACCTTATAGAATGAACTTCAATATTTATGTTAATGCTGCATCATTTTCTTAATTTCAATATACTGTATTTTTAGGGCAAGACCTATAGATGAAACCTTTCTTCTAGTTTCACTTTTGGGCACCTTTCCAGGTAGTATAGGGACCAAAGAAATGATTTGCAATGAGTGCAGTAGCAAAAAGAGTGTACTGAATGGTGCAGAGACTCCAGGAATGAAAAAGGTTTAATGTTTGGTTGAAAGCAGAATCATTACAAGTACCAATAACCTAAAAATCTCAACCGACTAACGCAAACCAGTTCATAGGTTTGGGTCATAAACTTGATCTGTAGGCAACTTGTAGTGATTTTCAGTTTGGACATTCCAAAGTAAATATAGGATTGACATACTATTTTAACCAGAATAGAATCTTGGCTATAATATGCCCTTGGAGTCACAATACTATTAATTCACCAAACAACACAGCCAATAACATATCCACAACAAGACAAGATCCCAATAATGACAATAGCATTATCTTACAATGTAGTTCTCCTTTATTCTAACTTCAATGTTTTGTTTTTTAGATGTCAAATAAGGACTCTGTTTACCAAAATATTTTTTTGATATCGAACATAACAGGAACAATCGTGATGTTATCATAGCTAAAGCTTTATGGCATAACTGTCTGCCACTACATATTTTCCATATGTTTCTCATTAAGTGTTAACTTCTTTGCATTCGGTTTTTTATTTTTCAAAGGTGACATTTTCAAGTTTATTGGCATCACATTTTCCGTAAAAACAAGAGGCAAAAGATATTTCTAAATTAAGGTGATTTTCATTCTTTTTCAGATCTTTCAGCAGATTTAATAAAGTCGATGGTACCCAAAGTGAAAGGATGTGGTTAGCATCAAAGTTCGTGTGGATAGCAAGCAAGAAGAGAAGCAAAACACCGCCTACACAGAGCCAGGTGTTCTCAAACTCCTGCTTATCATGACAATTTCTGACCACACCTATTAATATTTTTGCATGAACACATTTTGCTTGAATCATCATGGCCGACTATTGTTCTGAGGATAAGCCTGTTTAAAAAAAGCAAAATAAAGTAATAGTAAAGATACAATGTAATACAGAAAGCATGAACACTATTCAATTTCAAAAAGGGCAGTAGCCTTTTTATAGGATTTATTTTTAACTCTGAAATACAAAATTCAGAAAGAAAGAAAAATAGGTAGACACCCATATCTATAATTGTGTCATAGTTTAGATTCACAAGGTATCACAATACTTTATTTACTTTATTTATTTACATATTGTTTCTTATTTTTTCACAGAAAATTGTTCTTAGCATATGCCATCACAATTCTTGGAGTAGTTTCTATATAATCTAGTGGTTGCTGGTTTCTAGATAATCTAGTTCTTGAGCAGTAATTAAAGGAAAACTATACCCCCAAAATGAACACTTAAGCAACAGATAGTTTACATCATATTAAGTGCCATATTAAAGAATCTTACCAAACTGGTCTATATATTTAAGTAAATCTTGCCCTTTTACAGCTCTTGCCTTAAGCCACCATTTCGTGATGGTCTCTGTGCTGCCTCAGAGATCACCTGACCAGAAATACTACAACACTAACTGTAACAGGAAGAAGTGTTGAAGCAAAAGCCATATCTCTGTCTGTTAATTGGCTCATGTGACCTAAGAAGTATAGTTTATTTGATTTGTTGTGTGCACAGTGAATCCTACGATCCCAGGGGGCGGCCCTTATTTTTTAAAATGGCAATTTCCTATTTATGATTACCCAATGGCACATACTACTAGAAAAGTATACTATTATTAAAATGGTTTATTTACATGAAGCAGGATTTTACATTGAGCTGTTTTATGCAATATCTTTGTATAGAGACCTACATTGTTTAGGGGGTATAGTTTTCCTTTAAGATTAAAAAAAATGTATTCTCAGATAATTCCTACCTAGCTTCTAACTGTTTCTGAGAAAGGCAAAAATAAAATATACTGGTATCTTTTGTTTGTTTCAGTTGGTGAAGACAACCTTTCGGGTCCACAATGGTAACCGCACCAGCCACTGGATCCTTCTTGAGTATTAAAACCAATAACAATGTAGCTTTTTCCTCAGTTTCTAAGAAGCCATCTATTGTATAATCCAGTGCAACCATTTCTGGTGTAAAATCTTAAGATTCGAGGTCTTAATGTAAAACTCAATTTTCTGTTCTCAGTAATACATCTATTTGTGAATCACAAAGTTTATTATATTGCCCTTTATATGCACAGTGATCCCACTAATACCACCCCCATCAAACTCAAAAACAAAATTTTTCTTAGCTTTTTTTTTCTGGCAAATAAACATTTGTCAGCAAAAGACGTTCCTTGTACTGCAATAACAATTTTCCACTAACACATAACAACCAGTCAATATGTAGTAATTGCTGTCTGGTGTTTGAAAGCAAACATCTAACTGGTTGCATTATGTTGCCAGCCTTGAGCATACAAATTGTCATGAAGTTCAGAAGCTACTGCAAATCAACATATCTACTGCATTTTATGTAGGGTAAACAAAAAAGACACAAAAAAATCAATATTCCCTAAAAAAAAACACCATATATTTTTGGAAAGTACACAATCTACCTGTCAGGAGCGCCGATAGCGCTCCCATCTACGTCAACACCGCTCCCAAGATGGTTGCACCTCGATCTTGTTGCCGGCGCAATGACATCACCCACCTGGCGAGAAACTTGAACATAAAAAGACACAGAGGTCACGGGTTCAATGATAATAGACCGATAATAGAGATTGCTGTCTTGAGTTCCTAAGTTTCCTGACTCCTGCTTTGACCTTGATTCTGTTCCTTGCTGCTTGCCTTATTGAACATTTGCCTGAACTTGACTACGATAATGCAGGACCCTTTTGGATACTGCAAACTTGGACTTTTTGCCCTAAGCTTGGTCCATACATCTCCCGCTGGGAGCTGATAGGCCCCCCTGACAGTATTATAGGGCCATGGACCCCATTGCGGAAGCTGCGCCTGATGTCAGAAGAGCTCTCCGGGGATTGGCGTCCCGCATGGAAGATTGTGAAGCTCAGCAGATCCGCATTGGGCAAGTACTTGATACTCTTCTATCCTGTAAACCTTCTGTGTCTCCGGTCACCGGTAATCCTCACGCACCTGGTAATTCTCCTTTTGTGTCATGGCTGGTGGGCCCTGCATCCCTCCACCACCCTTCTACAATAAGAGTCCTCAAGCCTGCCGAGGTTTTGTAATGCAATGCTTGATCCAGTTTTAGTTTAAACCCTCGCAGTAGCCAAGGTGGGGTACATGATGTCCCATTTGGAAGGGAAACCGCTAGAGTGGGCAACACCCCTTTGGGAGAAGAATTCTCCTCTGACCTTCGATGCCAAGACTCTTCCTCCTCATCATCCCTACGATTGTTCCATTGAACTTCTTCCTGGTACCATGCCCCTAGAGGTCGTACCTACCCTCTATCACCTGCTGAGACTTCGGCGATGAAGGAATGTATCCAGGATAATCTCCAGTGAGGATTCATTTGACCTTCATCTTCTCCGGCAGGGGCGGGGTTCTTCTTTGTAGAGAAGAAGGATGCCAGATTGCGTCCCTATATTGACTAAAGGGGCTTGAACAAGCTCACGATTAAAAATTGATACCCTCTGCCCCCATCTCTAAACTCTTCGATCAACTCAGAGGGGCTAAGATGTTCACTAAGTTGGATCTTCGAGGAGCATACAACCTTATCTGCATCCAAGAGGGCTATGAATGGAAGACGGCCTTCAACACCAGAGATGGGCATTACAAGTACCTGGTAATGTCCTTCGGCCTTTGCAACGTCCTTGTCGTCTTCCAAGAATTTGTGAATGATATCTTCAGAGATCGTTTGGGGCAATCCGTAGTGGTGTATTTGGATGACATGTTATTATTCTCCAAAGACTTGGAAATCACCAAACCCCGGGTGAAAGAAGTTCGCTCCCCACAAGCACCAAGGCCATAAAAAGATTTGTTGGTTTTGCTAATTACTACCAACAATTTATCAAGGGGTTTTCCTCCCATATCGCTCCTCTTGGCTTGAAGGGAGGAAAACCTAATGCCTGGCCTCCTCACACCCTAGAGGCCTTTCAGTCCCTGAAAGACTCATTTGTTTCTCCTTCTGTAGGCGACAGCCTGATCTCCTACAACCCTTCTTCATTGAAGTAGACGTGTCTGACGTTGAAGCTGGAGCTATCCTCTCTCAGAGACAAGTTGCAGATGGGAAGCTACACATTTGTGCCTATTTTTCAAGAAATTCTCTCCAACTGAGCAAAATTACTTGGGAAAATTACTGTCGGGAATGGTGAGCTTCTGACTGTTAAACTCGCACTTGAGGAGTGACGACACATCCTGGAAGGAACACCACATCCTGTTAACATTTACATTGATCACAAATATTTGGAATTCATACAGACTCTCAAGAGACTGAACCCTCATCAGGCTCTGTGGGCAGTCTTCTTCACATAATTCAACTTTGTTCTTACATACCGCCCTGGCTCCAGGAATCGGAAGGCAGATGCCCCATCCGAAGCATTGTTCCCAAGGGTCGCATCAGTGAAGATCTAGAACCAATTGTTTCCCCCACAAAGATCATTGCTTTCAAATTCCCACAACTGGCTAGCCAGATCCTAACGGTCTAGTCCTCTGCTCCTGCTGAGACCCCCATAGATATGGTATACATCCCACCCAAATTCCATATACCCATCCTTCATCAAAGCCACAGTTCCATGCAGGCTGGACATCCTGGTGTCCAAAAGACCTTCGAGCTTGTTAATCGTCTCCTTTGGTGGCCTACTCTCCGGAAGGATGTGAAAGACTTTGTAGCAGCCTGTGCCATTTGTGCCTCTTCCAAGTCCAGTCATTCTCGTCCTAGCGGCCTATTGCAACCTCTACCTATTGCCTCCTGTCCTCGAACTCATTAATTTATTTATTGTCGAACTAACACCTTCCAAAGGGAATACTGTAATATGGGTTGTTATTGACCGCTTCAGAAAGACGGCACACTAAAGCCCTGGGTATCGCTCTTCAATTCTCACTGCTTGTTAATCCTGTGGCTGTCAGACTCTAGCTTCCCCATGAGGTGCGAATCCCTAATGTGTTCCATGTGTCTCTATTGAAACCAGCCATCGCTAATCGCTTCTCTTCTGAGCAAACACCTCCTTCTTCTGTCACTGTGGATGGCCAACAGGAATACGAGGTAGAGAAGATCTTGGACTCAAGAATCTCCAGAGGGTCCCTGAAAGGTTTCGGTCCAAAAGAGCTTTATTTTCAAAACAACCCTCCTAACGCGTTTTGTGTGACCCCACACATACTCATAGGCATGAGTATGTGTTGGATCACACAAAATGGAAAAATAAAGCTTCTTTTAAAATTATCAAATCATCTGCCCTGCTGAGGCCCCAATAAGAGGATCATGAATTAGGACTGACCCTTTAGCTACTGCAAAATCCACTTTTACACCACATTTTATGTGAGATAAAGACACAAAAAAAACATAAATTTTTTGGAAAGTGCACATTCATCTGTATCCAAAATGGGTAAATATGTCTTCTATTCTATTTTATCTCCCACATGTCATTAGGTTCCAATATAAAATATCATAAATATGAATGTGAGTGGCCACTGAACAGTTTGATGCCAGTTTTGATAACATAGCAATAAATCAAAGATAAACTAAATTATAGATATACTGCTTTCCCAATACTTACATTTTCCTAATGTATATCAAGAAAGTTGTTAAAAAAAATCCTTGTAAGAGGCAAGAAGTCTTCAAAACTTTTTTTTACCTCAACTACAAAGAAGTTCTGTTAGTGTCTGTTGAGATCAGCTAGTAAGCACAATTTATAAAAGAGTGAATGACTAACCCCTGTAACCATTTTTAATGACCCTAAAATAAAGTGCTTGGAGCAACATCTGTCCCAGCAGCTGGGTTCTCTGCATGAGTGGGCAGAGCGACACATTGGGACAAATTCTCTTCTCCCTTTTGACAGAAACAATTGCAGCAGATCATTTTTATTGTAATCAATTTAGGTACAGTTTCTTGGAAACCATCTGTGTTGTGTTCATAGATTGTGCTTAAGAATTTAAATGTGTATATTTTTGGTTGCTTGATGTAGCATCTGCTAATGACCACATACGTTCAATTTTCTATGCAGAAAGCTGTTCTCTTGCAAAAAGATCAGTAAAATAAGTACTCAATGTGGTAGCTTTAACTTCCAACAAACTCCCTTAGATACCATATAGAACAAATGCTAATCCAATCCCATGATTCTAGACTGCTTGTAAAGATGAAATAGGTTAAAGCAATTTACAGTATCTTACCTCTGTTCTTTGAAAAAGAGAAGCCTACATCTGCAAGTATGGGATCTTTTATCTGAAAACCCATTATCCAGAAAGCTCCCAATTACTGGAAGGCCATCTCCCATATTACTTTTTATGCAATTTTTTTAAAATACAATTCCTTTTTCTCTGTAATAATAAAATAGTAAATTGTACTTCTTTCAAACTAAGATATAATTGATATATTGGAGGCAAAAAGCCTATTGGTTTTATTTAATGTTCAAATTAATTTTAAATCTATCTATCTATCTAAAGTCAAAATCATGTATATTAAATGGCATATACATACTTGAAGTCTGTGGAGAGCAGGTGTTTCTGTGTTTGCGTGTTCAATACATGCCTGGACCTCCCTTGTCTTAAGCCTGCAATTCCCCTGCTTGATCCTTGAATGAAAGCCTTGACGAAAAACTGATTGAATCTGTATAACTTTCACCCTCTCAGAACACCTCCTTACATTTCTGTTCTCTATATATTTAGCATGGGGTGATATAAAATATTTTTGGTGAACCTCTAGGGACCTCTATATTTTACACCATTGCAATATTTAGGTACGATAGAAATGATTAATCTAGGTGTAAAAAGTTTTGCAAATCAAGAGTTATAACTTGTTATTATTTTAACAAGTTTGGATGTCCTTCAAACGATACATGTAAGGATACTAAAATTCCCAATGTCCTTCACTTTACTTTAAAAAAAGATCTGTAGTTGCAGCTGAAGCAAAGCGTTTCTCCTCTGCTGGCACTTCAAATGTGAATTCATCTGTGACTTTCACTCCTATTAGGCAAACAGTTTATGCTATAATAACAGTCTGCTTCAGAAGAAAACTCTATCCATCAGTGACCCGCAGCTCCAATCTGTCTGCAGAGCAGGATAAAATAAAAATATAGTTGTCACAATAAAAAACAATTGTCTGTGCAGAGTGCACAAGCAAGCCATAGTACTGAAGATGAAAACAGATTTTTTTCAAATGCAAATAGTCCATTCTGATGCAAAGAAATTGTGTTTATACTTAGTACAATGTAGAGCATAATATTTCACAGCTGTTTAAAGATATAGCATTATGCACTGACATGGCTTGCTATGTGAAGTATGGTTATTGTTATCACAGTTCATGTGCTAAAAAGTTTATTCTACAACCCACTATAAAATAAATAGAAGCAAAATATAAAATGTGTGTGGTTGGTGGCATGTCTATGCAACAGAAGAGAAACAAGGGGACAAAGAGCACATGTTCGACACCAAGGCAAATATTGTGGTTTTTATTACTTTGGCTTATATGAGAATAAAGATTGCAAATGAAGAAAAATTTGTTTTAAGGAAAAGGGAAACCATTATAAATACAGAAAGGGCATAGTATGGTAGGGTGAACATGGGTAGTAGAATGGGGAAGGAAAACAGCTATAAAACTGGACCAGAACAGGAGCATGATAAATGTGAAAAGACATACATACAGGGGATGGTAGAAGGCAAAATAGCAAGACAAAGCCTGCAACTGGCGGGTGAAACGCGCGCCAGGCGCAACTTTTAGTTTTCAGTTAGGCAGGACGTCTGATAGGGACTTTAATGGGAAAACGGATTGGGAGGGTGCGTCACGAGGGTGAAGGGGTTGGATGTGGTCAACTGATCCATGGCCAGAACCTTAGCTCTTTGCAGAAAATTGAGTGCCGAAGGAACACGGCTTTACTACTGAAGGACACTTTAGAGCGGGTGGTGTACTATGAGGGTGAAGGATTTGGAACTGGCGGAATGAACCATGGGTTAGAATCTTTAACTAGCCACAGAACTGGTAGTTACCAGTACGGCAAGGTAGCAATTTGCTAATTTGGTTCATAATCAATACCTAACACCCACTAGGATTAACCAATCACTTGGTTAAACTGTTGCTCAGCACTACTCGTGACAACCCTCCTTTTACCCAGTCAATCAACGTCCTGTTTCCAGCTGTCTTTTTAAACATTTTTTGTTTGGACATCCTTTTTAAATGCTGATTAAAAGTTATGTTTTAATTTCAATACTTCTAATTAATTCAGAGGTTATACATGGGAAGGTGCAACTGTGAGGGCCAGTTCCTTAAATTTCTCTCCTTTTTTTTGTATATAGTTATTATTTGGCCTTGCACACCATACACTGTGTTTGATGGTTGGTGCTCCCCAACACCACACCTTTTCATGTTCTAAGAGGAGAGACAAATGTAGAGCAACTTAAATTAAAACTAGAAGTGGGGTTGTAAGAGTGACTGGACTCACCGATTCAATCAGTACATCAGAACACCAAATTTTCCATAGGCTCTTAAATAGAGATCCAGAAACTGAAATACTAGGCGCAGACTAGAAATACCATAGTTTTTTTTTTGTCCTTTGAACCCTGCCCTGTCATTTGTGACCTTAGCAGGTCCTTAGGCTTAGGAATTTATGTCAATAAACCAGGGAAAGACATGCTACGATTTTCAAGTTATAGACTGATATCCCTGATTTCGATAAAAAATTGTTTGCGAAAACTACTAACAAATAGATACAAATAGATCACCTAGATTTCAAGTTAAAAATACAACAATAAAAGTATTCAACTATAATAAAGCTCAAAGAAGAAACATCAACATCTTACTAAAATAATTGAATTTCAAAAAAGGCCTTTGCTTGATCACCTGAAATTTCACAGATGAGTCTAGGCTTTGGACCAAAGACAATAGATAAAATATTGTCCCAATAAAGGAACACATCAGGCATGCCCATGATCTCCATTAATGGTTGATTTAACTATCAAACCCTTATTGCTTGAAATGAAAAATAATTAGTAATGGGCAAATCTGTCCTTTATCGCTCCGACAAAAAATTCACGAAATGCATTTAAGCCACTGAGCGTCAAAATAATTTTGTACCCGCAACTAATGTGACCAAATGCATTAAAGTCAATGGGTGTCTGAATAATGTTAACGCGCAACAATTTTTATGGACGCAACTATTTTTTTTGCCGCCACATATTTTTTGTTGCTGAATTTTTGCCACAGTTTCACAAAAACATTTGCGAAATTCCATGGCTGGTGAATAAATTCACCCATCACAAAAAATAATCTTAATATTCATGGTATGCTCAGCTTTGAAGTTACTTAAATTATGTAAATTCCTATTTGTTATCTTAGGTTTATGCTACCCATCTAGGACTTCCCTAAGGCCACAATTTGACAGGGCCCTTGACAACAGTCTCTGATGGTGGTTCCCGTCTACATAACTCAAAGGCAGTCTCTTAAGTACTGACTTTCTTGCAGTTTGCTTGCTTGTCTTCTAACACCTACATTTTAACATTTTTGGTCTATTGTCCAAAAAATGCCATGCCAATCCATATGTTATGATATGGCTGATGGAACATTTAATAATATGTTTTTTATTAAAAAAAACGTTTTCGGAACTGTTTTCTATGTCACTCAGAAAGTATATGGCAAAAAGGCAAAAGCAGCATGCAGCAATTGGGGATATATATATATAGGGATGGGAAAATTTAGACACCCTTACACATTACTGACAGGCACATCCCTAGTAATATGGACACCTAAGTGGGTCCTTATGGGGACCTTGTGCTTATGTAACCCCTGTAGTTCTCACAGTGTACACCAGATGGCACTGTGCAGTAGGTCTTGGGAACCATGAGGTCTGGGTCCATTGCTTTAGCCCAACCAAGCAGTCTGGAAGGGAATGGGTACATGTCGACCCTAGGCCCTAGTAATTAGATAGCATACTCTTTTATAGATCACTCTAGGAGTGATAGAGAGGTTATTTAGTTGAGCAGCTCAAGGCTCCGCCGAGGATATTATTGGGATTAAGATCCCAGGGTATTACTGACCCGGAGTAGGGACTAAAGTGTTGAGATAGGGATGATAGGAATTCCCCTAGCTGCCACTGCAAGAGATCCTGAAAACTGGCCAATACCCCTCACAAGCTGCCACACTCTCTGCTGTATATTCCCTGGCCTGCAGGGATTCAGCCTATACTGATTCTATGAGTATATGCTACCTTTATGCTGTCTGATTGTTCTATACTCCATTGTGGATATCTGATATGTGCTATGTGCTATTTAAATAAAGTCAGTTCATTGTTTAAGAGTTAAAGAACTACTGGCGCCCATCATTGTGCTATTGCACCTGGTTACAGTTACACTACACCCTGCCTCCACCCCGCTGTGAGGGCTTACCCCTGAGAGGGCCTCATATGTGATATAACCCCACACTGATAGTTGCTTAAACTGACCAAAACAAAGTCAGTTTACTATAGCGCTACATATATAAATATTACTGCTGGTTTGCTGAAGTCTAGATGATTTCATCCATAACTTCCATTCAAATATGACGAACAAAAGTAATATAACATTTTATCTTTTGGTCTTACTAAAAATGATGTGTTCTTATCTTCGATAATAAACCAATACATATTTTCCATATATATATATATATATATATATATATATATATATATATATATATATATATATATATATATATTGCAAGAGGTTAAGGAGAAAACATAGCCAAAGAGCTGTATAAAAGATAAAAGGCCATGCTGCAAAGTGATACCAAAATTTTTAAAAAAATCCTTTCAATGCAAAAGCAACAAAAGAATAATTACTGAGCTTTTTTTTATTATCCTATGTGCATTAGACATGTGCATCTATTTATTTGCTACTGAGATGTACAGTAATTGTGCTCTGAAGATAGCACCAGGTGCACAAGGGTGACCTCACACACAGGATCGGTAGCTGACATCCATCACACTTTGAATTTTTGGATTTCATCATTTCCTGCTCTTTCTAAGGGGATCACAGCACCTGGCCCTCACAGCTGTAGTTCATTTAGAAAGCAATTTGAAAACTGAGAAAAAAAGGCAAATGACATCTTGCTGCCTCAGCCTTGTCATTAAGTATAGCAGAATGGCCCTCATTTATGAGACACATGGCTAAAAATTAATATCTGTCTGTGTTTTTTAGAGCAAAAGATTTTGAAACAAAAGGTTTTCAAAGGCCAATGAATAATTAGCATTTCAGCAATGACAAATGGAAAAAAATAAGTCTTTGTCTATGGAAGAGTAGAAATGTGGCTTTACGATTCAAAGGATAAAATATAGCCGGCTGTGGTAAAGATGCTGGGCTTCAACAGGATGATCTTCGAACTCGCAATAAAATCTTGTTTCAAGCATAATGTCACGCTTAAAAGAAAAATAGGTCCAGATTTAGCTTTAAGTGTTTTTTTGGTAAATGTGGAATGATTGAGTAAAATATACTTTTCTTTCTGTCTAGTTGTAAAGGACATAAAAAGAGTCATGGAAATTAGACCCAAAGCTTATTTGCATAATTTTAAAGCTTAGGTGGGTAACAAAAAAACACGTGACTTCCAGATGTAAATGCTCTGGTGTACCCAATGATAAAAAAAAAATGTATGCCATAGAATTAGCAGAAGACAATTTAAAATACTATGGACTTGGCCAATTCTATTGAAAATTATGGGAACCAAAAGATTTACATAACTAGTACAATTGCATAAGTTATTCAATCAGCACCAGAAATTGTATTTTTCCTCTGCTCTTTTTAACACTTAGGGGCCGATTCACTAAATTCAAGTGAAGGGTTCGAATTAAAAAAAATTCAAATTTCAAAGTTTTTTTGGGCTACTTCGACCATCGAATGGGCTACTTCGACCTTCGACTACGAAAATCGAACGATTCGAACTAAAAATCTTTGACTATTCAACCATTCGATAGTCGAAGTACTGTCTCTTTAAGAAAAACTTCGACCCCCTACATCGGCAGCTAAAAGCTACCGAAGTCAATGTTAGCCTATGAGGAAGGTCCCCATAGGCTTGCCTGTGATTTTTTGATCGAAGGATTTTCCTTCGATCGTTGGATTAAAATCCTTCGAATCGTTCGATTCGAAGGATTTAATCGTTCGATCGAACGAAAAATCCTTCGATCGATCGATCGCAGGATTTGCGCAAAATCGTTCGACTTCGATATTCGAAGTCGTACGATTTTAATTCCCAGTCGAATATCGAGGGTTAATTAACCCTCGATATTCGACCCTTCGTGAATCGGCCCCTTGATGGGCAGATCTATCAGAATGTGAGATTAGAGTTTACCGCAGAAATACTCACCCACTTTCTATTCATTCCTATGGTTTTTTTTAAAAGCCTATTTATCAAATGGTGAACTCTAATCTCGCATTTTTATAAATCTGCCCCTAGGAATTAATTCATGGGAATAGTAGTGGGACGTGTTCATACAGCTAAACAGAACTGCCAATCATGTCCTTAGGGATAAGAATGATGTACATATAAATGAAAGAGCAGAAGTAATAGCAATCATTGTGACATCCCCAAACCTCTTCTGGGATCCTAAAATGAAGAGAGCAATGGCCTCTGGCCCCAGCACCCAGCCAACATTATTTTTAATTCATTGATTTAATAGTAAATCAGCACCAATGTTTATTTTTAAGGGTTTAAGGACTGAGACAAAAAAAAGTGAATAAAGGTAAAGTAAAAGAATGCCAGTTTGAATGCTGTGTGGAAATACATTGACAATTAAACTCCTCTACTTCCAATACCAAAGAACCTTTGCTCACCTTAATCATGTAGAAGACCTTGAGGTTTCCTACAAAAACAGATCTCCTGCCATCAAACAAGTCACTCCTTGAAACACTGATAATAATAATAATAATAAGTAATGATATAAATATGAGTTCCCTTCCATGGCCCAGTTTATTGGGTATTTGCGGTGCATAATTTTGAAGTCAGGATTTCTCTACAGTTGTGATAGGGAGAGCCATTCTGGAAGAGTTTCCCAAATATTGGGGCTAGCCTCACTAGGGGACTAAATGTGGATTAATAGGCCAATATCAAATCCAATTCAGTTGAAGTTTTGGGTTAAAACTTACTTACTGTAGAATAGAATACTTTCTGCATAATTATACTTGCTGTATGGTTTAAATTATATGCAAGAGTGTAATGCTGTAATGGGGACTCAAATTAAACCTTTAAGGAGAGTATCATAAATATTTATACAATTTTGTGTAATGAAGAACTAAGGTATGTTAGGAATACTAAGCAATATTGACTGGGCATACATAGTTACATAGTTAAATTGGGTTGAAAAAAGACAAAGTCCATCAAGTCCAACCCCTCCAAATGAAAATCCAGCATCCATACACACACCCCTCCCTACTTTCACATAAATTATATATACCCTTATCGATACTAAATGTAGAGTTTGGTATCATTTATTATGCATGATGTAGTGGCTGTTGTCTGTAATATAGGCAATGCAAAAAGCATTATGGCACCAAACTGCAAGTTTGAAAAAGAAAAGCAATTTTTTAAAATGTTGTTGAAATTGTGAGAAATGGTGTTTCTTTAGAGATAACATTGCAGGCATGAGAAGACCTCCATTTTGGGTTCAACATGTTCAGCTAGGTTTTCCTTCATCATCGAGTGTGAAGTATGCATGAGCCCTAAAAATGATGAACACTCAGACATTGGTTGTTATTATAACCAATGAGGTCAGCTCTGTAGGAGAAGAAACAGCAGTAATAAAGATATTAATGTACATAATTAATGCTTAAGTCCTTATTTACAAAACCCACACAGCTCTTTGCCCTCCTGCATTAGGCAACACTGCATTTATTGTGGGTGTACATGGGCAGCAGGAAAGATTCTTCTGGAATGCCTCCTATATTGTATACCAATTGCAAGTTAAGAGGTGCCCTTGCAGTCAATGAGTTGGGGGTTCCTGTAGTTGCCACCTGCCCAAGTGCACTTGCACCACAAAATCCTACAAAAGCATCTGTTCTGCCAATGGAACTTCACAAGCATGGATCTTTTTGTGGTTTGTAATCCCCAAAAATGCTGAAGAGTTGAAATGTTGTATCATTAGTCACTTTTAGACCTAGTTGCCAATGCTGAGCAGGTAGGAATGGGTGCCATTATGATGCATGCTTTATGCTTTTAGTTATACTTCAGTAATGCTGATTTTATTAAGCATTGGCATTCTGTAAGCAAGGAGGATAACTAGACCTAGCTGATATCATGATGATAACACCAAACCATGAGATCGAATTTAATAGAATTCGATTCGAAGTGTTTAAAAAAAAAAAAAAATAACAGAGATTTTTCAAAGTCCACCAATTGACTCTATATACTGTAGGTTCTAGGAGGTCCACCATAGGCTTAAACAGCAATTTGGCAGGTTTTAGATGTTGAATGGTCAAAGAGTTTTAAAGAGACAGTACATGATAAATTTCAATATTCGAATTTCCAATTTTTTTTCAAATTTGAATCGAATTTGGACACAAAAATAGCTTGAAATTTGAATTTTCACTTCACAAGAATCAGGAAATTGAGGAAAAGAGAACAATGAAAAAATGTGTGAGGCAAATTCAAAAGGGGAGACCTTTAAACCTGAGCAAAGGGAAGGAGAAATGCTGAAAGTTAGGTATAAGAAAAGAACGCAATTAAAGTAGAAAAGGTAAAAAAAGGGAGAGGGATTACAGGGGAGAAAAAATAAAATATGTGAAAAAAAAACATTTTTAGAGGAAATGGATAAAAATATGAGACCACCAATTAAAATTAAAAATAGGAATGAAGGAGAAAAAAAGGGGTAAGAACAGCATGGAGCCACAAAAGGAGGAAAGACTAGAAATCTGTTGAGATGGAAAACAGTAGGACATTAAAAGAGAGGAACCAAAAGTTTTTTGTTGCACGACATTTTTATAGCAAACTACATTTGAGTCTGTGGGTGGTTTTTGTCGTGGCACCTTATTTCTGCTTTGGGAGGGCTAAATCATGTGCATTTTCCACTCATTATGCTGCTACACACATGCCCTACATTGTTGGAGAACCTCCTATTCACTTGGCTACAACTGCTTTTTCAATAGGAAAAAAGATTCCCATGTTGTCAATTTCTTAAAAACTGTGATTTTTGACGTTACCTCTGGTCAACTTGTAATGGTATCTATTACAACACTATAACTAACAACTAATAATAAATTTGCTTTGTATCCCACATTAAAATGAATAAACGAAATACTTATGTCCTTATATAGGCAGTGGTAGCTCAGATCCCTTTGGTTGATGTGGAAGGAGAGGTGAAGGATAAAATGACGTATGTGTTTGCGGCACTTAATTTTTGTTCTGTTGCACAAAGCAAATGAGCCTCTGGGCAAATTTTTAAGCAGTTTCAGGAAAATTTTCACCAAATCTGTGCATGGTGAAATGTTTTGCTCATCACTTATTCTTCATTAATCTAGCAAGAAATATTCACTCACTCAACCCTGGGCAATCAGAAGGAATACCCTACCTAGGGAAACAGTAATGATCTCTTCATTAGAAGGTTTCAGTAATGGCCTGGATGTCTTTCTGGCAAGAAACAGCGATTAATAATTAATTCACCAAGTTATATGATTACCATTTTTGTTCAAAGAAGATTTTTTTTTGCTCATGAGACTTAATTGTCAATTGGCCTACTGCCAGAAATATCAATTGAGCTGTGCACAAGTGGAGACCTAGCACACTTATAGACCCACAGACATACACAACAGATGCGTATGAGGGGAAATATTCATTTTATATGGTACATCTAATTAAAAATAAGCAAGTGACAAGCTGACTTCTGCCCTTATTGATGTATCCTGGCTTTTGGCAGAAGTAGTCTTCTGTTGAGTATAAATTATCACATATTAGTCTCATTGCCAGTCAACCCAATAAAAAAACAACTGGTTTTGTTACTGCATAAGCCTATATCAATATCTTATCATTTCCGAGTGAAGAATTGAGGTACAACATACTATAGTTTCTCCAAATTGGTGCTCCAAGTTGACATCTCTGATTTAACATACACTTTACTGGCACATTCTGATTAGCAAAAAATCAGTAAAAAATGATCATGTTTTTCAGTCCACATGTGTATCTTATACTCTGATCAATTTTTAATGATTTGAGGAATTTCAGGAAGGTCGGTATATTGTTATACTGGCATATGATGAAAAATTGTTAATTAAAAACTCCTTAATTATAAAATAATTGACATAATTTCCTAATCTGACTGACTTACATTATGGCCTTATTAACAAAACATTCTTGTTCATTTTCACCAGCCTTTATCAACAATGAGACATTTTAAGATCATCAATGAGAAGTGAAATGAGCTTCACAGAGCCTCATTTTCATTTTGAGTAATATACTGTTAGGACCAGTCCAGGACTTGAACTCTAGAAGGTGCATTTCCTGTGTGCTGCACCTACTCCATGAGCCACTGGAGGCTCTTAGGGGTGGTTCTGTTTCCGATGCTATATGTTTGGGTGTTCTCCACCCACCTCGTTTCCCTCATGTATTTCCCATTCCTCATTCCCATCCCCTCATAAACCCAGCCCTGAGTCTTGCTCATCGCTGAGTCATTGTGTTCCTGTACCCCTACATGGCCTGCTGACCTTTTTCATGAGTACCTTGTTCGTGAGTACCTTGTTCGTGAGTACCTTGTTCCAGTGCTCCTTGTTCCTGACCCTCCTGGTATTCTAGTGGGGTGAAGGGGACCCTGCACTGTGCGGGAACGCCTGCATCTTCCTTGAAGTGGTGTGCTTGCTCCTGTGTGAGTTTTTCCAGGTTTTGGCACGTGTGTCCATATGTAAGCATCTTATTATTTTTTAGAGTGACATTGTCACGCATGGTGCAAAATTAAAAAATTTTAAGATGCCACAGCCTAAATATCATCATCCTAGGTGCAATTCTGGTTTGATTTACTCTTCCTAGACCTTTGCCTGTCCTTCGCCATTCCTCTCTTCTTCCATGAACTGACAATTGCCTGACTACTTCTCTTCCGGATCCTGATTCTATACTGCACTGTCTGACTGGCTACTGACCCTAGCCTGTTTCCTCGACTGCACTTTGCTATAACCCTCTTATTCCTGTGAAACGTTCCGGTTCCCTAGCCTGCCCAGAATTCTCACCTTGGTTCTCTCACTTTAAGTCCTGGTGGCATCCGTGTAGTGAAGGGCTCCTCCTGATGCGAAAGGCTGCTGTTGTAGGCAGAAACGTGAATTATGAGTGGAACCTTGGCATCTGTTCTAGGTTTTGGGATACTGAATGTAACAGAAAGAAGGTTTAAATCAGGTGTAACCAGTATATTGTACTTCAATGGCAGGGCTTACCCACCAGTGGAAATGTGCCAGTGGTGTACCATAAGCCTTAAAATTACCATCATATTTGTCCAGAAGTCAATGAGAAAACTTATTTTGTAGTAAAAACGTAATTGCAGCTTATGGGATCTACAAATTTTTTAGAAAAGAGTTTTTGATGACAAAAATCTGAAATAATTGCGGGAAAAAAAGTGTGATTTTTTTTTAGATCTATATTGCTATAAAATGGCAACAATTTCAAATACGAAAAATACTCCAGCTAAAACCTGTTGAAAACATGTACAAGTCAGTGGCAGATGTCCCTTAGACAAACTGGAAGATCTTTTTTTGATTTGTGTTTTTAGAGGTTTTAGAGGTTTTGGATATTTTTGACGCTGGCTTTTGTGCAACAACACAAAAAAGTTGCAGTTTTTGAAACTTTTCTGTGACTTTTCCCATTCGTGCTTTATTCAGTTCGTATTGTTTTTTTTTTGTTTTTTTTTTATGGTTTGAAATATTTTATTTGGTTTTCGTAATAAACCATAAAAATCAATATGATAACAAATAGTATGCAGAATAAGAAGATTAATACAATGACATATTACACAGAATGTATAACTTACAATGAAGTAATAGTTACAGAAAGTGAGTTTAGTCGTGGTTTCAAAAACCTCTAAAACCACTAAAATTCAACCTTTAATAAATAGGCCTCCATCTGTTCATTTTCATGAATTTCCAGTGCAAGCCACAAAAATAACTTTAGAGTTTTCAAAATTTTAGTAAATAATGTTTTAGAAACACAGCCTTGTTTTCTAAATTTTACCCTCTCTTTTTAAATTTTGGTCACAATTTTTCTTTAATGTCTCTACAAAGTGAATGTTCTATTTTGTGCTGAAGTCCCCCATGTTACGGCTGTTCTACGAAGCTTTCTGCTGGTACGAATGTTGGGTCTGAGCATCGTGTGACCGATGCCAGGTTGCTTCTTATTCAGCCACCGCTGTTTGCTCTCTGCTGTCAAACATAAACAGTCAGAAAAATTTCACGTCGTACCGTCCCTCTCAGATGAGGCACTGCATTGTCAGGCCATGACAGCTGTATCCAGATTTTGAGAATGCTCACACTGAAATAACACTGCAGTTTCCAAACTATTGTGCCACTTCAAATGGCCCCGTAATGGTCCCTCAGCAGATCATTTTCACAAGGCTGGCGTAAGTAAGATAAAAAGATACCATTTTTTGAAGAGCTGCTTTTATGGTCTAGGTCAGAGTGCTCTTTGCATGTTGTTCATTCCCAGCTGAATTTCCTAATAGCCTATCTCCTCAGCTAACAGATGCCCAGCCTCATGTCAGAACCAGATCGAGCCACCACTGAGATACTATCCAACTCCTTTCTTATTGAGCCGTTTCCCTAGCAGATGGTGCAATGCTGCAGGCACACTCCTTCCTGTTAATTACCAGCCTTATCTACAGATGGAAATGTCAGTCAGCCTCACAGGTCCTGGTTCCTGCCATTGCCTCAGTCCACAGCCCTCTACCTAGGCAAGATGCTGCCAACACACACCATGTGTTTTGTGACTGCTGACTAGGCAGGCAACAAAAAACAACTCACATTATGAATATTCATGGAGGAATGTTTAGTGTTCTGTTCATCTGTAGAATTTATAGATCTGCTTATAGGGGATTATACAGAACCATCTTAAAAGCATTCTGCCCCTTGTTTTACTAGAGTGGGGAATGTGAAAGTTAGTAAAGCGTGTTGCCATAGAAACAAACAAAAGACCATTTAATGGAGGCCATTTGGAGAGTTTCGTGCTCAATTTCTAACTAGCATTTTTTCATACCTTAAGTGCTGTTTAATTATTCCTTGCCTACAATAACAGAGCAAAAGGCACTAAGCTAAACTGATTAGCTAATAACTGTTGATTTTCATTAAACCCTGATTATCTCATTATCACATCAGTAACCAATATGAACTCCTTGATCTTTTATGGTATTATAACAGACTAAATCTAGATAAATGAATTGCAGAGTATCCATTTTGTCTGCCAAATTATACTGTTTCATTGACTGTGAAAGCAATCAAAATGTTGTTTGTTCTATGAAGCGGGATTGGGTGTTGATTGTGATTGTTAGCGTTGTCAGATTTGTCTTTTTTTTTTCAGCATTTGGATTTTTGCTTTACTGCATTGCGAATTTTAAAAATAACAAATGTAATATAAATGCTGCAAATACACAGGATCATATTAATAAAATGAATGAATAATTAAATTAATTATAGTATACTTATATTATACATGTATTTGAAACTGAACTAAAAACTGAAAAAAAAGCAAATTTGCCAACATTTTGGGCTGGTTTACCATATAGGGAGGATAAACCTACCACAAAATTTTGCCTTTGCACCCCCTAGTTTTTTTTTAAAGTAGGCAGCCCAGACTAACATATAGAAGAATGTAGTTCCTGCCAAGATTATAGCAGTCATCTTGCAGCTATTCATCATAGGGCCAATAGAATTTGACTCTATTTGATTATAATGAGTTTGCAAGTTCAATTCTCAGTTTTCCCTTAGACTTTGATTGTGTTTTCATGAGATATGTGGCCCTATAGGCCAGAAAGTAATAAATATGTCATGGTTTATCTCATGAAAACTCAACAGAAGTCTAAAGGAAAATGTCCTTGGATTGAATCTGCCCATGAGGCAATAACCATGTAATACTGACTTACTGATATTACAACTGGGATCAGATAATCATCTGAACAAAATATAGGAGGCCCGTTACACACCCAGCAGACAGGATTCTAACTGAATGCTTTTCTTGCATTAAGTGGACCTCCAGTCCTGAAGAGATCAATACTTTTGATTTAAGAATACATCACTGATATTGCTTGTGGCAAATTCACTAACTGGCGAAAAGTTGCCAGCAACGGCTCCACTGCCATCACCAAACTTTGCTGGGCTAAACTTTGCTCAGGCAACGCTAATTCACTTAGTTGCAAAGTTTTGTCGCCAACGCCAAACGGTTGCGATATTTTCATATACTGTATAGGGGGATATTGGAAGAAATATACCTACATATGCTGATATTTATAATAAGCTTCCCACCAGGTATGGGGGTGCTATTTAAAAAGGGTGCGGTAGCGTTAATTTGGCAAGCAAAGCAAAATTGCGCTAGCATTGGCTAATTTGCATACAGCAGGAAGTTAAATTTTAATGGACGTATATGTTGCAGCAAATACATTACACTACACAAGCACAGGGAACCTTAATAAAATAAAAAAAGTTGTTATATTGCCCTACACATGTGCCCAGTGTATAGTTGATGTGCTATATGTTAGGAAATGTAGGGGGGAAGCCGGGTACCCTAAAAGAAATTTACGATCTTTTACAGCCAATCACCATGAAAAAAGGAAAAGACGCCAGCGTTTTTTGGGAACAAAATTTCAAGTAAGTCCTATCTACTCCTTCACTCCTGCACTTTATTACGCCGGCGACCGTAAATCCATGAAGTTATGAAATTACATCACGCTGGCAAATTCGCCAGCGTTAGCCACTTCACCCTTTAGTAAATTTGCCCCCTAGACTGAAATCATCCCACTCAGTGGGATTTAGTCCTTATATAGTGGAACTGCTGCTATGGAAAGTTTGGTCTTTTTTTGTCTTCAGGCAATGCCAGTGTTTCGTAAAGACAATTATCGCCCATAATAAACAATCTGTATCAAGGCTGGAGACCTATGGGCCAAATGTAAACCTTCTAAATAATTTGTAGGACCTTATCCTGCTCAATGGTTCCACAGACTTCTTTTAATATGATCTGGCCCCAAATAAATGGAATATTAAATAAACATAGAAATTTAATAGCGAAGATTATGTAGCGCTATAGTAAAATGAGTGCACCTTCCTCTGACTATAAGCTTCACTCCCAATATTGTGCTCCAGATGAGACCTTAAATCTTAGGGAGTAAGCCCTCACAAAGGTGTGGAGGCAGGGTGTAGTGCAACTGTAACTGTATTCAGGGTGCAAATAATTGGGTACCAGTGGTTCTTATAACTTAACCAATGAACACGTTTATTGAGCATATACAATCCTAAATGTAATGTACATTCAAAAAAGCAGACAGAATCATATCTCAACAGTTAATAGGTATTTACTCACAGCACCTTTGGTCAGTATTGTTCCCCTCGTGAATGAGGACAATGTATGCAGCCTTGAGGAGGTACACCCAGCTTTGAGCCTTTTCCCTAAGTAGAACCTGATTGGAACTCTACCCTAGGTCTGCACACTTAGTCCCTACTCTGGGCAATTATTACCCGAGATCTTAATCTCACTCACCATCCTCGGAGGAGCCTCAAGCTGCTCAATCTGTCACTCCTAGAGTGACCTACAAGGGTGAGTAGCCTATCCTTGCTAAACCTGACCTGTCTAGGTTCCACTTGAACTCTGCCTGCCTGCTCAGGCCAGAGCCAGCACAAGATGGACCCTGAGCGCATGGCTCACAAGGGTTTTATACTTTGCCACAGTGCCATCTATTGGTCACTATGGTGAACACCAAGAGGCATAGCTTAAAGCAGGAATAGGAAACAGTTCCCCCTCCTATCTGAATTTTAGGACCCAGTTATGTGTCTATAACATTAGGGAACTGCCTGCTAAATAATATTGGGAAACCAATTTACCAGTCCCCTACATTTATATAAAGGAATAATTGTTCAATATAGATAGCATACTAAACATTGCAAATGAGCACATGCTGCTCTCCTGAACTTGAACTTAATTTTCAAATACTGTAAATCCTGCTCTGTATCAGGAAGGTACAGTACATGCATCATTTGCAACTTCCATCATGGAGTAATTCCTGTCCAATTTCAGCTATCTTGTAGTGGCTTGCTCATATATATATATATATATATATATATATATATATATATATATATATATATATATATATATATATATATATATTGGTTGTAACATCATATTATTGTTGGTTTCATGTTCCAGGGCAGTGGCAAGTAGGTAGTTGCAAAGCACAGGCTTAGTCCTAAGCGCTCTCCCACTTGTCACTGCAGAATTCATGAATAAGGCCTTTTATGCCAGAAAAAAATACCCACTGGTTCTAATCTGTTGAATCATGGCGAGGAACCTTGGAGCTTCCACCACACAACATGTCAGCAATTCCAGGGTTCTGACAGCACGTTGCATTAATACGTGCAACATGACAATGCTGTGTCAACGCCTCACTGTTCTGAGATAACAAGGTATCCATGGGTATGGTGTCCATGATGAACCATGGACCATGTTGAAACAAGGACCCTTTTTAAATAGCACCCCCATACCTGGTGG
Organism: Xenopus petersii; assembly: GCA_038501925.1. Taxonomy (NCBI): domain Eukaryota; kingdom Metazoa; phylum Chordata; class Amphibia; order Anura; family Pipidae; genus Xenopus; species Xenopus petersii. The sequence goes on along the minus strand of CM076680.1, from coordinate 23,406,861 downwards.
GAATCTTATTATAAATATCAGCATATGTAGGTATATTTCTTCCAATATCCCCCTATACAGTATATGAAAATGGTACTTCTGCAACACTAATTCTGCATATTTCTTCAATATTCCCCTTAAAATAGATACAGCAAATGTACAAATGTTTATAGGACAATACTGAAACCTCTACAACCCCACTTAAATGAACCCCTTTCAAACAATCCTCTTTAAAGAGGGAATCTATAGAAATACACCAAATTAGGGTTAGCTGAGATATCAGCACATTGGCCTGCATTGTAAGTTAAGGACACCAATTTTAAGGAGAAACGTGGATGCTCCAGCTTTTAACAATAAATGTGCATAAGATTCCCTAGACAAAATAACTACCACAAAAAAAGAGAAGGTGATGTGCATCCAAAGAAAAGCCAATGAGCAAAGTAAAAAGAAATTGCGGCATTGAAAAACAGACAACAATTGCTTATCATTACCTGCAAAAAGCTCTTGATTGTCTATAATTACCTGGTCTTGGTTTTGTAAATGAAGGTGATATTGTTCTATCCCTGTAATTCAGGAAGCAAAATCACTACCGAAGTCCTAAAATGGCTGAATACAAAGAAGCTGCTACCCTTTGGCTTGCAGAGCCATTTGTTATTAGGCTAAAATGATCCCAATTAAAATGGTGTTGTATTGTGCTAAAAATAACACAATGTATCTCCAGATTCTCTGAATTTTGTAAGCACATAAATGTTTTTTTTCTCCCAACCATTTGTGGTAATTGCAAACAGACAGCATGTAAGTGGATGTGTTAAAGCACTTGCAAGTCATTTGTGCAGTTGGTAAATAGGGCACTCAGCATTATGTGAACAGAAAAAAACCCATGTTAAAATGATCACGACAGCTACCAGTTATACAAGCAAATATAAAATACACAGTAGTCAAAAAGGATATTTTGGGGGTAATAGCCTGCCATTTTGGCTGGATAGACATTCCTCTAAGAATCTGTTAATCTATATGTGAATGAGTCTCAAGTAAAGGTTAATTACTGTGTTTGCTATGTAAGATGAATTTGTTGTGAAAATAATAGCATTTTTTATTATTAACTCAGTTTTAGAGTTTATACAGATTCACATTTACAGAACTAAACTTGGGACAGCAATAAAAAGGTTCATTTACACATAAGTGATGTGTGCAAAATTTAGGACAGACATCACAGTTTTTTATCCCAACGTAATCAGGGCCAAGCTCCAAGTTGCCTCTTACTAGTAATGAGCTAATCTGTCCCGTTACATAGTTAGTTAGTTATATAGTTAGTTAAATCGGGTTGAAAAAAGACAAAGTCCATCAAGTCCAACCCACCAAATGAAAACCCAGCATCCATACACTCACACCCCTCCCTACTTTCACACAAATTCTATATACCCATATCTATACTAACTATAGAGTTTAGTATCACAATAGCCTTTGATATTATGTCTGTCCAAAAAATCATCCAAGTCATTCTTAAAGGCATTAACTGAATCAGCATCACAACATCACCCGGCAGTGCATTCCACAACCTCACTGTCCTGACTGTGAAGAACCCCCTACGTTGCTTCAAATCAAAGTTCTTTTCTTCAAGTCTATAGGGGTGGCCTCTGGTATGGTGATCCGGTTTCTCCAAAAAAAATTTGCGAAACTGCAAAAAAATTTACAAAACGCATAAAAATTCACTAAACGCAGAAAAATTCACTAAACGCAGAAAAATTCACAAAACACATTTAAGTCAATGGGCGTCAACATTTTTTTATGAGCAACAATTTTATACATGTGCAACAATTTTTCTCTCTCCAAATGCATGAAAATCAATGTGAGTTTTTCCTTATGGCAACTTTTTTGTCTCTGCAACGTCTTTGTCCAAATGCATTAAAGTCAATGGGTGTTTTTTCTTATTGCGACTTTTTTGTACAAATACATTAAATCCATGGCTGACTATCACTACCCCTGACACAAGTGCACCCAATGCTTAAAACTGATGCAATTGCACTTGGGGTTGTGTATATTCTATAACATTGATCCCCAACCAGTGACTCATGAGCAACATTTTACACCTTATCTCCTTCGCTGTTTCTCCCAGTGGCCTCAAAGTGCTTATTTTTTTAATTCCTGGCTTGGAGGCAAGTTTTAGTTGCATTTAACCAGATGCACTGCCTAATAGAGTCTCCCTTAGACTACCAGTGCACATAGGGGCTACAAAATAACCAATCACAGACCTTATTTGGCACCCCTCAAACTTTTTTCATGTTTGTGCTGCTCCCCAATTCCCAAAATGCTGAATGATGCTCTAAAAATATAAAAACCTTTAAAACCTCAAAACATTTAGTTTTTTGGACAATTACTATCAAAAAAAGTCTGAAAACCTCAAAGTCTAAACTGCTAAAAAAAGGTCCAATTGGATCATCAGCACAACTGTCATTGATTTTATAGGACCTCAACTGCTTTTACTGGGTGAATTGTTGCATTAAAATTTTTCGTGGTTTACAGTATACACTTGGGGAAGATTTATTAAGGGTCGAGTTGTGTTTTCCATAAATAATTCTAGTTTTCAAGGTTATTTTTGAGTTAAAAATAGATTTCTCTAATTTTTAGAGTTATTTTTTACAATTTTTTGAGTTTTAGGGGCCAAGCTGGCTACAGCTTGGCCCTGAAAATACACCATCTAAAACCTTGAGAGGTCATGTAGAAGTCAAAGATAGAGGCCCCTTAAACCATTTGAAGATGTTAATAGCCTTCACAATGCTTGAGTCTTTTTCAGAGGCTTTAACTTGAAAATGCAATCAATTTGAGTGATTCAATTGTGTCTTAGCTTTATAGTACAAATAGTACTGCCCCTCTGCCAGGGACATGTACAAAATCACAAGGTATAGTGGAAACCATTGCCAGGCCAAGTTAGAAGAGGTACCTGCCCATTGCCCCCCCAACCATTGCGCCCTAGTCATGTGCCTCTTCTGCCTATCATTTCAAATTTCAGGGTTAGAGAGGCTCAGAAAAGAATGGCAAGTATTAAAATAACAAGCATATTATATTTTTTCTGCAGCAATATTAGAGAAAGTTACATCTTTTTTTGCGAAATGTAGCATATGCACATTCTTATTTGCAGGCTTCTTAAATATCAAAGCAAACAATATACAGAAGGAACCGTATTATAATGTTGCTGGAAGTGATTTCAATTATACAGTGTGCGTGGAGAACATCTAATGATCCAGAGAGGACAGGGAACACTCTCAAGATGAAGCATTTGGGTGATCATGTTGGCTGAGGGAAAAGCATGTCTACATCAAAGATGTCAAAACAGAGGGTATAAAACTTTGCAAGATTCTAGAGTGCAAAGAAAGGTTATATGTAGGAAAATTAAGAAGTGAAGAAACTCTAATTTATCCTACTAGAAGACCTTCCAGTGAAGATAAACCATCTGTTTCAGCGAAGTAAAATCCAAATGAAAATACTAACCTTATGGTGAAATGATAATTAAACAACAGTACATCTTTTACTCTGTTAGCAACCGCAATGTGCAAAGTGTTGCAGTACAGAGAAATACATCTGAACATGATACACTCTCATTATACTAATTCTGCATAAAACTGCTGATAAGAATATATCTAGTTTCCTATGAAACTCAGTCCAAAAAAAAAAAAAAAAGAAATCACATTCTTAATGAAAGTGCTATAAGCCAAAGTTTTACTCTGTCTTCTTGTTTTTCTACCCCCACATATTATCATATTTTCTTCAACTTGGAGATTGGTGGGCAACATTTGGTGAGTCTACAAAGAACCTGTAACCTTTCAGTGTTCTACAATATAAGCATTACGAAGCCAACGGTAACAGAAAATTCTATTTTTCTAAATGAAAAAAGCAATCTCAATGTGTAATGAAAAATATGTCAGCTGAAACTGCTGAACTTCTTTATAAGTCAATGAGGTGTGTATTATAAACATTCATGTTATTTTATTTTTCAAGTTTCTTTTTAAAATGGTCAGTTATGGAAAAACTTATGAAAATAATTACATTTTCTTCGTGATTTGGGTTTTTCCTCAATTTAATACTATTGAGTTCTTGCAGGTCAAGTTGTTGTTGTAAATATGCTGCTTAATAGATTTATTAATTTTTTATTTCAGTTTTGATTAAAAAAATTCTTGTCATCATGATGTTTTTCTCAGTTACTAAACCTCAACAGCATTTATTGATTTTTATTAATTGTAACATTAGATTTTTTTTTACAAATTTATTTTAAAATACTTAAACAAATTGAAAATACAATGTACAACACATCTCACATTGACTTCTGAAGAAGCTTGCCAGGTTTTAGCAGTCAAATATGTTCATTTGAATTTCTGAGATTTTTTCAATTGATAAATCTCAAATTCAAAATCTGAGAATATTTAAGCTACCTCTGAATTCCATGATACCAGCGCTGCCAGACGCTGGAGACCTATTAAGTCAATCTGCATTGTCAAGGAAGCTCAACAGAAACAATTTCAAATAATCATTTATTCCTTAGCACTACTGACTGACTCCACGGGCATGTTAGATGGGTCATTCTTCTTTTTTTTTTTACCAGACCTCACATACTCGCCAATTTTACCTCACAAATTAAAGACCACTAAACCCATTGGGTCAATGGCTGACTATGACAATAATGTAATTTCTCCTACCGCACACCTGTAGTTCACCAGTCCTGCAACTGGTGGTGCGTTTCTTCCGTTGACTCGGCCGGGTCCCTTAGCAGCGAATGTGTATAGAAAACGGATCTGCACACACACTGGTTAATGCAGTCGGGGAGTATCCCCTTTAATTCAGCCACCAAACATTCAACGTTTCGGGGGGAACACCCACCCTTCATCAGGATCCGTTTTCTATACACATTCGTGACTATGATAATAGTCATGCATATGGCATTGATATTAATAGGAATGTTCTCCTAGCTTTCAGGTTGTAATGGGCTCTTACGATTGGTCAAATATGTCATAAGCCAGAATGAGTATTAATAAATAACATGAGTTACTGGTACTGTTGATGTTTTACGCATTCCAGTTTGTCCATCCATAGTACTGTAAGTAGTGATGGGCGAATAAATTCGCCAGGCACAAATTTGCGGTGAATTCCTGCGTTTTGCCACCTGCGAACAAATTCGCAAATCTCTCACGAAAATTCACGGTGAAAATTTGCGTTCGTGAACTGTCCGTTTCCACGATTTTTCGCAAACTTTTCACAGTTTCGTGAATTTTGCTGGGAAATTCGCAAATTTTTCTGCAAAGTGAAACGGGAGAGATTCGCCCATCACTAATTGTAAGTAGAATATACTGACTGAGGAGGGTGTCTGCTTGTGTGTGAACTCGATGCCTAATTATTACATTTCTTTACAAAGAGAGGGTATGTTTTTTTCAAATGAGCCAATGCATGTTCCAAACTTTTTATTTGGTAACCAATCTGTATACTTATTGATGTGAATGGAAAATGCAGCATTGATCATTTCTTCATTCTCTTTGATTTACAGTTGGGTATTAATTTAGAAAGAGACATCAGGACTGCCTGTTGGAAAGTCCCCAACTTGAATGTTCAGTCTGTCCACCTGTTCTATTCACTTGGCTCTGTCCTTACATGAAAAAAAAACATGGGGATCAGTCTCTAGCTTCCCCACTGTTCTCCTGATTCGTAATACTAGTTGGATAATATGCTGTAATACATAATAATCTTGCATTCTAGTATTGAAATGTATTGCGATTTGTTTAGCATGTTTAAAGAAAAGTGTTGACAGTTGATAAATGTTTAATAACACCAACCACCATTAAATCAGTGAACACAAATCTGTTGTTATTAAACACTACTGTAAATATACTACTATGGAAATCTAGATCAACTATTTTTAGAAAAGAAGATCGTTCTAAAGTGCTAAGCATGATCGGAGAATTACAAAATATATGTACGCTCATTATTAATTAAGGTATGGATATTTGGACATAGCCTAAGAATGTTTAGCTGTCCTAAGATAGAGGAAAAATTTTCATGAAGATAAATTAAACAATTTGGCTTGTTACAGAGTCTACCAAATTCAGCAATTTGCCAAAAGCCACAAATGTGCTTGAAAGACGTTTCAAAAATGTTTTGAGAAATTTTCACCCAAACATTTCAAAAGGTGCTGCCATTTCCCATATCTAGCATTATTGCTTAGTAGTACAACTGTCAGGGAGCCGGGAGCTCCCTCCAGGGAGGTTGTCAGGATCTAGGAGGAAGCCCTCTTGAGGGAACAAGGTCACGGTGTCCAAGGGGTTAATCGAAGAATAATCAGAATCCAGGCAAGAGTTCAGGGGCAGGCAGATAAAGGCAAAAGTCCAAAGTCCAGGCAAGGGGCAAAGATAATAATCAGGAACAGGATTAGTGAAAATAGCACACAGGGAACCCAGGAAATACTTTGGGAAGGATTTCCTATACTTGGGCGCCATTCTGGCGTCTAAACTGGCTTTTTATTCAAATTTGGCGCCTTAGTGACGTCATTGACGTCCTTGCGCCGACGTCAGCGCACTGACGTCATCGCGCCGGCGCCGCTTACCCACGTGGCGCCCATGGGCGCCGCCATTTTGGGAGTGACGCCGGCAGGAGAGGACGCGCCGCGCGGAGCTCCTGGGCCTGCTCCGGGCGGCAATCGTTACAGTACCCCCCCCTCACAGGGGCCTCCGGACCACCAGGACTTGGTTTCTGGGGAAACTTGAAATGGAACTCCCTCACCAGACGAGGAGCATGGACATCAGAGTATCCTTCCCAGGAGCATTCTTCAGGGCCAAAGCCCTTCCATTTGATGAGGTACTGAAGAGACCCCCTGGAGATTCTGGAGTCAAGGATCTTCTCCACTTCATATTCTTGTTGACCATCCACAGAGATAGTAGGAGGAGGAGGCTGGACAACAGAAAAGCGGTTGGAGGTAGCGGGTTTCACCAAGGAGACATGAAACACATTGGGAATTCGCATCTCAGGAGGAAGCTGAAGTCTGACGGCCACAGGATTGATCACCTCCAGGATGGAAAAAGGACCTACGAACCTCGGACCCAACTTAGGCGATGGTACCTTCAACCGAATGTTCCTGGAAGACAACCAGACTTTATCACCGACCTTGTAGGGAGGAGAGGGTCTACGTCTACGATCCGCAAACGTCTTATGAACCAGAGCGCTCTTCTCTAGGTTCAACTTGGTAGCAGCCCAAATAGCAGACATATGGGCTGCGGAATCGTCAGCAGCCGGGACGTCAGATAGCACAAAGTCTTGGGGAAAAGCTTGAGGATGCTGACCATACACCGACATGAATGGAGACCTTCCTGTGGAGGAATGACAAGCATTATTATGAGCGAATTCCGCCCATGGGAGGAGATCAGACCAGTCATCCTGGCAGAGGGATACGTGGTTCCTCAGGAACTGTTCCAGGGCTTGGTTGACACGTTCAGCTGCCCCATTCGTCTGCGGGTGGTATGCAGATGAAAACTGAAGAACAATTCCCAGGTCTTTGCATAGGGAACGCCAGAACTTGGCGGTAAACTGGGTGCCTCTATCGGAGACGATCTCCACCGGGAAACCATGCAGGCGGAAGATGTACTGGATAAATAGCTGGGACAACTCCGCCGCAGAAGGCAACTTCTTCAGAGGGATGAAATGGGCCATTTTGGAGAAACGATCAATGACAACCCAGATCACAGTGTTCCCACAGGAGGGAGGAAGTTCGACAATGAAGTCCATGGACAGGTGGGTCCAGGGACGGGAAGGAACCGGCAAGGGCTGTAGTAACCCACTGGGACGGGAGTGGCTTGACTTAGATGTGGCACAAGCAGCAACAAAGTCCTTCACATCTATGCGGATATCAGGCCACCAGACCAGGCGTCGTAAGAGTTCAAGAGTCTTAGCTGGGCCAGGGTGTCCGGCTTGCCTGGAGCAATGGGTCTGTTGCAGGATAGGCAGACGCAGCTCAGGAGGAACAAATGCCATTCCAATGGGAGTATCAGAAGGAGCAGAAGACTGACCAGCCAGGATTTGGTCGGCAAACTGTGGATACAGGGAGGCAATGATCTTGACTGGAGGGATGATTGGCTCTTGTCTCTCAGGAGAGCGGTCCACCGGAGTGAAGCTACGAGACAAGGCATCGGCCTTCCGATTCTTGGAGCCAGGGCGATAAGTCAAGACAAAGTTAAATCGAGAGAAGAAGAGAGCCCACCTTGCTTGTCTGGGATTCAGCCTCTTGAGAGATTGAATGAACTCAAGATTCTTATGATCTGTGTAGATCGTGACTGGGATCAGGGAACCTTCAAGGAGGTGACGCCACTCTTCTAAGGCAAGCTTGACAGCCAGGAGTTCTCGATTTCCTACATCATAATTCTGCTCTGCGGACGAAAACTTCTTGGAGAAATAAGCACAGGGGTGCAACTTCCCATCAGCGGGATGTCTCTGAGACAGGATGGCTCCGGCTCCGACTTCAGAAGCATCAACTTCGATGCAGAAGGGTAGTTCAGGATTGGGGTGTCGGAGGACGGAAGCGGACGTGAAGGCCTCTTTCAAGGACTGAAAAGCTTCAATGGCAGATGGAGGCCACAAGCTGGGTTTACCCCCTTTTCGGATGAGGACCAGGATAGGTGCAATGCGGGAAGAGAACCCCCGGATGAACTGCCGATAGTAGTTAGCAAATCCGATAAATCTCTGGATTGCCTTGGTACTCAGCGGGAGAGGCCACTCCTGGATGGCAGACACTTTCACGGGGTCCATCTCAAATCCCTCAGGAGAGATAATGTATCCTAGGAAGGGGATCTTGGACACCTCGAAGACACATTTCTCCAACTTGGCGAAGAAAGAGTTCTTCCTCAGACGAGAGAGTACCTCCTTCACCTGGGAGCGATGGCTTTCTAGGTCTTTAGAAAAGATCAGGATGTCGTCCAGGTACACGACTACAAACCTTCCTAGGAGATCCCGGAACACATCGTTAACAAACTCCTGGAAGACGGCAGGGGCATTGCAAAGGCCGAAGGGCATAACGAGATATTCATAGTGCCCGTCGCGAGTGTTAAAAGCCGTCTTCCATTCGTCACCCTCACGGATGCGAATGAGGTTGTACGCCCCCCGGAGATCCAACTTAGAGAATATCTTCGCCCCCTTCAGCTGGTCGAAGAGCTCAGCAATCAAGGGCAGTGGGTACCTGTTTTTTACAGTGATTTTATTCAGGCCCCGGTAGTCTATACATGGCCGAAGGCCTCCGTCCTTCTTCTCCACGAAGAAGAACCCAGCCCCTGCAGGAGAGGTAAGGGCGGATAAACCCCCGCTGGAGATTTTCTTGGATGTATTCCTTCATTGCGGTAGTCTCTGCAGGAGAGAGAGGGTAAGTGCGGCCTCTGGGGGGCATGGCTCCTGGCAGGAGTTCGACAGGACAGTCGTAGGAGCGATGTGGAGGAAGGAATTCCGCAGACTTCTTACAGAACACATCGGAGAATTCTTTATAACAGGAAGGTAGAGACTTCAGATCCGACAAAGAGATATTCACCCTCTGGAGGGATTCAGCAGGAAGACAGTGCTGCTGGCAAAATGGACTCCAACGGGTAATCTGTCCAGCGGTCCAATCAATGGAGGGATTATGCAGGCGCAGCCAAGGGAGACCCAACACAACTGGAACGGATGGGCAGGAAATAATTAGGAATGAAAGTCTTTCTTTATGCAGCGTCCCAAGCTGCACAGGCAATCCCCAGTCGTCATGGAGACAAATTCAGCCTCCAGGGGTCTGTCGTCAATGGCAATGACACGGAGAGGAGTAGACAATGGGAATAAGGGAACTTCCATGTGTTTGGCGAATTGAGCGTCCATGAAGTTCCCAGCAGCTCCAGAGTCAATGAAAGCAGAGCCAACGATAGTCTTAGAGGCTAGGCGGATCTGTAAAGGAAGGAGAAACCGGTGAGTGTTCTCTTGAGACTTTGGAGTAGTGCCCCCTACATGCGTTACCCTAGATATACCTCGGGGAACAGAACTCGTGGGCTTCACCGGACAAGAGTTCGCAAAATGAGACTGTCCGCCACAATACAGACATAAGCCAGCCATTCGTCTACGAAGTCTTTCTTGTTCGGATAGACGAGCCCTTCCAACTTGCATTGGTTCCTCCGGAGGAGAAGGAGAGGCTAGAGTAGCCGGAGTCTGCAGGAGAGGTCTCTGGAAGCGAGGTGCCAACAAGGGTTGAAATCTTTTACAGCGCTCCCTCTCTACTTGATGCTCCCTGAGCCGAGTGTCCACCTTAATAGAAAGTGCGATCAGATCCTCCAACAGGTCAGGGAACTCCCTGGAGACAAGACTATCCTTAATGCGAATAGACAGACCTTGATAGAATACGGCCTTATAGGCATCGTCATTCCAGGAAGTCTCAGCCATCAAAGTTCTAAAGTCAATAGCATAGTCACTGACACTGCGGTTTCCCTGCCGGAGTTGCAGAAGACGAGAAGGGGCATTAGTGACCCGACCCGGGGCATCAAACACAGTACGAAATGCTTGAAGAAAGGCCTTTGCGTCAAAAGTCAGTGGAGAATTCTTCTCCCAAAGAGATGTTGCCCACTCAAGCGGTTTGCCCACCAAACGAGACATCACATACCCCACCTTGGAACGTTCATTGGGGAAGTGCGAGGGTTGGAACTCGAACTGGATCTGGCACTGTGTAGCGAAACCTCTGCAGGCTTGTGGGTCCCCACTGAAGCGAGGAGGGTATCGAGTGCCTGCCCAATGCGGTACTGCTGGGCTTCATAATCCTCCATGCGGGATGCCAGTCCGTGGAGTGCTCGTCCGACATCAGGTGTAGCTTCCTCAGTAGGATCCATGGCCCAAGTATAATGTCAGGGAGCCGGGAGCTCCCTCCAGGGAGGTTGTCAGGATCTAGGAGGAAGCCCTCTTGAGGGAACAAGGTCACGGTGTCCAAGGGGTTAATCGAAGAATAATCAGAATCCAGGCAAGAGTTCAGGGGCAGGCAGATAAAGGCAAAAGTCCAAAGTCCAGGCAAGGGTCAAAGATAATAATCAGGAACAGGATTAGTGAAAATAGCACACAGGGAACCCAGGAAATACTTTGGGGAGGATTTCCTATACTTGGGCGCCATTCTGGCGTCTAAACTGGCTTTTTATTGAAATTTGGCGCCTTAGTGACGTCATTGACGTCCTTGCGCCGACGTCGGCGCACTGACGTCATCGCGCCGGCGCCGCTTACCCACGTGGCGGCCATGGGCGCCGCCATTTTGGGAGCGACGCCGGCAGGAGAGGACGCGCCGCCCGGAGCTCCTGGGCCTGCTCCGGGCGGCGATCGTTACAACAACTCTCTTAGTTCCTATAAATGAGATTAAATTGTGTGTGTGTATTATTACACTGATCTCAAATGCTAATACATATACCTTTCAGCAGGATGTTTGACTGTTCTGGTGAAGGGGAGCATGGAAGCCTTTTCTAGAGTAACATACACCATCTTCTTATTTACCTGGCTCCAGAAGCAGAAATGATTGTGTGTGTGTATGAGGGGGGGGGTGCTGTAAAAACTCAGATTTTCATGATTTTTTCCGAGGTTTCACCCAAAACCTCAGATTTTTACCCGAAAACTTCGGGATTTGGCACGAGACCGAGCACACATCAATAAAATCATTGAGACTTCTCCCATTGACTTATAAGCAACCTTGACAGGTCTGAGATGCCAGGATTTCAGATTCGAAGTTTTCCAGTCTCAGGGTTTAATACATTGCGAAAAATTTGTGATTTGTTTTTAAAAGCCCAATTTTATTAAAAAAAAAATCACAAATTTTTCATGGTTTTTGCATTCGGGGCTTAGTAAATAACCCCCTGAGTCTACTAGAAAATCATTTAAAAATCAAATAAAGCCAGTAGGCTGGATTTGTATCATGACAAAAGAAAAATAAATAGTTATAAAAAATTTGGATTATTTGGATAAAATGGAGTCTATGGGAGATGGACCTCCCATAGTTTGGAGCTTTCTGGATAATGTTTTTCAGGATAACGGATCTTTCACCTGTACCATTATCCAACCTTACACACATATTATTATCATTATTATTATTATTAACATGTATTTATATAGTGCCAACATATTGCGTAGCACTGTAAAGTAAATGTGATTATACAACTAAATCACATGAATTATATACATAGAACATATGGAGTTACATACATCACAATCAATACAGGTACAAAAAGGGGAGGAAGGCCCTATGCATAGGCATACACTCTAAAGGGATGGGAGTAATACACAAGGTGTGGGAGCTTTTGCTATGATAAGTCAAAAATCAACTTATGGACCTAACATAGTTTGGAGCGTTCTGGATAACGTGTTTCCGGATAACGGATCTCTCATCTGTACCATTATCCAACCTTACACACATACAGAAAGAGCTTTTGCTATGATAAGTCAAAAATCAACCTCATATACTAACTAAAGTAGCTTGTAACTAGCAGAAACCTGCATTTTTATGCTATATTAATTATTAAAAGTTCATTGCAACACTCCATGAACAACAGGGACCCAATTAGAACCCTACCCCCTTTCAACACTGCTCATACTGATGGTGATACCATTTATTGAGACTTTTGTTATAGAACCTACTACGTATGATGGCTACTATAGCTAGAAGGATACCTGAACCGGTATCACTGTATGATTTTCTCTGTTTTGTTTTCTTTTTTTATTATCTACTTATTGATAATATGTTTTCGCACCTTTCTGTATACTGATGCTGAAAACTAATAAAATATAAGTTACAAAAAAAAAAAGTTAATTGCAAAATATTAAAGTCACATGATCATCTCCCAAATACTAGGATATTTTCCATGGACCGCAAAGCCACAGCATCTATAACAAGACAACAATGTAAGAAAACATGAAATAACGAATTAAGTTCCAAACACACCCATATATTTCAAATGGATTTCATTAGATGAACTATGAGAAAAGTTTTTCTTATTTAAATTAATCTGGCCCAGACAATTATTCCATAGATCACAGAGGTCCAAGAAAAATCTTTAAAACTAAGTCAAATTTACTAATTTTAGGTCTAAATGTGTAACGGTGAGTGTTGTTCATCTGCTTTTCCGTAATGCCTAAAAGTTCTTAGTAACAGTGGGTTAAACACAAAACATTCTGTAGTTGGAAAAAGGCTTTAAGTTGGGAAGGGATAAAAGTAAAATATGGTGTTGCTTGTCTTTATCCCTCCAGGAAAGGCACTAATTAAAAGTGTAATAAAATCATCCCAGTTAAATACATGGGTTATTAAGCAAGAAAAAAAGAGCATGAACTTAAAAATACCGATTTATGATAGCTCATTTTAGAAAATTCACATAGTACAATTGTAAGTTACAAATAACACATTGCCAGAACATTAAAAAGTAAGTTGCAGTGAATGGAGCATATGTTGAGGTCAAACAGGCTCAATCCCAGTTAAGTGCTCTGAATATGGCTCAAGATTTTCAAAAGGTTAGAAAGATTAAAAATAAAGGTTGTTGTGAGGGAGTGAGATTCATACTGTGAAATGGCCAATGCAGAATATGTGGTGTAAACACTATTCATAATCCATATGTGAAGCAACTGCTGTTCAAAAATACACTCATTTTGATTCTATTGATATGTTATCCATAGACAGTAGAGATTGATTTATTGAAAAGTAAAATAGAATTGTGATAACCAGACCAAATACATCCATGTTTTAAGAACTTTGTATGTAGAGTACTGAAACGACTCTACTTATATTTGAGTGTTGACCATCCCAAATGATTTTTATGGACTTGGATGGATGAAGATAATATAAATTAAGGGTATTTACTCTAAAAAAGTTTCATTAATAAAATGAACCAATAAGAACGCAGCTAAGAAAATCTAATTATCTGGAATATCATAAGTAATGATTTGGGTTATCCAATGGTTCTGAATTAGCTGGCAAGGGTGTAGGTACCAACAAAATATGTGTCCATTCATTAACAGTGTCTGACGTTATTGGTGCAAAATTCAAATATTTAAAGGCGCAATTTTTTCATTGCCCAACATAGGTCTATTGTGAGACAGTTCCTGGGTGCGCTTATTGTCTGATTTTCTGTTCTTGACCATTGCCTGTCCCTGACCTCTGCTTATTCACTGACCACTGGCTTCTGATGAAGTGACCTTGCAGTCACGAAACGCGTAGAGCCATGCACTCCCTTGCCTTGTACTTCTGGATTGTGTGATTTTAATGAGGTTCACTAATAAAGGAAAACATTTTATACAGTCCCTTCTATATGTTGACTCTATCCAAAGAAGTTTACCGATGTGTGCGCCTTCATTATAGAGTCTGATTTATCCACGTGACCGGAGTGGAACGTTGGGAGCCTGGATAGAGCGCTCACCTAGCCTCATTACGGATCTTGTTTGTGTACTATTCCGAGCTGTTTATTCACTGACCATAGCCTGTTACTGAATAATCTTCTCGATCCTGACTTTGTACTGCATTTATTGAGTGGTTTGACCCCAGAATGTGTCATTGACTATTCCTCTGGTTCCTGATTCTGTGCTACCTCTGATTGGTATTGAACCCACCTGTTCCCTAACTACACTTACTCTTTCCCCATCTTTCCTGACACAAGTTCCGGTTCCCTTGCCTGCCCAGAACCCTCGTTTAAGTTCTCTCACTAAAAGACCTGACAGCATCTGAGTAGTGAAGGGCTCCTCCCAACGTGAAAGACTATGACCGGAACCTTGGTTTTTCATTTGTTTGTATTCATGGCAGATTTTAAATATTTCAGGTTGCAAGTTTGTTACGATTGCAAAGTGTGGCAAAGAAAAAAATCTTAAGATACAGTTTTTTTTTTTTTGCAGTTTTTTCTGCAAATGTGCCAAACTAATGAATTTGCCCCTTAGAGACATATTTTAAAAAAAAAACATTTTTAAAAAACTCAACCATGTAAAAACATGAAAAAAAAACCATATACTACCCATCATCTTCAATATGGCTGTGGAATTTCAAATTAATAGCGAATTGAACAATAGCTTGACTTGAAAATAATTCCCATTGACTGCTACATGTTCTTAGATGGAGAGTTTTTTATGTCAATGTATTCAAGGTTTTTGTGTTTAATAAAGCTCAAAAATTCACATTTTGGAAGCTCAGTTTCGAATTTGCTATTTTTGTCTAAAAAAAAATCCCATGCATTGCGGTAAAAAGTAAAATTCAAATGTTGGAGAAACTAAATAAATAAGTGTTGGTAGCGGCTGGCAAAACTTTCTAGCAATGCAAAATGGGAATGATAAACATGAAATATAATGGGTCCATGGGTATAGACTGTTTTAAACTAAAGACAGAAGCCTGCTGCTACAAAGCAAATCATATTGCCCCAAAGAAATAGAGGTAAGGTTAAGTTAGATGTATAACATGGACTAGGCAAGGCAGGGAAGGTAATCCTAACACATGTTAGTTGTAGTTAGATAAGAAGCATAACCCTGTTTGCAAATTTAGCCAAAAGAAAAATCCAGCATAAATCTAATAGAGATTATAGCTATTATAAACAATGCTGATAAGCAAAAACAAACTGTCCTTTTATTGATAACACTGTTTGTACCTCTTACTTGTCCAAAAACTGCCCCTAGGCAGAAGAGTAGAGACATACAGGGGAATGTAATAAAAATCGCTAACGGAAAAACTATTCGCAATGCGAAAAGTTATGCCTTTGCGCGAACAAATTTTGCTTTGTGCGAATTTAATAGAGCTTTTGCGAGCCCGGAAACTGTTTAGCGACCACTTCCAAAGACCATTTGCGAATTTTATAGTTTGCGCCAATGCGCAGTCAATGTAATAAAACTTCTTACTGAAGTCGTTATGTTTGCTCCAAAAGATTACAACACCTTCAAGCACTTCTTATGAGTGCGCGATTAAAATTCGCAATGCAATAACAGTTTAAGGAACAATATTACATTGCGAGATGTGGATTTTTAGTCTTATTGGTGCGAATTGTTTTGCTCTTTGCGACTTTTATTACATTCCCCTGATACTGTGTATACAATATCAGAATTACCAGGCAAAGTTAATCATACCTAAACGAGACATAAGTATAGTTAATGGGATGCAGGGAAAGTAGGGACAGTTGCACACTTTTAGTAGCCCAGACATTTAAAACCAAAAATACTTGAAAACACTTGTATGTCAAAAATATTATAGGGCTTTAACTAGCACTTGAAGATGATTGTCATAAAGGATGATTGTCATGGAGACTGATTTTCAGGAGTATAAAATACAAGTAACCCATGCGCCAGATATGAAGCTTTCTTCCTTTGGTTTTTTAAACCTGTTAAAATCCATGGCACTATGCTAAATCATGTAAAGTATGGGATCTGTTATTCGTAAACCCATTATCCAGGGGATCATCTCCCATAAACTCCATTTTAGCCAAATAATCCAAATTTTTAAAAGCTATTTCCTTTTTCTCTGTTGTTAATACAATGCCATATATTTGATCCAAATTGAGATATAATTAATCCTTATTGGAGGCAGAACCAGCCTATTGGGTTTATTCAATGATTTTCTAGTAGACTTAAGGTATGAATATCCCTGAGCATTCTGGATAACAGGTCTTCTACCTGTACAGGTATAGGATGTAATATGCAAAATGTTTGGTACCTGGGGTTTTCCAGATACAGAGAATTGGATCTCTAAACCATAAGTCTACTAAAAAAAAATTGTATACTTTAAATAAACCCTATAGGATTGTTTTGATACCAATATGGATTCACAAGGCTTTGTTGCAATTAAGTACAAAGTACTGTTTTTTTTTATTACAGAGAAAAAGGAACACAATAATTCTAATAATTACACAATACTTCAAATAATTGAAAACATAATTATTTGCTTATAAATACTGTAATTCTATGGGAGATGGTCTTCCCCTATTTTGGAGATTTATGGATAAGGGATCCTATACCTACTGCTCCGAGTACTGTAGGCTTTGGCTTTCAGCTGTTTTATGTATACAGATTATTAACCCATATCTGTGCCAGTTTTCTCCTTTGAATGCAAATTTTAAACTTTCCTAGTCCACATTGTTTATGATTCTAAATATCCAATGAAAAGGAAACCCTCCTTGTTTGAGCTCCTACTTTGCTAAAAACAAAAACACAGATGAATAATGCATTCAGATTAAAAAATAAACACTTTTTAAAGAGCTGTTAGATTTTCAGAATGCCTAAAATATGCAGACTTCCCCACTCCGTACATGGAATGAATTTGTTTGTGTTTTTCCAGCATTGCAAATATTTTAATTTACGTGCGGAAACACTAAACAAATGCAGGCTTTTTTCAAGACAATATTTTAGTGGTTTGCATAACATTATATTCCGACAGCAGCAGTTGAAAATAATGTAAATAAACACAAGATTAAAATCTCTCCTCCGTGATTTTAAAACAAAGACTTTCAGCGAGCTATAAATGAATCCCAAATCATTTGGCTAAAAGCATTAATTTGTCATAGAAAGCAATAAGCATACATACTAATTCATGCATAAATTAACCCAAACCATAGGTCTCTTGTCTCTATTTAAATAAAAGTTTATTTGTTCTAATATGTATTCTTCCCCACTAAAGATAATAGCACAGGTGCATGTCCTTCAATGCACAATACGTTTGTTCTGTGATGCAGGAAGTTGATATTAACACCTGTTTTTTTCTTTTGCTGCGCTCCTACCCGGACTAATTTGCCCAATGTCATGATTACTTCAATGGGAAACTGTCAAAGGGAATTACCACCTTGGAAAACAATATCTTTACTTGGACAATTTGTCTCGATTCACCCCCACCCCTTACACACACACACTTTTGTATTTGCACTGTATGAACCTCGGCTCCTTATATTTGCAATGCCATTCCAATGCCATTCTCAGGAAAGAATCCTCCTTCAATGTTTTTAAAACAAAACTCAAAGGGGCAAATTCACTAAGCGCCGAAGCGCCGAACGCTAGCATTAATTCGCTAGCGTTTGGCATTTTCGTTACTGCGCAAATTCACTAACGAAGGCTGGCGTAGTTTCGCTAGTGTTACTCTGCATCCTTACGCCAGGCGAATTCTCGCTAGCGACGTAACTACGCAAATTCACTTACTTGCGCAGTGTACTGAACGCTACCTTTTACTCTAGACTTCCTTCGCCACCTCAGACCTGGCGAAGCGCAATAGAGTAGATAGGGATTGTTTCAAAAAAAGTCAAATTTTTTCTAAGTCCCAAAAAACTCTGGCGTGTTTTCTACATGATGGGTGATAGGCTGAAAAAGATCGAAAACATTTTTGGGGCTCCCCTCCTTCCCCCCTACATTTCCTGACTCATGGCAACTTACCTATACAATGGGCACATGTGTAGGGCAAAATAAAATTTTTATTTGCTGATTTGAAGGTTTTCTAGGCATTTGTAGTGCTGATACGTGTTCCTCCATTGAAATTTGAATTTCGCGCCGTATGCAAATTAGCCTTCACTAGCGTAACTTCGCTTTACATAGCGAATCAACGCTAGCGCAACTTCGCAACCTTACGCTACCCCTGTGCGCAACTTTGGATTTTAGTGAATTTGCGGAGCGCTGGCGAAACTACGCCTGGCGAAGTGCGGCGAAGTGCGGAGAAGTGCGGCGAAGTTGCGCTTGGCGCAACTTCGCATCTTAGTGAATTTGCCCCATTGACTACCTCTGAGAGCACCTGGATAACACCTGAACTGGGAACTGGCACTTATTTGACAGTGTAACAAACTGTAACCCAGAGCACTTTAATATTCCTCCGAATTGTGTCTGTATTTTACCCTCCCATTTAGACTGTAAGCCCTACGGGGCAGGGTCCTCAATCCTTTTGTCTCCTTGACACTGAGCACTTAATCTGTATTGTAATTATATTTTATATTTATGTGAATTGTATTTCTAATAATGCACTTATTGTTACTTTTTATTCGAATGACCCCTTGTTTGTTACTACTAATTTATTGTTTTGCTGTACAGTGCTTTGCCCTCAAGGAGCGCTATACAAATAAAAATATACATACATACAGTATGCCTTTATATGTTCTAACAATTTAATTATAAGTGAGAACAATTTACTCATTCTATCAAAGTCTTGTCTTTGGTATCTTTTTTCACCATATATTTACAAATTTTTTTTGGCACCAAGGAGCCACTATAAACTAATCTCTAGAGCTTTATATTATTTAGATGTTGTTCCCTTACTGCAATGTACATTACTAAGCTTGTTTTAAAGGAGAACTAAACCCCTCCTAAAGATAAAGTACCCATTTATTAGCCCCCATTCGCCCCACTTCCTTCCCATGTAGTCCACTATTTAAAAAAGTGTTGCTGAATGTCGCACAGTGTACCACCTTCAGTACCCTCTTCTTCCCTTGGTATTTACAACCATGCATAGTAGGTATTTATACCAAACTGTCTCCAACTGCGTGGATGGAAAAAAGCTTAGTGTCAGCAGTCCTTTAGTGAATGTATCCAAAAATGGCACATGAGCTCTGCTGCGCTACTCTGCATAAAAATATGTATGATTTCACATAAAAATATGTGAAACCATACATCAGGAATATAACGGAGTTCCCTGTACACAAACGGGTTAAGGAAAGGGGAGCCTTAACTGGGTTAGGAAGGAAGGGAGGACAGTGACTGGGCTGGGTTTAAGGGAAAGAAAGGTGGGGTAAGGGATGGACATAGAGAGGCTTTAAGGTCACTTTTTTTTCCAGCTTTGGCAGCACAGGGTGGAACATCTCACCCTCCTTTCCTTATTGGTATAAGGGGTTATCTGGTTGTCACAGCTTATTTGTGGTAAGGGTGGCAATGCTTCCCAGGTGGGTAGGAGCTTCTGAGGAAGTGGCCGGTAGCCACAAAACACGTAAATCGTGCAGCCTACAATATGTTCTGGGCATGCTTTTACCATTTTTAATGATTCTTCAATAATTTTCTATTTTTTAACAGATGAAAAATTGGCTCAATTTTTCTCGTGCTCTATATGGAACTGTGGGAACTGTGTGGGATTTCAGTGTTTGTGAACTCTGGCCGGTTAGTGCTCCCACATTTATTCACTGCTGTTTTGTGGAAAGGGTGGGAATGCTTCCCAGGTGGGCAGGGGCTCCGGTGCCCTGATGTAATAGAGTACAATTCAGCACCTCCCTGGGTAGTGGTCTCAGGAGGTAGTGGTGCGAAGTGAGGCATGGCAGCTGGCCTGTTCACTCCTCTGGTTAACTATTTCTATATATCATGTTTTGTTAACGATTGATTTGTAAAATAAGGCTGTGGCCTTTCAAATCCATTCTGTGGACTGTGTGTGATGTTTGTTGGGGGTATTTTATGAGGTCAGAAGGGTGGTCATAATACTATGAGTTGGTGCCACCATGGTTTTATGCATAATAAACTAACTAACTTTTATGAGAAGGTGAGCAGGGACCTGGATTCTGGGATGGCAGTGGATGTGATTTACTTAGACTTTGCTAAAGCATTTGATACAGTGCTACACAGAAGGTTACTGGTTAAATTAAGGAATGTTGGCCTGGAACATAGTATTTGTACCTGGATAGAGAACTGGCTAAAAGATAGACTACAAAGAGTGGTGGTAAATGGAACATTTTCTAATTGGACCAGTGTTGTTAGTGGAGTACCGCAGGGCTCTGTACTAGTTCCCTTGTTTTTCAACTTGTTTATTAATGACCTGGAGGTGGGCATTGAAAGTACTGTTTCTATTTTTGCAGATGATACTAAATTGTGCAGAACTATAAGTTCCATGCAGGATGCTGCCACTTTGCAGAGAGATTTGTCTAAGCTGGAAAACTGGGCAGCAAACTGGAAAATGAGGTTCAATGTTGATAAATGCAGGTTATGCACTTTGGCAAAAATAATATAAATGCAAGTTATACACTAAATGGCAGTGTGTTGGGAGTTTCTTTAAATGAGAAGGATCTAGGGGTTTTTGTAGATAACATGTTGTCTAATTCTGGGCAGTGTCATTCTGTGGCCATTAAACAAATAAAGTTCTGTCTTGCATAAAAAAGGGCATTGACTCAAGGGATGAAAACATAATTATGCCTCTTTTTAAAGTTATAGACTGCAGTTTTGGACTCCAGTCCTTAAGAGGGATATAAATGAGCAGGAGAGAGTGCAGAGACATGAAACTAAACTGGTTAGAGGTAGTGATGCACCAAATCCACTTTTTTTGATTCGGCCGAACCGCCGAATCCTTCATGAAAGATTCGGCCGAATACCGAACCGAATCCGAACCCTAATTTGCATTTGCAAATGAGCGAGGGGGAGGGAAAAATAGTGTCGCGCATGAAGTGCTCGGCTAAAAAAAATTTTACTTCCATGTTTTGTGACGAAAAGTCACATGATTTTAAGGATTCGGATTTGGTTCGGCTAGGTTTAAGGATTCGGCCGAATCCTGCTGAAAATGGTGAATCCTGGCCGAATAACGAACCAAATCCTGGATTCGGTGCATCCCTAGTTAGAGGGATGGAAGACTTAAATTATGAGGGTAGACTGTCAAGGTTGGGGTTGTTTTCTCTGGAAAAAAGGCGCTTGCGAGGGGACATGATTACACTTTACAAGTACATTAGAGGACATTATAGACAAATATCAGGGGACCTTTTTACCCATAAAGTGGATCACCGTACCAGAGGCCACCCCTTTAGACTAGAAGAAAAGAACTTTCATTTGAAGCAACGTACGTGGTTCTTCACAGTCAGGACAGTGAGTTTGTGGAATGCACTGACGGGTGATGTTGTGATGCTGATTCAGTTAATGCCTTTAAGAATGGCTTGGATGATTCAAATGAATATCAAAGGCTATTGTGATATGGGTTTGTGATATGGGTTTATATAATTTAAATGAAAGTATCGAGGGGGTGTGTGTATGGATGCTGGGTTTTCATTTGGAGGGGTTGAATTTGATGGACTTTGTCTTTTTCAACCCGGTTTAACTATGTAACTGTGTATCTAAAGACCTTGATGCTGCCCCTGTCATGGTGGTGTATAATCATTGCTGGATCTGGATCAATAACGTCTCAAAACCTGAATGTGTGATTTGCCCTTAGTGGCCTATTCCATCTCTACCCACTGCCATTAATGTAATAAAAGTGTGTCAAGTGGAATTTCCGTACATCTCATACTTCTTCCAATGTGAATGCGTAAGGTGTACAAAGAACAAGTACAATCAGCAACACCTTTCATCCACCTATTGTCTGCAAAGATGTAATGTTTACAGAACTAAGTACACATTACAACGATAAAATGCATAGAAAATCCAGTACAAAAGTGGTGACATAGGATTAGCATTAGTTTTGCCAGTGGCCATATGCCTGTGAATAATTAATTCCACTCTCTACTTTTTTTTTTTTAAAGATGGTAAGTACATCTGTGCTGACAAGATGAATTAGGCATGAGAGGAAGTACAATACATCTGCTTAGAAAACTTGCGTTATTGGGAATGTGACTTTTTGCAGTGGAAGCTGATTTCTACTACTTATGTTTCCTCTGCATTGATAAACGCCACATCTTGTGCAGTCTGTTCCTTGTGCTCTGTGCCAATTGATAACTTTAAGATTAATATAGAATACTGCAACGAACAAACTTTAAGGGTGAGCATATAATAATTCTGGGTACCCATTCGTGTTTACAGTTTACAGTCTGATTTAAGGGATGCGATTTGCCTTAAGCTTTCACTTTTCTTCCACACATTTTTGTGTTTCAGTAACAAGTGTTAATTCATTCTTTGCAATCACAACTTCTGTTTTTAGCACATATTCTAATGATAAGAGAAAAGAAACATTGGATGCTTAATATTAGTGTTTGAAAGCAGGGTGGGACTGGGCAGCACACCGGGAAAAACATTGGTGGACCCCTGCCGGCCCAGACTGGCTGCGCCACTGTGTTTGCAAGTTTGCACAGTGCATTGCCGTTTGCGTGTGCAAGTGGCTCGACGCCATTCGCAAGTTCGTACAGCGGGGGGAAGGGGGTTCGCAGTCAAGGAAGTCAGTAGAGAGGCCCTGTGACTGCGAGGAGGGCCCTTCTGGTTGTAACCCTGGTGGGCCCCATTACTCCAGTCTGACCATGTCTGAAAGGGACTCGGTTAGCCAGCCTTGTAGGGAAATTCAAAGGAGAATTACACAGGACAAGGCACAACCAAACAGGCAACCATATTGAGTTTAAATTGAGTTTTAAATGTAGTTTTATGCACTGAATACTACAGACAAAACAATACAAATACCCCCAGATCCCCATCACACAATTTGACTTTAAAGTGGACCTGTCACCCAGACTCAAAAAGCTGTATAATAAAAGTCCTTTTCAAATTAAACATGAAATCCAATTTCTATTTTTTTATTAAAGCATTCATAGCTGTTGTAAACTCATTTAAAAATCTCAGCTGTCAATCAAATATTGTCTGCCCTTCCTTTATGCCCTGGGCATAGAGGCAGGCAAACAATTACTTTCACTTTCCATTCAGCACTCCCTAGATGTCACTTCTCTCCCCACATTCCTCCATTCTCTTAACAGTTTAATTGTGTAACCAGGACATGGGGATGGACATCAGGTCCCCCATTCTGGTGCACAAACAAGATTCTGAGACAATGCAAGGCTTGCCTTAATAACAGTGCCCACAAAATGGCTCCTGCCTGCTTGCTATAATTATGAATTCCCAGACTGGAGGAAACAAGTTTCAAATAATTTATACAGTGTAATTAAAGTTCATTTTGCTTGACTGATGTGATAAAATTGGATTATGAATACGTTTTTTTGGGTGATGGGTCCCCTTTAAATATGATGTCATAGTGACAATGACATTTTTTCGGGTGGTAAAGAACAGTATGATTTTACATACAAATAAAAAGCCATTCTAACATTTTCCCTAATATAGGTATGGGACCTGTTATCCACAATGCTTGGGACCTGGGGGTTTCTGGATAACGGATCTTTCTGTAATCAGAATATTCATACCTTAAGCCTACTACAAAATCATGTAAACATTTAATAAACCCAATAGCCTGGTTTTGCTACAATAAGGGGCAAATTCATCAAGGGTCGAATATCGAGGGTTAATTAACCCTCGATATTCGACTGGGAATGAAAATCCTTCGACTTCAAATATTGAAGTCGAAGGATTTTGAGCAAATACTTCGATCGAATGATCGAAGGAATAATCCTTCGATAGACCGATTAAATCCTTCTAATCGAGCGATTCGAAGGATTTTAATCCAACGATCGAAGGATTATCCTTCGACCAAAAAAAGTTAGGCAAGCCTATGGGGACCTTCCCCATAGGCTAACATTGGGTTCGGTAGCTTTTAGGTGGCGAACTAGGGGGTCAAAGTTTTTTCTTAAAGAGACAGTACTTCGAATGGTCGAATAGTCGAACGGTTTTTATTTTGAATCCTTCGATTCGAAGTCGGAGTCGTAGTCGAAGGTGAAGTAGCCCATTCGATGGTCTAAGTAGCCAAAAAAACACTTCGAAATTCAAAGGTGTTTTTCTTCTATTCCTTCACTCGAAGTTTATAAATTGGCCCCTAAGGATTAATTATATTTTAGTTTGGATTAAGTACAAGGTACTATTTCATTATTACAGAGAAAAAAAGAAGTAATTTTAACAAAAATTGGATTATTTGGATAATATTTGGAAAAGCTCTTTATGCATTTAAAAATGCATTTTCAGGCTATTTTTTATGTGTTAATATCTATTCTTGCTTCCATTGTGTATTTATTATTGTGTGTTTTTAACATAGTGTTATTAGTAAATTGAACACAATGAAGAATCATTTGAAATTTGTCAGTTTGCTTCCCAAACAGAACATTAAAATTAAGAGGGGAATAAACAGATTGCACATGGTTAGGTATAGGACTTCATAAGCAAGAATAGGATACGCTGTTTTTTATGGAGGAGTTTAGATAAAATCTACAGTTAAAGCCCATACTCTATTGACTCACCTCCTTTCTTCCATCCTTGTGGCATTTTCCCTTATGTTTAGTTGAATATGCAATATAGCATTTGTCTATACAATGGCTTGGCCAATTTAGTGCTGTTTGCCATTTAAGCCCTGTATTTGAATAGCCCTTGCTCATGATATATACATTGTTTTACTACAGGTATAGCATCCATTATCCAGAAAGCTCTGAATTATGGGATGGCAATCTCCCATAGACCACATTTTAATCAAATAATTCTAATTTTAAAAAATTATTTTTTTATTTTTATTTCTTTTGTAGTAATAAAACAGATCTGATCCCAACTAAGATACAATTAATCCTTACTGGAGGCAAAACAATCCTACTGGGTTTAATTGATGTTTAAATTAGTGAAATCGCTGCGAAAATTCGATGGTGTCAAAAATGGACGCTGGCGCCATTTTGTGAATTTTTCGCAGTTTTTTGGCGAAATGGCCCAAATTTCCCCATCACTAGTATGGAGTTCCAAATTACGGAAATACCTATTATCAAGAAAACCCCAGGTCCAGAGCATTCTAGATAACAGGTCCAATACCTGCATTGTAGAACCTTTCCAGAGTATAAGGGGTCTTATCGTATAAGTCATGCAATATGAAACCCCTCTGTATACAAGAAGCACACCAGACCCCCCAACACTGCAATGGGGTCTGCTTCCTCTACTTGAAAGCAAGAAAGGGGTGTGCATATGTACCCCAATGAACATGTGAAATTTGCTTTCAGGCACAACTTTTTGGAGGGTATAAAGATTCAAAGGGGCAGCTATAAATCTGAGGGTGTTAAAGTGAGTGCCTTGTCTACAAAAAATGTACCACTTGGTAAAGGTTCCATACCAAGTTTAATTAATTCCATGGAGCACCATAATTTCAAGACAATACCAAGCAAGTACTGCCTGCTAACACTCCTTTATTGACTATAGTTTAAATGATGCTCCTTGTAATGGTGGCATCCTATCCTATAAAGTTGAAGTGTCTCTGCGTCCAGTCCCTGTGTCCGTGGGATTGCGCTACTGCGCATGTGCCCCATGGACCGTCTTTGGCGAGTTCTAGCGCCCGTTAATTTAACGGGCTTAATGTCTAGTTTAGAATATAAGTTATATGTAAAAACCTGCATTTCCTAGCAATGATAAAATGTATATTTTTTCCTCTCTGTGCAGAGAAATTAGTACCACTTATCATATATCAAAAGCAATTTATATTACAGATATGGGACTTTTAAAAATTTGGATTATTTGGATAAAATGGAGTCTATGGGGCAAATTCACTAAGATTCGTAATTGCGCCAGCGTCTGCTTCGCCACACTTCGCCAGGCTTATTTTCCCAAGCGCTACGCAAATTCACTAAAATCCAAAGTTGCGCTCAGGGGAAGCGTAAGGTTGTGAATTTGCGCTAGCGTTAATTCACCAAGCAAAGCGAAGTTACGATAGCGATGCTTAATTTGCATACGGCGCCAAATTTAAGTTACAATGGAGGTATATGTAGCAGCACTACACAAGCCTGGGAAACCTTCAAAACAGCAAATAAATTTGTTATTTTGCCCTACACATGTGCCCACTGTATAATTAAGGTGCCATGAGTTAGGAAATGTAGGGGGGAAGTAGGGGAGCCCCAAAAAAAATTTCGATCTTTTTCAGCCTATCACCCATAAACAAAGAAAAAAAACGCCAGCGTTTTTTGGGACTTAGAAACATTTTTAACTTTTTTTGAAGCAATCCCTATCTACTCTATTGCACTTCGCCTGGCGTAAAAAGTAGCGTTCATAATAATTTGCGCGTCAGTAAGTTTGTGTAGTTACATCCGTTGCGCAAATTCGCCAGGCGTAAGGGTGCGAAGTAACACTAGCGAATTTACGCCAGCGTCCGTAAGTGAATTGGCGAATTAACGAAAATGCGATACGCTAGTGAATTAACGCTAGCATTGGGCGCTTCGTAGTTTAGTGAATTTGCCCCTCTGGGAGATGGCCTTTACGTAATTCCAAACCTTTTTGGATAACTGGCTTCTGGATAACGGATCCCATACTTGTAGAGTAGAAAACAGTGTATTTGAGTTCAGCATGTATGGTGCGCAATTAGCTTTCATTGTGAGTTTACTGTCATACTTAATAGTAGAACAGTGCAAGGGATATTAAATAAATGTTGGTAGCTGCTGCAAGGTGTAGAAAGAGTCAATTTTGTCCCTGTTTTGCCAGCGGCATATTTTATTGTACATTTCACATTTATAAATATCAGTGCTAAAATGATTTTATTTGGTCATTAAAGCCAATCAGAAATTATTCTGTAAAGTGCAAAGGGCCCAATACTGATAACGGCATTTCGATTATCATATTTTTAAAAATCACAAAATTGCACTAGGAAACAATGTATTTAATAAGCGAAAAATGATCTGTAATTAGCATGCAACATATCTTTATTGAATAAAATGATCACAGATCTGTAGCTTTAATCTGTCACTGAGTTCAAATAAAAAAAGTTAAAATCACTGAAATCCAGTAATATGATCAGTCCAAATACATTGCAAGTAATTCTGCATCTGTTATCCAGCTAGAAACTGCATTGTGAGCAAGTGAGATTTCTGAGAACTGGATGACCTTGCCACCAGTAAGTCCAGGCGGACAGGTTGGAAGAAAGCTTATGTCTGTAGGGCAGGACAGACAGATGACAGTTTCTCCCTGGGTAAGTCAACTCGTTTGGTAGAGACAACAGGCAATCTGGATGCTGCATCTGCAATCCAGATGGTCATTAGTTCTTTGAGAATGGTTTACTAATTTTAAACTCATTTTAGTTCTCTTATAATGCTGATGACCTTCTCTAGCTCATCTGTAAGCCAGGCATTCAAACTGCATTGATGTCCTTCTGCACAGAACAATTTACAGCAAATATTTGATAACAGAAGAATAAAAAAACGATCGCATATTTATAATAATTTCTTCTGTTTTTTCCTAAAAGAGCCAGGTATTTATCAGAAAGTCAAACACAATTTGTGTTTGGTCAATCATAATACACTGTAGGCATTTCTATAACTATTGCTGTAGCATGCCTTAATTACAGTTTTTGGGTTCATGCTATTTATGATGATGTGTTATACCTTCAGAATATGGTGCCACTTTTTTGGATTAAAGGGCATGTAAAGGCAAAAAAAATAAAATCCCATTTTTTCTTTCTTTAATAAAAAAAATAAAAAAGAAACCTATCTCCAATATACCTTAATTAAAAAATGTGTACCGTTTTTATAAGAAACCTGACTGTATGCAGTGAGATTCTCCCTTCATTTACTGCTGTGGATAGGAATTGTCACACGGTCCATAACTGCTGAGCAGGGAAACAATCATACTGATGAACAGCAGGGGGAGCCCCCGCCTTACTTCCCAGCCATGCAGAACTCAAGCAGCTTTGTTTATGACGATCCCTAAGCAGCCCAGACCACACTGAGCATGTGCACAGTCTTAGTCTTGCAAAGATGTTTAACAAAGTTACAAGATGGTGACCCCCTGTAGCCAACTTTGAAAGCATAAATTATTTGTTTGATTAGGCTTGTGGTGCAGTAAGTTCATGTTTATATTTAGTTTACAAAATACAACATTTCTAGCCTTATTCTATTTTAGACTTTACATGCCCTTTAAGATGTTACACATTTTTGTGACCAATTGCTTTGAAACGGAAGACTACTAAATGCTACCTTCTGACCGTTTTAGAGGTGTGAGGGTTTTTATACCTCGAATGAATTTACAATTCAAATGTTTTCTAATTTAAGAAAACTTCCATAAAATGTCTAAAGTCACATGATTTCAAATTCAGTTTTGTGAGACAATAAGGGGGTTATCCATTAAAGCTTTAATTTTTCTGGTTGGGCTTTTAAAGGGGAAAAGTTGACTTTTTTGAGCGGAAAAAACTTGAATTTTTCAAGATTTATCATACCCCAAAGCGGCTAAAAGTCAAACCTGTTGAGGTCCTGTAGAAGTCAAAGGCAGATGTCTATTTTCCGATTTTAAGATATTGTGGTCTGAGTTGGGTTTCATATGATAATCTGAAAAATTCGGGGTTTTTTTAAATAAAAAAAAAACAAGCGATTTGGGAGTCAAAAAATTTGTATGATTTGAGTTTTCGCTCCATTTTATCTAGACTTTTCCCAAACCATTTTTTTGTTATTTTATTAATAAATACGGTAAAATCATGTATGGAAGTTTGGTCAAGTATGTTTTATTGAAATTATTAGAAAATTGTATGTTTTAGTAAATAACCCCCATAGATTAAGCTGAATCCGAATGCTGCCAAAAAAATGTTCAGATTTGACTGAATCCTGCCAAATGTGGGGTTTGATTCATCCCTGTTCATTAGACAATTAGATGCAGGTTATACTTGTGCATAGCTGATTTACAAGGAAAGCCGCTAAAGCACAGGAACTGCATGACAAGGGATCTGAATGACCAGCAGCCAAATTACGCTGGTTCATGTTTAGAGATTGGCAGAATCAGATGTAGATATGATTGGGTAATAAGGAATGAGTTAAGGCAGGGGAAATCTGGGCTGGGGAAGGAGAAATAGAGGGAAGTGATGTCAGGGGAAGAAGCAGTTCACTTCCTTATCTTCTGAGCAGGTAGAAACAATCCCACCCATTCTACCCCTTTTTTACAAAAATGTCAGTCTTTCTTCTTTATGTTCTCATATTATCTATTAATAACTGGATGTGGATGTTTTCCTAAATGCACCGTTATATTGTATTTTTAGTCTGGTCATACAATATAAATGTGAGAGTTAGCATTTTATTAAATTATGCTAAATCAAAGTCAAATGCTTGATCCAGGGAATGATTCCGATCACCATTAGGGTCAGGATTGGCATTGGCTTCAGGCTGGTCTTATTGTCTTCCTCTGGATAAGAAAAGTGGATATATGATCATGTATTTTAAGTTTTATTTGTCACAGCAGCGGTAGTATCTTACCAGAGTACTGCACAGGAAATTTTAGAAGAGGGAGAAATGAGGTTCTATCCTGTGACTGCACAGTGGGTTGAATGATACAGACGCTACTACTGCTTTTGCTAGTTAACAGCCTGCTTGGACTTTCTATCATTGAGGCATTGCAGATTCAGAAGTGACAGCAGGGCTGCTGAACTTCTCTCATGGTGTGAGATGCAGCTCCTGCTGGTAGCAGAGTTTGGGGCCATCCTCTCTGTAGGTAGATGCAATTTAATACTTACTGGTAAATATAATGACATAGTGCTGATCTCAGTGAGGAATGTCTTGGTATAATAGCTATCTCTTATCAAATTCTGGCTTTAGAATATTCCCTTGGGTTAGGCTGGCAGGTCCTATTTATTTAATAAAATATGAAAAATGCTGTGGCCAGTGTACTCCATGTCTGGCTCCTGGTGTTTGTAACAATGAGGTTCAGTAGGATGGCTGAGGGCGAAGGGTCAATTGAGGAGTCCCCTTGTTAAGGCATGTATATAGATGGCATATTCATCTGGTGCAAAAATATTTTTATTTTAGTAGTATTTAAATAAGTTGAAAGTTATTACATACACTGCACACTGGAGCAAACTATAAAACTTGCAAGCTTTCTTTTACTGACAGATTAGGTTGCCAAATAATTTCCGGCTTGGCAAAAGCTATATCTAATTTACACAAAGGAAAATTGTTCACATAAGGAAATTTACCGTGTTGCCCCCTTTCTCCCCCTGCTAACCGCTTTTATTAGATTTAACCCCTACAAATAGAATATAATTTCCATCTGAATGATTACATGATTTTATGTGCCATTTGAGTGTAAATCTGTCATGGAGTGTGGAGTGGGATTCTCTCATGGGAAAATTTGTTTTTTAGTGATTGGTGAATTTGCGCCGTTTCGCCAAAAAATTCACGAAATTCGCGGAACGGCGAAAAATCCGTGAAATGGCGCCAGTGTCTCGTTTTTGACGCCGGCGTCCGTTTTTGATGCCGGCGTCTGTTTTTTCCGACGACGGCATACATTTTTTTTTGACGCCAGCAAATTTTTTGGCGGCAAATTTTCATGGGCGTTTCGCGAATTTATTCACGAATTCACGCCTGCCGAATAAATTCGCCCATCACTAGTGTTTTTTACATAATGCTCCTCCAGCAGAATCCTGCAATTAAATCCATTTTTCAAAAGAACAAACATATTTTTTTAATATTTAATTTTCAAATCTGACATGGGGCTAGGCATGTTGTCAGTTTGCCAGGAGCCCCAGTAATGTGACTGTGTGTGTTGATAAACTTCAGTCACACTTTACTGCTACTCTACAAGCTTGAGCAGGGGTCCCATGTCCCACCCAGTGGTAGATACAGTATGCGAACAAAACTCAATAGAAAAAACCCCAAGTCTGACTAATCCAAGTCATGACTACCTCAGTTACATTAAGTAGGAGAAACAATAGCTTGTCTGAAAGTAGTTCCGCTGTGAAGTGCTGGCTCTTTCTAAAAGCACAACAATATTACAACTAAAAAAATAATGATTGTATTGGTTTGAGAATAAAATTTTAAATGGTAGAATGAATTAGGTGCTATTTACAAAATGTAATTTAGTAATAAATATTATCCCATAAAAATCATGACAGAATCCCTTTTAACTGAAATGTTTGTCTGCACGTCAGCTATTATGTATTGTATTTGTTTTCCCTTACTCCCTGAAGCCCCATGGGATATGCTGGCACAACAAAACAGTCATTTTGTTTAAACAAAACTTTTTTATAATACAGGTATGGGACCTGTTATCGAGAATGCTAGGGACCTGGGGTTTTCCAGATAAGGGATCTTTCCGTAATTTGGGTCTTCATGCCTTAAGTCTACTAGAAATTCATTTAAACATTAAATAAACCCAATAGGCTGGTTTTGCTTCCAACAAGGAATAATTGTATCTTAGTTGGGATCAAGTACAAGCTGCTGTTTTATTATTACACAGAAAAAGGAAATCATTTTTGAAAATTTGGATTATTCAGATAAAATGGAGTCTATGGGAGATTTCTGGATCCTATACCTGTATATGTAATAACTAGGCCTTTATCTCCCTCCTTTATTTACTATATACCCCACTAATGTATAACTTACATGTAATAATGTACTTAAAGCACAAATGCTAAGGTGCATATCTTGCATCACTACACATTTCCCACTAAATGCATGCTGGGTGGGATCCATTAACAAGATAGGATAAGGAGCCACAGGCACAAATGTGCAAGCGGGATTTAATCTGTTGCATGTTTATGTGTGTGGCTCCTTATATTAGTGGTTGATTTATGGTGGTATTTTGCCCAAAGGAGGGAAACCAGAACCACTGCAATTCAGAAATTATTTAGAGATTCCACTGTGGGCTTTGTAGTCATATACAAGAGAGCAGCGATCCTCTAATACGAAACATGATTTACCAAACGTAGGATAAACAAAGGTTAACTTAATTGCCTGCTTTTTCCATGACATTCTAAATTCCACTGTTTACATTATTACTTATACAATTAACTTTTTTTATATATATTGCTGAGTCCCACGAAACCTTTTCCGTACTCGTTCCACATCACTAACAATCAAAAGGGGGAGCTAGTAATCTTCTGCTATGTTCCCTTGTTGGAATTAAAAGAGATTGCTCTTACGTGCAGATCTGGGATTTTAAAGCACATATTAAAGTAAATGTACAGATTATATAAGGACAGCAGTGTTATTCAAGGGATGCAGTGATCATCCTTTAAGTTGCCTTACTGTACTTTTAAGTAATGGACAATGACAGAACAAGAAGAGAGACAAATATTGCAATATATTGAAATAAATATACAGAGTAAAAAGATTAAGGGACCAGGCTTTCATTAGTCAGAAAATATATTAATAAATAAAAATTTTACCTCTTCTTTCTCCCCCTCATGCAAAATGGATTGGGGAGCAATGGTTGTGAAGGGTGATAACGTTTAGGGATTCTACTTAGCAGCACTGAGATCACTCCATAGGTCACAATGATGTTCCACTGGTCAAAGCAATGATTTATAACTGGAAATGCAGTGGGCTCAGTACAATTTTGCAATCCCCTTGTTATTCATAAACAATACATTTTTATCTCGTAACTTCAATATAATTTTGGTGACAAGGAGGAGATGCAGCCTTGCTTGCACTTTAATGAAAATCAGACATAATTGTGCTTCAAAATATTCTGGTTGGTGTCATTTCTAGCGTGAGAGTAATGTGTTTTAAGGGATTGTAAGGAATTCTATAGAGGATGAGTAGTGATGGGTGAATAAATTTGGCAGGTGCAAATTTGTGGTGAATTTCGGCATTTCGGCCCTGGCGAATAAATTAGTGAAACTTCAGCGAAAATTCGATGGCGAAAAATGCACCGCGTCAGCATAGTAGCGAGCTTAAAAATTGCCTGGCGTCAAAATCATTCAGACACCCATTGGCTTTAATACATTTGGACAAAATAGGCACTATACAAAATTGACAAGTGTCACAATAATATTGACGCCCATTGACTTCAATGCGTTTTGCTAATTTTTCACCATTTCGCGAATTTTGCAGTAAATTCGCAGATTTTCGGCAAAGAGAAATGGGACAAAATCGCCCATCACTAAGGATGAGTCCTTCAGACGAGGACTTGAGTTGTCCACACAGGAGACAATAAGGGGAGATGAAGGAAAAAGAACAGGCTTACGAGGGGCGAAGAACCAAGGTCTGGCAGAATAGGGACAGAGAACAGGACTGGAACAGAACAAGTAGAGAACCAGTGACTGGACAAAGTGGGCATAGAGACTGGAATGGAACAGAACAGTGCAGGCAAAGAGACAGAATCTGGAACAGGACAGGGATGAGAACAAGGGAAGGACAAGAGGAAGAACAGGTGTAAGTAACTGAGCTAGTGATGTGCCAAGTACACAGGCCAATTATCAGACCAGTCTGTGAGGAGGGCTGGGCTTATATATAGGGCAGAGTAAGCCTTGACTGGCTGATCCCACCCAATCAATAAGGCTGCTTGGGTGAGACAACTCAGCTAGGAAAATATGTGGAAGGGACCACACTGGCTGCTCCCCTGGCCCAGTGGTTAAGCCGAGCAGCAAACAACAAGAAAGTCCTGGGTTTGAGTCTGAGCAGAGCCTTAAGGTGGCCATAGACGTAACAATTATGATCTTTCCAAGAAAGATTGTTTGTTTCAATACACACGTGTAGAGCTGAATCGTCAGATATACAGGTAGATATACGGGAAGAAACAATAGAATTCTACCTATATCTGACGATTCAGCACTAACAATGGGCGATGTTTGGGTCCCTTCAAAGGCACCCGATCAAAATTTTCCGTCCAGCCCGATCGACGAGCCGAACGATATCCAAGTCTTCTGCCGATATTTTTCTCTTTTTCCACCATACACGCAACGAATATCAGACGAAAATTAATTTTGTACGATATTATCTGTGTGTCTATGGCCACCTTTATTACATGTGTGCACCTTAGTCTTACTATGCAACTGTACTGCAGGTATTGGCATAGGCAGCTGTGGGAACCCCGAAGCTGCTGCCTGTGATAGCTTCAAGGTTCTCCTGTATCAAAAGGCACAACTGAACAAAATTCAGAACAGGTGGCATGGAGTATTTGTTGATGCAAGTAACTTTAATGAAAGGATTTTTTTCTTGCAGCTGACCTTGCCTCCTTGAAATCTTTAGATACCTGCCACTCTCATTGTTAAAAGGATAACAGCAAGGCTACAGCATCCCCTAAATCACTTAGATTTTTTTCTCCTCCTCTAACCCACTCTGCCCCCTCCCTCAGGAATTTACTTTGGCTGTTGGCCCATGAGAATGCTCAGTTTTTCTCAACTCAGATTACTAAACACACCCTCCAGTCTAACAGCCAATGAAGACATAGCATTGCTGGTTCCCATAGAAATTCTAGCTGTCTGATCCTATTTTTTTCTCCCAACTTAACCATTACAGTACTCAACCCCAGCAGAACTTTTTATCAATGTATTTTGTGCCTTTGTAAACCTGCATTCTGCATTGCATGCACTTTACAGCATACATGTCCTGTTTGCAGATGTCAATGTTACTGATGATGTGTCAGGAGAAAATGGCCGCCGGGTGAAAGCTGCTATTTGTTTTAGGAAAATGTCATGGCGCTGGCAAATGGAGGGGGTATATGCAGTACAAATGATGTGGCTTGGGGGGGAAGATATGTCCAACTTATATACATGGTAGGAAAATGAAGGCTTTGCATGTCCTTTAAATGGGGAAAAAGTCAAATTGCTGTGAATTCTTCAGGATTCCCCATTATAATATTTAATAAATCAGCCCCAATGGCATATGTTTGATGGGTTATAAACCCTCCATAAAACCATGCCCCTGTACCCTCCACTTCTCTAACATAGATACTAAAAATGTAATTACAGATGTAAGAGAATTTACCAATGAAAATGCTACTGACCGCACTGTCACTGCACTGTTATCTTAAATACAGAGATAATTGTATAATTGTGACTTCAAGATATTACACTATAATAAATGATCAGAAGGGAAAGCATACTGCTGTTGAGTTGAATTGTTCCCAGCTCCCACTGCAGGAACTTAGGGCCATTAGTGATGGGTGAAATTTTTTGCCAGGTTTTGCAATAAAAAAACACCCATAGATTCCAAAGTGTTGTAAAAAAAAAAAAGAAAAGTTGTGCGACTTGTAAAAATAGGCACAAAAAACATCCTTTGGCTTCAATGCATTTTGCAAATTTTCACTGTTTTGTAAATGGAAAACAGGACAGATTTGCCTAATTTTACAAGCATGAGTTGAGCAAAAAATTCCTTTGCATTTTAATTGACCCCACAGACACCGGGAAAATGTTTATGGGGTAATTTTGCATTTTACTCAGGGTTACTTTCTGTCAGGAATTGCCGGGATTCCTACACCAGCCTGTGTATTTCTTTGACCCGGCAATTTCCTATTGTACTACCAGAGGGTCTTTGTCAAGATGTTGCTTAATTTTCCCCAATGTGTATCTTCGTATTTCACACTTCTGCTCCTTTGTCTCCACCCACCTTGTTTTCTGGTCAAGGTTTTTAGGGGGGAAAACTTTTTTTAGAGATTTATCATATTCCAAAGCTGCTGGAAAATCTGAAAATACGCCATCTGAAACCTGTGAGGTCACGTAGATGTCAATGGCAGATGTCTCTGAAGCTGTTTCTTGACAACATGATTAGTGATGGGCGAATTTGGTGTGTTTCGCTTTGCCGAAAAATTTGCGAATTTCCAGCGAAATTCGCAAAACGGCGTTAGTTTTTTTTTGGACGCCGGCAAATTTTTTGCTGGTGAATTTTTACAGCGGTTTTGCGAATCGCGGGAATTTGCTGAGAATTATCAGTGATTCCATGACTAACTTCCACAATAAATGTATATTTTTTTTCAACTGAAAATAACATAAACATGTTTTTGTTTGAGTACAGTGATCTTTTGTTACATTAAACACAAAACGAGTAACACAAAGCTAATGGCATTTTTAGCACAATGTGCAATGAGAGATAATTAATCATACTTTAAGTAAGGAAAATAACGGCTCCAGATTGTGGGGCAGAAAAGGAGAAAAACCAACCACTAACAGTTGGTAGGGGTCACTGGATGGAGAAATGTGGAGGTAGAACATAATTAGTGATGAGTGTAGGAGGGAGAGTAATGAGCAACATTTTCTCTAATGAATTTGTTTATCTGTCCAATTTGTAAGCCTACAAGCGCAATGGAACAAGTCCCTGGTCCAGATATCAAGGAAAACGTTCTGTCAGCATCCTATGTGAATATGTACTAGTTATTATAATTGTTAACATAGCTTGATACATCAGCAATTTGATCTCATGGTGCTTGCATTCAGTTCATACGTCATTGTAGACACATTTTACAAACAAACATGTATTTTGCAAAATGCAGACCATCTTTAAGATCCATTTCATCTTTTTTTGAGAAAGCACTTATAGCATACTCTTCATAAATAAGCATTTTTGCAGTGTATTTCATTTATATTAAATATAGCAGAGTAAAATACACAAATAAAATATTAACGTTTTAACAATTTCAAGGGCAATTGCCATAGGGCCCCCCCCCCCACAATGCACAGTTTTCTGCAAGAATTCCAGGGTCATTGTGGACATCCAATCTGTCATAACTGATGCACCTGCTCGTGTGCTTTTTTACAAATTGTGTAGAGTTGCATTCTGTATTTTCAAAGTCTGCCTGGTGTTATTTACAGTGTTTGCTGCCATCATTTGCAACATTTACCATGAAATGCCTGCTCCAGAATTGTTAGGCACAACTGAGACCAGAGACCATGTTAAGGTGAAGCAAGTTTTGGTCTTCAACTCTCAAATGGGACATTATTGAATTAGAGAGGGTCCAGAGAAGAGCAACTAAGCTGGTAAAAGGTACAGAAAATCTTAGCTATTAAAAGACTGAAGAAGAGGCACTTAAGGAGTGATATGTTAACAATATATAAATATATAAGAGGATCATATTATAACATTTCTAATGCTTTATTTATCATGAGGTCCTTCCAACTGACACTAGGGCACCCATTCCGATTAGAAGAAAGCAGGTTCTGGCTAATTATTCGGAAGAGGTTTCTACAGTGAGAGCTGTAAAGTTGCGGAATTCTCTCCCTGAATCTGTGGTACAGGCTGATACATTAGATAGCTTTAAGAAGGGGTTGGATGGTGTTTAGCAAGTGAGGGAATACAGGGTTATGGAAGATAGCTCATAGTACAAGTTGATCCAGGGACTGGTCCGATTGCATTTTGGAGTCAGGAAGGATTTTTTTCCTACCTCTAAGGTGAATTGGAGAGGCTTCAAATATTTTTTTACCTTCCTCTGATCAACTAGCAGTTAGGCAAGATATATATAGACCCAAAAAGTTGAACTTGATGGACGTATGTCTTTTTTCAACCTAACTTACTATGTTACTATGTTTGTATGAGTTTTGATGAAATAGGTGCAATCAGAAAAATAAGTGCAAACAGAACTTGAGTATACATACAAACAATAACTGTGGAAATGGCAGGCAGGAGCAAAGTCCAGTAAATAGGCCAAAAATCATTGGTAGGCAGCAAACAACGTAAGTCCATTTAACAGGCCGAGGTCAGTACCAGGATATCAAGAAGAAGCAGGCAGGGAACAGGACATGGGCTCAGGAACAAGACAAGGATGCAGGAATTTGGAAGCAGAACAAGGCAGTGTTCTGGACAATATTCAATGGGGTAGGCAGCTAGATCAGGCTGGAGAGCTCAATGACCAAGCAACCAGGAGTTGCTTAAAACAAGCTTATAAAGGGAGCTTAATTGTTTATTTGGAACATTAGATGATGCAAATCAAGGTTTAATAAATGGGTCCATAAGTCTAATTGCTTATTTGTAGGGATGGGCGAATTTGACCTGTTTTGTTTCGCCAAAAATTCATCGCTGGCAAATTGTCTCCAACACCCATTAAAGACTATGGGTGTCAAAATTTTTTGGAAGCGCAGCAAAAATTTTCTTGTTGCGTCTTTTTTTTTTTTTGACGCTCGCAGCCACACGAGTCTATGGGAGTCAATTCTGCGGCAAAACAAGGCGAAAAAATTCGCCCATCCATACTTATTTGTCGATGGAAATTCCGCTCTATGGGTTGGAACCAACCACACTCACCTTACTCCATCATGAGTGGTTCCCTATGTGTCCCAACTGGTATTT
Source organism: Xenopus petersii (assembly GCA_038501925.1). Taxonomy (NCBI): domain Eukaryota; kingdom Metazoa; phylum Chordata; class Amphibia; order Anura; family Pipidae; genus Xenopus; species Xenopus petersii. The sequence goes on along the minus strand of CM076680.1, from coordinate 23,368,204 downwards.
AGCTGTGGCGTGTTAGCAAATGCGTGAGTGGATAGGAGTATTCAAAAGTCTCACAAAACTTAAGACTGTCTCAGCTCTAGCCTAAAGAGAGAAGCTTGGTAATAAGCCAGGCCAACACCAAAAAGGAACATGGTAGGAAGGAGTTTTAATTTTTCCCAAACCTTTGCAAGCTGAGTTAAGGAGAACTTACTACGTGGGATTCATCAGAGCTATCTGCCAACATCAGAGACTATCAAGGTTCAGAAATGAATTGAAACAGTATGTTTTCTCCCAACAAATTTTACAGGAGTTGTGGCTACAGTTGGAAAAAAGTAGAGGCTTAAATTAACTATTTTACTACTATACTTTGAGAACCGATTGTTTTTATTTTACATTTACCTTGCTGAGTATGATGATACAGACAAAAGATATGAGGTTAATTGTTTTGGTATTTTCAGAAGAATAAGATTCTACTTATTATGACCTGTGGGTTATATTCAAAATAATGCAGCATTTGCCTCAGTTGGAAGACCCGTCGAAGAGTTAGGTACATCTAGTTAAACTTCACAAGTAAGACCTAGTTTTTGTATGATAATGTTGATAAAATGTAAGTTTCCCTACTCCAATATGGTGTAGAGTTTTTTAGTTAAAAAGGTGCATTAGAAGATAAACAAGACAAACCCATGACATGGGCAGCACCAATCTGATATGCCCCTCCCAACAACACCAGGCTTCTCCCCCTTTTCTTAAATAACAAACCAACCATGTGATATCTTGGGTAAAGAGGCTGCAGCTTATTTATTAAATCACATAAATAATGACCAACATAAACCAACAACAGTTGAGTGTAGGGCAATGTACAATCACATTTATAAAATTTTTAAATATTAACTTTCTTAACATAGCCACTGAAACTTGCAAAGAACTATACCCAAAAGTGAAGAGCTGTCCTTCCTAGGCTCGGCTTTCCTCCATAACTCATGCTTCTTCCACTGGGTCCCTTACATCACTTTGGCCCCAGGCTTAACCCCGTTATGCCTTACACTAGATACCACTCAATTGCTACCCCCCGGGGGAGCCCCTCCCTCTACAACATCATGCTAACATGTCCCCTCTACACAGTTACACAGAGGGGTGGGCAGGGGCTGTTCAAGGTAAAAGAGAATTTCCTTCCTCTTTTTACCCCTTTTGTCTCCGCCTATCCCAATAGAAACCCAGGAACTACAATCGTCATAATCCCTGACCTCCTCTTACGTTTCCTTCATTCCTAGCCCTGTCATGGCCCTGTTGTTTCCAGTTCCTGGTTCCCTCTACCCAGGCATTCTTTCCAGCTTGGGAAGAATTATCAGTAGGAATGAGTGAATTTTATAGCCTGATACAGACTCACGATGAGTTAGTGCCAACATTTTTGTGAATGTGCACTACAATTCTGCCTTGCATTCTCTTTTGCTGAAAAAAATCATTATTGTCAGTGCTGGAAAAAGATGCAGCTCCAATTCATTGGGCAGTTTCACTTACCAATAATTCTCATATTAGACTACTAAAAGCAGTCAAACACACTCTGCTCTGTTATTTGAGACATACGTCTGCTACTATTATAAACTATAATACAAGCCAATCAGAGATCAATCTAGACACCAGAGATTCCAAGAAGTACATCAGGAGGTTGCACTTCGGTGCAAAGTTCATGCATTAAAGGCCACTGTTGCCAGTGCTCTTATTTCATTGATGTCTTTATTTTACTGGTTACTCTATATGTGGTATGCCTGAATTGATCCTACTTTGTCCCTTGCCTGCTTGGCCATGTTTGAACTCTGCCAGTCCTGCTACCTGTACATTGGGCTTTTATCTATTTACCCTTGCTGTGCTGAGCCTTGGCCTTTCTCACTACCTTGCCTTAATGTCTGCCTGTTGTCCAGTCAGCCTGCTCCTTGTTCCTTACTCCTAATACTTTGCTCCAATGTGGCACCCTGGTGGTCATGTCAATACATTTAGGGGATTATGTAATAAAAGTCACTAAGCTTGCCCAGGAGCAGTAACCCATAACAACCAATCAGCAGGTAGCATTTACTGGCCACATGTTTAAAAGCAAATGTTGTATTTGTTGCTATGCTCATAGGCTAACAGTGCCTTTTAATACATATGGGGTCAGGCCACTGGTCATTACATAAATCTACCAGTTACTTCATCATACTGTAGGTAGCCTATCAAAATAAAGTGCTTTGTTAGGGGACCTTAAAGAGGACCTCCTTTCTACCTTTCTTATATATTAACATTTTTTACATTGGATAAATGCTAGTAATTATCACACTTACATTCATGATTCAAATGTTTTGTCAGGATCAAATCATGTTTGTGAATATGCCATCACCTCACTGTGGTTTCTGACTTGGGTCCAGTCTAGCAAAACATCAAGATCATGCACCATAATTGGTAATTAGTACTACATGGAAACAGGGAGACCATGTATAACTAATATAACCATATAGGCTAATGTTGGCCCTTGAAGCATCTTTTTTTTGTCCTTTCTTCATGTGTGTGAGGGAAACCTTTATAATAGTAGCAATTACTGTTCAAGAATGATGAAGGTAAAGGTTAGTGGATAGAAATATATTCCATCCATTGTCCTATAAATAGCAAAATAAAATGTTGGGCAGCACAGATGGAGAAAAAGAGCTGCTTCTTTGGTTGCTGTGCTGTACAGATGGTCAGAAGGTTTGACAGGTTAACAAAGTGCATGTACTTCAATCTCATTTACATTTGCCCTTGGAGTCTTCATCAAGGTACATAATATACAATTTATGCTAAAGAAAAGAAAAACATTTCTACGAAGAACCCAAATAAAAGTTTGAAGAAAGAGACAGCTGTGTGCACCCCTGTGTGGTTGCTATGCTACTGAATCCACACTGGAGATATCCAAAGAAAGTGTCATGGAAGTGTAGATGCAAAAGTAAACAAAACAATAATGGAACAAACAACACTGAAAACGAAGCAGACATGAGATGCGATGCCCGTAAGCACAAATACAACAGATGGTTATGATATAGCACCAAGTATCCTAAATTAATAACAGCAATCTGGAAGAGAGGCTTCATAAGGAGAGCTTGGTGGTAATCATAAATATAAGCATGCATAACGACTCATTTAGATAAAGACGTGCTTATATTCACACTGCAGAAGTCTAATAACAGATATTTACCAAAATGAACATTTTCCTCACAAGGGAAAATTGTTATGTGAAAGGAGACATTCATTATTAATAAACCAGCGTTTTCTGATATTGGGGTATTAACCAGGTTAAATAAGATAAAGAGTCAGTAACCATGAAAATATGTCAATATGTACAGCAATGGCAAATATAATATTTTTGACAGCAATAATTGTTTCCAGCCTATAAAAGAGTAAAGAGCAGTGAATGATATTTGATGTCTGTTTATCTCTATTAAGTATTAATACCATGTATTCTAATTATTTGATCTATCTGCTACGAAATGTGGGAACCTAAAATCCTGCTAGAACTTAATTGGAAGTTCCCGTTTATTAGATAACGCATACAAAGGCTTTTTATTTTTGGTGTTTCTGGTTTTTCAGTGTATCCAAGGTACAATGTTGGTTATTCCATGCAGATCAGCAACCAACCGAGTGGGTAGTGCCGTAGAATGACGACATTCTCCAAACTTGAACTGACTTCGAATGCAAACTGGGTGGAAAACCACTGAATATTTATTCATATTTGCCTAGTTTAAGAGGGTATTACCTACTGTGCCCAAGATACATTTGTCCTACTCTGTTACCCTTAGGTATGGTGCCATGTTTAGTTTTCTAAAATTGTGTTTCATCTGATACTGTTTCTATGAACAGTTTAAGTAGATGTAAAGGAATCTTTTGCTTCTAGCAAAACAAAAGATAGAATAACTAGGGATTTCCAAGTTGTTAAAGGGATACTGTCATGGGGAAATTTTTTTTTTTCAAAATGCATCAGTTAATAGTGCTGCTCCAGCAGAATTTTGCACTGAAATCCATTTCTCAAAAGAACAAACAGATTTTTTTATATTCAATTTTGAAACCTGACATGGGGCTAGACATATTGTAAATTTCTCAGCTGCCCCAAGTCATGTGAAATGGATTTCAGTGCAGAATTCTGCTCGAGTAGCACTATTAACTGATGTGTTTTGAAAACAACATGTTTTCTGATGGCAGGATTCCTTTAAGCACCCCCTTCCTGTGATTTGATTCTCTTAATTCCTACTTCAGGCCAGTGCTACTGTTCTTCAAAAAATGCTCTGGAAATTGGGAATTTTTCCTTTGATCACTTCGCCAACATATAGTTACAATTTTCCGGCCATCCCCTGCTCTTTTTGAAGTTGGTAGCATGTTAAGTACAGAAATCAAGCAAATTCTGTACTAAAATTTTGCTCACCCAGGACAACACAGTGGATATCCAAGACTCCAGAGTAATATGGCAGTATGAAGACACAAAAAGTTACCCGGTCAGGTAGGAAGTAAGCAACTACAATCACTAGCAACATAACAAATTGACTCACCCTAGTGATTCTAATAAAAGAGAAAGAAACTAGAGGATTCATTTACCAAAACTGAGAAGTAGCAAAAAAACAAAAAAAACACAAATGTTTCTTATTGCCCATTCCAGTCCAGTGGTGAGTCCAGTCTAGTACGTGGTGGAGTGCAGGTTGTACTTGTAATATTCATTTTACTCTGAGACTCGGGTGCCCTAAACTTGCTCCCTATTTAGTACCCACAATAATTGTAGAGAATTGTAGTAATTGTTCTAAATCCCTTCTCACGCCAGATGACAACTGCATAAGTCCATTGATAAGTTATATATTTTTAAAACATGCGGAGCAAGGCTTAGCTGTGTCCCATCAAGGGAGTAAATCTTCTCAAAAATACTTAGCTAGCACAGGTCCTTCATATGCAAAACACACTTTTCACAACATTTCTACCTAAATATTTTTTAAAGGAGAAGGAAAGCTACTGAAGCAGTTTATTGCCAATAGATTAGCCACAATAGTGAAAGCTATAACACTATATTTTTTTCTGCAGAATGCTGTATCATTCTTGTGTAAACAGCTCTTGAAGTGTTCTCTGTTTGTTTAGGATAGCAGCTGCCATATTGGCTTGGTGTGAAATCACTTCCTGCTTGAGTCTCTCCCTGCTCGCTCATAACTCTGGGCTCAGATTACAGCAGGGAGGGGAGGAGGGAGTGGGAGAGGAGCAAACTGAGCATGCTCAAGGCCATGCCCTGGAGGTTTAAGCTGAACAGAAAGTCTGATACAGAAGTCCATGTATTCACAATAGAAGGAAAGAAATGCAGTGTTTCTTTTGACAGAGGAGAGAGGACACAGAGCAGCATTACTTTGAGGGTTTATTGGTGTATTTATATAAACCTTTCTGATAAAGCTTACTTAATTTTAGCCTTTCCTTTTCCTTTAAAGACCATGGTTTTGCCTACAAAATTAGAAGAAACATGTGGTAAGTAGCAGGCAGCAATCAACACATCTCACATGATGTTTTCCTAAAACCAAGCTTTGTGTTTAGTGGATCAATTATCTTTAGGGCCTTTGAAATAAAGAAAAAGCCAGAAATGTTGTTACATATGTATGATTTTGTATGATTTTGGCAAAAAGGAAGATATCTGTCCCTTTGCTTCAATACTAGGAATAGACTTGTTACAAACCACACAGATTTGTGCAAAGGGAACTGCAGAAAAAGCATCTCTGTGTTTATACAAAGTGAAAGATGACTTGATGGGAGGCAGCGATAGGCACTGAAACTAACACATGAACAGCTTATTCTCTTAAGATGTCACTTTGAAAATACCATGGAAAGCTAAGAACAGCAGCATGTTTTGTATCAATTACATTACGAGATACAGTAAATGTCATGCTTTAATACTTTATATTACCAAATTAGTCCTAGTGTCAACTGTTATCTTGAAGTGGTTAGTTGCCAAGCAAGGGATATTACTTCAAGGGCTTATTGTTTTACAGTGAAATGATGCAGACTTAACAAGAAAGCTTGAGGGACTGCAGACTACAGAAGGAAGCGCTCAAGAATTGTTAGCTTTGTGTTACCAAATATAGTCATCTGCACAATGCTCCATATGATTGATAACAACAGAAAAAAAGCCATTGGATTTCCTCATTCAACACTTGCAAAAAATAAATCAGTTTTAAATCTTGCCGTTCTTACTTCATAATAGCATGTAATTACAATGATCCCTGATGTCTACAGCACATAGTCAAGCTTACAAAGTATCCCATTTATCATATTCTAATAAAACTATTTCACTTCTTCCTTTAAAAGAGTTATAATCCACAATACAGAAGTCAATAAAGTCTGCTTATTTCTTAAAGTGGACTGCAGGATGAAAAAAACAATAAAAATCTGTGTTCTAATCACCTTAAGATAGAGCCTTAGAATGTATAAAAACTGGAGCAACTGAAGCATTCATAAAGGCTGTGCATCTGGCATTTAATAAATTGCATCATTGCTAAATGGATCCTTGATGCCGAGGAGTATTAAAGTTAACTGACTTCTTTGTAAAAAGCAATGTCAGTCTGCAGCAGGTAAAGCTAATAAAGTTATTATACATTCTTTGTAAGCACTAGGAGGCAGATTTATCAAAATCTGAATCAGAATGTTCTTTTCGAGTTATAAAAAATTTGAAAAAAACAAAAACTTGAATTTCTCAATTTTGTCAAATGTTTATGAAATGGACTAAAACCCCTAATCATTTTCAAATCTTTACATTTTGTGAAAACAATAAAATAGCATGAATGTGAAAATACCCAACCCAGTGACCTTTACAGAAGCTTTCAAAATTTTTTCTCATTTGACAAATCTCAAAAATTTGTGAAAAGTTCCCAAGAATCACTGTAAAGCTGTATCTAATTTTGATAGTCTATCCCTTAGTAATATATCAGTAATATATAATTAGCACTTTTAGACTGATCATGGAATTTCAAGGTGACAAAAAGTATTTTCTATTATTCACAGGTTTCCATAAGTCATGTAACACAAGTAGGGATGCACCAAATCCAGTATATGGTTCAGCATTTGGCCAGGATTCTTTAGCAAGATTAGCATTTTTAATTTTTGTTTAAGATTGCCCCTAATTTACATATGCAAATTTGGGTTTGGATTCAGTTTGGTATTTGGCCAAATCTTTCACAAAGGATTTGAAGTTTGGCCAAATCCTGAAATAGTGGTAAGTAACAAGTAAGATAACTAAGCATTATCTATTCATAGCTTGTTTTATAATTAATTAAAAATAATTCTTTGATTTTTTTTCCACCTCCTAGAAGTAGTAAGTCACATTTTCATATATAATGACCTGTTTGTGTAGAATATTTTATCACAAAATTGAAAAGTTCCAATTGAATGCCTACTTATATCCATTCAATTGTGAAAAGATCTAGGTCTATTGTGAAGGCTTCACTCTAGAAAAAAATTGTCTCAGTAATGCTCCCTCTTTTATACCAACTGCCACTTTTGATAGTTTCAGTGAAATTGATCATGACAGATGACAAGAAACTAAAATTGTTTATTATAAATACTATTGCTAGATTTTTTTTTCTTGAAGGCACTGGTTAGTGATGATAGACCCACAAGGAGCAGTGAACTAGCTGGTGGAAGCCTATATGCTGTGCATCCCATAGCAAACTTATGGCAAAACATTAACACTTAAATAGATTTATTAATAATAGCAAATAATGAAATGGCAGAAAAATAAGTCCAAATGCAGGCTATTGGTCTAATTAAACTAATTAAAATAAATCCAAGTTTGTTTTGGGCACAAGGTCAGGGCAGGCAGCATGTAAAAAGAGTTAACAGGCAGTATGTCAGGGAAGGCAGGCAAGCAAAACGCAAAATATAAGGAGAAGGGTCAAAAACCAGGGAGCCAGAACACAGGGCATGAGATATGAGGATACAGGGGCTCATTTAACAACTTTATCATGGCAAGTAACCAATAGCAATTAGTGACTGGCTTCCTTCAGCCAGCTGCAGGTAAATAATGAATCGAACAATATGATTGGTTACCATGGGAAACTTTGCCCAGTGTTGATAAATGATCCCCACAGGAACAGGAATTCAGGATCTCAGGAATACAGGAACTTAAGCTGGCCATAGACGCAAAGATTCGTACGATTTTCGGAGCATGTATGGAGAGTCCCGACATTGCGGAGATTGGTCATTTGGTCGATCGGACAGGTTAGAAAATTTCTGTCTGCTGCCGATAATATCTCTGCATGTATTGCCGATCGTATGATTTTCAGTGGGAGACTGTCACCAGCTTTGGTCGGACATAACTATCGTACAATTGCTGTCAGGGGCAGAACATCGGCGGATCTGTTCTTTTGTACTTTATTTGATCTGAATGGTTAGTGGCTGGTCGGAAGATGGGGAAGTCCGATCGTTCGAGGTTTCGTACGATCGGATCTTTGCATCTATGGCCAGCTTTAGGGCTTAGAAAAAGCAAAGGGGCAATGATCCAGTTCCAGGGTATGGGAGAGTCAGGCATAAATAGCCCCTTAATTTATCTATTGCTTGCAGTTGGGTCAGGTAGTGTCACCAGGTGGAGAAGTCATTGATATTAGCCTCCAGGCCAAGACTGCAGTGCCTGGAGGAGCAGCAGCTGTTAAACAGGGTCCCCAGTTCTAGACCAGGGAGTTCCTAACAGCCAAGTGCTTTATCTCCACAATATTATTTCACCTCCTTTTATATCTCTTTCTATATTGGTTTACATTTTGTTAGAAAAATGTATTGTATAACTTCTGTATGTAATAATATAATAATGCATCTGAACTATAACTAATGCATAACTCTGTACATAAATAGTAATAGTACATTAACCCTTTAAAGTTCTCTAAAAGTACTGAAGTGCCACAGAACGTAGATTCTACTTTCTCCTGCACTTCCAGGTCTCTTAGCGGAAACACCCCTAAGCAACGAGCAGAGCCGGAGAATGAGTGGCCCCTGGGGCATGATCGCCCAGGGGACGCTAGACTGCAACAGGCCCTACGTGTCTGTTGTGGCCTCTACTTCCTGGGTCTCCCCAGCTCCGCCCTGACCCAGATCCTGCCTGATCTCACATATCTCTTCTTTCTGGATGCCTTCTTCGTAGACTAGCTGCATTTCCAGCCTGCATACCCCAGGATAGTGTCACACACACAAACACTTTTTCTACTAATATATACTTGCATTTACACTTATGCACACATACACATTTTTGGGGGGTTCCACACATTCACAGCACTCACACATACTTACGTGCAAAGACACACACACAATGAATTTTACCAAGTACACACACACTTATAAGCATGTACACACTTTTTTTTTTTTTTACTGCATCATGTATTTTCTGGCAATTGCGAATAGAGTATTAGCTAACCACAATGCCCAATACCTTTTGTTTGTGGTTTTATTAGATTTTAGGGATTTATTGCATTTTGCCTTCTTCTTTGTTACTTGTTTTTGCCCATGGAAATTTTATCTGCTATATATCCGTTTGGGGGTCTCTGTATTAGGGATGCACCAAATCCATTATGTTGGATTCGGCCAAACCCCCGAATCCTTTGAGAAAGATTGAGCCGAATACCGAACCAAATCTGAATTCTAATTTGCATATGCAAATTAGTGGTGGGAAGGGGAAGATGTTTTTTACTTCCTTGTTTTGTGACAAAAAGTCAGGCACTTTCCGATTGGCCCTAGTTTGAATATACTTTCCAAAAATTTTGGGGGTCAACTTATTTTTTGTGTTTTTACCCTCCCAAAAATGCAGTACATATGCAGTACATATGTTCATTTGTCAGTAGCTGACCTCTGAGACAATTTCATATAACCAACAGAGGGCGCTGTATGATATTGCAGTCACTGTTTATCTTTCATATAACCAACAGAGCGCTCACTTATTCTTTCATATAACCAACAGATGGCGCTGTGTGATATTGCAGTCACTGTTATTCTTTCATATAACCAACAGAGGGCACACTGTTATTCTTTCATATAACCAACAGAGGGTGCTGTGTGATATTGCAGTCACTGTTATTCTTTGATATAACCAACAGAGGGTGCTGTGTGATATTGCAGTCTCTCCCCAAGTGAACTGTTGGTATAGGAATGATTAAAAGTGACTGCAATCTCAGCTACTGCCCGCTGACCCAAGTATAAGCCGAGGTAGACTTTTTCAGCACATTTTGGATACTTGGCTTATACTCGAGTATATACGGTACTTTTCAGAAATATATGGTTTCCTGTAGTAAATTTACTGTTCCAGGAATTTTTGATTTGGAATCTACAGTATACCGTATTCTACTATAGTGCTACTGTAGTGCTTTGAAAACTCGTTTTACTGTTTCTGATCTATAGAAATCAGAAATCTCCATAAAACTATACATATATGGTATTGACACATTCGAGAGACATCTGGCTTTCCAAATCAGTCGAATTTTTATACATAAAATATGTTTAAGGTATACATCCCTACGTGATGAAAAAAGCTATTTTTTTTCTTTGGTATTTATTGCTCTAAATCTTGCTCCAGCATTGGAAATGCACAAAAACTCCAGCAGATTGTCCTGAGAAAAAAAACAATGTATCATTTTCCTAGGTAAAATAAAAAAAAAACAGGAAATGCCCCTAAAGTGAGAGAGCACAAAATATTCAAAAAACAACAGGCAAATGAAACTCTGCTGGCACTTACAGGGTTAAAGGTTTTATGGTGACTGTTAGTGGCATTTATTTTATGTAAACAGGGCAAACATTTTATGTAATTTCAACAATTAACATATTTCCATGTGCAGATTTTGATCTATTCCAGAAAGAAGTTTAGTTTTCCTCCCTGTTTTGCATTCCTCCGTGTTAGAAACCAGAGTCATGATTACCATTTATCTTTTCCTATTACCTTGTCACCTAATGCAAATCCACTAGAGGCATTTTAACATTTCTATCTAATAATCTTTGTTAACAATGCAGAACACTATTAGCATAATAAGCATTTTCAATCTGTACAAATGATCAGGCAGAAAAAAATGATCTATTCTATATGGAAAAAATGCTCTAGTTAATTAGAAATGTTTCAGGTACATAGTATATCTTTCAGGCAGCAATTTTTTATAGTATACCATTGAAATCATCATGGAGATCATGTACAATAATTATATCTTTCTCAACCTTTGCCAGCATTAGCAACATAGACATAGATCGTTGTCCTCAAAATGTCGTGAGTAAAGCTCCCCATAGACGCGACGATTCTTCTTGCCGAACGACCGATTTTAGGGAAGCCCGACCAATCCTTCGAAATTATCGTGCGGTTAGTGGTATTCGTACGATCGTACATCTTACGATTTTTCGGCCGACATCTGTCGGGAAATTGATCGGCCAGGTCAAAAAATCTTTGTCGGTCCCAGTGCAATCTATCTATGTTTGCAGGGCCAAGCAGGCAGCTCCCCTTTGTTTTCCTGGTAAATTGGTCTTTTTAGTTGATGGTCAATTTGTACGATCGTACGATCGTTCTGAGAAGATAGTGGTCTCACGATCAGGATCTGATCTTTTAAAAATCTCAACATCTATGGCCAGCTTAACAGTGGTCTAATGTCCTTTTTCAGAATATCCAACTGTAACTGTGCAACCAGACCCTTGGGCACCCAAATGATACTTATCTAAAGGACTAATGTCCTTTTTCAGAATATCCAACTTTTATGAAGGACAGCCCTCAACCCAATTTTTGGGATCACTTTGCAGAAGTACTGCCTCATTAGTCCTGGGTTGACTGTTCTCGCATACAAGTCATTAGGGTTGAGGAGACTGCCTCATACAGATTTATATAAACAAAAGGAATCCTGGGAATGAATTCCAAACAAGCTCCAAGAAAATCCCATTTATATGGGTTTATCCTATTGGCTAAAGCTCACCCACTGGGTTTTTAAAGCAGAAGCCAGGATAATAGCTGATCAGATTCCCAACTACAGACCGGTTTCACCTTTCTTGAGGCTCATCAGTGTAGTGCAGGGTTATCTGATCAGAAACCGGTCTGTAGTTGGGTTTAGGGATGTAGCGAACGTCGGAAAAAAAGTTCGCGAACATATTCGCGAACTTGCGCAAAAATGCGAGCGGTTCGCGAACGGTTCGCGAACCCCATAGACTTCAATGGGAAGGCGAACTTTAACATCTAAAAAAGACATTTCTGGCCAGAAAAATGATTTTAAAGTTGTTTAAAGGGTGCAACCACCTGGACAGTGGCATGCCAGAGGGGGATCAAGGGCAAAAATGTATCTGAAAAATCTGCCTGTGTGTGCTTGGAAGAGATAGTGTAGGGGGAGAGCTGTTAGTGATTTCAGGGACAGATGATAGTAAGTTTGCTGGCTAGTAATCTGCTTGATACTGCTCTGTATTGGAACAAAAAAATAAATAAAAGCAGTCCTTACAAGGACTACTGTTATTGCAGCAGTCAGCAGATGAGATCAGAAGCAGGACAGCTGCCCACTGCAGCTACATACAGAGCACTGCAGTAGAAGGTAGATTACTAGCCAGCAAAGCTACCTAAGCTTAAATGTCCCTCAAACCCCTGCAGACTTCTGTCCCTCCAGTAACAGAGCAGTATCAAAACGATTACTAGCCAGCAAACTTTCAACTGTCCCTGAAATCACTAACAGGCAGCAGCTCTCTCCCTACACTATCTCTTCAGCAAACACAGGCAGAGTGAAAAAACGCTGCAGGGCTTCGGTTTTTATAGGGAAGGGGAGTGGTCCAGGGGAGAGCTTCCTGATTGGCTGCCATGTACCTGCTGGTCTGGGGTGAGAGGGCAAAAAAAAGCGGCAACAATGGCGAACCCAAAATGGCGAATGTCGCGCGACGTTCGCGAACTTCCGGCGAGCGCGAACACCCGATGTTCGCGCGAACAAGTTCGCCGGCGAACAGTTCGCGCCATCTCTAGTTGGGTTGACTGTTGACACTGTGATTCTCTTTAGTTGAGTGGAAAACTCAGCTACATAATATATTCACATGCATGGAGAGTTACTTTGTTAATTTGTTTACAGAGAATTATAAACCCTTGCTATAGTAAAAATCCATAATAATACAACCTTTTCACTAGCTGTATGCATTTTCCTTACAGGTTTTTTTAAAATATATTTAATTAGTTATATATTAATTAATTGTTTAATTTAATTTGAGTTATTTCTGAGTTGCTAGGCCAACCCTTGTTTTCCAGCTACAAACAAACTTTTCACGTGATCCATCATGGACACTGCGGTCAGACTCACACATTCTTCTCCTACTTCACATGTGCTTCCCCTCTTTGCTAATCCTAATTCTAGACTCTTGTACTAATTTACAAATCACTGAACAGGGCTGCGCCTCCACACATCATTTCTCTAATTGGCAAATACACTCCCAGACATAACCATTAGTCTTCTCTCTTTTTTACTCATTACTTCTTCTCACTCCAACATCCAGCACTTGTAACCCTCCTCTGGAACTCCATCTCCCATCCTATTATACATCCCAGAATCTCCAGGTTTTCAAATGATCACTTAACTAATTTGTCCCATTTCGCTTTGCCACTAATTTCCCGCAAAATTCACAAAACTTGTGAAAAATTTGCAAAACGCAACGGAACCGTCGCCGGCGTCAGAATTTTTACAATGCCGGCGAATTTTCGCTGCAGATTAACAAATTTATTAGCCATCTGTGTAACGTGCAAATTAGCCACAAATATGTGCCCATCACTACTTAACATCCATCTTACAAACCCATATCTGAAGCCCTCAGCAACTTGACCAACTTCCTGACCCCTTGCCCTTTGCTTACATACCTACTAACTAGGGATGCACCGAATCCACTATTTTGGATTTGACCAAACCCCTGAATCCTTTGCGCAAGATTCGGCCGAATACCGAACTGAATCCGAATCCTAATTTCATATGCAAATTAGGGGTGGCAAGGGTAAAAAAATGTTTACTTCTTTGTTTTGTGACAAAAAGTCACGCGATTTCCCTGCCCACCCCTAATTTGCATATGCAAATTAGGGCTTGGATTCGGTTCGGCCGAATCCAAATCCTGCTGAAAAAGGCCCAATCCTGGCCAAATACCGAACAGAATCCTGGATTTGGTGCATCCCTACTACTAACTATTATTTTTCACCATCCACTTACCATTATTCTCCTAACCAATAGGTCACCCTCACTTTCTCTACCTCTTAGATTGTAAGCTCTTGCAAACAGGGCCTTCACCCCTAACAATATGCAATTGTAACTGTGCATCTATTCCAATGAACTGTTTGCCTGTATATGTAAACTGTTATATATTTCATTTGTATCCATTTATAATGTGTGGAAGACCACAGTGCTATATAAACAATAATGATAATCCAGGATTTATTTGCAGTTTTAAATTGAGGAAGAACACTCATGGACCAATTATATATCACTACTATAAGAATGAAAAGTAAAGCCGATTATAGTTTAGTGGATTGTTTATCATAGAGACAGTTCCCCTTTAAAATTACATTTTATTCATGCCATGGACTTCTGCTGTTATATGAAAGCCAGATGGCAGTGGCATTAAACACACCAAAGGAAGCCACATAGGCATATGCTTCACCTGTTTTTCAAACTTCAGTGGCAGTCATTTATATGACAATGTGCATTTTTAATGTGAGTAACATAGCTGCTTAAAAAATATTCATATATCTCATCATACATAGTCTCTTAATATATTTAACTCAATATATGTTCTAATTTCATCAGTATTATATTTCCACCTGCTACCTGTGTATGTTGCAAATGTATGTTTTTTAAAATAAATATATTGTGTCTCATTTTCAAACTTAGCTATGCTGAAATGAAAACAAAGTACTGTATGTAATCCCTTATCCTTTTAGCACAACAGAGAATTATTCTATATCTCCAGTCCTTTGTGTCTTTTCACCTCCAAACACTTTAAAGAAAAGGGATATGACCACCCCAGAACTGGTATAATAAAGGCTAGTTTCAATCATTAGTATGCACAGTGAGTGCTTACATTATTGGATGATTTTTAAGCCATCCTTCATATTAATCAGTTGATATGTTAACGTTTTGTGAGCACTGACTGGTATTAAAAATTAAATAGAATGATTGCAGGATGAGCCTGAGCAAATGAAAGATAACCCTTCATGTGCCTCATTAAATCTCTTTATGAAGTAATACATCACAAAATTTGATGGTAATTATTACTATAAAACTGCTTGAAATAGAACCGAATAATTTTTTTTTCTGTAAAGTTGGCTTCTTTCTTGACCAAGACTGCCTTGCAAGTGTCAGGTAAGCTGCAGGGATGGACGAATTTGACCCATTTCGTTTCGCCAAAAATTTGCCGCCGGCGAAATGTCGCAGACGGCCATTAAAGTCTATGGGCGTCAAAAAAAAATTTGTCGTGCGGCGAAATTATTTTGTCGCACGTTTTTTTTTTTTGACGCACGTCTCCATACAAGTCTATGGGCGTCATTTTTTCGGCGAAACAAGGCGAAAAAATTCGCCCATCCCTAGTAAGCTGTGCATTATAAAATGGGATTCCCATTGGTCAAGAGTTTTAAAGACTTAATATATAAGGCAGGGAGCTCTAACCTCCTACTCTGATCGGTAAAACATGGACAACTACTTAGTTAATTTGGGATGAAAAAAGACCAAAGTCAAAGTCCATCAAGTTAAACCCCTCTAAATGATCCCCAGTGCACATATATACTGAACACACACTTATATCTATACACTCACTTATATGAACTATATATACCAATATCTTGTATAGTATGCTTGTTCAAGAAACCATCCAAGCCTCCATTAAAGGCATTCATAGAATTTGTGATCACAACATCATCTGGCAGGGCATTCCACAACTTCACTGTCCTTGAAGAACTCCCTACACTAGGTTTGGCCTTTGGTTTGTTGATCTTATCTATGCTATCTGTCTAAACCATACTCTAAAGTTGGTCATAGACGCACCGATATAAAAAATGTGTACGATATTCGGTGCGTGTATGGTGGGAGACGAGACGACCGATATTGGCAGAAGACTTGGATATTGGTCAACTCGCAGATCAGGCAAGCCAGAAAGTTTTGATTGGGTGCCTTTGAAGGCACTGGAACATCAGCCATTGTTAGTGCTTAATCGTCAGATACAGGTAGAATTCTATTTTTTCTACCAGTATATCAGAATATTTAGCTCTACGTGTGTATGGAAAGATCGTAATTGTAATTCCATGGCCACCTTAACATTTGTAGGGACCCATAGGGTTAGTAAGTCCCTACAACGTTAAATCCCTACTCTTCCTTATCTCCCTAGTTGCTGGGCAGATGCCCATATATCTAGTTACTTAATTTAAGTATTTTTACTATTGGCCTACTGGCCTATGACCACTTCCTGTCACACTTAAACATGATGTCCTTCACCTCTCCCTGTAGCTCCTGGAAGGTGCTGTGACCTTTAACTCTCCTCCCTGTTTAAAAGTTTTCCCAGTTTACAGTTAGCAGCCATTTTAGATGCTCTCTAAATGCTTAACCAACCCTGGTTAAAAAATATTCTGACTGACTGGTCTGATGAATGTATGGAAGATTTTCATAGTTTGGAATAAACTTCAGCAATCTGCATACTTTTTTCAGTCCAGTGGAGTTCAATTCTCTGTGGACATCTTCTCATAACAATGAGTATTGTTCTGTAAAGATCCTGGCCCAGGTCTAAGTATACTACCACTAGTGACGAGCAAATGGATTCGCCATGGATTCACAGCTAAATTCCACACTTTCCCATCCCTCATTTTTTTAATATTGACTTCTGTTCTCGTAAGACTTAACTAACTGAAAATGATGTGGCTTGATGTGACATTGAAAACCAAAGATGTATTTTCCTTTTCTGCTTTCCTTGAAATCACATTTCAAGACCTGTAGTTGTACAACCTTATATATTCAAAGAAACTGAGTATGGTTGACTGGATATAGGCTTGGGTGGACATTGATGAAGGCAGGTTTTGGTAACTATGGGAAATGGAGGAGAGTGAAAGTGAAGGCAGGAAAGGGTACTCCATCCTATTGCCAAGGTATATTAGAACGCTCTTCTTAAAATAATCACTCTGCTGCTGGTAGGTCTCCTCTGGGTGCAAATCAACAAGCTTCCTTGGATCACAGTATTGAGGAGATAAGTCAAATCAATTTGACTTGCTGTGTTTTTCTTGTAGTTGTTTTACCAGTCATCCAACTGGCTTTCTCAAATTGGATGACTGGTGAAATGTCTTCAAGAAAAACACAGCAAAGTCCAGTTGATTTGACTTATATCTATAGATATACCATGACCTGGATGAATAAGAATCTTCACAAACATATTGAGGAGAGATGCATTGCTGTTTAAAGTATTATTTATTGGTATACATTTATTGGTCAGGTATATGCCTGATATATTTTGGGCATCTCCCCCCTAGGGGCAGATTTATCTAGAGTCGAAGTGAAAATTTGAAGTAAAAAAATAAGAATTTTAAGCTATTTTTGTGTACTTCGACTAGGGAATAGTCAAAATTCGATTAAAATTGAAAATAAACGGAAAATTCGAATATCGAAATTTAGCATTTACTGTCTCTTAAAACGTAGACAATTCACCATCTAAAACCTGGCGAATTGCTGTTTTAGCCTATGGTGGACCTCCTAGAACCTATTTGGAGTCAATTGGCAAAAATACTTCTAATCTAATTCAATCTTACACTGATTTGAACCATCGAATACGGCCTATTCACCCGCAAAAAAAACTTAGATTTTTTAAATTTTGGTTGGTCTTTTTTTATTCGAATTTTGAAGTTAGGGGAGTTTAAAAAAACTCCTGTTACTTCAAAATTTGACTCTTGATAAATCGGGCCTTAATCATGGACATAATTGGAGTAAAGCTTTTAAATGAAAGTGATGGGCGAATTTATTCGGCAGACGAGAATTTGCGGCAAATTTGCACATTTCATCGCCGGTGAATAAATTCGCAAATTTGCTGTGAAAATCCGAAGGTTTCTGCGCCAGCGTCAAATTTGTTTCCCCCCACAGGGGACAGTTCCGACGCCGCACCGATTTTGATGAAAAACAGACCAGGCATTAACTTTAATGGGTGCCGGCGTCAACCTTGATGCCGGTGCCCATTTTCACACTGGCAAATTGTCGCAGGCATCAAAATAGCCATTTCGCCGATTTTTTGCCAGTTTTACGAATTTTGCGTGAAATTTGCAAAATTCGTGACAAATCTAATGCAGCCATATTGCAAAAGAGAAATGGAGCTATTTTTTTATACAGCTATGTGACCTATTTTTGAGAATGCTCGGGGCCTGGGGTTTTGTGGATAATGGATCTTTCCATAATTTGGATCTTCATACCTTAAGTCTACTAAAATATCATTTAAACATTAAATAACCACAATAGGCTGGTTTTGCCTCCACTAAGGATTCTATTTTAGTTGGGATAATATACATTATTCTGTTTTATTTTTACAGAGAAGAAATAAATAATCTTTAAAAATTTTAATCTTTTGAAAAAGTGTATGGGAGCTTTCTGGATAACTGATTTCTAGATCCTATACCTGTACAACCTTTAACAAATTATTATTGTTTTAAAGCCTATACAGATCTTTGTTGTAATCTGCAAGCGTTCTCTAGTCTCTAATTTTTCCTGATGATTTCGCACAAACCTACAGCAATAACACATTCTACTTATAACTATGCAGCATTTTTAGCATATTTCTGGTTATTATTATGTAAACAATCACAAGATCTTTGAAGTTATAGATGGTTAGGATCTGAACCAATATCTATTTTTAGTATAGATGCCTTTTGTCCCTTTTTTTCCTAAATTCAGGCAACATATATAATTTGATACAGATGCAGAAATCGGAAGACAAAAGCTGAAATTACAATAAACATGAATGATTGTTTATGTGCATTTTTGTTGATGCTTTAGGTTGTCCAGAGGAACGGAAATGGGTTATATTTTTCACTTTTATTTAAAAACAAATCCGATTGAAGTCTTGATTACAAACGTTGCTAAAATGTGCCATTCTCGGTGGCACAAATTTATTCTTCCAAACACGCTGAATTATAATTGGCGTGGATTTTTATTATCTATTCATAATGATAGCTGAGGGCATTGTAGAAAAGAGAAAGGGTTGTAGGCTTTTGCTCAGCAATTAATTCTATTATTAAATGCTAAGAACAAAATTAAGTGCCCGCCAGCTGTAGCTTTATAATGTTTTCCCAGAAATAACAATGGAAAGGCAATATTTTGTTTCATAATAGCAAACTGAAACATTCTCATACTTTGATCCATTTAAAAAGCGAGATGTATTGGTAACAGGAATGCTGAAAATATAGGTATTTGCAGTAGAAGCTCTATACATGATTGTAATAGTATTTTTCTATCTCAGTATGGTATGCAGTGTTTCTCAATGTGCAGGTCTAATTTTTAAAAAAGCATATGCAGAAGTTCCCTGGACCCACAGTAAAATCATTTTAGATCCCATGAACTTTGGGGATATCACATTTCTTCATAAACTTAGATTGAAATCATTCTCTGTCCTTTATATCTGCCTTGCTTTTTAGCTACAACCCTTAAGAATGCCCTGACGTTAAGATACAGGTATGGCATCTGTTATCCAGAATGCTCGGGACCTGTGATAGCAGATTTTTCCATAATTTGTATACCTTAAGTCTACTAGAAAATCATTTAAACATTAGATTAATTATATTGTATATCTTATATCTGTTTTATTACAGAGAAATAGGAAATAATTGTTAAAAATTTGGATTATTTGGATAAAAATTGAGTCTATGGGAAATGACCATCCCGTGATTCAGAACTTTCTGGATAATGGGTTTCCGGTTAATGGATTCCATACCTGTATTATTTAGGCTTGATGATTCAAAAGCATATATATATATATATATATATATATATATATATATATATATATATATATATTTATTCTTTAATTTCCAAGAAAACTGCGGTCCTGTTTCTTTGAATACGTTTGTTTTCCTGTGAAGGAAGCATAAAACAAATTTTGTCACCATATCACAAAATGAGAAGGAAGACAGCATTGTCCTCTACATAGTATAAAACAACAAATAACCCCTCTTCACTAAAGGGGCATAATCCCATCCCTCAGTGCTCATTCTCAAAGTACTTGTGGCCCGGGACATATTTGGACATATGATTGGGCACAACACATCCCAGAAATACCACCTGCAGTAGGGAAGATAGTAGGGACATGACTTGTAGCATGATTGGGCTGCTGTTGAATCTTAATGACAGACAAGTTAGGGGGCAGGTAAGTGTGGGGGTGGACACACCTACTCAATTCTGAAAAGTGCAAGACAAGGTACAAATGTACAATAAACATGGCTATTTGTGACCATATGTTGCACCCTGCCCTACACTTAGGGGGTCATTTAAACTCTGAATGCAAAAATCACGAAAAATTTGTGTTTTATTTTTTTTTTAGAAAATCTGACTTTTAAAAAATCACAAATATTTCGGAATTTATTACACCCCGAGGATGGAAAAGTTTGAATCAGAAAATCCAGCATCTCAGACCTGTCGAGGTTGCATACAAATCAATGGGAGAAGTTCCAATGATTGTTTGATGTGCACTGAACCTTGAAGTTTTCTGGCAAAAATCTTAGTTTTCCGGTGAAAATTTGGATGAAAAATCAAGAAAATCGGATGATAAATACTTTGATAAATAACCCCCTTAGTAAATTACCCTTTCAGTCCAAGCACAGGTTTCCCAGTGTATGTAATTATCTACAATGCTGTTCATCATTTCCAGCACAATAAACTTACCTCATAGGATCCTTATGTTATTCCTAATTAGGTTGCTTCTTGTTCAAGGGATTATGTATCATGTAATATGTATTCAAATGTGCTCATTAATAAATCTAAGCAAATAGTATACCATTATATATGTCTGGTGGTTCAAAGTATAAATTTATTTCTTTGAACGCTATGGATAAGATTAAACTGCTTTTAAATTTCATTGTTGAAAAACTATAATATAATGCACTCCCCTACATAGCAAAACTATGTCCTACATAAACTAGAAATTGTGAAGTACAATTAATGAATATGTATGCACCAATGGATGACCAAGATTTCAATAGTGAACCTAATTAAATTATGGCATCCACCACCAGCGAGACTACACATTGGCGCAAATTCACTAAGCGCTGAAGCGCCAAACGCTAGCGTTAATTCGCTAGCGTTTGGCATTTTTCGTTACTGCGTAAATTCACTAACGAACGCTGGCGTAATTTCGCTAGTGTTACTTCGCACCCTTACGCCAGGCGAATTTTCGCTAGCGACGTAATTACGCAAATTCACTAACTTGCGCAGTGTACTGAACGCTACCTTTTACGCTAGACTTCCTTCGGCCAACTCAGACCTGGCGAAGCGCAATAGAGTAGATAGGGATTGCTTCAAAAAAAGTCAACATTTTTTCTAAGTCCCTAAAAACGCTGGCGTGTTTTCTACATGATGGGTGATAGGCTGAAATAGATCGAAAATATTTTTGGGGCTTCCCTCCTTCCCCCCTGCATTTCCTGACTCATGGCAACTTACCTAGACAGTGGGCACATGTTTAGGGCAAAATAAAATTTTTATTTGCTGATTTGAAGGTTTTCTAGGCATTTGAAGTGGTGATACGTGTTCCTCCATTGAAATTTGAATTTGGCACGTATGTAAATGAACCATCGCTAGCGAAACTTTGCTTCGCTTGGCGAATTAACGCTAGCGCAACTTCGAAACCTTACGCTACCCCTGTGCGCAACTTCGGATTTTAGTGAATTTGCGGAGCACTGGCGAAAATACGCCTGGCAAAGTGTGGCGAAGTTGTGCCTGGCGCAACTTCGCATCTTAGTGAATTTGCCCCATTATTGGGGGAATGTAAAAGTCGGTAACAGAAAAAATATTCGCAATGCAAAAAAATGCAAAAAAATGCAAAAAAACTAATTTGCCTTTGTGCGAATTTAATATAGCTTATGCGAACCCGGAAACTGTTTAGACAGTGGAAGACGGTTTGCAAATTTTATAGTTAGCGCCAGTGCACAATGAGGGACCCATTTACTTAGCTCGAGTGAAGGAATAGAGGAAAAAAAACGTTGAATTTCGAATGTTTTTTTTGGCTACTTCGACCATCTATTGGGCTACTTCGACCTACGACTTCGACTTCGAATCGAATGATTCGAACTAAAAATCGTTTGACTATTTTACCATTCGATAGTCGAAGTACTGTCTCTTTAAAAAAAAAAACTTCGACCCCCTAGTTCGCCACCTAAAAGCTACCAAAGTCAATGTTAGCCTATGGGGAAGGCCCCCATAGGTTTAGCTATCTTTTTTTGGTCAAACAAAAATCGTACATTCGGATCGAGCGTTTCAAAGGATTTGATCGATTTTTTGTTCGATCGAACGATTTTTCATTCGATTGTTCGATCGAACGATTAGCACAAAATCCTTCGACTTCGATATTCAAAGTCGAAGGATTTAACTTCGACAGTCAAATATCGAGGGTTAATTAACCCTCGATATTCGACCTTAAGTAAATTTGCCCCTGAATGTAATAAAACTTCTCACTGAAAAAGTTGTTATGTTTGCTCCAAAAGATTACGACACCTTCAAGCACTTCTTACAAGTGGGCAATGGGCAATTAAAATTTGCAATGTAATAATAGTTTAAGGAATAGTATTAGATTGCAAAATTCAACTTTTTATTCTTATTTGTGCTAACTGTTTTGCTCTTTGCGACTTTTATTACATTCCCCCTTTTAAGGTCTTATGTTAAACAATCTATGCTTTAAATGTGGAGCCAAGCCGGTTTTATTTTTGCTTGCTTTCTCGACTTGCCCACTGATCGATAAATTTTGGGCAAAAGTAACAAGGTTTATAGAACAAACCCTTGATATGCCAAATGTGTAATGATGGGCGAATAAATTCTGCAGGCGCAGATGTGTGGCTGGTACTTTTCTGATTAATGGAGGTTAAATACAGCCTCCTTGAACATTGGTCCTGGAGATAGGGGTCTGCAGTGGGGTTTACCGTACCTTCACATTTTTACCTCTAGGGATCTGTAGGGTTAATTCCCCTACAGTCTGAAACAACATGGTGGAAATCCCCAACTTCTCCAGCTACAGGGTCTACCTAGAGTCTTGGGAGGGGCTGGAGCCCTTGTCCCTGTGCAGCATGTCTGGCAGATACCGGAGGGTCGCTGCTGCAACACCTTTGGATATATAGGAGAGCCAAGTGCTGACATCCATTGCAGATTTCTGTTTCACTGAGGACAGAGTGATTATGAACTGGCAAGATGTAGGGGCTTAAAAGGAGTTTGATAGCCCTGCAGTAGGGATGGGCCTCGTTTCGCCGAAAAAATGACGCCCATAGACTTGTATGGAGACATGCGTCAAAAAAAAAAGACGCGCAACAAAATAATTTCGCCGCGTGAAAAATTTTTTTTGACGCCCATAGACTTTAATGGGCGTCTGCGACATTTCGCCGGCGGCGAATTTTTGGCGAGACGAAACGGGTCAAATTCGCCTGTCCCTGCCCTGCAGGCCTAGGGTACAGTACTCCAGAGCCTGGTAAGCTCAACCATGTGGGTTTAGAGCTTGGATGGACTTTTGCGTGCTCGCACTATGGAAAATGCTGGGAGCTGTATTTCAGCAAAGGACGACTTTTTGTGCTCTCATTATGGAGAATGCTGGGAGCTGTGCTGTAAGGAATAAAGGGGGTTTGTCGTGCTCAAACTGTTGATAGTGTTGGGAGCAATACTCTGAAGATTTAAAGCAAGCTGGTTGTGCTTCACTGAACGAATTTCATAGCTTTGGATGCCTGTTCCATCTCTGGGTGAGATTACCATTCTAAATGAATCCCAAGGGTGGGTTGTGCCCAAGGGAGGGAAGAAAAAGAAAGGATCCAGCATGTCTTCTGTTTGTGAAACATGCTTTGCTTGTGTGCCTGCCACGTGGGAGTAAATACATTTGTCCAGTGGGAAAGGTATTTGGGTAGGTAGCGCTACCTGGGAAACTTAAGAGCTCTTTGGGGGGAAAGGGACTAAGACTCTTTGTCCACCAGGAGTGGTGTGGGACTTTGTCTGGCAAGGAGGTGCCAGGATGGGACTGCAGATATTCCCAGGGTAGTGGTCATTAATATAATGTGAATGCATACAGTATATTACTTTGCCTTTAATATTACATAATGTTATATTTGTTACACAGCAATTTGTGTGTTTGAATGTTTTCCTAATGGAGCCACCCAAAGGTGTATTCCCAGATCCCATTAGGTGGAGGCACTGTCATAAAAGGGTATTTCCCAGTACCGTTTCACTTAGCAAAGGGGACTCAGGACTTGCATTGGTAAGAAATATGTAATGTATAACTTTTGGCATATGGGGGTGGCCAAAAAGGGGTTACATACCCTTGAGCAGCTGGCATGATGGGTGGCCCATTCACTCCTGTGGAGTTCTAGCAAGCATTCTTGAGGTGCTGGTTATCGTTATTAGTTTGTCACTGCATGTTTAAACCTGTTTGTATTGATCAATAAAAAAGCTGTGGCTTTTATAAATTCAATCTGGACTCTCAGTGCACTTCTTTCTCATGGGGGGGGGACTTCTGGGGTTTGTGGGAACCGGTTGGTTGAAGTTACACTGATTAATATCCCCAACCATCTGCCTTGGCACTGCCCTGTTCATGGACTCCATTAGTAGTTCAGCATATTTTTAATGCATTTTGTCTTGGTGCAAAGACCAATCTACTGCTACACACAGGGAACCCTCTAATAACCCCCAACAACAGGACAGGAAGAAAATATACTGAACCAATCACTACATTTCTTAAACTCTGCACCCATGGCAAGTGTAGGGCTTAATAGAAAAAAATAAATAATAAAGAAAATAAAAAGCCTTTATGTACTGTATAATAAACAATCCCCCATTAGCTGTCAATGCATGGCACAGATTGTCTTTTACTGTAAAATACATTTTCAAAATTAATGATAATTTGGTTTAGATGCTTTACATTGATATTATAATATCTACCCAGACAATATATCCAAACTTTAGCAGCATAAACTAAAATGTCTGCCTCTCTTTATTATCAAGGTAAAAAAGATTAAACCCCTACTCATAAAGACAAAAAAAAAAGGAATAACTCTCTTCAGCATCTGCTTCTTTTCTTTCTTTTCAGAGATAGGAAGGACGGGTAATCAGACCACACTGTTAATTGTAAAAACCATTAGAAAACTTCCAGGTGCTGTTTACTATATAACCATTGTAATTCTGTAATTCTGCATGCCGAAATCAGTATCTCAGCAACATCATTCTGTCTGCCCTGAGGCTTGAAGCTTGTGCAGTTTTGGGTTTTCAAAGACTGTTTCAGCCTCCATTTACTGGTAATGAAAGAACTCGCTCTACACCTGCCGTGTCTGAGGCAATAATTTCAGATATTACCTAGACCTCATAAGGAGAGGTCTTTTGCAAAGCATTTATGTTGTAACACTTTACACTCCATTAGAAATAATTTAAGCCTTCTCGTGTTTTATCTTAACCATGCAAACATGGTTCACATTTTCATTAAATGGGTATGGGCCCAACACCGCTGCTTGAAAAACAACACAAATAAATGTTTCCAGCTTGGCTGAAATGTAAAATGCTTGTTTTATTATACTAGCTGGATAGAGACAAATAAATGCTGCACATGGGACAAGTAATGACATTAAGCTATTGTTTCAAGAGATCAACAGTCATGTTTCAGTCTGCTATCTCCAAATTCTTTGATTCTTCACATTTTGTCCAAGATATTAATGAACACTGGTGATTCTAGGCCAACAGGTGCATTAGCTGTAAAGAAGGTTGATTGTGTTAAAGTGAAATCCCCTTTAAAGGAGAACTAAACCGTAAAAATGAATATGGTTAAAAAGGCTGTACAGTATTTTACATACTGAATATATTGCACTAGCCTAAAGTTTCAGCTTGTCAATAGCAGCAATGATCCAGGACTTCAGGGGGTCACCATCTTGGAAAGTGTCTGTGACACTCACATGCTCAGTGGGCTCTGAGCAGCTGTTGAGAAGCTAAGCTTAGGGCTCGTCACTAATTATCCAGCAGAAAATGAGGTTTGTCTGTAATATAAGCTGATGCTACATGACTCATTATTAAATTCTACTGCTAATTACACTGGTTTCTGTGCTGCCATGTAGTAGTTATCCGTATTAAAGGACAAGGAAAGTCTTAAATATAATAATGCTAGAAATGCTGTCTTTTGTATACTAAACATAAGAATGAACTTACTGAACCACAAGCCTAAACAAACAAATGATTTATGCTTTCAAAGTTGGCCACAGGGGGCTGTCATCTTGTAACTTTCTTAAACATCTTTGCCTGACCCTGACCCTGCACATGCTCAGTTTGGTCTGGGCTGCTTAGGGATCGTCATAAACAAAGCTGCTTGAATTCTGCATGGCTGGTAAGTAAGGCGGGGGCTCCCCCTGCTGTTCATAATCATGATTGTTTCCCTGCTCAGCAGTTAGGGACCGTCTGACAATTCCTATCCACAGCAGTAAATGAAGGGAGAATTTCACTGCATACAGACCGGTTTCTTATAAAAACGGTACACATTTTTTAATTAAAGTATATTGGAGATAGATTTCTTTTTCATTAAAGAAAGTAAAAATGGCATTTTATTTTTTTTCCTTTCCTTGTCCTTTAATTACTAATCAGCCTAATACTATGACATTTCTATTCTATGCGTACTGTATATTGTGAGTGGGTCCCTAAGCTCAGTAAGTGACAGCTGCACAGAGCATGTGCAGTGAATCAGCAGAAAAGAAGAGGGGGAGCTACTGGGGCATCTTTGGAGACACAGATCTTTACTGCTAAATTACTGTGGTTGCCTTGGGCTTGTACAGAAGCCCAAAACATAATGTATAACATTTCTAGCTACTTCTTCATTTAGGCTTTAGTTCTCCATTAAAGGGGAACAATTGTGGAAATAAAAATGTAATATTCGCTTCATCATACTGAAATAAGAAAATTTCTAAATACAATCAATTATAAATTCGGTACCATTTCTGAGGTAATCAAATTTATCTTCACTATTCCTCTCACAGCACCTGTTTCTCCTTATTCTGTCTTCATTCAAGAGTTGGGTGTCAGATGAATAATCCAATATATCTTATAGGGGGGCTCCTTTTGCCTAGAAGATGTATTAGAGCTCACTCTATTAAACTCACCAGAAATCCTGTTTCTCTACATGCAGAATTTGTGTAAAAGGCAGTTATTTTGTTAGATGTTATTTGTACTGGAATCAGTTATTTGAGTGAGCTCTAATTCATCTCCTAGGAAAAGGAGCCCCCCTATAACACCCAACTTGTGCAATTCACCAAAAGCCTTAAGCTGGCCATAGATGCCAGAAGATAAAGTCGCATGAAAATTAGTTTTGTATGATTTTGGGGCCATGTGTGTATTGTCCTGATATTTTTCTTAACATGTTGATGTTTAGTCAATCGGCCAAGTTAAAAGATTTCTATCTGCTAACGATAATATCTCTGCATGTATTGCGATATCAATGGGTGACTGTGACTAGTATTTGTTGGACATTACTTTGTATGTTTGCTGACACAACATCATCTGATTTGCTTGTTTACTACTTTATTTAATCTGAATGATAAGTTGCAGTTTGGAAGATTGTGGCGTACAATATGCGGCTAGAATCTGCACATTTATGGCCAGTTTTGCACTCATGTTGCAGAAGGGGTAATACTGCCCCTTTAATTATCCTTCTATCTAATCTGTTATGGTTATCTTGCATACAAAATTAGATTTTTCCCCTCATTTTGTCAGTTTGCATTAGGCCAGTGTGTGAAATTTACCACAAAGTAAAAATTTCGCCATGGACACATTCAGCGAAAACTTCCGGGTTTTGCTGCTGGCAAAAAAATTCGCAAAACTGCGTAAAAAATTTGACATGCGACTCGTTTCAATTTGCATGCCAAGAAAGAAAGACATGCAAAAAAGTATGCTCAACAAGCTCATATGTCATTTTATCCCTCCCTCTCCTTCCACATCAGCCAAAGGGAGCTGAGCCGTCCAACTGTCTATATAAAGACATTCACATAAATATGTGGTTTATTCATTTTAATGTGGGATACAAAGCACACAGATATTATCTGTTGGTGGTCAGATGTATTATTAGTTGTGCCTGTGTTTGTAAGCTAGTAGTAATATATCAACAATACAGGGTACTTTTTGCTCAAACAGCAACATACTTTAGTAGTAGTAGTAGATACCATTAGCAGTCGAGGTAATGTAAAAAATCACAGACATGTTTTTAAGAAATCAGCAACATGGGAGCCTTTTTTTCAATTGAAAAAGCAGTTGTAGCCTAGTGGATAGGAGTCCTCTAAAAAGTCCTCTAAAAATGTAGGGCATGTGTGTAGCAGTATACTGAGAGAAAAATGCGTGTGATTTTGCCCTCCCAATTTTTATTGGTTGCCCTAAAGCAGAAACAAGGTCCCACGAAAAAAAAAGGTCCATAGACTCTAACTAGTGATGGGCGAATTTATTCATCAGGCGCATATTTGCGGTGAATTCCCCGCGATTCACCACCGGTGAATAAATTTGCGAAACCGCTGAGAAAAGTCAAAAACAGATGCCGGCGTCAAAACGAGATGGCACCGTTTCACGAATTTTCACAGGAAATTTGAAATTTTTCGGCAAAACGCCTCAAATTTGCCCATCACTAACTCTAACATAGTTTGCTACAATAATGAAGCACGGAAAAAAAAAGTTGCACAACAAGATATTTGAGACAAAAAAAGTTTTCTGAATTTATTGTCTGTTTTCATAACTTTTTTGGTGAAGTGACACCGGACAGATTCGCTCATCACTATCAAAGATTTATCCAAAGTCAGATCATTTCATTGAGCAAAAGTGTCTGCAACCCTGAAATAAGGTTGATCATCCTAACATTATAGTGTAAACTATAAGGTGTATTTCCCTACTGACTTGTTTCTGGTGTGCTGACTTCATTTGTCAGTTTTAAAAGCTTCCAAAATTGCGACAGTCAAGAGATGTCAAAGTAGTTGTCAAAATGGGAATGGAAATGTCATTGAAAATTAGTTGCATTTTGAGGACAAAATATAAATGTGTCATAAAATATTGCTGAATTTTTTTTCTTAGTTTGACAAACGTGTTCTCTTCTATAGGAAATAATGTGATTTCAGATCAAAGCTGAAGTAGAAATATCATTGATTTTGGCTGGAGAGGATCTAATGAAGCCTTCACATCCTTCTGCTGCCCACCATGGAAAGCAGGGGGACTTCAATCCCAGAATCCATCACTACACATGGAACAAGGTAAAGGACAGGTTGAATGACCATGGAACAAGGTAAAGGACAGGTTGAATGACTCTGCCAGCCTAAGTGGGTGATGAAATGGCTTTTGTAGGTCTCTAGTGACATCTCAGGGTGGTTGTAAATCAATGACTACAAAATACTGCAATAGGATTAGAAATATTTGTAGAAATAAGTCAAATCAACTGGACTTGATGTGTTTTTCTTGAAGAAATTTCACCAGTAATCCAACTGGCTTTTCAGAATGACTTGTAAAAAGATCTTTCTGAAATTTCCAGGATATTTATTCCAGAAAGATCTTATTTACAAGTCATTCTGAATTGAGAAAAGCCAGTTGGATGACTGGTGAAACGTCTTCAAGAAAAACACAGCAAGACCAGCTGATTTGATTTATTTCTACAGATATACCATGACCTGGATGAATGAGAATCTTCACAAACAATTATAATCTAACTGCACCGTTCAGTTTATATGGAAATCATACACAATTGTACTGTCCCTGCACCCTGCAATACTCAATGTATGTATATCTAGAGCACTATAGATATGCCGCACTCTAAGAGGCCCATTTATCAAAGTCTGCATTTATCTCAATATTTTCTGAAAAAACTCAGATCAAATCTGCACAGAAAATTTTGTTTGTGGGAAAAAACCCTAAAAATCGTGAAAAATATGAATTTTACAAATTTTTCGGATTTTCCACCCGAAAACCCAGAAATCTTCAGGTTATTGCAAGAAACCCAGCGCAGATCAAAAAAATTTTGGGACTTCTCCCATTGACTGGTCTGAGATGCCGGATTTCCAGATTCTGACTTTTTCCATCCTCGGGGTATAATAAATTCTGAAAAATGTGTGTTTTTTTAAATTTCCAATTTTATACTAAAAAACACAAATGTTTTGGATTTTCTGCATTCAGAGTTTAGTAAATAACCCCTTAAATGTTTATACAACATCAAAAGGACAGACAGCGAACAAACAGAGTAATAAAAATCATTACATAGTTACATAATTGTTGCCATGTGTTAAGAAGACAAGGAAGAAGGAAGAAATTATAAAATGTAAATAATTTACAAAAACCCAAAATAGTATACAAAGTGTTGCAAGGTAAATGCAGTATTTATGAAAACCCCATTGATATCTATACTGTGAATTAACAACATACATTGTGATCAGGAAAATAATTCATAAACTTTGCGCAGTGCAAATTTTAATCTCATATGGTTGTGTTGCTCATGTGTTCCCCTAAATGCTTAACATGCGCATGTGGCATTTATATTGTGCACAAATATTCACAAATTGTTTATTAATGAGATGGGTGTTTGCATGCCATTCATTGTGCTCAGATGTAGCATTAACGATTGTTAGCTCATTGTGCTTAGATGTAGCATTAACGATAATTTTGATAAAATAATTTTGCAATTTGCGAAAATTGTTTCACAAATAAAACATGTGCAGGGTAGTGATGGGCGAATTTGGGGCGTTCCACATAGACAAAAAATTAGCGAATTTCCCACGCCGGCGTCTCGTTTTTTTATGCCGGCGTCCGTTTTTGACGCTGGCGTCCTTTTTTTTAACACCGGCGTCCGTTTTTGTTGAAATTATGCCGGCGTCCAAAAAAAGGATGCCGGCGTCCATTTTTTCTTTTATGCCAGTGAATTTTCACTGGAGAATTTTCACGGCGCTTCCACGAATTTATTGGCCGGCGACGAATCTCAGGAATTCGTCACGAATATATTCACTGTGAGAATCATTCTGCAGGAACTTTATAAATGAGCCTCACGATATACCATAGAACAGGTATTTTTGGAAAACAGGAATATGAACTAGCTAATACCAGCACGGGAGAGAGTCCAGAAACAGGATAAGACTAGAACTTGGAAATCAGGAACCTAGATCAGGTGTCCAGTAGGTATGGAGACCTATTAACTGGCGAGGAGAGAAGCCAGTTCAGGGTTTAAATAAGGACCCTCTGCTGGGAGCTCATTAGGAATAGGCTGGCAGTTAATGCAGAGCAGGTAAGACAACAGGCTTCAATACACAAGGTCCCTGGTTCTAACCCAGTAGAGGGATGATACCTTACAGAAATACATGAGCTAGGCACTTCTTCTTTGGCCTAGGAAGATCTAATGGCAAGACAAGCAGCTGAGCCTGACAGCAGGAGATACTGGCGAATAAATTCCCCAAACTGCGCCGCAGGCATCAAAACATTTTGGACGCGCATCGGAAAAGTCACTTGCGTCAAAACAATTGCGCGACACCATTATTCGACTCCCATTGACTTTAGTGCGCCATCAAAATTTACACGGGCGTTAAAACTCATGTTTCAGTGATTTTTTTATTGGAGTGTGGTGTTGCTGCTTCACCTCTTTTTCTTATATCTGTGGATTCTGAGGCTTGAGAAAGCAGGAAACTTGCACTTATACTCCAGCGGCACCGAAGCAAATATTGAGCTGTGAGCTGCAACATCAAACAATACTAGTGATGTCCGTTGAACTACTAAACATTGCTACTTGGATGATATAAATGCATGATTACATATTTACTGAATCATCATTTTCTACCCAGAAAACACGGCAAAATATATATTTACTGAGCGGTGGTCATTACTTTGAATAACAAAAACTGACTTCATCATGTACTTTCAATTCTCTGCCTATTATACTTTATCTGCATGTTCAGCCTTATAAAACAACAAAAGGAAGGCTCTACTTTATTGCCATTCTCATAAATTGTTTTATCAATTTAGAATCCCACTGTGTGTTTTCCAGGCTTTACAGACTCAAATAGCTGTGATAATAAATTGAAATCTTTCCTATGTAATTTGTTCTTTATACAGAGTATTTAAGGCAACATTTCTGTTTACAGTCCCAGGGTACATTATAATTGCCTTTGTTTACCTGCAATTTTGTTTTTAATTAACTGACAACTTATTAGTATACATTTTTATCCCTGGTGTATTAATTATACATAATTTATATCAGAAACATGTATTTCCTATTAGAAGGATGAATAAAACATTTTACAAGCTTATTGTTACTTTAGTTTAACAGTTATAACCCCCCCAAAAAACCCACCTGAGACAGGCAATCAAATTATGAGATTTTTGTTTTAGCTTTTATTGCATAATTATTCCATTAGACATTGTAGCATTTTATTTTCATGTAAACGAAACCGTTATTTAGTGGAGGCTTGTGTTGGCAGCATTAATTAACCAATGATGCACGCTTAACTGCACAGTATGTTGTACATAAGAAATGTGCGCACACAATGAAGGGTGTGCAAATTCGACATGGTATTTTTATAGTGGAAATATAATGTATAGTGGAAATCTATCAGTTCTACATGATTACTGGTAGCCTAAAAAAGGGATATTGTCATATAATCATTTTACTAATCATCCTGTCTTCTAAAAATGCTTTAAACACGGTGGATGCAGTTTTCAAAATGAGTTATGTTTCCAGTAAATTTATGAGAATGAGGGCTTGTGGCTTTCTCAGAAAGTTCTTTGGAAAACAACAAATGTGGATAATAACAGGGACTGTGTTCACTCTGGCTGAAGAAGCCAGTAAAGGTGCCTTTTTGTCATCACATGGAAAAAAAGGATTGGGCCGTGAGTGAGGTCTCTGTCCAGAAAGTAGAAGCGAGGGACTGGCTTGTGCCGTTTGAGAGAGGTAAGGAGAAAAGAATGTGAGTTAAATAACTAAATAACTAATAATTAGCGATGAATGAATCTGTTGTGAAACACATTTAAGTCAATGGGCATCAACATTTTTGTCCAAATGCATTAAAGTCAATGGGCATTTTTTCTGATGGTGAATTTTTTTTAACTCTGCAAAGTTTTTGTTTTGGTGACTTTTTTGTCACAGTGAATATCACAGATTGTGCAATGCATTGAATCCATGTCTAATGAAAAAATTCACTCATTACTACTAATAATTGGCCCTAATAGCAACTGAACAAAGAGCAGTTTTCATAGGACCTTCATTCATTTGTTTGTTATCTATGCTATGGGGCAGATTTATCAAGGGTCGAAATTCGAGTTCATGGGACTTTGTAAAAACTCGCCTAAACTCCCATAAACTCTAAATTGTGGGGGGGGAAACGACCAATCAAAATTTTTCTAAATTAAATCCGGATGAATGGAATCGAACCGCAAACTCAAATCGAATTCTAATAGAGTTGTTTTCTCCAAAAAAAATTGATTTTCAGGATGTCTCCCAACAACAAATTGATTCCAGGGCATCCCCCATAGGCTAACACAGCAATTCGGCAGGTTTAAGGTAGCGAATAGTCGAATTTGAATTCTTAAAGGGCTCGTACATGATAAATTTAGAAATTCAAGTTTGAATTTTTTTAAAAACTCTAAATGAATTGTAACTGTTCCCTAGTCGAATGACAATAAGGGGCATATTTATCAAGGGTCAAATTTTGAATTTGAAAAACTTCAAAATTTTAATTCAAAAAGACCAACTGAAATTAAGTCAAAGTTTTTTTTTTTTGGCTGAATAGGTCCGTTTTCCGATTTCGAAGTCCACCAATTATGTGCTAGGAGGTTCCCCATAGGCTAAAACAGCAATTCGGCAGATTTTATATGGCAAATGGCCAAAGTCGAATTTTTAAAGAGAAAGTACATGATAAATTTTGATATTCGAATTTTTGAATTTTTTCCAAATTTGAATCAAATGTGGACTATTCCCTAGTCAAAGTACACAAAAAAATAGTTTGAAATTTGAATTTTTACTTCAACCCTTGATAAATCTGCCCCTATGTGTTATTAAGAAAAAACCTGCTGTGAATAAAACACAGGGAAACCCCTACTTGTAAATTTACCCTGGGTGTTGTGGTCTTTTAGAGAGAAGATTTTACCACTTTTGCCATTTGAATGAATTCCCACCCTGTCCTAAAATAAAGCATTTATTTCTATGTCCAAATAACATACTGTCAGGAATGGCAGAGTCTATTAAGGGAAGAGTCCAAACAGTGATAATTACTGAAGTGTAAACAAGGATTTGAAGAGAAATAATAAGCATAGTTGGTGTCAGGCAGGGGTCGGTAGGCAGGCAGAAGTTAGGCATAATCGGTGGCAGGCAAAGGTTGTTAGGCAGGCTGAAGTCAAACGTAGTCGGGGACAGACCGAGGCCGATAATCGAGTAGAAGATCAGAAGTATCCGTGGGCAAGCCGAAGTAAAAGTTCACAAGTTCAGGATCACAAGCCAGGAAAATAACCAAGCGCTGTTTACCTCTTTAGACGTCTATTTAGAGGGAATATTTTGGCGCCAAACATCAGGACGCAGTGTGATGATGCAGAGCGTCAAACATAACGTATCCACGGGCGTCCAAATAATTGGTCGGAGAAGACGCGCAACAATCGCAGAGAATCCTCAGAAACCTGCATACCCCTGCGCCTGCGCACAGGCAAAGACTTAGCTGCATCCAGTGGTGCCTTACACATACACAACATTGTCTTCACAACAGTCACTTACCACCGGACACACAGACATTTTTCAAGTACTTTGTTTTTTTCCCAAACACCCAGACTCTTGATAAAGTTGACCATAGTGAGTGTAAATGTAATAGGACTTTAAGTTCTACTAGCACTGAGACCAATGTGAATGATGAATTGTCTGTGTAAAGTACAGTGGAATATGTTGGAGATATATAAAATATACACCACACATTTAGGGGGTTATTTATCAAAGTCCGAATTTATCTCAATATTTTCTGCTATAAACTCCGACCAAATCCGCTTGGGTTTTTTACGCTTATTTATTATTACATTTTCCCAAAAATTTGATTTGGGGTAAAAAAATGTTTTACTTCTTCTGATGAATGTTGCACAAATGTGCTTATTGAGGCATGAACCTGGCCGTAGCTCCAGGGTTCCCAAAGCAGACTGCGACAATAGGTACACTTGACTTATTCCCAGTGAATCAGATGCAAATACTGTTATGAATGCGAGCTCCGGATGTGACAAACCCTCCACTTCTCCCCCAAATTTCTAGATGCAACTTGTATTTACAGTAGACATGGGATCTTTAATTGGGCTGTAGAAACAGGAAAATAGCAATTTTGGAAAATGTGTTTTTGGTATAAATTACATTCATTTTAGAATGTTGTCAGATAAATTTTGACACAATCTTTGGAAAGGAAAGTGCACATGCAGCACATCTTCCCCGGAACTGATAAATGGAATTATAATCGGACTACACATCCTGTGCACCTGGCTGCCTTTTATAAATGTTCACAAGTACTCTGAAACCGAGCGTGAGACACTATAAACCCTTTATTTAGCTCTGCACCTGTGCATGTACATTATCTCCATGCCTTCCGATATTTGTTACAGCATTATTCCAATTTCCAACTCTTCTTCTTGCTATTTGGTGTTTTATTCTATTCTTTGTGCCTGATCATCTATTCCAATCAAGATCTTTGTTCATGTTTCTTGTAATTCTCCGAAACTAGCACCCAAACCAATACTTGCTTTGCAGGTTCCATGACCAGCAGTTGATGAATATCACATGTTTTTACCTTGATCGATCATCTTTGTATTCTCAATATATTGTTTCCAAGATAGAATGCTGGGAGATGTAGTTTTAGAACATCTGGAGCGCCTTGTAATTCCCATCTAGATTGAGAAGCTTGTTATCTTGCACAGTAGGACAAACTGATCTCCTTCAGTTCTGGTTGATTTTGTCTTCATTTGTTCCACTTG
This sequence comes from Xenopus petersii, assembly GCA_038501925.1. Taxonomy (NCBI): domain Eukaryota; kingdom Metazoa; phylum Chordata; class Amphibia; order Anura; family Pipidae; genus Xenopus; species Xenopus petersii. The sequence continues at coordinate 23,332,097 of CM076680.1, read as the reverse complement.
GTTGACAAGACATTACTCAGAGGAGAGTAAATTGGTATGTTAAAGAGGGGGAGATCACAAAGCTCAGAGAAATTCAGGCACATGAAGAATATTTAGGTCCTGGTTTACACAAATCTGGAGACAAAAGGCTATAGGTAAACACAGCTGTGAAGTGTTTAGGCATATAATCAAATGCAAGAAATATTGGAAATTGTGTTAATCATTGTAATTACCGTTTAACTGGAACTGGTAGAAAAATATATGTAAAAAATAAATAAATAAATGTTATCTATATCTATATATCTATATATATATCTATATCTATATATATATATATATATATATATATATATATATATATATATATATATATATATATATATATATATATATATATAAATGCACAAAAAAGATCCGCACTCACAGGTCTTATGAAAATTTTAGAACATTTATTACACGAGTCTAACGTTTCGGCCTCCTCCGAGGCCTTTTTCAAAGTAACAAATACATAAACACAAATGCTTTAAATACCTAGATTGGCGGGAAAAATTTGGCCAATTGAAGATGACGTATCCACCTCATCATTAAAGCACGACTACTATAACAATCCCAGACAAAATACTCATTAACACATAAGAATAAAACTAGACACAGCTGAAAATTACATATCACATATAACTATACGCTTTCAAATACAGATTAAAAACATGTTAAAACCAAATCTTTAGTAACATTGTAATTCACTTCCCAATTTATTTCCATAGTTATTAGTAGATTTGCTACATGTTACAAAAAATCAACATTTGAATAAGGGTGGAAGGTCTGCACAGGGGTGTTCTCTACATATATATCTCTTTTATGGTTACTATATAGGGGTTCTCTCTAACTATATATCTTTTTATGGTTACTATCATAATCTCCGGAACTGTGTGACATCTCAATGGTTCTGTGGAAGGAGCATTCACATGGCAATCATACTGGCCCTCACTCTACTTTGTAATGTCATTATGTGTCCCACCCACCATCGATCTTTTATTTTTATTTTAGTAAATGTGCACATTGTAGATATACTCATTATTGATATACTCATTACTAGCCGCTAGAAGGTCTGCACCAGAACGAACAGTGGATGCACATTAATCCCCAATGAAAAGTATCTGTATAACCTGATAATCAGGTGTGTGTTGGCTATACACGTGTATTTTACCAAATCTCATACCAGATCACCCGTGCAAGTGTGCTCCAAAAAAATCATAATGAAATTACAACACCCTCATAACTGTTAATGTCCCAAATGGTGTAATGGCAATCAATCAAATAAATTAAAAATGCGTCTAAGCATCAAGTGAAAATGGAAAATAAAAGATAAATAATAAATAAAGAATAAATAGAAAATGAGTAAAAATAAAACTGTAAATAAATATACTTAAAGTCCCCCTCGTGTCAAGAAATCATAGTCCCAATCCCGATGTGTCGATCACTGTTCATTAACTCAATGTTGGCCAGAAGAATGAATAAATGGGATCAAATCAAAGTCACTGCTAATTCAAAAGCGGAATGTCCTCCACTTGGCGTTGACCCCCAGCCGATGTGTAAGGCCTCAGTAGGTGTTCATTTCCATCTATTAGAACTTTTCTATCAACACGGCAAGTCCACACAGCGAATCCACACAGCGAATCCACAAAGAGGGAAGCAGCGAGCCGCTCCTATCTCTGCAGACTGAAGTCTCAGAAGAGACGCGGTAGCGCGGCAAGATTACATGCAAGCTGAGAGCCATCACACAAGATCAGATCATCGCGAGTGAATCCCAGCACTGGCCGCTGCCCATCAACCGGAACAGATCGCTGGTGGATACTCCTGCCTTTAAACTTTATTTTGCAGGTCTGTCAGTCCGGATCGCCCCTTCAACTGTGAGTAGTAGGTATAGCAAAACCATGGGGAAACTCACAGGCTGTTCCCAATATCGAATTACACGCCACTTTCCAGACCATTAGAGACCTCTGGGAGAAATCTCGAAGAGTCAGCCCAAATTGTGTAAACCAAACAAATCCAAGTATTGGCATTTTGGTAAATTCATTGGTTTTCATATTTCAAAACTCACGGGTGCCAGGCTTAAATTCATCCAATACCGTCCTCCATGAAGCCGGCACTCTCGATACATAGTTTCAAACGCCTGGGTGCAGTATCAACAATTCCAATCTGTAAATGCACAAAATTGGAATTGTTGATACTGCACCCAGGCGTTTGAAACTATGTATCGAGAGTGCCGGCTTCATGGAGGACTATATATATATATATATATATATATATATATATATATATATATATATATATATATATATATATATATATATATATATATATATAAATATATATGAAATTGAATATTCTATGCTAGTTTACTTTTGAATTAATACTATTTTTACTGTTGTTGCTCAAAAATAATATATACATACAAATAATATATGCATTCCCAGTTTCTCATTTATTTTAAGAAATTTTATAAGGGTTGATATATTGTTGACATATCCACACCTTTAAGAACCAATGACCTTTATCATCAGTAAAACTTTCATTCCCATACTATAAATGTTTGCTTTCTCCAAATTTCCCTATGGGGTATAAAAATAACATATGAGAATAATCTAGTGCTAATATTTTCCATATTTAAATGCTTATGCCCACAGTGCAATACTTAAACAAGCAATTCATAATTTTTGACTGATAATATTTTTCTCTGTAATGATAAGACAATAGGGTTAAGCCTTAAGGCACGGAGCTCCATTTTCTCTATTCAAAAAGCTTTGTGGTTTTGAAAATTAAGCTCCTTATATAATAAATCACATATATGTATACGGCTTTTTAGGTTTGTATTTTTTTAAAAAGAAAATATTTTTCCCCAAACTACGAAAGACCTCTCATTCAGAAATCCCTAGGTCCCAATAATTTGAAGCTTTCTGGATAATGGTTTTCTGGATAACAGATCCCATATTTCATAAAAGCCTGCCATTATTTTTCTTATATATGGCACCAACATATTCCACGGCACTTTTACATACAGATTATACATCATTCCCATCTGTACCTGCTCCAGAGGAGTTTACAATCTAAGTTCCCCATCACATTCACACACACTAGGATCAATTTTTTCAGGAGCCAAATAACCAGCTTGTATATTTTTGGAGTGTGGGAGGCAACTGGAGGATAACCATGCAAATATAAACTCTTTGCAGATAGTGCCCTCGTTGAAGTTGAACCTAGGACTCCAGTGCTACAAGGAGTGAAAAAACTGATGAGTAAATAGAACCATTTGGAATTATGTATTGTCTGATAGTAATTTAAGATGAGGCCTGGCTTGCACTTTCAGTAGAACTTTAATTTGATCGATAAGCTTACCAATAAGTGTTTTAGAAAATCTTTAGGCCCCTTGTCTATGTGTTCTATCATTGTATCAAAAGGGCCAAGTATCAAAAATTATGTCAGTGGATGGATCTACTCCTTTCTTAATCTGCTTCCATTAATTGGGGAAACTCTAGTCAATATTTTCATTACACATTTTATTTTTGGATTTTTTCAGTGCATGCCCTCTTTAGAGGTCCAACCTTGGTTCAAGGTTCTCCTTAGCTAATAACAGTCACAGTTATATTGTAAATGTTACAGATATTGAGTCTCAATCCAAAAATATTCACGGCCCATTTATCCAAGGTCGAATTTCAAATTCATGTGAATTTTTTAAATTCGAATATACTCAAAATTCAACTCTGAGGTTATTTAAGAAAAAATGTGAATATCTTATATTCAATAGAATGCTTCCGACCCAAATATTTTAATCTTATACGATTCGTATTCGATTCGTATTCGATTCATATTCGTTTCATATTCATTCCGTATGAATTGAGTTTTTCTCCCAAAAAAAACTTGAAGGTCAGGAAGGCAATAAACATCTCCAAATGGCTCAAGGGACCTCTGCCAATGACTCATAAATGAACTCAGCAGGGTTTAGGTGGCGAATATTAGAGTTAGGACTGTTTCCATGGTCGAGGAGTGATAAATCTCACATTCTAATTTACATTCGACCAGGGATTAAAATTTGAATGTGTGAATTTTGAATTCAAATTTACTATTTGACCCTTGATAAATCTGCCCCTTAATTTCAGTTTAAATAACTTTAAAGCCAATCTACCACGTATCTAGAAGAACAAATTTTCATCTACTCCAAATATCCCCTTAAGTAGCATTCAAGCTGAGCCACTTTGCATTTGCTCCAACCCCCTCCCCCCAGAGGACCCACTTTCTCAATCCCATTCCCCAGTAATTATACAATCATATGTGGGATAAAGGAAGCCACAAAACTATCAACCCTAATACAAGTCTAAAGTAAACTTGCTTTTACAGTGACAAAGAGAAAATTGTACATTAGTAAAGTGGAGTATCAGGTTGTGCTAAAATCTGTACTAAAAGTGTACATGAAACCAATGTATTGTATCTCATATAACATTCACTAGTAGTCATTTTGTCACTTCTAGTGATGGGCAATATATTCGCCAAGTATGGTTTTGCAGAGAATTGTTTTCTGCAAACAATTGTGGCGAAAATGTGCAGTGGAAAATTTGCACATAACAATTGTCTCGCGTCAAAATTATTCGGACGCCCATTGACTTTAATGGATTTGGACAAAAGAGTTGCACGTATAAAAATTTTCGCTCGTGTCAAAATTATCGCACGTCAAAATTCTTTGGACGCCCATTGAATTCAATACGCTTCACAAAGTTGTTGGGACAGGCAGGCTCCATATCCTTGGGGTGACATTTACCTGATATTTGAACTGTTTACTTCTCCTTTTTATCTATTTCTCCTCTATTTTATTTTATTCCTTCCTTATTCGTATATTTTTCTTTTATTTTCCCCGTATTCTCCTTTTGTCATATTCTCACCCTCCTAACCCAAATTTCCATGCATTTCTCTCTATGTTATTACTTCACATTCCCTTCTACCCTGTGATTAGGCAGATGTTATAATCTGTAGAACCCACACAGCTCTTGGTTCAGCTGTAGAGATTTGTCCTGTAATCCTGTAGTGGCAGTCTGTTCTTTGGGTGTTCATAAATAAATAGAGAGTTGCTATACATTTTCCCTTTTTTAACAATCCCAATTATTGTTATAACTCCAGCTTTATGAAATCTAGTGTTTTATTACAGCCACATTAAAGGAAAACGTTGCACACAAAATGAATACTTATGCAACCGATAGTTTGTATCATATTGAGTGATATATTAGATAATCTTATCACACTGGTATATATATTTAAGTCAATATTGCCCTTTTACATCTTTTATCTTGAGCTGCCATTTTGTGATAGTCTGTGTGCTGCCTCACATTATAATACAGCTATAACGGTAATAGGAAGAAGTGTGGGAGTTAAAGACGGAAGTCTGTCAGCTAATTGGCTAATGGACCTGACATGTATGGTCTGTTTGTGTGCACCGTGACTCGTAGGATCCCAGGGGGCGGCACCCTTATTTCTTTAAATGGCAATGCTCTATTGAGGATTACTCAATGGCAAATACTACTAAAATACTACAAGTATACTAAAATACTAAATAAAAAATTATTATGAAAATGGTTCTTTACATGAAGCAGGGTTTTACCGACATTGTTCAGGGGGTTATAGTTTTATTTTAAAGAAAACACTTCAAAATCTGAATTTTTTTTTTATTTGTTTTTGTTGCTCATTTCTAACACCAGTTAAATTACTCACAAGCATATTTAGCCGCCAGTGCTGTCAATTTATAAAAAAAAGAGCCTTTTCAGATATAGGGTACTTTAGCCTAATATGTGTTTTTGGGTTCATTAACAAAGGCACCCAGTGGTGTTTCAAAATGGACTCTGTTGAGACTGCATATTGACACAATTCATTAAGGTATTTGCATCCAAACACTTACTGCCAATAAGTCCACACTGCCTCCTATTATAAATGGTGGACAGCTGTTGACACTTGGGGAAATCTGAAGCTGACACCACCCTGAAATCAATGGTAGTTCCAGAGGTTGCGTCAGTAGGTTCAGCAATGTCGTCCCTAGTGAATCAGATTCAAATGATATTTTGAACTCGTGCTAAACGTGTGATGTATGACCAACTAGCACACAGAGGGAAATACCACACTTGTAAGAAGGGTTTACACAGGAGTTTATTTCAGATATAAAACAAGCGGTAGATCAGGAACACGGCATTAGCATGTGAAATCCCCAAGTCCAAAACACTCCCGGTCCAAAATAAAGAGCTTCCCTTGGAGCAATCCACACCAAGATGCACACGCCCTCCAGGCAAATCCAAACACAAAGGCAGGGAGTTCCTTGGGGCAATTTCAAAGGGGTAAGGAGCAAAGTGCCTTTGGGTAAATCCACAGAATAACAATACCTCAAGGGGATCAAGATATAAACAGTCCTCTGTAAGGTAGGGAAATCCAAACTATTTGAGGGAGTCTTCCTGCCTCAGCTAGGATAAATTCCAAGGAACCGCAGAGGAGGGTGCCCTGCCACAGCCAGGTTACACCCCAGATGAACAACAACAACTCTCCACCCCTCCCCTCTGGTATTTCTGCCCTTTTCCCCACCCCCTAGGGTTGATTGGCTGGGAGGGCGGCCCTGCTTCTGGTTAACCCCACCCAAGCAGGTCTGATTGGCAGGGGCCCTGCTGCATCATTAGGGGAGGGGGAAATACCTTGGAGGGGTTTGTCCAGCTTTTCCGGAGGGCAATTCTGGGAGCTCATTTGTTTAAAGCTTTTTGGCAGGAAGGTAGAACAAAGAAGTAACACTATCTTGGCTATGGATAAAAATGGGGCCCGTAGAACGGGGTTTTGGTCACACTCAGTATTTGTCACAGTGCTCCATTAACAATGCAACTCCTACTATGAAAAAGCACAATCTGCACAATGTATAATGGTTATAAGATGTGGAGGCCCATTTATGAAAGGTTCAATTTTAGTGATATTTGAGTTTTTTGAAACCACAATTAAACTGTATTTCTCTAAAACCACAAATCCCATGAAAGTTAGTAAAAGATCCAAATACAGTATAATCAGAATAAAAAGAGTACAAACATAGAAAAGTGCCGAACAATTAAAAAAAAAAAAAAATACAAATATCTCCAGAAGCTCTAAAAATGTTAGTTTCTCAACAAGTGAAACAAATTCAAAAACCTGTAAGAATCGCAATGGCTAAAAAATGCTCCCATTGATTTCTATGGGACCTTGACTGCTTTCACATGACAAAATTTTGTATTACAGTTTTTAGTGGTTTTTACACTTCCTTAATCTCAAATTTTAAAAGATTTAGAGAAATGAAAATTAAATTTTTAATAAATAGGCCCCATGTTGCTTTACGTCTGAAATTGCACTTTGCACAGTACACTTGCACCAAAAAGCCAAATGGGATTGTTCTTCACCAGAAAGCATTCCGATTTATTCTCACAAATTCCAGGAAATGCAGTCTCCTATGCAAATATAAGAAATTAATTTTATATTGAATCACAAGCCAAATAAATTGTTATTTCATTCCAGTAATAAGTTTTATGGTATATAACATATTGCGATCTTGACAGAAAACAGTCAATGCATTTAGCAAATATTTATTCATTTGGGTGACAGTGCCAAGTCAGGCCTGCTGATGTCATGTAATTCTCATAATTACCCTTAATATTCCATATTTCCAATAATGTTTTCCATTTTATAAAAGGGGAAACAACTTAGATTTTATGAAACACATAAGGTTTTATATGATATGCTTTGCTACATAAATTTGTTCTACATTTTATGACCTGGGTTGATTTTTGTTTGTTTTTCATTTCCAGTGGCTGTGGTTTTGAACACCAGGACCCAACGCTTCACTATTCTATTATTACTATTCTATATAAAACAAATTTTTTTTTATTTGATTGTTTTCATTTTTATTCTATTTTTCGGTCACCCAGAAACATAGCTAGGCTAAAACTGCAGTGTTTATCCTCAAAACACTCATCCGATATTTCAGGCTCAATGGGAAATGCCCCTATCCCAATTGAAAGTTATCTTGGTTTGAGCTGGGTTTAGCCCAACAATCTGATATTTTCGGTGGTTTATGGGCAAAAACCTTAAAAAAATCGAGCATTTAGTGAAAATATTCCAAAAAATCGTACCATTCAGGGTTTTACTTGATTTTATCCGTTTCTTTCCTGATCCGATTTATTCAAGTTATTTTATTAATATATAATGCAAAATCGGACAGGGGAGTTGGTCCAGCTTTTTTTAATTTAATTATGAGATAAATTCCGATTTAAGTATTGCGATGTATCAGCGACTGATCGGTAGAACTGTATAATAAATGGGAAGCAAGGTTAATGTGAACGTGTTAATGCTGAGAGAAGCCAAAAATTCTCTTTAATGTAATCTCATTAGGAAACCCCAGTGTAAGCATCTTTCTCGAAACACTTTGAGAATCTGTGTGCCAGACCTAGTGGGAGGGATTTTACAGCAGCTGCCAAACATGACATTTCTGTACAGGCTGCTGATCTCTCAGTAGGTGATTTCTGTGCAGTAGCTTTTCATCTTCCTGTCTTTCAATGGCTGACTACCTGCATGGGGCAAAGATCCCAGAGAGGACACTTTCAATGCAGACCGTTTTATTCTTCCAGCTGGGCTTCCATGCCCACCAGTTGAAAATCCCCAATTCTAGTTTTCAGCCTTAACATCTGTTCTCTGAAATACGTTTGTCCATCCCTCTCATTATGTGTTGACAGCTCCAGGCTGAGAGCAGTCATCAAACTACAATGCTCATATTGTTTGCAGCTTTAGATATCTAAAAGGGATCTAACTTTCCCCCAAAAAATGTATTCAAGGAGCAGAGGCTGTTACTGGAGATCTGCGACTTATCAATAGATTTGAAATATTTTATCTCAAAAGAATGATTTCCTAATTACCCGAGGACTGTGATTTTTTTATTGCAACTGAAAGCATCATTTATTACATGCAGTTATTTTTTAATTTATCTATAGATACATCCAGGATGTATGCAGAGTTCTAACAAGACATATTTACTGCAGATATATATATATATTTTCTCTAAGAACTGATTCCTGGTTGAAGAATTTAAGGGAGGGGGTGGGAGAATTCCAGTTCAGGTTCACTGGTGTACTTGTATCAAAGGTAGCTTACACACATCAGCATTTATTTATGTGTGAAGAAGTGAAACATGCAGCATAAATTACAGAGAACCTTGTGTTCTTTCAACTTCACCTCCATGAAGCCAATGCTAAAACAAAAAGCATATAATGTAAGAAAAGTAAGCCTGTTCCTGTTGAACTACTGCACTGTGTAATAGTACTGTACAAGCATCTCTTGAGGACCTTACCCTCAGGGTGCAGCAAGTTAAAACAAAATAGTTAACACTGATTTGTTAAGTAAAGGGATCACTGGATGGACTGTACATGTCAGAAATGCTCCATTGAGAAGTGCTCTGATTCGTTCTCAAGATGGCGGTTCCCATGACCACATGCTGACATCATCATGCCATGTCATGATAGAGGTTGGAGTCGGGGACAAGGAGGAAGCTGCATTCAGAAAATCCATTTTGCATTTAGAAAGTTTGTAGTTGTATCCAGGTAAAAAGGTCAGGGCAGGCAGCAGGTGGTCAGGGTCAAATCAGGAGGTCTGAAATGGAGAACCAATCAAAACAGTAATTAAGGAAAACCTATTTTCAGACGTTGAACCCAGGTCTCTGGCATCCTTTTATCTTGAATTTAGCACTGAAACACAGCGAGATTATGAAGCACGCACAAATCAGCACAATGATGTCAGTATGTGGCCTTGGACTCCACCATCTTGAAGCAAAGAGCTCGCAAAGGAGAGCTCCTGGCAGTATAGAAGTCAATCATTCCTGCTCCTCATGTAATGAAAAATGATAAAAATGGAGATGAAAACTCTGCTTCTGTCCTACACTGTCCTGGTCTGTCTGTGCTGTGGCTTGCATGCATACCGCTTACTACATTTGCCTGCCACTCAGCATGCCTATGATTCAATACTCAACCCCTATACACTTTAAACTTTCCTCCTACTATGGTCTTGTCCCAATAATTTTCACTTAAGTGCATTAGAGTTGCTTACTTCACATTTGCCTTTGTTCCCCATTGTTCTTGTTGGTGAGTCTACATTAAAACAGATGCATGTTCTAGTAGAGTTCTAGTTCTAGTAAAGTTATGGAACACGTGTTGTGTTTATCAAGCTCAATTATTGTCCTTGCACATGAGGCAACAAAATGAAAAAATCGCAAAACTAATAATAATTGCTGTAAGGGTCAAAATAACCCCATGGCGGTAGTTTTGCACGGACAGACCTTTGAGTCTCTAGCATTATTAACTAGCTTTTCTACTTTGTGTGTATGCAGCAGATGAGTACTCCTCACACAGTTGAAGGGCATGGAAGTTTCCACCCATTTACTTTTCAGATCCCACCCCATCACAAACAATTACAATATTAGAGTGCAGTCTAGGGTGTGCAAAAAAGCATGACAGGCAATGCAGGAAGGCTGCAGTTGAGTCTGGAAACTGGCTAGGAAATAGAAGCATAGAAAAAGAGCTTGAGCATCAAATATCAATCCAAAAGAGAAATATACTGGGTCAGAGCCACAAGAACAATCTTGATCTTATGCAGAAGCAACAGCAAGAACCATCCTCCTATTGGGCATGAAATGCAGCACAAGATATTGACTGGAATCACATCACAAAGAGCTTGTATTTCTAACGATGATTTTTGTTCCTGTCCTACAAATGCGGAACATTACACCATTGTATAAGATCATTGTAGACGTAGCATAACTATTCAAAGTCAATGGGACAAATTCAGGCTGCAAAAAATGCACATCTTGAAAAATGGTGCAAAATACTGACATCACTCAGCATCACTCGGGGTCAATTTTTGTATGCATTTTTACAAACTAACCCTTTCTCGTGCCAGAATGCTACATTTAACTACACACTCAAATAAAATCATTATGAACCTTCATAAATATATATCATGGGCATGTATCATAATATTTTAATCATCTTTCAATATTTCTTTGTATTGAGTGCAAATACAGAAACCTTGAAACAAAAAAGAAGAGAATGGAACTGCTGAATTTGAAAGGAGGTCAGGAACAAAAATGGGACAAACCTATTTTTTCAAGAGAAAGAAATGACAAAGCTGCTATATCCAGCTAAGACAAGATGCCACTAGACATAACTGATTCTAATTTAGGCCCAGTCAATTCTGCAGGCAGGGACATCAGGGCTTTATTTCCCTTCAGTTACTGCCAAAAATCTACGTGCGGCTAGTGGATTATGTGAGCATGTTTAATGCAATAATAATTATTACTGTAATTTCTGGCATCGCAATGAGCGTATCTTGTTAGTGACAGAAGGGCTTCATCATAATGGAAAGACTTGGAGGTTAACAGTTAAAAATGATTGGACAATTACACATGGAAATGTAACCATATCCGGCTTAATTGGCAACCTGGGCAAATTTCGGCTGATAGACAGAGCAGTGCTGCACTGGAATGTGCTCACAATAAATATGAATGGGCATTAATATTGCAGCAGGCTGTTAAAGTGAAATGCTGTCTTCTGCTTCTAAGTTTAGAAAAGGAACAGATAGATAACGATGATTTTATTTTTCCCATTGCATTTCCCCACCATCAAACCCCCTTTATTATTGATGATTGACCATGAATGCAGTTCACAGGAAATTATAAAGTGCATGACCGTGATATAGAATGGTGGCACAATGGTTAGCACTGATGACCTTCAGTACTGGGGTCCTGGGCTCTAGGCAGTGCAAGTTCTGCAAGGAGTTTATATGTTCTCTCATCTGTGTTTCCTCTGGGGACTTTGCTATACCCCAAATACATACAGGCAGGTTATAAAAATGGCCCTGGTTTATGTGAATGTACTAGGGACTAGATAGTAAGCTTTCCTGGGGCAGGGACTGATGTAAATGATACAGTAATCTCTGTAAAGCACAACATAATACAGTAGTACCATATAAATTAAGTACAGAAATATAGAAAGAATAGTCTCACTCTACAGACACACCTTAGTGAAATGGATTCCCTTCAGTGGAAGCCTCATCTTTTCCAGACAGTGGTCCCTAGACTTAGGTGGGTGTCAACTATGAAATACTAGCCTTAACTACTTCTCCTTGGTGGAACAGATACGTTAATCTGTCTAGCTCATAACTCCTGACAGACATAAGCTGCTATCCACTTCCTTTAGCTTGTTCATGGGGTTGGACACCTTAGAGCTCAAGTCTTGACTCTGGGCCTTTATTCTCCAGACTCCTGTCACATCCACCCCTAATTATTGGTTAAAACCAAAGACAAAGAGTAATGTGCTCGAGCCCATTAAATAAACAATAAACCAGAAGATTTCAGATGGGTAACCTCTCCTCAGATGTGTGTTTGAAATGCCAAGCTCCTGAAGCGAATTTGATACATACCATGTGGTCTTGTCCCTTACTACCAGGAAAACGATACTGCAACAATGGCTCCACACTGACCCTCCATCGATGATGTTGGTGAAACAAAAACTACACCACATTTTCCATATGGACTGGCTAGAAACCATAACCAGGAAGGAACACAACACTTCGAAATTTTTCAACACCTGGTCCACCTACATAGCACACCTCCCACAACACGTCAAATGCCTTACAATCTACACCTTTAGACATACATCATGGTATGATATGAAAGTTCTCAAGAATCATCCTTTGGTCGTGGAATCATCCCAATATCTAGCAACGTTACAACAAGAACTATCTGGACCTGATACCGCGCCTCCCAGAAGTCATCTAACTAACAAATTACTAACCTCATATCTGAACTGATCCCCACAGGTCCTACCCCCCCCCAATGCTATAAGCCATTACTGAGCTGAATGTTTAAAATGTTATTAAAATGTTATTGAATTGCTGTATATTCTAAATCACAATTAATATGCTCTCCGCTTTATGGAAACATATATAAATATTCACTGTGATTTTATCTTGTTATTTACAATAAAAAACAAGTTACAAAAAAAACAATAAACAATAAACAGTAACTGGTTAAACTACCCATGGGGCAATTGAGAAATCTCCCTCCCACATTGATTGCAAATGCAAATGCTGAACAGTAGGGGAAATTAAGAATTTGGGTCCCCGTTTCAGTTTAAAGGGGAACTAACGTGAAAATGAAAATTGTATATACAGTAAGCTTCATCATACTGAAATAAAAAAAACTTTCTAAAAACAATCAATTAAATAGTCTGCATCATTTCTGAAAAATCAAGTGTATCTTCACTATCCCTCTCTCAGCATCTGTTTTTCTTCATTCTGTCTTCATGCAGCAGTTGGGTGTCAGATATTCATTGACAGTTATATCCAATATAGCTAATAGGGGGGCTTCCTTTCCTAGCAGATGAATTAGAGCTCACTCAAATAACTGATTCCAGTTCAAACAAAATAACTGCCTTTTGCACAAATTCTGCATGTAGAGAGACAGGATTTCTGGTAATTTTGAAAGAGTGAGCTCTAATACATCTTCTAGGTAAAAGGAGCCCCCCCTATAAGATATACTTATTGGATCTAACTGTCAATCATTATTTGACACCCAACTGCTGCATGAAGACAGAATGAAGAGAAACAGATAATTTATTTTCACAATAGCTCCCCTTTAATAAAAGGACTTGCAGGATCAACATTATTTTACTGTTATCATGTGTAGTCAGACTGGGCAAATGTTTCAGAATACTACAGCTTTGGTCAAACAGTGTGTCTCAGAGGGATCCAACTGATATGTGATCATTTGGATTATATTATAAAACATGGTTTTCCCAATGGGTGTTTGATATCACAACCGTCTTCACTACTCAGCTGCACAACAGTAAACCAAAATAACCAGGAAGCTGAATGGATAGATGTCAATACTGGAAGAACTCTAGGTCAGTGTACAGTTGCGCATTGAAACTGTAAGCCTGTGAAAAAGTTGTTTATTTAGCCCATATACATACAGACTAAAGGGTCTGAGGCTTGAGGAAGAGCTTGGAGCTCTGGAGCTGTTGGTATCAACTTTACACTAATATTCTAAAGAAGTGCAGCAGGAAGAATAAGACTCTTTCATAGGTAAGTGTGGTGGTGTTAAATCCAGAGAATCAATAGAACCCCATTTCACAACGTTCGCTTTCAGGTACATCCCCTGACTTTAGCTTGGTCAATGGGCTCAAGGAGGATCAATTGTGGTCTTTTCTTTTATGTCTTTAACTGTGCTGCGAAGGCTGAGTTGGAATCAATTTATAGGACTCTGGGCCTTGCACCTAATCCTCTCTTCTTTCTGCCATCTCGATATACAAAATTATATTAGAATCTGTTATGCAAGGTATCATAATTAATATCAGAAGGTATGATTATTGATTATAATATGTTTTATTTGTATGTTTTATATGTAGATATTGTTGGAGATAGAGCTTAGATCAGCAATACATTTCATCAGTTCTAACCAGCCCTTAACAGATGATAATAAGAGGCTGCTTTTTTAACATTGCAACTTTTTTTGTCAAGGACTTGGAGTAAAAAAAAAACATTTTTCTTAGAATATTTTTACTATTTATTAATAGTCAAACTGATTACTGACTAAATTATTATTCACTTTTTAGCCACCATTTCTTATTTTGAGAGCAAGTTTTCTGTGCAAGTGTTCTGAGATGGAATAACTCATTGTAATCTATAGACAAATTGCAGTAAGTTTCCAAATACAGGTTTGGGGCATGATATCCAGTATCCTCTGGAGCTGGGGGGTTCCAGATAAGGGTTTTTACCATAATTTGGATCTCCATACCAAAATCTGCTAAATAAATCATTTATACATTAAATAAACTCAACAGGATTGTTGGCCTCCATTAAAGATTAATTATATCATGGTTGGGATATTACGGGAAAAAGGCAAATCATTTTTAAAAATTGGAACTATTTGATTAAAATAGAGTCAATTGGAGATGGCCTTCCCATAATTCAGAGCTTTCTGGATAATGGGTTTCCAGATCATGGATCCTATACCATGTTTTTTTCACACTGAGAGGAATGCTCTTATTTTTATGGTAACGGTTAAGTAAAAGTACTGGCAAAGTCTTGCTCAGAAAATAAAATCGTTTTTGCACATACATCACATTGCCCTGCACACTTATGTATCAAAGATTTCATTGCAAATCAACCTTATTGGGAGAGCCCAGTGCAAATGTTTTCAAGGCACAAACTTCTATCCAACCCAAAGTAACTCTTCATAGTTCCAGACTGTCCATGATGTATTATACAGCACCCCCTAGTGGTAAGACAGGTTACACTACACCATCTTCCATCCAGGTAACATTGCACAGACTCAAGATGGACATATCAGACTGCATGCCTTAGAGGTCTGAAGGTTTGATACCTACTTCATTTTGAGTTAATTTTGTGTTATTTTTGAAGAGCATCGTGAAGTAGAAACGGCCTTTAATCTGGCAAAACCATTGCCTAAACGCATACAGTGTTGGAGGGATCTGTTCTCATGACTTTCACATGCACAGGCATGTCAATTTAAAAAAAAAAAAAAAGGAATAGTAGATTGAAATACATATTCAAATGAAATAAAATACAGCTGCTTCATGGAAAACAAGCCAAATGTCAATGGTTCTTATTTGTTCACTGTTTGTGTACTCAGTTCAAAGCTCCATTTCCTGAAAGGTAGTAAGTATCTCCTAGAACTGACATAATAAGGCTTTTAATTAGATTAGTTAGGGAAAAACTGTTTGTTTCCACTGCGCTTTCATCAGCTGTTAATTAGACAAATGACTGTATAAAAAGCTGGAAATAGCTGCTGTTTCTACCAATGAACCATATGTTATTGTGATGGTGTACCATAGCTCAATTAGCATACACACCATATCACTGGCACGTCATGCAATGTTAGTTTGCACAAGCGATATCATTTTAATATTGCCTCTTTCTAATCATAAATGGCTCCAGAAATGAAGGGATGAAAGGGCTTGTACATGATTTGATGTGGTTTTTACCCACAATTCAAATGCATACTTTCTAAAAAATTCCTAACAGCAACACAAATATCTGTGCTGGTTAGTAAATTGCCCTCAACTGGGGACAATTTGCTTCTGCAAGATAAGGGAAGGCATCAAACCTTTACTTGTATGCGATTCAGCTTTCAAGACATCGAGCAACAATAGATGCATTAAGCAGTTTAATGAATAGGCTACCCTAGGCTATAGTCTATGCGCCCAGAGTGAGTAGGGGCCTATCTAGTTACTAGACTACTGGGCCTTGGTCCAGTCAGGATGGGTGCATGGTCGGTACCTGCTGAGATTAGGCAGCTAAACAATGCAAGGCATGTGCGTGCTTGGCATGTGTCTTAGCTCTCTAAAAAATGTTGGGTTTGGCATGCACCAGTGACATCACTGATGTGCTCCAAACCCAGTGCATCTTAGAGAGCTCAGATGCATGTACACTCCTTGCCTTGTCTGGCTGCATTATCTCAGCAGGTGCTGACTGTCCACCCAGCAGGCCCAGCAGTGTCAATAAAAATACATGTTTAAAAGAAAAGACAAATAATAATTAAAAAAGCTAGATCATGGGCCCCTTGTGTAGCTGTGACCCTGATTAATTGTATATATCTAAACTTTTTAGGAGTTGGAGTAATCTAGAAGGGGGGCCTGTGGAAAGTGTAGTCTAGGGGCCCCAATGTCGGACTGGCCCACCGGGTAACCAGGAAAACTCCCGGTGGGCCCAGGTGTCAGAGGGCCCTCATGCAGCTAAACATTTGGCCTATTTCATGGTCATTCCCTATTTCTATGAGAACAAAGAGGCTAAATAGATGGAATAATAGATTATAGTATGTAAAGAAAAGAGACTAGACGAATAGAGGTTGAGTGAGGAGAGTTAAAATAATAATACTGAGAGTGGGCCCCTGGTCTAAGATTTTTGGGTGGGCACCTGGTGTGCCAGTCCAACACTGAGGGGCCCCACATATCATTAATTCACCACTACCTTGTGGTCAAGACTACTGTTAGATACATTACTGCCTTCCATGACTGTGCTCTGTCCAGCGCTATACTTGGATTTCAAAATGTTACTGAGTCAATATATGGGATCCGACTTAAATGATAAACACGCGGGATGAATCAAAAAGCCCTTCACGTTGCGCACCCTTCAAAACTTATGGTCCGGGTGCTTAACGCCCCCGACCCGACGCTAAGGTTCAATAACCGGTCAGGTTCTCTCAGGCTCCTCATACACAGTATATTCACTTTAAATGTGGTATAATGTAAGTCTTTCCCCATCCACGTTGTGACCCTGGTGCCACCGCCCCAAGTCCGTCAGTAACGAAACGTTTCAACAACACACCACACGTTGTAGCAGCGCACTCTGGTGTCTGAAGAATCGCACACTCGCATATTATGGATAAAAGGTGTAAATCTTTATTTTAACATCTTGATTTACAAAACCCAGCATCTCAGGTGTGGTGTGCCTTCCCCTTTGTATTGCAGTCTCTAAATAAGCAAAGTAAGTAAATAACATTAATATTTTATAAAACACTATTTACAAACACTTTAGGGCTCATTTGCTATAACAACAGACTCAATTCTAGAGCACTAAGGGTCACAAAAAATACACTTGCTTAGAGTGTTTAGCTGCATTCATTGGCGATCAAGTTAGGGTGCATGGGGTGGTAGGGGGACACTACATGCCTCCCCCAACATCCATGAATACAGCACTGCCAAACACTGATCACCCTGTATTCATGGGGCACGGATGGGTCTCTGCACTCCTTTCTAAAGTGCAAAGACCAGTGGCAATTCAGAAAGTGCAAGCTCTCTTTTAGAATATAAGCTCTTGCAAGCAGTGCTCATCCCTACTGTCTCCTGACAATATAACTGTAACAATTTTAACTGTAACTCACATTTATAAAAATGTTTGTCTGTATATGTTCCCTGTTTGGTCTTGTATTTGTATACATTTACTCTCTAAAGCACATTGTGGTGCTATATAAATAATAATAATACATGTTGGTGTCACGGATTAGTTATGAGGCGCTGTGGAGGTAGTTGAGGGAAGGTTGAGTCCTTGAGACAGGAGCTGTATGTGTCAAAGGGACACATACAGACATAATATCAAAGGCTGTGATACTAAGCTCTATAGTTAGTATAGGTATGGGTATATAGAATTTAATTAAAAGTAGAGAGGGGTGTATGTATGGATGCTGGGTTTTCATTTGGAGGGGTTGAACTTGATGGACTTTGTCTTTTTTCAACCCAATT
The DNA here is from genome assembly GCA_038501925.1 of Xenopus petersii. Classification (NCBI taxonomy): domain Eukaryota; kingdom Metazoa; phylum Chordata; class Amphibia; order Anura; family Pipidae; genus Xenopus; species Xenopus petersii. The sequence goes on along the minus strand of CM076680.1, from coordinate 23,313,771 downwards.
TAACTATGTAACTATGTAACTATGTAAAGGGGACATGGCAAGAAAAGGCAGGAACAGAGTGACAAGGTCATACACTCAAAACAGGATGGGGACTGGACAGGAACAAGAACAATGCAGCGTTGTTCAGATCAGGAGATAGGAGCAGAGTAGACAGGAACAGGGACGGAGTGGGCATAGGTCAGATCATGAGATAGGAGCAGACTAGACAGGAACAAGGATAGAGCGGGTGTAGGTCAGATCAGGAGACAGGAGAAGACTGGAAGGATAGGATAGGATGGTATCGGCATAGATCAGGAGCAGATGTATAAGGATCATGCTAGACAGACAAGATTCAGACAGAAGAAGGAAAGATAGGTATAAAGTAAGGTCAAGATTCATAATAGCAAGGAAAGCAGGGCAAAGTCAAGTCAAGGTTAAAGCAAGTAAAGATCAAGGTCAAAGCGGGACTGGAACTAGAGTAGGAACAGGCAAGGCAAGAAGAGGTTTAAAGCAGTACTGGAGCAGAGCTGGAAGGGGAAGGCAAGGCAGATCAAGGCAAGGTAAACAAGACAAGGTTCAGAGCAAGGCAGGATAAGACAGGGAAGGGTTCAGACAAGGCAAGGCAAGACAAGGCAAGGGGGCTTGAGCAGGAACCGTTAGCTAGGGACGATGCCATACTGCTAGTATAGGAACCAATGCTCAGTCCAGGAGTGTTTGGAGAGCTGGCCTTAAATAGGGCACAGTCAGCCCTGATTGGCTGACTGCAAACCGATCAGGCTGCTGCTGGGTTAGGGCTGCAAAGGCCAGGTAACATATAGTGAGCAACCCTACAGGCTGGTCACCTGGCCCAGTGGTTAAAGCATCAAGCCAGAAACTCAAAGGTCCATGGTTCGAATCCCTGCAGAGCCTGACAGTTGGTTTGCACATGGTTTTTGCACTTTGCACCCTGCTCTGTAAATCAACCCTTTTGATTCACTCATTCCAGTAATCTAAACAGGAGTCCATAGGACTGTAAAATAATGTCAGAAATGCACCCATCTGTCTTTTTAAGGCATAAACATAATACATGTACAAAACAAGCACTTTAGAATGGATGCCCTTATTGAATGGGTGAGCTTGGGCCATGCAGTATGTACTTTGCATTTTATGCTTCTTGTTCTTATTGGTAGGCATTCAGATAGAAGGGATGGACAGAGGCTGTGTTTTCTCAGGGCAATATTTTTACATTCAGTTTGGCTTTGCAGCCACGACATAGACATCCGTGCTTAAAGGGCAGGTAAAACCTCTTGAAGTAAACATATTTTTTCCCTATTGATTTAATTCCAAAACATCTATGTTATTTCTAGAGCTAAAAATAGTGTAACTGAAGCTACTCCATGTTTGGTCTTTACAAGTTTGATACTAGGATTTCCAGGTTCCCTGTATAATGGACTCCTGCTATCAAAACAGTCACAACCAAGGGAGAAGGGAGACAGTTTTAAAGAAATTGTATATGTTTTTCCTGGCTTTGGTGTATTATTACAGTAGTTCAAACCCCCCCCCCTTACATATTAGTTAACAGTTTCTTGACAAGCTACATAATAGCAACAAAACCACAATCATTCGCATACAAGTTCTTAAAACAAAACACAAAGTAACTGCTTTGATGTTGACTTTCTCCTAATAGTAAATATAAACTTCAAGAAACAATAGAAGTTTTCAGACTTTAATAACAAATTAGGAATCGACCATGGCATTTTCAGATTTTTCATGTAAAACATTAAATATTCCCTTTTCAGACAGCAGCCTTGCTTTGGGGGAAACAACAGCCACAAAAATGCCTTTGTTAGATTTACAGTTAACCAGAAACATCAGTTGCCGTTTCTTATTGTAAAAGAGACTAATTACTGCCTGACATTTGTTATCAAGATGTTTCCTTTCATGCCAAAGTCATACTTTATATTCACTCCAAACAGACCCTTGTGTCTACTATTGTAATGATGTCTGTATTATACATTATCCACCACTACCCACTGGTCAAGGCTGGTGTTAGTTACATGGCTACTTTTTCCTTTGCATCTCAGTCACCACATAAGCAAAGTAAGTAACTTACTGTACATTAATATTTTCCTTTTTACAAACACTTTAGGGCTCATTTGCTATAACCCCAGACTCAATTCTAGAGCAGTAAGGGGCACAAGAAAACCCTACTTGTGTTGAGGGTTTGGCTGCATTCACTTCCATTCAAGTTAGGGGTGGTAGGGGGGCCCTACATGCCTCCCCCAACCTTCATGAATATGGCACTGCCAAACACTGATCACCCTGTATTCATGGGGCACAGATGGGTCTCTGCACTCCTTTTTAGGGGTATATTTATCAAAAAGTGAAGTTAGAGATCGCCACAAAGTGAAATTACGCCACTCTCCATTCATTTCTATGGGATTTTGAAAGTCGTATTTATCAAAGGATGAACTTTCATCCTGAAACGGCCCTGAAACGCCCCTGAAACACCCCTGAAACTAAAATATAATTAATTATTATTGGAAGCCTATTGGGCTTATTTAATGTTTAAAGGTGTGGTTCACCTTTAAGTTAACTTTTATATGTTATAGAATGGCTAATTCTAAGCAACTTTTCATTTGGGCTTCATTATTTTCATGATTTATTATTTTCATTTTTCATATTTTTTTTGAATTATTTGTTTTCTTCTTCTCTCCAGCTTTCAAATGGTGGTCACTGACCCCCATCTAAAAAAGACAAATGATCGGTATTGTTATTGCTACTTTTTATTACTCATCTTTCTATTCAGGCCCTCCGCTGTTCATATTTCAGTCTCTTATTCAAATCAGTGCATGGTTGCTAGGGGAATTTGGACTAATTAGTAACCAGATTGCTGAAATTGCTGCTGAATAAAAAGTTAAAAAAAACTCAAAAAATAAATTAAGGATGAACTTTCACTTTCACCCATTGATGGTGATCTCTAACTTCACTTTTGATAAATATACCCCTTAAAGTGCAGAGACCAGCGGCAATTCAGAAAGTCCATACACTCCGTCTAAGAATATAATCTCTTGCGAGCAGTGCCTGTTCCTTAAAGGGATCCTGTCATCAGAAAAACATGTTTTTTTCAAAACACATCAGTTAATAGTGCTGCTCCAACAGAATTCTGCACTGAAATCCATTTCTCAAAAGAGCAAACAGATTTCTTTATATTCAATTTTGAAATCTGACATGGGGCTAGACATTTTGTCAATTTCCCAGCTGCCCCTGGTCATGTGACTTGTGCCTGCAGTTTAGGAGAGACATGCTTTCTGGCAGGCTGCTGTTTTTCCTACTCAATGTAACTGAATGTGTCTCCGTGAGACATGGGTTTTTACTATTGAGTGTTGTTCTTAGATCTACCAGGCAGCTGTTATCTTGTGTTAGGGAGCTGCTATCTGGTTACCTTCCCATTGTTCTGTTGTTTGGCTGCTGGGGAGGGGGTGATATCACTCCAACTTGCAGTACAGCAGTAAAGAGTGATTGAAGTTTATCAGAGCACAAGTCACATGATTTGGGGCAGCTGGGAAATTGACAATATGTCTAGCCCCATGTCAGATTTCAAAACTGAATATAAAAAAATCAGTTTTTTTAATGGATTTCAGTACATAATTCTGCTGGAGCAGCACTATTAACTGATTCATTTTGAAAAAAAAAATTTTCCCCATGATAGTATACCTTTAAGCTGGCCATAGAAGCAAAGATCCGATCATACAATGACTTCTCCATCTCCGGACCTACCACTCACCAGTCCGATCAAATAAAGTACAAAAGAACAGATCAGCCGATGTTCTGCCCCTGACAGCAATCATAGAAAAGTTATGTCCGACCAAAGCTAGTGACAGTCTCCCACTGAAAATCATACGATCGGCAATACATGCAGAGATATTATCGGCAGCCGACAGAAATCTTTTAACCTGTCCGATCGACAAACGACCAATCTTCGCCAGATGAAAAATTCGTGACTCTCCACACACGGTCCGAAAATTCTACGAATCCTCGATTCGTACGATCAGATCTTTGCGTCTATGGCCAGCTTTACTGTCTCCTGACAATAAGCAATTTTAACTGTAACTCACTATTAGAACATTTGTCTGTATATGTTAATGTTAACTGTCTCATATTTGTATCCATTTACTCTGTAAAAGTACTATGTCATGAAAAATAAATAACAATAGTAATAATAATAATAATAAAACATGTTGGTTTGCACATTACAGTTAACCAGAAACATCAGTTGCCGTCTCTTATTGTAAAAGAGACTAATTACTGCCTGACATTTGTTATCAAGATGTTTCTTTTCATGCCAGAGTAATACTTTTTATTCACTCCAAACAGACCCTTGTGTCTCCAAAGAGAACTATTCTAATGATGTGGGACTGCGCTGAGATATTTTCTTTCTGTGGCCTACAGAGAGCACACTGAAGCACTATATTTGTCTTTCTTCTGTGTTTACCCAAGTCATAAACTACACATTATAACATTTCATGTGGACAAATGAACTGGATTCCACTAGTACAATGAACTGTTATTCTCGTCTTGTCATATAGTTTGTTGACCGTTAAAGGGGATCTGGCATCTGCTGATTGTGAATAAATATTTTCCTTAATATCTAATTAAGCACCTTTTAATTGAAAAATATTGAAGTACAGGTATAGAATCTGCAATCCAGAAAGCTCCAAATTATGAGAAATCCATTTCCCACAAACTCCATTTAAAGCAAACAATTAAGAAATGTAGATCTCCATGGCACCCTACCGTCTGGTCCTTAATAGACACAAATTCTATTTTATGCCTAACAGATATATTGTTAATCCCTTGACTGATGTGCAAAAAGAGGCTATAGACATGGAATCAGTTATCTGGAAACCCATTATTCAGAAAGGTCAGAATTACGGGAAGGACACCTTTCATAGACTCCATTTTAATCTAATAATTCCGATTTTTTTAAAATGGTTTCCTTTTTCTCTGTTTTAATAAAATAGAAACTTGTACTTGATCCCAACTAAGCAGGGGCACTACTGCCATGAGTTGAGTTGATAAACTTGCCTCAGGCGAGAACAGGCGGTGAAAAAGCCACTCCTGGTAACTGTAGGAGCCGAAATTCCGATGTTTAAATCTGAATTTCAGTTCTGCTAGTGCAGAGATCTAAATTTCGCTCTGCATCCTAGCAAAATGGCCCCCATGCACCCGATTCGGCGAAATAGTATGTGCTGGGTGAGAGGTGGGGCAGTATCGGAAAGGCCGCCTCAGGGCGTCAAGAAGCCCTGAAACACCCCTGAAACTAAGATATAATTAATTCTTATTGGAAGCCTATTGGGCTTATTTAATGTTTAAAGGTGTGGTTCACCTTTAAGTTAACTTTTTTTATATTCTAAGCAACTTTTCATTTGGGCTTCATTATTTCTTTGTTTTTTTATATATATATTTTTGAATTATTTGTCTTCTTCTTCTCTCCAGCTTTCAAATAAAGGTCACTGACCCCATCTAAAAAAAACCCAAATGATCTGTATTGTTATTGCGACTTTTTATTACTTATCTTTCTTTTCAGGCCTCTCCTATTCATATTCCAGTCTCCTATTCAAATCAGTACATGGTTTCTAGAGTAATTTGGACTAATTAGTAACCAGATTGCTGAAATTGCTGCTGAATAAAAAGTTAAATAACTCAAAAAATAAAAAATGAAAACCAATTGTAAATTGTCTCACACTCTCTAAGGGCTCTTACTGACGAGCGGTTGAAGCTGCGCTCCCCTGCGTTCCGTTTTTCTGCGTTCAGCCGCAGGGGAGCACAGGAATAGACACATTTAGCTTTTTTCAATAGGGTTGTACTCACACAGGCACGTGTAGGTGCCGAACGCAGGCATTTTGTGTGAGTAAAGCCCCATTGAAAAAAACTAAATGCGTCTATTCCTGTGCTCCCCTGCGGCTGAACGCAGAAAAACGGAACGCAGGGGAGCGCAGCTTCAACCGCTCGTCAGTAAGAGCCCTTAATCACATATTAAAAAACCTTTAAATGATTTTTAGTGTGCAAAGTATGGAGATCTATATTACAGAAAGACTCCTTTTCCCGCAAATTCTGGATAACAGGCCCCTAACTGTATTATCTATATGTGTTCAACTTATGCATATGTATGACATACAGGGCCTTATTTATCAAAATCCAAATTCTTCTGAAAATCAGAGCAAATTAAAATCCACAATTTTACCTTATTTAAGAAAGCACGATTTATTCAGATCTGGGAAAAACTTGAAAAAATAAATCAAAAATCTGAATTGTATGATGTGTTTGGATTTTTTATCGAATCATTCAATTTTTTAGGTCTTTTTCCCGAAAAGCACAAATTTTTGGATTTTTGCCCGAAAACTCTGAAATGGTCAGATTTATGGGCTAATTCCAGCTTAGGCCACAGAAACTTCAAAATAGGATGGGGACCTCTCCCGTTGACTTATATACAACCTCAGCATGTCTGAGATGCTGGATTTTCAGATTTGGACTTTTTCAATCCTCGGGGTATAATAAATGTCAAAAAAGTTTTTTTTTTCCTCTAAAAATTTGGATTTTATATTTTATATTTTGACATTTGAACTTTAACAAATAACCCCCACAATGTCCTCAGTAAAGCTCGAGGTAGTTGAATAATTCTAAAGTAAGGCAGGCTGTATAAGGCATGGCTGACTGATTGTAGCCTTCAGTCAGCAGGAAAACACATTCACTCCTTCAGTCAGCGATATCCAAGATCGTCCATGTTGTGGGCCAATTAATCACCATTTTGCCTTTGGTGAACCAAATTCTCAAGAAAACATGATGTAAAACTTGATGTAAAAATCTTAGTCTATAGAGATCCTGGGCATACTGAAATTCCAATTCAAAAAGACCAACCGAAATGAAGTTGAAGGTTTTTTTTGGTTGAATACGTCATTTTTCAATCAAATAGGTCCGTATTCGGCTGAATTTGAATTGTATGAATCGAAGGAATAGCACATTTAAAAAATCATAATTTGATTCAAAGTTTTTGCAAAAAAACCCTTTGATTTTTCAAAGTCCACCAATTGACTCCAAATGGGTTCTAGGAGGTCCCCCATAGGCTAAAACAGCAATTCGGCAGGTTTTAGATGGCGATGGCCAAAAAATCTGTGAAATTTCCCGCAAAATTCATGAAACTGCAAAAAAGTATTGAAAAAAATGTGAAAATTGAAATTGACGCCCGCGTCCAATTATTGACGCCCGTGTCCAATTTTGGACGCGTGTCCAAAAAGTCGCTCGTGTTGACGCTGGCGTTAAAGTCAATGGTCATCAAAATTTTTTGACACAGTCGAATTTTTAGTGGCAAATTTTCGCAGGGGATTTGAATTTATTCTCCACTGGCGAAATGTGGAAATTCGCCGCAAATTAGTGACAGGTGAATTTATTCGCCCATCACTAGTTTAGCATTGTTTGAGTACATGGTAGTCTACATTCCTTTGCTTCAACCCTTTCTGTTCTCCTGCACTAATCCCCCCAACTTTCTTCTGGCCATTTTCAAGACCTTTTGAACCCTTTATCAAGCCTAGTTCATGTGAAAGGCTTTAAATATTCTGGGGAAGGAAGGGGCGGAAAGAACATGGCAACACAGAAGGGGGCAGACTCATTAGGTGTCCATGTACACATATATAATCTATTGTTATATATGCTATATAGCCCTTCCAATGGTGAGTGGTTCTCAGCGTTCTTGACTTATAATGTCATAAATCTGGTATAATGGTATACAACTGATTCTGTTACATACATTTTACTTTAAATACTTAATACTAATGTTGAATTATTTATTCTGCATGTTCTGCAGCTATCCAAGGATACCCTGCTCTGATTTCATACCCACACCAATTGTTTTTATTTTTCCTTTTTTATTTGGTATTCATCCTTGCATGTAAATGAATGTACCTTCCGGGGGAATATTAATTAGTAAACCTAAATTACCATCCATAGTTATTACTTTGGGGAGGTAGCAACACTGCTTCAAAAATGAGAGTCAACTAAAATAAATCAGACCTGACATAACAGTTAACAATGTAATTGATTTTGTAGATAAGCTGTCAATTCTTTGCTTACATCTCCCCCAATAAATGACTCTGGGAGGGCACTGATCGTCATGATTAAAATTCATTAAGAAGGAAAAAAAAGCATAATGTTTTTTTCTTAATGATTATCCCTGAACCTGTCATAATTTGCATAATTAAGTCAGAGGGTCATCTCTATGGACATGTGCATTATAAATCCTAAAGGCACACTAGCTATTTTATATTTAGTTTTCCTTTGCATATCTACTGTATAATAGAAGGATAACGTGGATCATTTACAATTATGTTCTTGCTACAGGGCTTTCCCTATAATAGTGTTCATAAATATGTTTGAGGTTTTTGCCATGCCTGTAGATTAAAATGTTGTAGTCTTTCTAACATAACCATTATGTTCTCTTAAGCCTTGCTGACACTCTTCAGGGGTTGTTTACTAGGACCCGGCAGTTCTCCTCTGCTTCTCAATAAAGCCCAATACAGTCCCATTTCGTTTAGAAATTGCATGCACATCACATTCCATGACATTGTTTTTTGTATTGAATCCAATTTATTATATTTAGGGGTAAATTTATTAGGGTTCCAGATGTGTTTTCCACCAAAAATAGAGTTTTCGAGGTTATTTTGGAGTAATAAATCTGCTAATTTGAGTTTTTTCTATTTGAGTTCTTTCTTAAATTAGAAACCAAGTTGTGAGTTCATTTGACTTCATTTGAGCTCTAAAATTCGACTTTTGATAAATAACCCTCTTAACGTCTACAGCTCCACTTGTTTTTAAAGTCCCTTGGTGAATTCAAAGGAGGAGAATATGGTTAGAAATGCTGTATTTATTATATTGCACCAGCCTCAAAGTTCAGAGCAGCCCTATGACAATAATGATCCAGGCCTTCAAGTTGTGCACAAGGAGATTCCCATCTTAGAATTTGTTAGTCGTAGTGATGGGTCGAATAAATTTGCCAGGCGCGAATTTGTGGCAAATTTCCACGTTTCCCACTGGCGAATAAATTAACAAATTAACAAATAAATTCACCGGCATCAAAAAAATCCCTCTCCAACTATAGTCAGGTGATCCCACTGGTGTCTAATAAAAGGGCAGCCAAGGTTGGGAGTTTTACTTTCGAAAGCAGCAAGTAAGTTGCAGGTAAAACGTATTCGTCCCTTTTATAAAATGTATAATGAAACCATAGAATTCTTAATGAATCAGATGACAATTGAGCATAGGACTGGCCAGATATGGGATGACTTTGATGTAGTTGGCCAGCTTAAATATATTGCAATATATGGACAAACAATCCCTGTTTTGTTTAAAGGGTAAGGCATTTTTCAGTAGCAGTATGCACAAAATGTCTCTGTCTTAAATATATTGATAATGGGTTGAGTGCAGAGGAATCTTGTATTTGTTTATATGTATTTTGTGGTCACACCCTCATTGCACCCCTGCCTAATGATTTTAAAAACTAGTGGTGAGCACAACTTTCCCATATATATATATATATATATATATATATATATATATATATATATATATATGTATATATAAACTCAGGTAACTGACAGAAGCCCAGAGCATGTGCTGTGAATCTGCAGAAAAGAAGACAGGGAGCTACTGGGGCATCTTTTAGGGCACAGCTTATTTATTCCTAAAGGGCTGTGGTTGCCTTAGACTGTTAGAGAACCCCAAAACATAATGTACAACATTTCTGGCCTACTTCTTTGTTAATTGTTAGTTCTCCTTTAAATCACCAGGTACTTCTTTTTCTTTTCCCAGTCTTGTATAAAAAAAAAAATAAATGCAAAATACATTTGAAAGAGAAATATTAATCAATGCATGCACATACAGAAGTTGAGTAAAACACAGTTGGGTACTTTTATAACAGGTGTTCACACAAGTCCAAGCTATATATAATTTAATACGCAGTGGTACATAAATCTGCCAAAGGACTAAAAATACAGCAAAGAAATTACATTTCGAAAGTTTACTGCTTAGAAAATTCTTTCAGTTCATTTCTGTCCGTGTGAAATGGGACTAAAATTTTATGTATTTCTTTTTTCCCCTCTGACAAAGTTTCAAACGTATGCCTCAAGGTACTACATGTCATTATATACTTACTTTCGTAATGTTTTTTGGAACGCAGAATAGGGCGAAGTTCCGTAGATGTAGACATGAAATGTATCTGTCTTGGCATTTGATTTCAAAAGGCGAAAGAGTTATAGCTCAGCATGTGTAAGTTCTCACAGTATATCGGTTCCAAAAGGCTTTTCCTATATCCCAACAGAATATTTCCGGCTAATGCATGTACATAATGTACCGATTGGTTTACAGCAATCAGTATTACTGGGAGATTCCACTTTCAATTAATGACATGTGTTATACTAGCTTTGATGTGCTGTAATGACTAATATTTATGGGATTATATGTTTGTTTCTCCAAGCCGGCCAAGATTTCCCAAATCCAGCTGATACTAAAGGGATTTTAGAAGAAGAAAAGTAATTTTCATTGGTGTTTTTCCAGATTGAAGGCATCTAACAAGCTCAGTATGCCTGACAGCAGAAGCAGATGATTCGCCATGTCACCTATATAAACAGAAATAGGCAATTGGGTTGATTTTACACAGCAAGATGACCCTACCCATAGAGCCTCAAAGTCTAGACTCCAGATGTGTTCCTTAGTATTCCTAGTGCTTTTGTGATCCAAATAGTAAATATTTCTACCAGATGACGGCAAAGCGAGCTTCAATTCTAGCTGCAGACGACAGAGTGCGATTAAAACTTGAGAAGCAAAATGTTAAGTGATAATCTTAGTAAGCAAAGCTGTGTATATAAGGATATCGGGGGTGTTAAAGAGAGAAAAATTCTGAAGCCAAAAAAATAACAATGCGATATTTGAATGTATATGCAATTCCGCAGCAGCCCAGATGAAACAGAGAACTATTTCAATCGCAGTAATATGTGCTAATAATGTTAAAACTGAACATAAAACGTATATGTAGTCTGGATCCGTACATGATAAATTTTGAAATTCGAATTTCATATTTTTTTTAAACTCGAATCGAATATGGACTATTCGTTAGTCGAATTACACTAAAATAAACTTGAAATTCGAATTTAAAAATTTGAATTTCAATTTGACCTTTGATAAATCTGCCCCTTAATGTTAATGATTTTCTCGTAGAATTAAGATATATAATTATGGAAAGATTTCTTATCCGGAAAAAACCCAGGTTCCAAGCATTCTGGATAACAGGTTCCATACCTGTATTATATTTCTTATATTTATCTGTATACTAAAGTAATAGTTGTTTAGTCACCAAATACAGTGCATTGTTTTGCCCTCAGTGTACCTTGACCCTTTGTGCATACAAAGGTTTTTCATTCTTTTTCTGTTACCACCTATGTCCTGGAGCAATAACATGTTATTCCATTTATGCCAGTGCCAACTGAATCGTATCTTGTCTGTCTCTAAATACAATGTGTGATAATTGTTTTAAATACTTAACATTCAAAATAATTACTATTTACAACAGTGCTTCAAATACAACTCTATTTTTAAACCTTTTAGGCTAATGCCGTACAGAATTGAAAATCAGCCTGCTGAAATACGCAGGTGGATAATCAGCCCCCCTACACTAGCATTGGCCTCCTGTCCTGCTTGTACCCATAAAAGTTGAAGCCATATTGACCAACTCCATACGAAGAGTGTAGCAGAAAACAATACCCAGCAAATACAAGCAAAGTGCTTATGTAGAACCTGGGCAGCAGAAAGACCTAGAACCAGGGTGGGACTGGGCCAGCAGGACACCGGGAAAAAAACCCAATGGGCCCCACTGGCCCAGACCTGCTCCCCATGGCCACCTAAGACTGGGCTCAATATTGAGCTCCAACTCAACAGTTGCTACTGTTGAGAGTAATAATCCAGTGAATCTGTCTGTGAGCTTTAGTAAGCCGATTCCTGTAAGCTCTCCAGTAAGAAGACCATCGTTATGAGGGCATTGGCATAGATACAGGTTTATTACTCCACTGTGAGAATTGCAGAAGTCACAGGTCTTTTTTGGTATCCACTAGAATGGAGAAGTTTTTCTACTAAGGATAGATACTTTGAAAGGTAGTCCTAAGGCAGAACGTTGTGTATATATTGAAGTTTACATTGCTATCATCCTAATGAGGGTACTGTCACTTTAATAGACAATTTTCGTATTTTGTTGGCTTCATGTCTACCTTAATATATTTGTTCATTTTCAATATCCTTTTATCAAGTTAAGAGGTTTTATGTGCATAAGTGCTTGTGCTTTCTGATTCTTCCCGGCGTTTTCTACTGAAGGCAGTGATGTTAGGCATCTTGGCAGAAGGTTAGCCTTTTTAGGCACAATCGTCTTCAGATGAATTACAGACCTTGCACTTCAAACAAAGTCTAGTGTCTTATTGACACTACCCAGAGAAAAAGTGTCTGCAATGTCTCTTGTAGTTTTTCCAATATTATACACAGTGGAAAATATATGGGGGCATTCAGTTTATATATGCATGACTTTTTTTAAACTCAAGGGCCTGAGAAGTTACTGGTAGCTGGTACTACAGAATCTAAATATCCGCTGATTTAACTACATAGGGGTCAACGTAAAGGAAACGTTTTATTTTTCATTTCCATTTAATGACAAAATAGAAGGACATATATTAGGAGATTGCAACAATTAACTCATCATTTTAATATTAGTTGGCGCTCAAACATATTTTAAAAATAAAACTTTGCTATTGAAAAAAATGTGCTAATACAGCCCAAATATATGAAGTTGCATTGGGTATTTAACTGACCTTATTTACTAGTGTGGAGGATCTGTTTTTTAAGAGTAGATTTATCAATATGTAACATTCTCTTTTTTTTCTCACTTGACATTGTTGACCTTGAGAAATCTCTAGCACCGTCTCTAAGTACAGTATGCTCTTGCACATCAGGGTCAAGAAATGAAAGGTCATCAAGATAAATGCATTTATGTGCCTTTTAAATAAAACTATTGGAGACATGTAATTAAAAGTATAGAGTTTGCCCAATGTAATAACTTATAGTACCCAATCAACTGTTTACTTTCAAACAAGTAGCCTGTAAATGCTTCCTCCAAATTAGTTCCTGTAGGTGAACAGACCTATTGCAAACTTTGCAGCTTTTATTACACTACCCCCTACTGCTCTTAAAAGATTTTGGGGTTCATTTATTAACACAAATGCTAAATCTCATCCCTACAGTTGACAATAGTAACCAATCAGCTATTCATTTTAATTAGTCTGCAAATTCACTGGCTGCATGACCACAATTTTCCTTCCTCGCTTAAGTATTCTGTAGCACTTTAAAAAACTTACAAAAGGAGGGGGTTACCTACCAAGCAAGCAAAATGGAAGGGGCCAGTCAAACATATCCAAAACCGAAAAAAACTGATACTGTATAGGTAACTTCTCTTGTGCTAAACACAATCATGCATGGTATAGTGGCTCTCAGTAATTTAATACATCACCCCTACTATCTACTTTACTTCTCTTTCTAATTAAAGACCAATGAGAAAGGATCAGACAACTTGTAGATAGAAATCCTGAGATATCTTATACTTAAGCTAAAACTACAAGCTGAGGCAGTAAAACAATAAATAAATATACATCATCATTATATAACAATATCGTCTTTTAAAGGGGTCGTTCACCTTTAATTCATTTTTAGTTTGATTTAGACATACTGATCTTTAGGGGGCACATTTACTAAGGGTCGAATATCGAGGGTTAATAAACCCTCAAATTCGACCCTTGAAGTAAAATCCTACGAATTCGAATATCGAATTTGAAGGATTTACCGCAAATCGATCAACGGGAAAATCGTTAGATCGAACATTAAAATCCTTTGAATCGAGCAATTCGCAGGATTTTAATTGATCGATCGAACAAGCGATTTTTCTTCGATCAAAAAAACCTTAGAAAACTGATGGGCAAGGTCCCCATAGGCTAACATTGTACCTCGGTAGGTTAAAAAACTGCCGAACTATGTAGTCAAAGTTTTTTTTAGTTCAAATTGTTCGAATCAAAGTCGTAGCCGAAGGTCGTAGTAGCCTATTTGATGGTCGAAGTACCCAAAAAAATACTTCGAAATTCAACTTTTTTTTTTACTTGGAATCCTTCACTCGAGCTTAGTAAATATGCCCCTAGATGTTCTTAGAAACATGAGTGAGCTTTGAAACTATATTTTAAATAGGAAAATAATTTGCTTCTACTCAGTAAGAATGTTAGAACGTCCAAGCTGTTGAGTCAACATAATTAATCAATCAATCTTTAGACTATAATTAAAAAATGTTCAGAATGCTCTTCCATATGATTCAAATAGCAACTACCGTGTTAAGCACTCCTTAATAGAATCTGATAGTTGCTTGTGCTATGGTATAAGGTTATGCTAGAAATTGAATTAAAAATGCTGAGTAAATAAATTAGATGTTTCACAAAATTACACAGAAGCTATTAGATCAAATTACATTATTAATTTTTTTACAATGTATAGTTCAGATTATAATATCTGTATTTTTTTTATATTTCTTTTTATAATTTGAATTGAATTGCTAAAGTTTTCACATTCATAACAGATTAAGAGGCAATTCTATATTTCCTAGACATTGTAGACTATGGCACATTTGGTGCTACACAGGGACTAACTCCCAAACATTGTTGCACTTTTATTAAACACCATTGGGATCACCTGACTATAGCTGCGAATGATGGAATCTACTATATGGTGTTGGTCACTGTATAAACCAAAAGGAAAGTTTAGATTTCAAGCAATTAGGTGCTGTTTAATTTCATACACAAGAAAGACATGCGGTACACAAGAAAAATGTCTTCTGCCAACTATCATCCTCCCCATACACATTAAGCAATGGTATTGGGCCAGATTCAATTCAGTGAGAAAAAGTCACGGTTTATTACGTGAAAAACCTTCTTCTCACTGAATGGAATCTGGTCCATTATCTGTTGGTGGCTGGATCTATTAGTTGTGCCTGTGTTTGTGAGCTAGTAATATAAAAATTAGAGACTGTACTTTTTGGTTAAACAGCAGCATCATTACGTGAGGGCCCATCTACTAACAATCAAATTTGGATTTTTTTCCATGAATCTTGAAAAATTCATGTTTTTCTCTTTTTGTTTTAAAAAGCTCTAAAAATGTCGACATTTATTAAGTGTAAAAACCACGAAAACTTCTAATACAAAACTTCGCCAGGTAAAAGTTGTTGAGGTCCTATTATAGAAGTCCGTGGGAGTTGTGCTGATTCTAATGGACCGCTCATAATCAATTCGGACATTTAGAGGTTTTCCGGGTTTTTCCACTAAGAATTCTCTGAATTCTTTGAGGTATTTGTATTTTTAAGCGCAGAGTTCAGCATTATTTTCCATTCGTACTATTTTTCATTCAGATTTTTTAATAAAGCTCATGACATTTGTAGTTTTAGAGTTTGTGAAGTTAGTCATGGTTTCAAAACTAATAATAACACGAAAATCAGACTGTTGATAAAAAAAAGCCCCTTAGTGTGACTGTACTGTAGATACCAGAGGTAATGTTTTTATGAAATTGGCAACATTGGAGCCTTGTTTTTTCTTTTGAAAACACAACTACAACAGTTGTAGCCTAGTGGATAGGAGGCCCTCTAACAATGTACGGCATGTGTAAAGTAGTATACTGAGCAAAAAATGCATGTGATTTTGCCTTCCTACTAGATCCAATGCATTTCAGTGAATTTTGACACTGGTTTGCAAATTTTGACACAAAGCGAAATATGGCTGATTTGCTCAAAAAACAATCAACAAATGTTTTTAAAACATTTTATTGGTAGCCCAAAAGCAGATGCCCATAGACATAATAAAATTTTTTGCAATTAAAGTCACTGCAACAAAAAAGTTATCCTTAGGGGGTTATTTATCAAGGACTTTATCTCAATATCGGCTGCTACAAACTCCGATCTAACCCGTTTGGGTTTTTAACGCTTAGGGGTTTATTTACTAAGCTCCGAATACCCGAAATTCCATGAAATCTGAAATAAAATCAGACTTTTAAAAAAATCACGAATTTTTCAGAATTTATTAAACCCCAAGGGCCAAAAAGCCCAAATATAAAAACGCGGCATCTCAAATCTGTCGAGGTTGCATAAAAGTCAATGGGAACAGTCCCATTGATTTTTGGTTGGGTCAAGGGTTTCGGGCAATTTCACAATGTTTTCGGCGATTTAGGGGAAAATTCACAAAAAAATTGCGAAAATCTGAGCTTTTCCCGCAAAGCTAATTTTTTGGGAAAATGTAATAATAAATATGCATTAAAAACCCGAGCAGGTTAGATCGGAGTTTGTAGCAGCCGATATTGAAATAAATTCGGACCTTGATGAATAACCCCCTTATTTATTATTATACGAAACCCCCGACACAACCAAAAATCAATGGGACTGTCCGTGTTTATATATTCAGGTTTTTTAGCCCTCCGGGTTTCAGAAATTCAGAAAAATTCGTGATTTTTTTTAAAAGTCCGATTTTATAAAAAAAATCACGAATTTGTCGGATTTCTGGGAATTTCGGGTATTCAGAGCTTAGTAAATAACTCCCTTAGACTTTACTGTGTTTTGCAAATTTCTCACCGTTTTGCAAATTATCCCATTGTTTTGCAAATTTTTCAGCAAAGCTAAATGGAACAGATTTGCTCATCACTACATATGTGCCTCAGGTCTCAGAGCATTAATGCCTACAGAATGCAGAATCTCAAGCCTTTTATATATCTGAGGGGAATGGTGATTAAAGGGGAAAGGGCATTCTTCATGATGTTGTTAAAAAAGCACATCCAAGCAACTGGTATTTTTCTTTTATAGAATGGTGTCTTGCTTTCTTGATAATTATGTCCCCAGGGTATTCTTCAAGTGAAAAGTACTTTTTTCAACTCAGTTTCAGCATTAATGATCTGGAACTAGAAATCTAAAAGAGGAGATATTAAAAAAAAAAAAACACTGAACTATAATGCAAAACTAATTTATATTTATATTTTATTTGGTATTAAAGAGAATGAATATATAATTAATAGACTAATTAATCGACTAATATATTAAGCTGTAATCTTTCATCCCAAATGGGTAAAAAATAATAAAAAAAACAATAAAAAGTAGCCTATTAAGCTATTTAATTTGCAATAATGACAGCACAAATAATGACCACAGATCTACCACCTTTGTATTCAAATAAAGAGGAGGTGGAATATGACTGTTAGCGCTCTTCTAATGATAAGTGTGTTATTGTCCTTTAAAGTACATGACCTTGGCAGAGGCATGACTTAATATAACAGTGCTCGGCCTCACCACAACAAAAAATCTTTGAGGGCCCACTTTAAGCACATCATCCTTGTGTTCTCACTCACATTGTGGTTGGAAGCAACGATGCTAGAGAAGGGGAGTTACACAGTAGACCCTGTGACTGTCATGTGACTTATCGGTCACAGATCTGCTGTATCATAGTTATGCCACCGACACATGGTATATTAATGAACCATGGCAAAACTCGAATTTATGAAATCATTAAATTATGGATTTATTATTTTAGCTCGTTATCTTTAAGATCATTCATGGAGCCTTTGTACTGCTCTTCTAAAGTTCAACATTAAATTATGCTGGTAAATCTTCAGCACTGATTTATCCCCAATGTCGGATTGGCCCACTATAGAGGTGTGTAACCTGTTATCCAGAATTCTGGGGACCTGGGGTTTTCCTAATTTCTGTAAATAGGATCACCATAGGGGAATAGGATTGTTTTGCCATCAATATGGATTATTTATATTTAAGTTAATATCATATACAAGGTACTGTTTATTAAAAATGTGAATTATTTAATTAAAATTAAACTCTATGGGAGATGCCTTTCACATAATTTAGAGCATTCTGGATAACAGATCCTATACCTGTAATTATAGAGATTATACTATTAAACATCCTCTTGTCTATAGAAAAGCACCCTAACTGGTACCCCAGTCCTACACAGTTTAACCTAATTGTATATCAGGTGTAGATTCCAGTGATCTGCATGCACAACCCTGACTATGGCCCTGATTAAGCACAAGTGTAAAGGGGTTATTTAGTAAAATTCAAATTTATTTCATTGTCCCAATAAAAAAAAAGCTTGACCAAACTCCCATGCCTGATTTTGCCTTATTTATTAATAAATTAACTTGATTTAATCGGATCAGTAAAAAACGAAAAAAAATCAAATTCGTTTGGGCTTTTCTCCTGAAAAGCTTGATTTTTTTTCGAAAAAGATGGATTGTTGGGCTAAACCCACGAAGACCATGATAACTTCAATTTGGTATAGTTGCCTCTCACATTGAATTATACAGGACCTCTAAGGTCTGAGATGGTGGATTTTCAGATTCTGGCTTCTTTCAGCATCGGGGTATATTATAA
Organism: Xenopus petersii; assembly: GCA_038501925.1. Classification (NCBI taxonomy): domain Eukaryota; kingdom Metazoa; phylum Chordata; class Amphibia; order Anura; family Pipidae; genus Xenopus; species Xenopus petersii. The sequence continues at coordinate 23,295,275 of CM076680.1, read as the reverse complement.
ATTCTATTTTTTACTTGACAATTTCGAGTTTTGCCCCAGAAAGCCCAATCAGAAAAATACCAAGTTTAATAAATATAGCCCTTTTTTTTAATAGGAGAAATAGGAAAACAACACTCACGTCGTTCTCTCTACTAAAGATGGATGATAATGAAAATCTGGGAGGCTTAGCTCCTCCATAGAGACCAATTGCAATGTAAATTATAAATTCTCCAAAGGAAGCCACTTCTAACCAAAAATCCATCATCTTTGTTGCTCTCTACACTGGTGTTATGAGCTAAAATAGGTTCTTGTCCTGATATCACTTAAGTCCTGCAAACTACAGTATAATGAAAAAATTATAGACAATAATTTTCAGTATTTTTTTTTTTAATCTTCAATTTCCAAGTTGTTTATTGTAGCACATGTATAACATTCATAGGAAGAGCTTAAATGGAACTTCATTTTGGAAGTTGAGCAACATGATAAGACCTTTGATTTTTCTCAGGAAGTTCAGTTACCATCAGGTGATGCTGTTTCTCCAAATTCATTGTCTTAGCAGTTTAAAAACCGCTTATATTTCCAAAATTAGAAATAAATCATGTAAATTGTAGTCAGTGCTCAATTTTACATTCATTTGCTTTGAGGGTTTACATTTCCATTTAGGTCATTGCTAATGGGTAGTAGTAAGTGAACTAGCCTGTTCTGCTTTGCAAAAAATTTGGCAAAGCTACTGAAAAATTTGCCAAATCCATTGGAGTCATTGGGCATATTTTTCTTGCACAAAATGCATCGGAGTCAATGGTGTATTTTTGCCCATGATGTGAATCTGTATCAGGCAAAATAGTCCTCCCTACTAGTGTATATGTGTAATAGGATAGGTCTCAGCTAACATAGTTAAAAGGCATAACAAAATCTTTGTAAGTGGAATATGATTTGGTAAAACAGGGATAAATAACTAATTAGATAGATTTCACAAATAATTCATTACAGATATTGGACCTGTTATTCAGAATGCTCGGGGCCTTGGGTGTTCTGGATAAGGTGTCTTTCTGTAATTTGAAAATTACGGAAAACCATTCAATTATTAATTAAACCAAGAAGATTGTTTTGCCTCCAATAAGGAGTAATTATATTTTAGTTTGAATCAAGTACAAGCTACTGTTTTATTATTATAGAGAAAAAGAAATCATATAAAAAATGTTCAATTATTTAATTCAAATGGAGTCTATGGGATGGACTTCCCATAATTCAGAGCTTTCTGGATAATAGATTTCTGTATATCTGTATAACAGAGATTATACTATTAAATAACTTCATGTCTATGGAGAAGCAGCATACATGATCTGCATACATTTAGGGGCCGATTCACAAAGGGTCGAATATCGAGGGTTAATTAACCCTCGATATTCGACTGGGAATAAAAATATTTCGACTTCGAATAGCGAAGTCGAAGGATTTTAGCGCAAATAGTGTGATCGAACGATCGAAGGATTATTCCTTCGATCGAACGATAAAATCATTCGAATTGAACGATTCGAAGGATTTAAATCCAACGATCGAAGGAATATCCTTCGATCAAAAAAACTTAGGAAAGCCTATGGGGACCTTCCCCATAGGCTAACATTGAGTTTGGTAGCTTTTAGATGGCGAACTAGGGGGTTCGAAGTTTTTTCTTAAAGAGACAGTACTTCGACTATCGAATGGTCGAATAGTCGAACGATTTTAAGTTCGAATCCTTCGATCCGAAGTCGAAGTCGTAGTCGAAGGTGGTAGTAGCCCATTCGATGGTCGAAGTAGCCCAAAAAACACTTTGAAATTCGAAGTTTTTTTACTTCGAATCCTTCACTCGAAGTTAGTGAATCGGCCCCTTAAGGTGCAGTAATAGTTTGACCCATTAAAGACAAATAAGAATCAACATTTTAAATCTTAAAAGAAAACATGATCTAAAAGAGAATGGAATGAGAGGTCACTGGGCTAAATATTAACTTACACAGTGTAGGACAGAAACAGCTGGATGCACAAAAACACACATTTCACTGTGTAAATTCAGAACGGGTTTCATGGAAAAGTCGATCACAAACATCTGCTTTCGTTATAATTATATTTCTATTTCAGCTGCAACAGGCTATTTACAGCAAAGCCTGTTCATAAGGAGCTTTGTAATTAGGCAAACAGAATAAAATCTTTTTATAGGATGCAGATCTGAGGGTGATAATCACACGCAAAATATACAGCAACAGTTACAAATAGAGTGTTTAACTCTACTTATATTGTTAGTGATGAGCCCAATAAAGGCTGGCGTGCCTTTGTTCATCAATGCAGGGAAATATGATATTTTCTGCACCAAAGTGTAAACTTTTTAAATGTATTGTAGAGCACAAAAAAGATTGTTTTGACATGCAGTTATTTACATCACTTCAGTGCAGAATAAAATAGGTCTGAACAGCCGAAGCTTTTTTGTGAGTCTGTTATTGGCTCTTTAGAGTTTGAAAAAAAATATGCCAATTTCCTAAAAAATGGAGGGTAAACTCTAAAAATCATAATACAGGCAAACACTGAGTAAGAGTTGATGAAAGATTACTGGCTAATTTATGAAGTCTCTATTTTCTTTTTCAGAAAGTATTAATGGCCAATGACCAACAGCAAGGTACAGCTATGAGATCCGTTATCCAGAAACCGTTTTTTATCCAGAAAGCTCCAAATTATGGAATACCCTTCTAGCATAGACTATAATCAAATAATTACAATTCGTAAAACTTATTTGTTTTTTCTCTGTAATAATAAAACAGTGCATTGTTCTTAATCTCAGCTAAAATATAATTAATGATTATTGGAGACAAAACAATCCTATTTGGTTTATTTAAAGTTTACATGATTTTTTGGTAGACTTAAGGTATGGAGATCCAAATTATAGAAAGATCCTTTATAAATTAAACCCAAGCTCCCAAGCGTTCTGGATAACTGGTCCCATATCTGTATAGAATTTCTCATTTATAGTTCAATTAACCAGAGTCTTAATTCCTATCCTCTCCAATTCCCATTTGAGTGTCCTTCTAAACTTATGATCTTGTTGGCTTCAGACTTTTTAACCTCCTCTTGAGAACTGTTATAAATTGGAATGTGGAAACCAAAGGGTTGTACCATCCTTGTGAGAAGTAAAATAGGGCACAAGGGATATGGTCAGGGCAGCCATCAGGGGGGACAGGGGGGAGAGTTGTAGGGGATCCCGAGGGTAAGGGGGGCCCCGGCCAAGCCACACTTACTTGATTAGCTGGGCCCCCCATCTTTCTGAGAGCTGCTGACTTTGGGAAGGCTTGGACGTTTAAGGGGCCCTGGCCACCAATTTTCTTTTCTCATGTGGGGTCCTAGCCACCAATATTTTTTAATGGGGGGCCCTGGCCACAAATGTTTTTTTATGGGGGGCCCTGAACACCAATATCTTTTTATTTTTTATTAACATGTGGGAACCCTAGCCACCAATATTTTTTTGTAGGTGGGGCTTGCGGTGGGCGCAGCCCAGGGGGCCCAGGAAATGTTGTTGTATGGGGCCCTGCAATTTCTGATAGAGGTTCTGGATATGGTTATACTAAGGCTATTGAAAAGGCTCCAGAAGCATCAGACTGATCCACTAATATACTGGGCCCCATTGCTCTGGGTCTTGTTAGTAGATAAGTTGGAAGCAACAGGGGTTGGTCACTGGCGGGGAGATGTGGTCGGTAGTGGTCAACCCTGGAGGTCAGGTTCTTTAGTGGTCTCTTGGGTCTTTAGTCCAATACTACGCCTCAAAGAATTAAAAAAAAAAATTGAACATCATATGTCATATTCCTCATACTTTTGCGTGAACTTTTATGCATAACCCTTTGCACCTTTTATCTTATACTAAAAATCCCTTATTCTGACAATATCAGCCATTGCTTCTAGCAGTATCACATTCAACCATTTTAGCCGTTAAATAAATCAAAACATCTGTGCAGTCCTTCTCATTTTTCTGCTTTTGGATTGTAACCATAGCTTGCAGATTCTCTGATAGGAGACCCATGTGGAGGAGGCCAGTGAACAAGTTTGCCAACTTTGGCACATTATCAGCCACATGTTACAGGAATGTTCTGGGTTGTTTCTCCTCTTCTGGGGCTGATTCCCTAAATTCCTGTCATTTTCTGGAAATAAGAAAATGTAATACATAGGTTACCTTAAACATAATACAAACTGAAAACAAATACATCCTGTTATCTAGAATGCTCGGGACCTGGGATTTTCCGGATAACAGATCTTTTTTTAATTCGGATCTTCATACCTTAAGTCTACTATAAATTCATATAAACATGAAATAAACCCAAAAGGCTGGTTTTAGTTATGATAATATTGAATTATATCTTAGTTTGGATCAAGTTACTGTTTTATTATTACAGAGAAAAAAGGTAAAAAATTGATTATTTTAATAATGGATTATAATAATCCAAATGGATTATTTGGATTAAAATGGAGTCTATGGGAACCTTTCTGTAAATTGGAGCTTTCTGATTAATGGGGCTCTGGATAACAGATTCCATATATGTACCACAATAAACTGATAGATGGATTGAGCTCTCTGATGTATTAAAGGCTTCATTATGTCTTCATTAAAATTGACAACTTTATTGGCCTGTTCATCACCCCGAATTTCCAATGCAACAACTAGATGCTAGATTATTTGTCATTATTTGTCATTGCCATTATCCTCCTTTAAAGTATCCTCCAAACCCCAATGACCTGGCATCCTTAGTAAACCTTTACAAATCCTGTTCTGCATGCCAGGTTGTTCTTCCATTTTATTCTCATGAAAACATTTTGCATACTTTGTGGGTACATTCTAAGAACACTTGTGCCAGGGGTGTGCTGCTCTTTGATGGGGGATGGGGTCATGATGCAGCCTGCTCTTCCTGAATGACACGCAAGGTATAGGGTGGGCAGGAAGGATGGTGTCTACATACCTCCATACATACCAGCCTAAAGCAGGCTACAGTAGATTCAATGAGCAGTACGCAGGTCTCTGCACTCTAACACGGATACTTGATTGGGGCATTGTGAATGTTCCCTTTTTTCTTATTATATTGCCTGACGGCACCAGCCTTCTATATTGTTGCCCAATAAATATGTAACAGTAATAACAGCCTGGAATAGTTCTAGCAACAAAAATGTCAAATTATATGAAAGCGAAGGGAAGAAACCACTTAGACAAATCCAGTACTGGAGCCCATTCAAACTGAACAATGTTTGGCATTTGTACACCGAATTCCTTTGGTTTCAGTTTTGTATCAGTTTACAGTTTTGCAAGGTACAATTGTTACCGTATGAAAATGTGCACTGCATGATTAATGGAAAAACCATCTTCGGTATTTTAAATATTTCACTCAGATGGCTACACTTGGGTTTTTTTGCGGTGATGATATATTAACTGTTGTGGGTGCTTACTCAGTAGCTTACACTGAAACTGTCAATGCTATCATGTAGCTTAGAAGCCAGGAGCAGCACGTCATGTGTGTTCAGGCTTTAAAGCATCCAGACTATGGACTGCACTAGACTTAAAGGAAAACTAAAGCTTAACTAAAGAAGGAGCTAGAAATGTTGCACATTATGTTTTGTGCTTCAATACCAGCTGAAGGCAAACATAGCCCTTTAGCAGTAAAGATCTGTGTCTCCAAAGATGCCACAGTAGCTCCCCATCTTCTTTTCTGCTGATTCACTGCACATGCTCTATGCTGCTGTCACCTACTGAGCTTAGAGACTGACTCAAAATATTCATTTCACATAGAATACAAATGTCATAATATATTGCTGATTAATAATTAATACAGATAACTATTACATGGCAACAGAGAAACCAGTGCAATTAGCATCAGCTTATATTACAGGCCAACCTCATTTTCTGCTGGATAATTAGTGACGAGCCCTAAGCTTAGTTTCTCAACAGCTGCTCAGAGCCCACTGAGCATGTAAGTGTCACAGACACTTTCCAAGATGGTGACCCCCTGTGACAAGTTTCAAATCCTGGATCATTGCTGCTATTGACAACTGAAATTTTAGGCTGATGCAATAAGGTAATTATATAAAATATTGCATTTTAAGCCATATTAATTTTTAGGGTTTGGTTAAGATTAGTGTTTTTAACTTATTCAAATTCAGCCTGACATAGAAATTGTGATATTGTGAGACTTATGAATAACTGACTACCAATACTAATCTATACAGCCTGTTTACTTCCTGTAACCCTGTGCAACTCATATTAATTACTCAGCATCAGATGCATGGATAAGGTTGTGAATATTTCCTGCATATGGTTATAAAGTTTCACATGGCACATTTTGGGGCCGATTCATGAAATTCGAGTGAAGGGTTCGAATAAAAAAAAATTCGAATTTCGAAGTATTTTTTGGGTACTTCGACCATCGAATTGGTTAAATTCGATCGAATTCGAACGATTGGAACGATTAGAATTAAAAATCGTTCAACTATTCGACCATTCGATAGTCGAAGTACTGTCTCTTTAAAAAAAAATTCGATCCCCTAGTTCGGCAGCTAAAAGCTACCGAACTCAATGTTAGCCTATGGGGAAGGTCCCCATAGGCTTGCTAAAGTTTTTTTAATCGAAGGATATTCATTCGATCGTTTTATTAAAATCCTTCGAATCGTTCGATTCGACGGATTTAATCGTTCGATCGAATGAAAAATCCTTCGATCGATCGATCGAATTTTTAGCGCTAAATCCTTCGAATTCGATATTCGAATTCGAAGGATTTCAATTCCCAGTCGAATATCAAGGGTTAATTAACCCTCGATATTCGACCCTTCGTGAATCGGCCCCTAAGTTATGAAAGCAGCTTGGCAGAGAATGGACCATTCTCTAAAGATCTATCTGTAGTGGTGCCTCCTCATAATAGCAAATAAATAGATTATAACTGAAGGTTTACTATAGCAACAATGGTGCTATTTGCAATTTTCAGATACAATTCGCCATATTTACTTATTTTTTAAACAATGCAGCATTTTTGGCCCAAATTCCAGCATAATACATAGAAATTGAAAACTTGACTGAAGCAGAGAAGGAACTGCATTGCAGTTCAGCAATTAACTTTTATTTAGACACTATGGGGCAAATTCACTAAGCAGCGAAAATGCTATTGACGCCTTCACCGCACTTCGCCAGGCGAAGTTTTGCCAGGGCACCGCTAATTCACTAAAATCTGAAGTTGCGCTCAGGGAGGTGAACGCTTGCGCTAGCGTTAATTCATCAAGCAAAGCAAAGTTACGCTAGCGATGCCTAATTTGAATACGGGGCCAAGATAAAGTTGAATGGAAGTATATGTAGCAGCAAATACTGTACACTACACAAGCCTGAGAAAGCTTCATGAAATAAAATAGAGTTGATATTTTGCCCTATACATGTGACCACTGTATAGTTTAGGTGCCATATGTTAGGAAATGTAGAGGGGATGGAGGGTGCCCCCAAAAAAATGTACAATCTTTTTCAGCCTATCACCCTTGAAAAAGGAAAAGACGCCAGCGTTTTTTGGGACTTAGAATATATTTCAACTTTTTTTGAAGCAAGTCCTATCTACTCTATTGCACTTCGTCTGGTCTGAGGTGGCAAAGGCAAATCTGGCGCAAGAGGTAACATTCAGTAAAATGCACAAATTAGTGAATTAGCATAGTTACGTCGTCCCTTGGCCAATTTACGCCAGCGCCCGTTAGTAAATTGGCGAAGTAACGAAATTACGTCACGCTGGTGAATTTGCGCTAGCGTTAGGTGCTTCGCGCTTTAGTGAATTTGCCCCTATAGGGGTTATTTATTAAAATCCAAATTTATCTCATGATATTACTAAAAATAGCTTATTTATGAATAAAAAAACCTCGATTTAAACTTGATAAATTCAAGGGAAAACTTAAATCATATGTATTTTCTTATGTGTTTTTGCCGGAAAACCCCACAAAGATTTTTGGGCTAAACCCAGTGCAGACCACGATAACTTTGGTATAGGTGCCTTTCACATTGACTTATATAGGAGCTCGACAGGTCTGAGATGACTAATTTACAGGTTCTGATTTTTTGCAGCATTGGGTAAAAAAAATTTCAACAAAAATCTGAGTTTTTGCTGAAAAAAAACTGGAGTTTTAGTACCAGTAAATAACCTCCTATATGTTTTGAGCAGAGTTGGTCTTTATCAAGTGTAATTATCCAACCACTGCAATCAAGTGGAAGGAAGTTCCCATCCTCAGTGGAAGGGGGAAGTTGGGGTGCATGCTAAGTTGTGACCATTGCAACTTGCCAGTGATACACCAATATGCATCCATTTGGTAAATCTCTTGCAAGTTCCAAAGTATGCTAAATCCCTTGGAAATGTGGTGTAATGGCATCACCTCTTGTGTTTATAATCAAAATCAATGTAAGGCTTCACGCAGCACAAGTCAATAGTATATTCTTACCCGTTAGTGGAGCCTAAACCACATCTAAGCTGGTAGTGATTCCAGAGTTCCTGTTCCTCAGTATGCACACTTGTGAGTAGTTCATCAGAAGAAACTTGCTAGGACAATGGCCACCAGCACCTCTGTAAATCTTGTTGCTTTCCATACTCAGTATCCTTCTACATGCCTACCAAAAGAGTCACTGCCTTTCTACAATCTTCAAAAATAAAGTAGATTCCAATCAAAAACAATTTCCATCCTTACACACATCTATTCTCTATTCCTCTAGTCTTTCAACATACTGTACATCTTAAATACTATTTGTTCTTTTTTACTTAAACACTTTTACTCCAGCTTTTACACAACTTCCTTTCTTCAATCAAACAACCTAGTGTAGGGGATCAGACAAATATTTCCCTTTTTTTTCTGTCTGTGACATCATCCAGCCAGGTTACAGGCTGGAGAGTGATCCTATTGGCAGGGCGCCCCAGTGTATCCCTGGAAGAGGGGGTGTGCTTGACTTAGGAGCCAAATATACAGGGTTACAGACAGAGCTTATAAAGGGATCCCTGCTACAGCAGCCAGAGAGATCCATATCTATGGAGTGTGACAGGGCTGCTTGAAAGGATTTTCCAGGGAGAAGGAAAAAGAAAAGGCTGTGTTTTGCTCTGCTTTGAGAAAGCATTTTGAGCTTCATGGAGAGCCAGTTTCTATCTCCTGCCTGTGGATACTTTGGCCAATGTGTGTTTCCTTAGGGTGAGGACAGGTCTTGCTTGTGTACCTGTCATGTGGGAGCAGCTACTACTTATTAAGGTGGCCTTTATTATAATCATATATATCATATCTAATACATGGTTGTATACCACTTTAAGCTAAGTATTTTCTCCATTAGCAGAAACCACATTGTATGCCAGCATGACACTAAGCACCATCCTTTCTATCAGCTTAAACAAACAACTTATGCCTCTGTTCAAGGTTGGTCCCATTACACAGGACTAGGTGAACGGTCATTCAATACTTGTTATTTCTGAATCGGAATACTCTTTTCTAATTGTTTATGGTGGGAAACCACCCTAACCCACCTTAAAGCATTATCATTAACTAATTCTGTATGTACTCGACCTATAAATAAACAGTCTGTTCACCAATATGGTAGAACAGAACAAATAAGACTCCTGGCCTGTGTCTGTTCTCTTGCATGCAATCATCCTGTAGCTGACATCCCTTCTTGTACTTATGGATGACCCTAATAGATGGCACCACCAGATTTGGGACTGGATGTGATCCAAGAGACCACCACAAGTGACCCTGGAACTTCCAAAGCCGGCAGGTGAGTAGTGATGGGCGAATTTATTTGCCAGGCGCGAATTTGCGGCGAATTTGTGTGATTTGCCGCCAGCGAATAAATTCGCGAAACGCCCGTGAAAATTCGCTGCAAAAACTCACCGATTCACAAATTTTTTCCGGCAAAGCGAAACAGCGCAAATTTGCCCATTACTACATGTGAGCCCTTTGATGCTTATCAAGGAAATTTCCTTGAGAGGTGTTAACATGTCACACGAGTGGTCTTGAACTTCACAAGCTCCAGACCACGGACCTCAGCTGCAGGAATTAAGTATACGTATACCTAAATGTGTTTGTTTTGCTTTATGTTTCATGCTATCATCATAGAGTGCTAAGCATTGAATGATATTCTACTGTACAGTTTATATAAGTAATTAAGTCGCTGTGTAAGATGTAATGGTGCCAGGAAGTACAAGCTAGAACGTGTTACAACTGAAAATATATTGTGCCTTAAAAGTTACCACTGTATTCTATATATCTAAGTGATTCTCTGTCTCTCTGATTTTCTAGATCACATAGCTCTCTCTCTCTGTGTCATGCCCATACCATATTTACATAATGTTATCTCGTATTGATTAGAAAGGTACCTTGGGGCAGTTAGCACTACCTGGGGACACAAGATCTCTTGGGGAAGGGACATTAAACTGACCAGATTTATTTTACATTTTTCCACCCAGTGTGGAGTGTGGGACTGTGGCATCGAGAGACTGTGCCAGGGGTTGATAGTCCACACAGGTTCCCCAGAGCAAAGTTTGCTCTTTGCTTTTACAGTTATTGCCTACAGTTTTACATAAAGTTTATATTTGATTTACTGCAAACTGTGTGCGTTTTATTTTTCCTAGATGAAACCCCCCCAAGGTATGCTCCTCAGTGTTCCCTAGTTTGAGGCACTGCACTGTAAATCCCATTTCCCAGTACTTTTCATGCGCAAAAGGTACTCAGGGCCCTAGATTGCCAAGGGTTAATTGCTATTTAAAGAGACAGCCAAATTAGGGTTATACTAGTATTGGATGCCCTTACTACAAATATGCCCATAGATAAATATGCTAGATTCTAAACTCCAGTATTGTCTTGTCCTCTCTCACATTACAAACTATTTCACATCCATAATCTGTTTTTTTGATCTGCACACTCCACTGAGATAGCCTTATCTACAAATACAAATGATCTGCCAAAACCAAAGGTCTCAGTTATCATCCTAAATTCATCTTCAGCTTTTGACACTTTTGACCATTGCATTCTAAGGCATGTTCTCATTTCCTACTGTGAAGCTGCATGATGTAACTAATCGTTCTCTTTTTCTTAAGATAAGAAATCATCTTTATTCTGAATTAAAATTCAATACAAACAAGAAACATCCAAATCATGCTGTGCTTTCTTTTGCACAGAAGTTATAGTCCTCTATTCAGTTGTTGTATTGCTGTACATGTAAATGGGACTGTGCCTGTTGACATCAGTGAGGAACACTGAATGGAATTAAGTTCTAATGGTTCTCTCTTATATTATGAGGCTGAAGTAGCAACAAAAGAAAGAGGGAAAGTATCCCCAATAAAAAGAGACTAGAAAAAATGAGGAGCAGTGGTTGAGGGTCTAGTCTAATGAAAGAAGAAACCTGAGGAGCATCGGCATTAGAAGCTGAGGATGTAGTAGTTCTACAGAATTGTTGTTTCCCAGAACAAGGGAAAGTCCCATCTGTTATAGTATACAGTGTATTAAATTATTTTTGATAGGGGCTCTTTTCCGAAAAACCAGAATTTTTCACATTTTTTCCCGCAAAAAGTCCAAAATGTTTTACTTTTTTGGCTAATTCCAGCGCAAATCACAGAAACTTCAAAATAGGACAGGGACCTCTACCATTGACTTATAAACAACTTCAGCAGGTCTGAGATGGAGGTAAATAACCCTCTTGTTGTCAAAATGATGTCTAACAAGCAAAATATGCATCCATTTTTGCTCAACTATAATTAATGCCTCCATCCTTCTCCTTTGATGAATGTGTACATTAACGCGGACTGATAATGGGAAAACCTGTACTCTCTGTGACCATAGTCCGGCCAGTAGCTCCAGAGTTTCCATGGATGATCATTGATCACTGATCACACCAATCATTGATCATTGATCATTGATCACACCAATAGGCACACCAGACTTGCACCCAGTGATTTTCATGTAAAGCATGTGCTCTGGAAGTGATGCAACTCTTCTCTAAACATTCTAGATTGCACCCAATTTGCATTTCAACAAATAGCGGCAGAGCACTAAAAACATGCATATGATATTGCACTTTGTGTATGATATTGCACCCCTTTCTAGTGAAACAATCATTGACTACTGAAGATAATATTTATTATTACCAGTATCTATATATTAATATTTTGTATGTCCTCTCCAATGCTGGAATGCTGCCTCTTTCAAATGCTGTGTCACACATTGGCAAGAATGACTTTCATGTGCACTTCTTGTACTTTATTTTCACTTCCTATTCTTTTCATATATTTTTATATACACATAACTGCTTGGAGCACTGGTCATTACCCCGACAGTATTCTGTGCCATTATCTTTGGCAGACAGTATTGTAGCATACTCTAAAAATGTCTGGCTGTACCTCAGTGAGATTTCCAAGATACTAACAGCACAGTCAAAATATATAATATAAAGAAACTTAAAGGGGAAGTTTATTTTCATGTGCATGACGTCACTCCCATTGTGACTCAGATCAAACCCCCTACCCCCCAAACTCTGCCTTCAGATTTCATGGAAATATATCCAGCTGCAGTGAAAAAGGTGTTTTTCTTATTAAAACAAATACCATAAAGATATCTGAGACCATCGTAGGTATAGACCCTCGAGTGTCTATATGGTAAATACGGCCCTGCTATTCTGCCTATTTTCAATTATTAAGTCAAAATTCTATTTTATTGTTGGGGGTCACTCAGGAGTGACTCCTGCATCCAAAAAAAACAGATCAACTGCAAGAGTTCCATTTTATAATTTCTTTATCCTTATTTACTTCTTTGTTTTCTTTTTCAGGTCATTATTGATCTTTAATGCTGACTTCCAAACTGCCACCAGGTTGCTTGGGTGATTGTAGTTGAAATTCCAAGCCTGCAAGCTCAACCCTTGGTCACATCTTGATGAGCAAAATTTTGCACTAGGGTTTTACTGCGAAAAGATTCTAATGCAGGAGTCCTCAACCTTTTTCTAACCTATGAGCCACATTCAAATGTAAAAAAAATTGTAGAGCAAGATAAGCATGCACAAAGTTCCTGCGGTGCCAGATAAGTGCTGTGATTGGCCATTTGTTATCCCAAATGTGGACTGGGAGCCTACAGGAGGCTGTGTTTGGCAGTACACTTGCTTTGAGGCCACTGGGAGTAACATCCAAGGGATTGGTGAGCAACTTGTTCAAAAGTCAGTGGTTGGGGATCACTGCTCTAATGCACGTTTTGGAAAAAGTTGCATGAAATAAAAACCAACTGACGATGCATTTTGAGAATTGTTGCAGTTCAGAGAATTCTATGCAAAGTGAAACAAATTCATCCATCACTAATGATGAGCAAATCTGAGCTGTTTCACTTTGCCAAATATTTGCAAAATGCGTTGAATTCAATGGGCGGTTTTTCATGTGACATTTTTCAAACCGCACAAGATCTTTTTTTTTTTTTTACTAAACATTAGAGTCTATAGGTGTTTTTTTTGTCAGGGAAATGTGGCGAAATATTTTGCTCATCCCTGCAATCACTATTTAAGAGCATTAGATAGTCTTTAGGCAAACTCTTGAAGACAGATGTGGTATAATTATAGCACAGTAGGCAAGATCAACAATGGCTAGGTGACTTGGTTGATGTATATTCGTGGAAAGTGTTGCTGTACCAGAATACAATGTGTAATCTGTAAAATGCATTGATTAAATGTAAATGATTGGACCCCCCCCCTTCAAATTACTCTGTCATGATCAAACTCCATTCCCACCACCAACCCCCAATAAGATAAGAAATCACAAATAACCACTTGTGTCCCACAAAGTAATGTTGCTCTGAGTCCTCTGTGAAAAGAAACACTGCATTTCTTTCCTTCTATTGTGTACACATGGGTTTCTGTATCAGACTTCCTGTTTTCAGCATAAACCTCCAGGGCAGGGCTTGAGCATGCTCAGTTTGCTCCCCTCCCCCTCCTTCCTCCCATCCCTGCTGTCATCTGAGCTCAGACCTGTACATGAGCAGGGAGAGACTCAGGAAGGAAGTGATGTCACACCAAGCATATATGGCAGCTTCTATCCTAAACAAACAGAGACAGTGTCTACAGCTGTTTATTCAGGTATGGTAAAGCATTCTACAGAATAAATATAGTGTTTTAGCTTGCACTATTGTGGCTAAACTGTCTAGGATTTCCTTCTCCTTTAAGTATGTTATGGCCAATTCAAAGAAACTTTTAAATTGTTCTTAATTTTTTTATATAGTTTTTTTAATTATTTGCCTTCTTCTTCTTCTGGCTCTTTACAGCTTTCAAATGGGGGTCACTGACTCCAACAAAAACAAATGCTCTGTAAGGCTACAAATGTATTGTTATTGCTACTTTCTATTACTCATCTTTCTATTCAGGCCTCTCCTATTCATATTTCAGTCTATTTTCCAAATCAATACATGGTTGCTAGATTGCTGAAATTGCAAACTGGAAAGCAGCTTAAAAAAAGGTAAATAACTCTAAAACCACAAATAATAAAAAATGAAAGCCGATTACAAAATGTCTCAGAATATCACTTAACTTAAAGACAACAACTTTAAAAATCATTTTCTTAAAAAAGCTGTGCTTTTACCAGATGTACAGTATTCCAGTAAAAGGATCATTGATACTTTATATAAAAACAAATGTTACATAAACATTTCCTTTCAATAAAAACCCAAATTAGGCCTCTGCTGTACATATAATATATGTTTTAATGTAATGACTTTCAGTTTTGATTTTCTAGTTTAAAATTTAAAGTGCTGAGGTCACTGGCCCAACAATCAGGAAGACAATTAATCCCAGGTTTCTGATTATGTTCCAATAATCAATCAAACGATGGTCTGATTGATTGATTAAGTGGGACCCTAGCAACAGTTTAAATACCAAACTGAACTGCCACAGAACAAAAAGTGAAATACTAAAAAAAATAAAAATGGAAACAAAGGCCAAACAAACTTTTTTAGTGTATGCTTTGCTTTTGGAGCATTATACCAAAAGTTGATGTTAAAGTCTACACTTTTAAAAAGTGATTTCATTTATCTGTACCTGTAATAACCGAAACTATAAAATGTACATAGATATGATAGGTCATTAGATACTCGGTCTTCTTATTGCTTACTCCCCGGCTGATCAATTTCTGTTCTTTAATTCCCTTTACTATAGATATCAAGCTTGTTTTAATTTTACCAAATACTGTTCACTAGAACAGAACATTTTGTTGCCAAAAATATAATTTTGAATGCTTCGTCTGTCTGGAAGGACATTGGATTCTTGATGTTTGCAAATTTCTGTGTAAGAGACTGGAAAAAACATTGGCAGAGACATTGTTATGAAATCACCTACTCCATGCCCACTGGAAAAATCTACAACACATTAAAAATTGTCTCGCAGTTCTAGAGAGAAGCTCTTCATGTCCTATGTCAACTCTATAAGGTTTGCTGAAAACACTGCAAGTCATAATCTTAGAGATACAATAAAAAAAAGAAAAAGAAAGGAGAGGTTTTATGGTTAGTTGCAAGGTCACAAGCAACATAAAGCCAATAAAGTGTGGGGACTGAGCAAAGAAGCAAGGAGGAACTAAAACTGTGGATAAAATCACATAATAGGGGTTTTTTTCTGTGACCCTGGACAGAAGTGCAAGAGCCCTAAGGGGTGAAAATAACACATTTGTCTGAGGACTGGCAGCAATCTGCACTTCATGGCAGACAAAGAAAATGTGCAGCAAGGTTCAGAGTGTAGCATTGGGTGCCTCCATGTAGTACAGGGACCTGTCTTAATGATGCACAAGTTAGAGGATCAGAGGGAGAACAACTACACGCTGTCCCTCTTCCATCCTTCATAAATACAGTGCTGACAAACGTGAAATAGTGTGCAGAGACCTTTGCCAGCCCTTCTGCCTGCAGAACTTTGTGAACTTTGTTCCCTGTTCTGGGAACCAACATAGAGAAGGAAACAACTCTGGACCTGGAATAAGTCTATCTTAAAGGGATTCTGTCACGGAAAAACAAAATGCATCAGTTAATAGCTCTCCTCCAAAAGAATCTTGAAATTGAAATCTGTTTTCAATTATGAAATCTAACTTGGGGCTAGACATGTTGTCAGTTTCTCAGGTGCCCCCCAGTCACGTGACTCTGATAAACTGCAGTCACTCTTTACTGCTTCGCTGCAAGTTGGAGTGATATCACCCCTACATTTCCCCCCAGCAGTCCTTCAACAGAACAATGGGAAGCTAACCAGATAACAGCTCCCTGACACTTGCATTGATAAAAATGCTCCCAAGCTGCCTACAAACCAATAGTACAACTAAAAAAAATACAATTAGCATGAATTATGGACAATGAACACAGTGTATGTTAGCGATAAAAATTATACCATTAAAATCATGACATAATCCCTTTATCGATAAGTGCATATGCAACATTTCGATTTTTGTGCTAACTGCCAAATTTCAATTTCCCATTCTTATAAAAACCTCACTATTTATAAATTCCTTATCTGTAATTGTGTTGGGTTATTTTCAACCTATTAGAGATTTTGGTTATGGTTTTGTTTTGGTTTTGATTTTGGTTTGGTTTTTGTATATTTATGCATTGTAAGGGCTATGGGCACATGGGGCTGTCCAAGTGTTTTCTCTCATGCAGTAGCATGTAGCAATTTGGCTTCAATGGCAAATGTCTCCAAACACAAGTGATTTTGAGAACTTTTGATTGTGAGAGCAGCGTATTCAAATGTTAAAAAAAAGTTAAGAGGTACACTCAACACTATGAACGATGACATCACTAAGCACCGTTTATAAGGTTATAATTTACAGAATATTCATGGCTCTTGTATATAATATTGTGTATTGTATTATTATTTAGAAAAAAGTCTTTGCATTGTGGGTGCTAATGCCTCCACTTTCTACTGTACGAACTGTGACTTTTCTGTTCTCTGTCTACCTGGCATAGTGTCAGTTGTACATTTTCCACTGCAGAAATAGCTAAAATATCTAGGTGGGATTAAAGCCTTTGTAATCACACCGCCTGAATTACAGGGCAGTATTTACACAAGAGCTGTCTTTTCTGCCTCATTATCAGGATGATAAAACCTCCTTTTTTTAAACAGCTCAGGACAAATTTTGGAAAATCTCAAGTTGTTTAATGAACCACATGGTCACCTTCTATTTAGTTTGAGCTGACAGCTGTTAATAATATTGGATTAACATTTTAATAGACGCTCTTATGTATACTCCTCACAGACGCAGCTTGCTTATAGAGAACTGGGCTTGGCGCCTGTAAGATTTATGATACAATACTGCCGAAAATGGTGTTTCATGATGAAGTTAAACTAGCACTGTATTTGGGAGGGAAGGATTCTTTATGTATGCACAAACATAAAACTCACCAATTCACATTTGGTGGCAGATATTACCTCTACACTGTATGTACTTAAACACTCCAAAACAAGCACAAGTATTAGCAAAATGACATCAGGGATCTCTCATTTGACTCGGTGACATTCACAGACACGTGGAACCATCCATGAGACCTCTCGGAAAAATGTCTGTCACACTGCTTTGGGTGTTTGTACAAGAGAGGCAAGCATGTGGAGGAATCAGCATGAAGTATCACACCTGGAAGAAAAGACAACTCACTTCAGTCCCTGTTCCATAAGACTGGCTCCACTAAGTCTAGCCAACATCTGGAATTTATATCAGTAGACACAGTGCAGCCCTGACTGGCGTTCCTTGCTACCTTTGTACTTTCAATGCAAATTGAAAAGCAAAACAGACATCAAGGATATATTTATATAGCTGTCTTCAAGCTGTGTTTTCTATTCCATCTGCTGCACATGATAACTTTCAAGTGTTTGCTATGAAAAGACCAAGATGGAGCGTCGCTTCAATTGCACAACTACTTCACACCGCGCTTTAAGGCTAGATTATTTGCTGACCATTATTTATTTGACTAAATTCTTATGCAATTCGTGGGCGGCTCACGGAAATATTATGTTGTTCTTATACATTAATCTCCCTGCCAACAAATTTCTTAAAGCATCAATCTGGTCTTATGGCATTTAATAAAATAGCTTCCATTTTTTGTTCAACGTTTCCTCGAAAATACTCGAGCTTGCTGTGTTTGTTTAATCCTTTCCAAGGGGTCGATGTTAATGACCCTTGAGACATCTTGATGGATAACATGAAAAACAGATGAAAATATAAAATAGGAAAACACTAAGATGCTAGCTCTCCTTTGTAAGCTCCACACGCTGGCATGGTGGGAAACCATAAATGGAAATTTGGAGATTTGCTAGGTATTAAATCACATATATTGGAAATTCATTTTTATTATTGGAAAAGTGGAAAAAGTGCCACCGAATAAAAATGCCCAAAGACTCCAATGTAAACTCCAATGTAGACTCCAATGTACACTGCAAGGAAAATTTTGTTTTAAAAAAAAGTCACCAAAGAAAAATTTGCCCCCCAAAATGCCCATTGACTTCTACGTATTTTGCAAATTTTCACTGGTTTGTGGATTTTCCAATGGTTTTGCAAGTTTTTTTGATGAAATGTGATAGATTTGCTCATCACTAGTTTCAGGTTCACTCTCTTTTTCCTGGATGGGATTCAGTGTAGGTACCCCAGCATTAGGGAGGGTTCAACTCTACCCTCTATTGATTATCTACCTCATTTCAGCGCCTAAGTGAGAGAGTAAGCTACTTTTGCATGCTACTTGTTTATGTTTAAGAACTACATATACAGTATACGGTCCAACCTGTGCAATATTTTCCAAACCAGAATTTGTATCTTAAAGGGAACATCCTTATCTTCACCCATCAAACCTAAGGCCACTCTATTTGAAGTAGGGATGTACTGAATCCAGGATTCGGTCCGGCCGAATCCTTCTGTCCAGCCGAACCAAATCCTAATTTGCATATGCAAATTAGGGGCGGAGAGGGAAATTGTGTGACTTTTTGTCACAAAACAAGGAAGTAAAAAATATGCAATTAGGGTTCGGATTCGGTTCGGTATTCGGCCGAATCCTTTGTGAAGGATTCGGGGGTTCAGCCGAATCCAAAATAGTGGATTCGGTGCATCCCTAATTTGAAGAGAAAGGACTTCAAGGAAGAGGTTTAAGTATACAAGTTTTAGTTATTGAGTACAGAAAAGTGTTGAGTTGAATTTGTATGGGCAGAAACAGTTGGCAATAGTTATATCTCATGCTGATCCCCCATTTGGGAGCTCAACATCATCACGGATGAAATATTATCAGTGCAGTCCATGCACACTTCACCCCTTTTGTCATTCTATCTATAGTGCAGTAAATAATAAGAATTACTTTCTATTGCTAAGGAATCCATCAACTGGGGTTAGCCAATAAGTTTAACTTAATTCCTCTACATTTGGCAAAAACTAAGCTGCAGCTGGAACTAAAATTCTGAGCTAAATAACCACAAACACGTGTTCCAATACAGCAATTATTGAGCTTTTCTACCATTTGCAGGATTTTCCATTTTATTTATTATATTGCAAAACTAAATGCTAGTGCTATGTTTGTCATGCTTTTAAGTTAGAAACATCTAAGAAATGCTGATATTAGTTCTTGTCTACCAATCAAATACTTTTCTGCTATTCTTGTTGTATGCTATGGGGACCAAAATCTGTCCAGTGTTATTTACTGTTCTAATAAACTGCACTGAATAAGAGGTCTCTTCTAGAATCTCTATATTTCATCTTAATAAGAACAAATACTTTTCTATCTGTCAGTGGAAGCTTAGATGAAGGCAAGCAAGTATTCGAATCCCTGGTAAGAAAGATATGAAATAATACCATCAATATAGCTTTCATTTTGTAGTCCTAGAATGTATCAAGCCACGCAGGTCCTTAGCAGCATCATACAATAAAAACTGGCACCTTTGCATGATCATGCCTGTGAGAAATCAAGGCTCCTTAGTCTGCTAATGATTAGTTGATATTAGTCCCAAGGGTAGTGATTACTTATATTAAATGAATAACAATCCAGACTTACAACAATATCAAGCCATGCCAAAACTAAACATAGGCACATAGAGTCCCCACTAGTGGAGAATCAAATGGGGGTGGGCATGGTCTCTACATGGTTTGCTGTCAGCACCACCATCATGACCTGACATCATCATGTGATGGTTTGTTGCCAAATTGAAAAAAAAAAAGGATCAGTGTGTAATGCTCTATCATATGAATTATTTTGAGAGTCCCTGGGTGCTCTCTAATTTTATTTACTGATCTTCTGGTTCCTGACTCCCCTGCCTGATTTTGAATGACTTGATTAGTTCATGCCCTGATCTGTGCCTGAATTTTGACTATAAGACTCTTAAGCCCCTTGGATACCACATATGGGACTATTTCTACTTTCTCCTGACATCAACCCTTTTAAGAGATGAGTTGCCTTGACATCTTCTAACTGAGTCATCTTCTAACTGAGTGATCTGTAGAGTCTGCTTGTTTGTCTTATACTTCAATTGAGTAGGTGGGCATTTTTTTCTCTTTTCCATCTGGCTGCTATTAAGCATCTTGCAGCTGTGAGGACATTGTTATGTAGTCTAGTAATAATAGCAACACACAAAAATAAGGCAACTAAATATCATATTTAAACTAACAACATTGGCATTAAAAATCAATATATTATATAAATCTATATTTATTTTTTGGGTGGGGAAGGGGGAATCAGGCAAAATATACTTCTGAATACCAAGGGGTCCATTTACTAAAGTGCGGTAAAAATATGCGCACAAAATATAGACAAATTTGTCGCCAAATATGTTTTTGCCAGTTTACTAACCTACGGTAAATATAAATTTGCAAATTTTCTTACGCAAGAATATGTTTTTGCCAGTTATCGCATTTTCTGAAAATAACGCTACTTACACATTAATGCCTGGTTTACTCAACCGTGAAATGTATGAAAGACAAAATTAAGGCCAGAATAATCGCAAAACTTTACCGCCATCTATATAGTGGTGGTCTACTGGGGGTACAATGGCAGCCCCTGTCGCACCCTCAGCTGGGACGTCCACCGCATCCCTCTCCTTCGGCGTTGTATCGGTAAAAGCGCATATTCTTCCGGGTTTGCGTGTCAACTACTTCCTCCTATATCCGGAAATGTGACGTCATCGGTTGGCGTGAAATTGTAATATTTAAAGGGCTCTCTGTGTTAAAGTCATTTCCCAACGTAAAGGTCTATTTACTTAGTTCCTGGGTGTTATTTTCTAGTGAGTCTTCAATATGATGTGCAAATAAGTGGAAGGAAGGGAGAAATCTACATGCCTTTTTCCCTTCCACTGACTTTAATGAATTTGGAGTGAGAAAAAACACCAATTTAAAATTAATTTGCAGTGAGAAAAAAAAGACCCATTGATTTTAAAGCAATTGCAGTATTTCACTACAAAAAAGTCGCCCATAGATTGATGCTTTTCTGTAATTTTTTTGGTCAAGCGAAACTGGGCAGATTCACTCATTACTAACACCCAGATTTAAATAACCACATTCATGCATTAACAAACAATATGTCATTTTTATTATTCGAACTAAAGCAAAATATGTGTGTATATGTAAGTGTATGGGTATGTGCTGATTTACATTTTACATACTCTGTGATATCATATTAACATATTTAATTTACAAATTTAATTTTCATTTAACAAATGTGCCCTCTCTACATAGTAGCTAGAGGTTTTGTTTGGGGATGGGTTGAAAACAGCAATGCTGTTATATATAGCCATCTCACCTCTGGCTATTGATCTTAACATAGAATGATGCAAATGTGCCTTGAAAATTAACACAGCCAGAGAGGAAACATCCCACAGGGTGAATCAATACCCAGAATGGATAATGGGAACCCTGTTCAGACAGCTGTGTCCTGCCCTCTTTACATTAACACCTGTCAGTAGAAGCAATCAGTGATGGTCAATGACAAGCTCTTCTTACAGCTCAATTCACACAACAATCATTAGTTGGAATAAACACAGCATCTCCACATGCTGCCAAAGAGCGTCCTTTTCTCTTCCAATATCAAGAAACAATGCATTGTGTAATAGCTGGTGTAAAATGTGCTAATATACACTTACATTTCTGTTACCCTTGTAGCTAGGGGGCCAGCAAATAATATATGAGATAATGTGCAATGTGTCTAATTAAATTTAACTGGACTATTTAGAGTTGAATTTGTTTCATCCTCCATATATTTAAGAAATTCTACTTCTTTAAAAGTTGAAGTGACAGAACAGTTACTGACTCATGCAAGAACAAGTGAAAATGCTAAACTAGGCACTATTGAGGCCAAAGCAGTGGTTGAACCTTCTGATAAATTGCCTAAATTGCACAAAAGTACAGGGCCTACAGAAGAAATTAAGTCCTGATATTAACACTTGGTTTGAGGAAGTTTTACTTCACTAAGTATGTTGCACCTACACATTCACGGGGCTTGCATTTTGTATTGTTGATTTAAGGTCATAAACTTCAGTTCAAATTGTTATGAAACTGCATAATTGAGAAGGATTTGGGTTTTTGTTGTGGATAACAGACTGTGCAACTCTAGGCAGTGTCACTCGTGTTTCTACAAACATGAATAAAGTGCTATCTTGCATAAAAACGGCATTAACTGGAAAAAATAAAAACACAATTTTGTTTCTTCATAGATCCCTGATAATACCTTGCCTTGTTTATGCAGTGCAGTTTCGAGCGCCAGTCCTTAAAGCATAGTATAAGTATAGTTTATAAGTATAGTATAAAGTATAGTGTAAAAATAAAAACTGGCTAAATAGGCTGTGCAAAATAAAAACAAACAATCCCATATGGTTAGTTAGCCAAAAATATAATCTATAAAGGCTGGAGTGACTGGATGTCTAACATAATAACCAGAACACAATTTCCTGCTTTGCAGTTCTCTTACTTTCCACCGATTGTTTACCAGTCAGTAGTAACCAGTGCGTCATAACTTTTTGCTTTTGAATCTGACCTCATTGACTCAATGAACATTTATGACCCATGTGGCCGCCCTTAAAGTCGCTGACTAACGCAGAGTTAGAGACTTGAGTTCTGTTCTGTTCTGTTAGACATCCACCCAATCCAGCTTTCATTACATTTTTGTCTAACTAACTATATTGGAAACATTTCTTATTTTGCACAGCCTGTCTATTTTCCCAAGTTTTATGTTTACACTGAATTGTTCCTTTAAAAAGGATATGAATGAGCCGAAGAGACTACAAAGACATTTAACTACATTAGTAAAATGCATGAATGAATTAAAACATGATGAAAGACTGTCAATGTTGGGGTTGTTTTTTCTGGAGAAAAGTTCATTGGGAGGGACATGATTACTGTTAGATCACATAGATAGTGGATACATTTTTTTCAAATAGAATATAAAAAAAGAGGTCCCCCTTTAGACTTGAGGAACCTTTCACTTGAAGTAAAAACTGGTTCTTCACAGCTATGGCAGTAAGGTTGTGAATTGTGTTTATGTTGCAGGATGATTTTGTGATGGCAGATTATATCAATGCCTTGCACTATTAACTGACGTTATGGGAAATTTCTTTTTTTTTTCAAAACACTTCAGTTAATCGTGCACTGCACTGAAATCCGTTTCCCAACAGAGCAAACAAATTTATTTATATTTAATTTTGAAATTTTACATGGGGTTACACATATTGTCAATTTCCCAGCTACCCCAGTCATGTGACTTGTGCTCTGATAAACTTCAGTCACTCTTTACTGAGTAGGAGAAACAACAGCCTGCCAGAAAGCAGTTCAATCCTAAAGTGCTGGCTCTTTCTGAAAGCACATGACCAGGCAAAATGACCTGAGATGCACCTACACACCAATATTACAACTAAAAAAAAAATACATTTGCTAGTTCAGGAATTACATTTTATAGAAATTTTGTAGAGTGAATTATTTGCAGTGTGAATATGTGTAATTTTAGGCAACTTGTGTGACCTTTGTTAAGTCATGTTCAAATTAGCATAACACATCGGGATTATTTACTAAACTCCGAATGCAAAAATCATGAAAAATTTGTGATTTTTTTTTTTATATAAAATCGGACTTTTAAAAAAATCACACATTTTTCAGAATTTATTAAACCCTGAGGATGCAAAAGTCTGAATCTGAAAATCTGGCATCTCAGACCTGTCAAGGTTGCATATGAGTCAATGGGCGATGTGCGCTAGGTAAAATTCCGAATTTTCAGGTGAAAAATCCGAAAAAATCTTGAAAATCGGATGAAAAATCTGAAAAAATCTTGAAAATCAGATTTTTCATGATTTTTTCCCGCAAACAGAAATTTCAGGAAAGTGTTTTAATAAATAAGCCAAAAGGATTTGGTCAGAGTTTTTTTTCAGAAAATATTGAGATAAATTCGGACTTTGATAAATAACCACCTTACAGTATGTGGAATTAAAGGGGTACACAGGAAATTACATTACCACGTTTCCATAAAGCACAGTCCAAAAATTTACAAAAATATAAAAACCATAAGCTACCAATGACAATGACAAATTACAAAAATAATAACAGGTCATAACCCTTGTTTAAACCAAAAGGATTAAATGATTTAAGTTCATTAAGTCACTGGCACAGGCCATCAATGTGATCCCCAATACAGGGAAGTTGCACCAATAAGGATTAATTAGGGTATTCTATTCTCTGATTATTATTACAAAGAAAAAAAATACTTTTTAAAAATTTGAATTACTTGTATTCTTTTTACAGAGAAAAAAAAGACTTGGATAAAATGTAGTCCACGTGGCTTTATTCCAAACTGGCCCAATGTATTTAGCATGTGAAAGCCACTGTGCCACTTAGGCATCTAAAGGTCAGTGTGCAATTGAGGCGTATTTTAGACCAATGCTCAAGTGTCATACCTGTCAATGAAACTGCCATGTGTACCACTAGCATTAAGGAGCATAAATGTAGATACTGTGTTTAGGTACTGCAAGGATACTACTTAGGCAAGTCCACTCTAGGCAAGCTTGTACCTAGGCAAGAAAAATACAACTTTTTAATCAGAATGCTTTTTTGTAAAGTACATTGGCACCATTTAGATGATAGTGTTAGGATATAAAGCCATAGATAATTTTAGAAAGTAAATAGAGTAAAGTAATATAAAGTGGTGAGAGCTGTTTGCATTCATAGATTGACTATGGTATGGTAAGTAGAGTATTTAAATGTATGAAAAATAAATTACAGTATTTAGTGTTGCAAAGGTTACAATAATCCCCTCCTTTTAGGTTTTTGATCACAATCTTTTCATATCTGCTACTTTATATCTGGCTCAAAATCTTCATAGACCTCTTTATCCCTTGCAGCAGAACTAAACCAGAGAGAAGGCCTAGAGTAAAACCAGAGAGAAGGCCTAGAGTTAAACCATACATCCCATGTAATGTTATCAAGGTCATATTGATCAAAGGTTGGGGAAGAGATAACGGAGAGAGAGCAAATCAAAGAGGAGTTGTCCTTGGCCCCAGGTAGGGAAATCCTCCTATAGGGCATTTGAAGTTTAAATCGTTTGTGCTATATTTTAGGCTCACTGAGCAAATTTTGTGCTAATTTGTGCCCTTAGAATTTGAGACCAAATTTGTTAGTCCTAAAATTTAGGGTCAATGAAAAAAATATACTCAATTACTATGTAAATCCTCAGACACTGGGTTTGCCTTTTATATCATGATGAGGAAAAATAATTAAAGAGGCAGTATACCCCTTGTTCAACATAAGTGCAATAAAGAGAGTTTGTGCTGAACATACTATTTGCCTATTGTTTTAATCACAAAAATATGTATTTTTTGTTATTTATGGAGCTAAACAGTTTAAACAGGAAATTAAAGATACTCCATGTTTGAATGCAAAGCAGATACTCAGATTACCATATACAACCATCTCCCTTTACACTTTGTTGTGACTGTTTTGTAAGCAGTCCAGGTAAACAGTCCATTCTGCAGGCAGGGTTATCTGTGCACTAGTAATCTCAACCTTCATCTTTTCGATAAAAATCTGCTTTAAAAACTTTTAGAATTACTCCTCTAAATATCTTGTTTGTAAACTCTGGCATTTCTAATATATCAAAGTTTTAGGTGTTTTTGAGATTATTCTAAATGCTCTATTTCTTGAGAGCCTTTAACCACTGATTCACAGATAAGAGTGAATCACTTCGTGCCATATGTTCTTCCCTTTCTGCAAGCCACATGATGAAATTCCCAAGAAAATAACATACTCAAGTCATGTCAATGGAAGATTAAACCTGAGAAACCCAAGTCCCCTGAGATTTTTTTTTTTTTTATAAAAAGCAAAGGGTGAACATATGCAGGTGTATTGTAATTAAAAAAACATCCAACATTGCAAAAGCACTGCTTTCCTCAAAATAAATAAATACACATTAATAAACTGCTTATAATAAAAAAAAGTGTCTGCTCACTGCAAGAACAAAAGTAGAATCATTAACATGTTTTTATGATGGAAGTGTTATTATAAAGGTTACATTGTGTCTCCCAATTCACCCATCTCATTTTATTCACCGTCTTCCCCTACAGTACATCGTTCATTTCTCTTATTTATAAATAGCAACAACATGATACTCAGTGAATCAGGGGTTTAGAGAGATGACAAACGGAGAGGGGCAGATTGCATGGGCTATGTAAAGAGCAGGTTGCTTGGAATTGTTGGTTGGCAACAAGGAGTACAGACCACAACAGTGACTGAGGCACATATGATTTATGCAAAGTTTTTTTTAAAAAATGTGTAGGAAGGAAAAGTGAAAGATAATAATGAAATATCCTGATATAAACATAGTTTGTGGGTAGCAAAATGCTTAAAGGGAATGTAAAGGCAAATATTTAAAATCCCATTATTAATTTATTTAATGAAAAAGAAACCTATCTCCAATATACTTTAATTAAAAAATGAGTAAGGATTTTATAAGAAACCTGACTGTATGCAGTGAAATACCCCTTCATTTATTTGCTCTGACTACTGTGGATAGAAAACTTCAGACGGTCCCTAACTGCTCTGCAGGGAAATGATCATACTTTCAAACAGCAGGGGGAGCCCCTTCTAACCTTACTTCCCAGAACTCAAGCAGCAGTCAGAGCAAGTAAAACGAAGAGGGAATTTCACAGCATACAGTCAGGTTTCTTATTAAAACGGTAAAGTTTTATTATTTATTTCAGTTAATAAAGTAAAAATGGATTTTGTTTTTGCCTTTACATCTTCTGTTTCCAACTCCAGCTGCAGGGACAAAGATCATGGAGCCAGATTTAAATAGATAAACTGGGATTCTATTTGGAGGCTTATTTTGCTGCAGCCACTGGTTCTGGAGAGTTGGAGAAAGGTTGTATTAAACAATACAAAAACTATAAAATCCACATTAGATTACATGACAACACAGGACCCAGTGCAGTCTGTATATTCTGATTATTAAGAATCTGCTTCTATGGCAGAAATGATTTAACTTGTGCTGTTTTGATAATTTATGATGATCCCTAAACATCAGCACAGACCACACTGAGCATGTGCACAGTCTTGGTCTTGCAAAGATGTTTAACACAGTTACAAGATGGTGACCCCCTGTGGCTAACTTTGAAAGTATAATTTATTTGTTTGATTAGGCTTGTGGTGCAGTAAGTTCATGTTTATATTAAGTATAAAAAAACAGCTTTTCTAGCCTTATTCTATTTTAGACTTTAGTTTCTTTTTAACACTGAGGCTTGTGGGCTCATAGTTTTGTAGGCTAAAATAATGTTTTATAGTTACCCTAAGGGGTTCCTCTAATAATAGGTGGGACAATTTTAACAAAGAGTTAAGCATTTGAAGGGCATACCAAAGGGTACTTTGGTATGACCCATCTGTCTATACCATGTAACCTTTTAAACTACTGACAATAGATAATTTTGTAATATCCTGCAGAATGTCTTCTTGCCAACTCTATCATAAAATGTTATGATTTATTTTTGTGGCACAGGTTAATACTGGATAACAGATAACTTTATTATGTTCTACAGAGCTTATCTGCTATTTGCTGTGTAACCTGAGCCTTTTCTCCTTTGAATGGCTGCCCCCATTGCTACAGATCAGCTTATTTATATAAACAATAGTAGTGTTTCTGAAGCAAACACGGCACTTTTACCAGTGCAGGGCAACACTGCATTATGTTTTTATTCCTTTGATTAGTTTCATTTTTTGATGTTACCATTCCTTTAAGTTTGTAAAAATTAACAGAACAATTCTTCCCAGAAAGTAGTGCTAAATAGGAAATACCGAATGGAATCCTACCGTATTCCCCAGTTTGATCTCTGACAAATTGACCCATGCTCTACAAGATCAGAAACATGCTAGCTTAGTATCCAACAAGTTAATTAGATTTATTTTTATAGACATGGGATTCCTTACCCTTTATTCAGAAATCTCAGATTTTACAGAAATGACATCTTCCATATGCTCCATTTTAAACAATAATTCTAATTTAGAATTCTAAATGATTTCCTTTTCCTTTAAACTGTAACTCGTACTTGATGGTAATTAAGATGCATGGATCCATATTGGTGGCAAAACAATACTATTGGGTTTCTTTAATGTTTAAATGATTTTTAGTTGACCTAAGGTATGGAGAATCAAATTACAGTAAGATGAGGAAAACCCCAGGTCCAAAGCATTCAGTATAATGAATTTTAAACCTGTACAGAGAAATGTAATAGATCCAAATGTGAAGGAAATGTCTAAGGGGGCAGATTTATCAAAAATCAATTTGGTGTTGTTTTTTCCCCATTTGAGAAAAGCATGAAGAAAACATAAAGCTTTAAAGTATGTATTTACAGATACAGGATCAGTTATCCGGAAACCCCTTATCAAGAAAGCTCTGAATCAAGGAATGGCCATCTCCCACAGAAACACTCCATTTTATCCAAATAATCCAAATTTTAAAAAATGATTTTCTTTTTCTCTGTAGTACCTTGTGTATGAGCCAAACTAAGATATACTTAATATTTATTGGAAGCAAAACCAAACTATTAGGTTTATTTAATGTTTACACGATTTTCTGTAGACTTATGATATGAAGATCCAAATTACAGAAGTATCTGTTATCCAAGCATTCTGGATAACAGGTCCCATACCTATAAAAGTATTTCTTAGAAAACTTTTTGCGTCTATTTTAATCCCACTTTTTAATTCTTATTTAATTCTTTCTTTTCTTTAATCCTTATTATCTCCTTATAATGTGTTATTTACTTTCAGAAATGTTCTTCATTCTCAGTATTTTCATTGCTTTTTGACGGTTAAATCATTTCATTTTTATTATAAGAAAAAGTGGATTTTCTTCAGTTTGGTTCATTTGATGAGATTTTCTCTCCTATGTCTTGTTCTTGATTTATGATGAACTAATATTCCCAAAAGCTGCAATCAGTATTAATGAGTATTAAGTTTTAAAGTATCAATAAAGATTCTCCAGGTGTATATCCAAAATTACCATTGAGTTGAGAGTGATTTTTACCAACAGCCAGCTGTTGTTTGCTTCAGGCTGGGAAAGATGCCAGAGAGAGAAATATAGGTATATACTGGCAGAAATGAAGTCCTTTAGGTTGTAGCTAATTGTGGTAGGCATGATACAAAGGTACTGCTTCAGGAACTAATTTAAATCACACTGGCCTAGCATATGCTTATTTTCAAGCTGGATCTATTTTTCACCTTCATTGTTCAGCGAAGTCCAGGGAACATGAGGACTTTGAAACAAAGCTAAGTTTTGTTGGTCTCGTATTTCAAAGTTTTTGGATGCAAGCAAGGCTGACATGGGTTTTTTTTTAAATTCTTTGTATTATTTTATCCTTTGCATTTAAATCATGTTAAATAAGATATGACGGTGAGCTTAGATTTATGATTTAACAACTCTGCCATGTGTTGCATTAGCAATTACCTGTTTTTTCATAATCCTACATATTTCTTATATGAAATCTGCAGATATCTTGGACAAGTGGGCATTGTTTCATGCCACTGGAAGAATGGATACTAATGTCATGGTAAAGACCAGTGCTCAGGTCAGGAACACTTTGAAAGCCCAACATCTGTCCAAATGCAGTAGATATCCTTTGGTTTGTAAACAAAATAGTACAATCCCAATTGTAAAAGGTTTTACTAAATTTGTTTTTATTTTGAAACACTCTCAGGCCCATCATAACAATTTCCAACTGTGGGGATCATTTACTGACCTATTCTATTGCCTACCTTATACACAGTGTGAAAATAAACTGACTAAAGATCCCCAATCTCCTAATAACCCCCTACCATCTATACAGTGATTTCTCATCTGGTTTAACTTGCAGACAATTAAGGAGAACTGCCTCCCCAGAGAATAGCTTGCATGAGAATCTATGATTTGTTGCAGTTTAAACCTTTGATTCCAAGTAGCTGTTCTCCTATTGTAGATAAGTAAAGGATTCCTGTTGGTTATTGTTCTTATTTGTTTCCTTATTTAAATAAACAAAACAGCTCCTCTTTTGCTTTTCAAGATGAAACTAGGATCAAGGCTTTCAAATGACTACACTGAATCTCTATTTTAATAGGTAAATAATAAGTCTAATATTTAAACAAGTTTGATAAACAT
Source organism: Xenopus petersii (assembly GCA_038501925.1). Taxonomy (NCBI): domain Eukaryota; kingdom Metazoa; phylum Chordata; class Amphibia; order Anura; family Pipidae; genus Xenopus; species Xenopus petersii. The sequence goes on along the minus strand of CM076680.1, from coordinate 23,264,684 downwards.
TTGTGGACCCAGTGGGTTCAGGGTCTCCATACTAACAAGGTCAACATGGGAGGTCAAAATAGGCGGGAGCAGGGCCTATTTAGGGATAATTATTTGTGTACATACTTTAGGAGTCCTACCAAGAAAAGTATGAGTCTATCTCCAAACAGGTAGGCATCAGGGAATTATTTGATCACTAGAAACCCAACCACAGAGATTGATAAGCAGGGCTGCTGCTTGCATTTGGGGTTTCAATGAACGATTTCCCCCAGAGTTAGGAAGCATTATTGAACACCCACTCCCTTTGTATGTCAAATATTTTAAGACCACTCCAACTTCAGAATACCCATATTTACTCCACACATGAGGAGAGTGAGCCATTCAATGGCATGTCCCTCCCCACCCACATACAGACACACATACATATACTTTGTGAGCAGGTCTGATGGATTTATTTGATTTATCAAATGTATGTCACCTCCTCTGAGGTCCAACATGACTGCTGCAATCTAGAAAGCCTGTCAAAAGGGCCATAGTTGCTTCGATATAGCCCCCAGTTCACAGGGTGCATTTATCAAACACAAAAAGAGGTCCCAAAAACGGTGTAATTAAGTTAAAAAACTAGTTTTTATTTAACATAGAATTAAAATAATTGGCATACAGACCAACTGATATTCTGCCTTATGCATTTCATAACTTCTGGTACTTATTCATTTGGCACCTCACTTCTCTGAGGTGCCAAAGATTTTGGAGATGCATAGGGAATCCTAATTCCATAGGCATTTTCGGTTTCATTTCTTGATTTCACCCCAAGTTTGATACCAGTATTGAATCCCTCTGCCTTTCTATGGCTTATTTTGAGACTCTCACCTTGGATTCCCTCTATTTACCCATATTTACATAAGGAGGGAGGAGCATTAAATTACGCTACTCTCCATACACACTTTGCGTCTGGGACTAATAAATTTGGTTTAATTATGAGCATTTCCTCCTTTGAGGTGCCTTTGGCATCTTGCTGTAACAAAAAAAGACCAACACTCTAGGACTGCAGTCTAAATAGCCGAGGATTCGTAGACATTTTGCATATATATTACATTACATATATTATATATACAGATGAAGCCACTTGGAATTGTGAGTTAAATGCGTCATGACTCAGGGTTAATTGAAGAAACTGTGTTATCTAAAGTCATCTTAACTCATTAAATGCATTTAACCTTTTCATTAGCATACCAAAGCACCATTGTTCACAATGGTGAATGCTTTAATTAGATGGGATGTTGTTACGCAGTTTTCTGTGTTAAATGAGATGAATGGGATATCTGTGTTTAGTTATTCTGTGTCAAACAGACAAACCAAAGTGGCTGCATCTGTATACATAGTACTAGATAGACATCTGTAGAATGTGTTATTGCAACTAGGAAAAAGGCATCATGCTCATCAGTTTAGTAAAGGCCTTCATGAGTGTTAAGGGTCCAATTTTACTGTCTGTATTACATGATGGTGTCTAGCCTAGGTTCAGCACTGTGCCACTTTAAATTCATCGTCATCATCCTCATCGTAATTAAGGGGCATATTTATCAAAGGTCGAGTTTTTTTACACAGAATAAACTTGAATGACCTCAAAACTCATATAGCATATTATTTAAGGATAAATTCTAACATCTATAAGTCGATAAGTCAATAGGAATGACCCGAAAACTCAAATTGAATTTGAATCAAATTTGATGGAACTTGAATTAAGTTTTTCTAAGAAAAAAAAACTTGAATGTCAGGAAGGCTATTAACATCGTTAACCTCTGCCATTGACTTCTACATGAACTTGGCAGGGTTAGGTGGCGTACTATGGAATTTGAGTTATTCCCAGGGTCGCTTATGATAAATCTCAATTCGAAATCAAGAATTATTCCCAAATTGTTGTTTTTTTTACCAAAAATCCAACTCGAAAATTCACATTTGAATTCCAATTTGCCTATTGAACCTTAATAAATCTGCCCCTATGTCTCTTTTTTTGTTTGAATTTTTATAATGTATTGCAATATAAGATATTGCTTATAAGCCAAGAGAATTTAATTAAATATATAACCCTTTTTATGGCAGCTATGTCAACTCGGTTGGCACCACAAGCCACCTGTCAAAACATTTTGCCAATGAAATACAAAGGAAGAAATACAAATAAGGAAATGTAGATTCCAAGTCTGATCCTTGAAAGGCATAGATAGATTCTACTGCATTTCAACAAAACACAGAGAAGTGTGTCCTTTTTTCAACCATGCCCCCTTTAAAGAGATACATTGGCATGTATGCATAAAAAAGAGATGATGGTTATTATGAACATTATCGTATAGGAGTGCAGGTGTTTCTGAATACACCAAGTAGCCAAGATGTGTCTTGCTTAAAAAATGTCAGAACCATATTGCCATGGTATAAAATAGTATGCAGGTGTAGCGTTTGCTTCGCTGTCCTGACTAGTTGGAACGACTCATTGTATTATTAACTGCCCATAGTAGTAGCTATTAACAAGACTCTAGGAAAATATCTGTAAACAATGTTGGAGAAGTTTCACAAAAAATGTTTTTTTTTCCCCTCTATTCAGCTCAATGGCTTTACAGAAACTACAAAGAACAGGTGTGCATGTGAGTTAAATTGTCTCTATTGTTTTATAACAAGGCCTTCTCATTTTCAGCTGAGCAGCCCCTTGTCCATTAAATGCAATTTAGCAGGCTCATCAGCGCTTGAAAGGGCAGATCAAACAGTTCTGCAAATCCCAGCTGTGCGGCCCCCAATTCAGACTCCAGCACTAACTGTGCCACTCTCTATTAATTTATTCAATTCCAGGCATAACACTCGGCTGTTCCTTTGTACGGCAGTGGGCTTACTATTATTTCCACTATGTCTTTTTGCTTATTCTTTAGATTTGAACACACTGCACAGAAAAACAGAATCTACCATTCTTATATTAATATTTGAATGGATTATTTCTAGAATTGTGTCTCTATTTAACATACATTTGTTGTTTGGTACATGCAGATTTAAAACATGCTCTTATGAGTCCAATAAAGTCTAAGGGTACAGGTATAGGATCTATTATCCAGAATGCTCAGGACAGGGGTTTTCCAGATAAGGGATATTGCTGTAATTTGGATCTCCGTTCATTAAGTTGATTTAATGTAAACATTAAATAAACCCAATATGATTGTTTTGTCTCTAATATCTTAGTTTGGGTCAAGTACAACTGTTTTATGATTGAAGAAAATAAGAAAATCAATTTTAAAAACCGGAATTATATGGTAGATTGAATTATTTTCAGTGTAAACAGTGTAATTTAGGAATAAAAAACGACAGCATAAAAACCATGACAGAATCCTTTTAAAGAATCCCTATAGGGAGCCTGGGATAGGTGGAGCAGAGAGGGCACATGAGAGTAGAGGAGAGGAATTGGTAGGGGTGTGGTGTGAGGAATTATGGGATTTGTAGTGTGGGAGATGCAGAGAAGAGGGGCAGAGTCTTAGGCTACAAATAAGGCTGGAAAGTGCGGGAAGTTACTTTCCCTGTTTAGGCACAGGTAAGGATCAATGTCCTTCCCTCCCGCCTTGTAGAAATGGGAGGGGGTGGATGACGTATGTCGTAGCTTTGGCATAGTGGGGCTGCCCTACTGGGAAGCCAAAAAGGGGTGCTGGAAAGAAAAACTGAGGTTGGATAGGCCTGGGGTGAGGCTTAGGGACAAGGAGGCACCGTAAGTGAGGAAGTAGGTGGCAGAGTCTTAGCCTTAGGCCGGTTAACAGGTTTTGATTAACAAGTGATTGGTGTGTTATGGTAATTATTGGGAAATGTTTTATGCAGCCTTCAGCGGCTATTGGTTTTATCCTGATGTAACAATGTTATTCAGTATTATTATTTTATGATGGTATGTTTTTGGAGTTAATAAAGAATAATTTGATGCAAAATGTTATTTAATAAAACCAGCTGTGGCCTTTTCACCCAAAATTAACAGTATGTAATGTGTATTCATGGGGTGTTGGGTTTGTGATCGAAATCGAAGCATACTCTAGTCAGTGCCTGGACTGTAATGTTTCATTAGCTGGTTTACTCAGGGTCGATGGAGCTATAAGCACAGGGGCTGCATTACAAGGGATCTAAATGACTGGCAGCCAAATTACACTGGTTTATATTTAGAGATTAACAGAATCAGATGTAGCTGTGATTGGGTGAGAACCGTAGTGATGGGTGAATCTGACCAGTTTTGCTTCACTGAAAATTTGCAGAGCGGTGAAAATTTGCTGAAATGGGCGACACATTTTTTTTACCGCACATCAAGTTTTTCTTTTTGAAGGCCGACAATTTTTTTTAATCTATTGGAGTCAATTGGAATTATTTTTATTGGTGAAAAATTTTGCTCATCACTTGAAAAGCAATGCATTAAGGCAGGAGAAAGCTGGGCTGGGGGCGGAGTAAGAGAGGGATGTGATGTCATGGGAAGAAGCTGTTCACTTCCTTATCTTTTGAGTAGGTAGAAACAACCCACCCACGCTCCACCACACCATATTTTGCGGAAAATATGGAGTTTTTCTACTTTATGTTCTCATAGTGGCCCCAGTTCAATGCGATATGGTACAATTTGTGTGATAAGTTCAACTTTTCATTTGTCCGCTATGCATATTGCGCTAAACACATCATGGACAGTAATGGGAACAACTATTTTTCACAATTTAACCTGAAATCATGTGAAGTCTTTAGCCATAACTTCCGGTTTCCATTGAGCCTTCTCCTATCTCTAAAGCATTTCTGTCTTCTATTCTCACATACAATATGCGCCTTATTGCACAAGCTTTTTAAAGGCACTTACAGTTATGCCTATGTGTATTCTAAGCTGAAGGCGCTGAAGTAGTTTGCCAGGATCACCTCCATGGTGGCAGAGGAAACAGTTGCACCTTCAGCGTCCATGTCTGGCCCAACGTACTGTGCAAACGGAGTCCCAAACCCAGAACTAACTCCAAGATCACGGTCATGGCCCACTCTAATGGGCAGGCAAGGGAACCGAACGTTGTAACTGGAATGGAGAAAAAAGGATGGCCTGGAACAGGCTGGGTCAATACCAAACAGGAGAAGCAGTACAGATTCAGAAGATGGAGAGTAGTCAAGGTCACAGGCCGAAAAATCAAAGTACAAAGCAGGATCAGATTGAGTAGTCAATACATGAGCAAAGGCAAGGACAGGCAGCAGGCAAGACAAGATCAGGGATAGCCAGGGTCAGAACAGATCAGGAATACTCAGAAATGCACCCAGGAACTAAAGAATTAGACCTTCTACATTGGGCAATGCACACAGGGCAAAGAGCCCTTTAAATATTCAAACTTGCCAAGTAATGACGTCACGTTCGGCACTTCCGAATAAAGCCGAAGATACCCGAGTGACGTGAACCTGGACGTGATACATGTTTTTGCTGCCTTCCCTGGAAGCACACACTACTGTTCAATTCATGGGTCTACAGGCATTTTGAATCTGGTCAATTAAGTGGTGTATGGCTTGTAGGTAAGTATTGTTTCAACTTTCCATATAATACAAGATATGTTTGCATAGTCTAGTCATCTCAAACATCTTAACTCTCATTACATACTAATGTTGTTTAAAGAGTGCCACACAATTGTTAAGTAACTATTACAACAAGCCAAAATCCATCGTTAGTGTGTAGTTCCTTTGTCTATGTGATGTTTGAGATCTATGTGAGACGTGTTACTACTAAAGACTCATACCTGTCCTGACTGCAAAGGGATGAAAGATGAATCTTTCAAAATGTGTTCATTAGGAGCCAATTTGTTGACACTTTTGTTCGTTAAAGTAATTATGTAGCTGTTTTACATAAAAGCTTTTTCTCTTCACTCCAGTTGCCCCCCCACACAAACAACTACGAAAATGCAATTGTAAACAAAATTAAAGATGCCCAAAGAGCAATCTAAAGTGTTTTTATAAAAGTTAATCTATGTAGAATGATAAAATTCACTGTAGTGATTTAAGCATATAGCAAAGCTTTTTCAGGAGATGCTGGTTATGGTTGTCGACCGTCGCTAGTGATGGGTGAATTTGTCCCGTTTCGAAACTTTAGAAAAATTTGCGAAACAGCGATTTTGACGCCTGCGACATCAAATTTGAAGTTGATGGGTGGCCATTTATTGTTGCCGGCGTCTAAATTGGCGCCAACATCAGAGCCGTCGCTGGCGTCAATTTTTTTTCACCAATAGCAAATTTCCAACAGGGAATTTCTTTGCAAATTCTCAAATTTATTCGATGGCGGCGAAACTGGCAAATTTCCCGCGAATTTGTGACTAGCGAATAATTTCACCCATCACTAAACGTCGCTGCTTACTCCAATTGCTAATCCAGCCACATCTGTTGAACGCAGGTACAACGCAGTACACAAGGGTCAGACAAGTGTTTGGCTTCCTCGAGATGCACTTCTGTTGCTTGGACCATTCAGGGGATATTCGGCAGTATTCCCCTAGTAAAGTGTGCAATATCATTTTAGCAGCATGCATTTTACATAATATTAGAGTGGAAAATCATCTGTGGGGGATCTTCAATTACCTGAAACTATTGAAGGTGATCAGCAACATGGGGATCCTCCTGTTCATCCCGCAGATGCAGGCCAACGTGGGAACCAGGTCCAGAACCAAATCATTGATGACCACTTCTCTTGTAAGTTAATTTAAAAAAAAAGTTAATTCTCACACATTAGATTCTTATTGCTTAGCTTTCAAACGTCATCTGCAGGGCCAGATTTCCTTTTTTACTGCCCGTAGGCCACCTGGGTCCTAATGCTCTCCCCTCTGTGAGTGCATGCACAGGCTACCAGGTCCTAGTGCCTGCTCGCGAATGTGCACACATCCTCCCCCCCACCCGTGGCTCCCAGTGCTACTCTAGATGTGGCTGGGTGGCATGCCACCCCTCAAATTTTGCAGCCCTAGGCTACCTGTCTGCTATCTCATCTACAAACATGCTCATTTTCATTTGCTCTTTTTTCAAGCAGGATCATTGCAATGTTGTCGTTTGGTCCTGTCTCTTTTTGAGACAAATCTAATTTGCACATTATATGCGTCTAAACATTTCTTCTGTCCTCGCTCACTAAATAGATTTTTATGTGAGGGTACTCTTTGCTGTTTACTGAAACATTATTTCAACAGCTTCCTTCTATAACAGCTTCTACAATTCACATTAGACTCTTTCATTCAAACAGGCTGTTTGCTATACTAAAATGTACCCTAGCAACTAGATCTCTCAGTAAGATATCAATATTGTAGGTGTTACAACCAAATCTATATGTTTGATGTTCAATTATAAACAAATATTTTCTATGTGCGTGTGAATTAGATTTTCCCTTACTCTACACATTTCTATTGAATTGGAAGTAAACCTTGACTACATGTAAGTAAACCTTATTTGTAACATTTTAATTATGTTTGGAGTACATGAGTGAAACTGTAGCCCTTGCCCTTCGGTATTAGTTGAAACTTTTATCTAATAAAAGTTGACCCTTAATTGATCAATGAAAAAAAACAACAAATATTTGCTACCATTTTTATTAATAAAAATAAAATGAAAAAAATCCTTACAACAGGATGCTTTTTGTTGTGGCAAAACAATTTAAATTATATCCACTTACAAACACTTAAACATTGGTCTCAAATTTAAAAAAAAGCCTTTTGCTGCAAATGTTACACAACAAAAAATACAGTATCGACATAGCAAATTACAACCAAAAAAAATTTATGTTTTTATAGTGTGTGTTTAACACTTTCTAGTAATGGGCAAATCTGACTCATTTCGATTATCAGAAAATTTGCAAAATGGCAAAAATTGGCCAAAATACATTGAAGTCTATAGATGACAAAAAAATTTTCACTCGCCATTTTTTTTTTTTTTGAAACACAACTTTTATTACCCTATGGGTGTCATTATTATAGAGATGTGATTCTCATCTCTATCATTTCTTAAACCTTTTTTTGAATATTTATATTAGGACATGCTATAGCACTTTGTTGTCTCAGCCAGTTGCGTAACACAGGCAATCTTGTTGACACAATCTATTTTTCATTGGCCATTGTGTCACATAATAATTCACAAGTGTTTGGTGTGTTGTCGGCACTAGACATGGGAGTTATTTCAGAGCTTTTTTAGTGTTTTCTACAAGCTTACACATTGATGAAGCAATATCTGCCAATGAACGACTGATTTCAAACAAGTGTTGTTGTGTGGTCAAATTTTGCTTGAGGAGTTTAGTTTGATTGTGCTCCATTCTTTCCATTGTTGTGATCAAATCAAAATCTAGATTGTTTTCATTCTTAGTAGCTGCAAACGTAATTTGTAAATTTCTCTGTTTCTCATACGATGCAAATTCACAATATCATTATGGCATCTTATTTGTGTTTCCACATCGGAATTGTTGAAAGATTGGAATGCCTTAACAGACAAAAGGAATGGATCCAGTGCACTTTCAGAATGGTCAACTTCAGATGATTCCTAGTTCTTTTCTGGCTCCTCCGAAAATACATCATGTGATTGTGCTTCTTCCTCATATTCTACTTCTCTAACAGGATGACTTGTATTGTCTACATTTTTGTAACTACAGATTATTGCATTATCAAAAACGTAACTATTTGGACTTGTAGAAACACTCAATAAAGCTCTTGCATTTTGTTATAATGCAGTGTTTGCTGTTTCAGTATTTAAAGTATTTGTTAAATTTGGAGAGGATGTTGTTGTAGGCATCAATTGTTGCAAAAAAGGCCTTCGTGTAGACCACCTATGAGGAAGCACATTGGAATAAAGATGTGGATAGTAACTGTGTAAAAAAGGATCATGATGTCTAGCTGTTGGAACATCAAAAAGTGGTGTTGTTGTTGTCGGGTTATTACCAACATATATGTTGGATATTGTTGCACCATAAACATTATATGGTTGTGTTCCAGCTAGAAAAATCTAGTAAATATTACTTGTCCTGGTGGTCCAGTGGTGCGGCGGGGACGCCCGCCGCGCCGCTCCGTGTCTGGCGCCATCTTGGAAGCTTAAGGACACGCGCGCCTCTACGTCATTTAAAGACGCAGGCGTGACCAGCGCGCAATGGCGCCAAATTTGAATAGTTTAAAAGGCTCATTAGGGCTGTGAGACCTTGCCCGTGCTAGTATCTTGTTCCTGGTGCTTTGTTTCTGATACTGATTCTGATTTCTGATTCTGGTTTTGACCCCTGCCTGGCTTTACGATTATCCTGACTTCTATATCCGACCCTTGCCTGAATATCGACTATCCTTCTGCTGAACCCTCCTGTCTGTTTGATTACCCGGTTTTGACCTTGGTCTGCCTGATTACGATTGACTTCCGCCTGCCCCGACCCGGCCTGAACTGATTATGATTCTGTTTCCTGTTTTGTACCGTGAAAAAGACTCTGCTACCTGCCTTGCCCCTCTACTAGCCAGAACATCTTGCCTTGTACCTCTCGTTAAGTCCAGGTGGCACCCAAGTAAGCTGAGGGCTCCTCCCAAAGCCCAACGGTGGTCACACTACTGGTGAAGCCGAGCCGAGACCAGGGTACCTGGAACCTGTTCTGGTATTGGGTGCCGGCCGTGACAAAAAATATGGTTGGTGCATGATAACATGATCCTCTTTTAAATTTTCATGATAATGGACAATTTCTTTTTCTGTTGGATTAGGAATGTCACTTGAAACTGCATCCATTTTGATAAAGTGTAACTTGACATATGTTGTTATATTAATGTTGTATTATATGTTATATTAATGCACTTCTAGACGGAGGTAGATTTTTTGCTTGTTAAGTTGTGGCGTGATTTTTATGAAAAGAGTGATACCAACCGTGAAAGTCTGCATTGTATTAATTTATGTTATATGAATGTCAAATGCTTGATCCAGGGAATTCCAATCACCATAGGGATCAGGAAGGATTTTTTTCCCTCTTGAGGCATTGGCACTAGCTTCAGGCTGGGTTGTTTGCCTTCCTCTGGAACAAAACAGTGGATATATAATAATTAGTGGTGAGTGAATTTTTTCATGAAAAAGTAGTTGAGACAAAAAAGTTGCTACAAAAAAAAAACCACCCATTGACTTCAATGCATTTGGATAAATAGTCGCGAAGACTAAAATGTCAGCACAGGAAAAAGCACCCATTGACTTTACTGCATTTGGAGTGATAAAAAAAATTCAGTGCGTAAAAATTGTTGAGCATCAAAAAAAATATTTGCCTATTTACTTCAATGCATTTTGCAATTTTCTCGCCATTTCACAAACTTTTCAGCAGTTTCACAAATTTACAAGCAAAAGGGACAGATTTGCTCATCTCATGCTCAGCTCATATTTTAAACATTCTTTGTCACAGCAGTGACCTTGTCAGAGTATTGGCTTATTCATTCAACATGAGTGCAATGAACAGGGATTGTGCTGAACATAATTTTTGCCAATTGTTTCAATTATAGAAAATCAACTATTATTAATGTTTTTTCGTTATTTCCTGAGCTAAACAGGGCAAACTGGGTAACTGAAGCTACTCCTTGCTTGGTCCTTGCAAAGTAGATAATTAGATTACCAGTGCACAGTTCATCCCCCCCTGCATCCCTGCATAACGGACTCTTGCTTATAAAGCTGTCACAACAGCTGGGATTGTTTACTGGTAATCTAATTTTATGTATATAAAAATATACATAATACCATCAATGACAGCACTCCATAATCATGCTTAGACAGGAATTTTTACATCATTCAGAGGTTTATTGGTGGACCAACGTTTTGATTCCATACAGGAATCTTCGTCAGGGTGAGAGAAGTGCCAGAACACAGAAAGCCAATTTAAATGTACAAAATGGCACCAATTCCTTGTTGGTACCCAGCTTTCAGATTTTACTCATGGTTTGGTTCCTATTCGCTTGGACTATTTAAAAATATACATACTTACCTAATCTTATGTATAAAAAATATACATACATACTTGTCACACCAGTCTACTATAATACACCTCGGGGCACATTTACTAAGCTAAAAAAACGTAGAATTTCGGAAAAAAAATTTGGGTACTTCGACCATCGAAAAGGCTACTTCAACCTTCGACTACAACTTTGAATCGAAGATTCGAACTTAAAATCATACGACTATTTGACCATTCAATAGTCGAAGTACTGTCTCTTTAAAAAAACCTTTGACTACCCACTTCACCACTTTAAACCTATCAAGCACCAATGTTAGCCTATGGGGACCTTTCCCATAAGGTTTCTAAGCTATTTCTGATCAAAGGAAAATCATTCGATCGATGGATTAAAATCCTTCTAATCGATTTTTCCTTCGATGGATCGAATATCGAGGGTTAATTAACCCTCCATATTCGACCCTTAGTAAATGTGCCCCCTCATGTTGCATGATCATATGGAACTGCACCTGCCTGCCAGTACTCATATCTGGTAACATTTCATCCCAAAACTTCACTCTTGTGCATTTTAGGCCAAAAACTGGGATAGACTGGCTTTTTATATGCTGCCTTAAATATGCCCACAGACAAAAGACCACATGTGACTTAGCCCAAAGAAAGGAAAGGTTGAATATCCATGATTTAAATCAATTTCCCATGCTCTCTGAAAAGGGTCCTTATTTTCTTGAATTGTCAAGGAGGCCCTCTTAACTAACTGGGTCTGATACCAAATACAGCTTTCACATAGGCCTACTTCCTTTGTTATTGGAAAAGTACTTGTTATGATGACCATGAAGCTACTTTTGTTGTAGCCTTTTAAAAACCAAGCAAAATAATTTATTAATTTATTTAAATAAATGAATAATTAATTTCTAATGACAAATATTCCCATTATCCAAATGAAACATTTAACGGTCTATTTATTACCATTCTAAAAATATTTCTAAAAATGTGTTAGTGGTTATTTTCATTTTTTATTTTATTATAAGAAATGCAATTTAGCATTTTACAAATTGCTAAAATGGAATATACCACATGTTCTCCCGTCCTCAGTGGGAAAAAAAATCTGATTCCTTGGAATGGGCAATTACATGATGTTAAGGATCTTATATATGAGACAGCTTAAGCAGAAATTCATTTTTAAGCTGAGCATTTTAACAAAAACTAAAGGGAAATCTGCCAGTGCAGCCTTGTTTATATAGTTTAGAGTGCCTACTTTTTTAGAAGTTAATATAGTTTCATAATTCATGTTTGTACCTGGTAAAACAAAGTTCTAGATGGCTTGTAATGTTCCAAGGTGAGCATCTGGTTGCCTGGGCCAGCAGGTGTAAGCAGTTGGCCTGCTGTGACTACACTAATGTGCTTGGATAGTTTCCCACATTCGTATGGTTCCCAGCAGGGGACAGATCTTTTTGTTTGGTGCTGCCAAAGGCACCATCTTAGCATTCTGTGTTGGTCTAAAATGTAAGTAAAATTAGTTGTAAAATATTTGAAAAGCAAAAATTTTCTGATTTACATACATCACTCCTTTTCTTTTCTTTTTTTAATATATTTGTCTATACATTTTGCCTGTTTATACACACACGCAATGAAATGCAATAAATTAGCTGAGAAATATAAACTTGCATCCTGCTGGCACCATACCAGCTCTTCATACCAGCTGTGGCCTTGTCCAAGAAGCAGCTGCACCTGCAAAGTAAAATGAAAACATTAGGAAATGTATTATTAATGAATAATATGCGTTAAAATTATTTTTTTATAATATTAACAAAAGGTTCACATTTGCAAAAAGGAGCCGTTCTTATACTTAACGTTAGATTGCTTCATCATAAATCATATGCAGTAATCCAATAATAATTTATAAAGTCAGCCAAAGTAATTCATTTTATTAATAGGGAATCAATATAAATAACACTTTACAAGATCATAACAATAAAAAAATAAGTATCTCTAATAATTGACTGCATAAAATCACCATAATTAGCATAATGTCAAAGAAATATATCAAAAAAATATCAAAAAAGAATCAAAGAAATAGGGGGGTTGGCCATCACAAAGCAAATATGTCCACTGGGAACACACAGCAGATACTTCTGTGTATCTGAAAAAGCGGAATGTACATTTTTTATCATATCAAATAGATTTTTTTATTTATGGTTATGTTTATTTTAATTAATTATATTTAGACTATACTTTCATATTTGTATTTAATTTCAGCCAGCCTTATACTAATATATTTATAATATATAACGTTTTGTTTTGTGCAGAATTTTTCATTTTATTACCTCATTTTACCTGCACTCAAGCCAGTTGTTTTGTTTTTGGGGTCCTTCACGCTACCATATTAATATTTATTAATAGATTATAGATAGCCAATAGAAGCCAATAGATGGACCATGCAGTAAAAACTTTGTTATAAATTCCATGGAGAATTGCTAAGGCTTGCAAAGACAATGAAGCAAAACCTTCCAAAAGTCTTGTCATTCAAAATTTAGATAAATAATAGAATTCTAAAAGAGATACTGACACCAGAAATTAAAAATTTTTTTTAATCATAACATTGTCTTTGCATGCTGTTTATAATTTTGCCGTAAAAGTATTGGCCTGTTGCTTTTATATTTCTTATTTGATCCCCCATGTTGCTCTATGAGGGTGCTGCCATATTTGTGCAGCAGGAGTCCTTTAGCCCTAGAAACTGACAGTTTGAGAAGGGACAGTTAGGTTGGCAAAACAGTCAGCTTTAGGAACTCCAAGTAAAAATTACTTACAAATTAAAATCTATCAGCGAAAAATGATCAGATAAGAGAGATGTACTGTGTGTAGAGATGACTTCTGCCTAAACATTTTTAGTAGAATAAGAGTATTTTTTATAAATATTAAACATTTGGAATTAGTGATGAGTAAAACTGGTCCATTTTGCAGGAAAATTTGCAAAACCATGAAAAATTTACAAACTGATGCGATTTTGCATTGGAGTCAATAGGATGGCAAAATGACATTGCAGTTAGGATGTTTCCAGCTCTGGAATAGCATTTACTATTAATACTACTAATATGCTACAACTGTTCTTCATAGAAAAAAAAAGTCTCCCACCCACACTGCTTCTTAAGGTGGTCATACACGGGCCGATAAAAGCTGCAGACAGACCGAGTCGGCAGCTTATTGGCCCGTGTATGGGACCCCCCGACGGGCTTCCCCAATCGAGATCTGGCCTTCTCGATCAGATGGGACAAAAAATCCCGTCAGATCGCAGCCGCATCTGTTCATTGATGTGGTCCTGCAATCCGACCATTCCCATTCGTTAGGATCTGATCGTTGGGCCCTAGGGCCCACGATCGGATCAGCCTGATATTGCCCACCATATCGGAGAGAGATCCGCTCATTTGGCGACATCGCCAAACGTGCGGATCTCTCCATGTATGGCCACCTTTAGCCTGACAGGACTAAGGCTAGGGAGGCCTCAGATCTGATTGGTTGATGTGAAGGAAGAGGGGCACATAATTATGACGTAAGAGGTTTTTTTTATTCTGTGTTATTTTTCACCTTAAAAAAATGGTTTTTTTCTGGTTTTGGCAAAATGAACACAAGATTCTAGTGCAAATTTGCTAAATGTTTGCCACTTCTGAAAATATATTTCGAAACTTTACCCAATGAACGAAAATTATTATATGGCCCCCTAGATTTCACGCTTCATGGTTTCAATTATTTTCTCTCTTTTATGCTTGTAGGGGCCTATTACATTATAATATAAATGAAAAACCTTGAAGACATTTGATCTACCACTAGGGATGTAGCGAACTAGTTCGCGCGAACTTCGACCGTTCGCGTCCGCCGAATGTTCGCGAACGTTTGGGAACGTTCGTATTTTGAGTTTGAGTTCGATTCGAATAAAAATCGTTCGACCATTCGACCATTCGAATTCCTTCGACCGCTAAAAATTGAACAATTTCCATTCGTTCGAACGATTGTAAGCATTCGATCGAATGATTTTCATTCAATCGAACGATTTTAAAACGTTCGATCGTTCGATTCGAATGAAAATCCTTCGATCGAATGATTAAAATCCTTCGATCGTTCGAATCGAACGATTTTAGTGGGTGTTCGAAGTTCGCGAACTGTCCGCGAACGTTCGCATTTTTTGCCGGTGTTCGCGAACGGCGTTCACGAACACCAAATCGGCAGTTCACTACATCCCTATCTACCACTGTATAATTGTGTTTTAACCTTATAATAAGAATTTATATAAGGAGACGAGTTCATACTTTGAGCATCTGATTTAATATACTGAAATGTTGCCTCTACCACATTAATATGATATAGGTACAGTAGTAGATTTGAACTCTGGGGCAAGAAGCTATAATGTGGCAAAGGCAGCCTCAGCTGGCTCATAAATGAATGTTTAGTTGACACCTTCTCTGCCATGTTAAGTAATACAGTGGGAAACCTGTCCATTTGATCATGAGTTAATACAGATGTCCTCCTTATTGTTATCTTTTAAAGGAAAAAAAGTATAAAAAATAAAACTGGGTAAATAAAGGCTGTGTAAAATAAAAATGCTTCTAAAATAGTTAGTTAGGCAAAAATGTCATGTATAAAGGCTGGAGTGATTTGATGTATAACATAATAGCCAGAACACTACTTCCTGCTTTGCTGCTCATTTAGTTTCCACTGATTGGTTACCAGGCAGCAACCAATCAGTGACTAGAGGGGGGGGCATATAGGTGATAACTGTTGCTTTTAAATCTGTGTTAAATGCTGAGGATCAATTGCAAACTCACTGAACAGTTATGTCCCATGTGTCTTCCCTTCAAGTTGCTGACTAACTAAGAGTTAGAGATCTGAAAAGCAGGAAGTAGTGTTATTTTCTGTTATGTTACACATCCAGTCACTCCAGCCTTTATACATTACATTTTTGGCTAACTAACTATATTTGAAACATTTTTTATTTTGCACAGCCTATCTATTTACCCAGTTTTTATTTTTACACTGGACTATTCCTTTAAAGACCACTGGGCCATTGATTTTATCCCACTCTTTTATACAGAGCAAGTTTTCAATTGGACTTCATTATTTATTTTTTTATAGTTTTTTTAGTTATTTGCCTTTTTCTGCTCAGCTTTCAAATTGGGGTCACTGACCCCCATTGCTACTTTTTATTACTCATCTTTCTATTCAGGCCTCTCCTATTCATATCCCAGTCTCTTATTTAATTCAGCTCATGGTTGCTAGGCTAATTTGGACCCTAGCAACCTGATGAAATTGCAAACTGGAGAGCTGCTGAATAAAAAGCGAAATAACACAAAACCACAAATAATAACAAATGAAAACCAATTGAAAATTGTCTCAGAATATCACTCTCTGCATCATACTAAAAGTTAATTTGAAGGCGAACAACTCCTTTAATATTTTCCATAACACTTCTTAACAAATCCCTGAGATGAGAAGATCAATGCACACCCCCACATTTAAAGATTTACAGTGCATTTGGGTAATTACCAACTCTTGCATTTTTAGTATCTAATGCAATGAGGATGAAGGTGACATATCTCACAGATTTATTCTATTCTTCATGTTTATGGTGACATATTCCCAATGGACATACATGGAAGTTAAAGGTATAGATCAAAGTATCTTGACTTGAGCGCTTTAATCTTTTAGGACAATATGCCTTTTGCCTGAGCTTAAAAGAAGAATGCATAAAACATGTAGCTAAACGTATAGAGAGTTTTCAGTGTACATATGCAATACTGAAGTATTTAATACACAGTTTTTTTTTTGTAGTGTTCTACCTTTTTACCTTACTGTCACTATATTTTCGTAAACATTTTTCTTCACTGAACTCATTGATTTCATGGCTATCATTATATTTTTAATTTCCTAGAATGAATGTCAAATTAAATCCTAAAATCCTTGACGTAAAGCAGGACTACCAACTTTACAATGCCTGTATGTTGCTACTGGGAATATATCATCTGACAACCTTGTCCAAGTCAAGGATTAAACAATAACACCAACAGCTGTGTTCTTTATCACTACCAGCATTTGCTTGCAGATGTAATTCACCCCCCTCATTCCACTGTCCAATGCCTTGCAAAACATTACTGTCAAGTGAAATATCCAATAGACATTTCATAAATATTCCATATACCTGACAGGCCAATCTAGAGCAGTTATGAGATGTCTTGCCTTTCCAACCTAAAATGGAGCACCTGCCTTCCATTAAAATTCAAGAAGAAAGACACTAGAATATCTTATAAATACACTCACTATTATGGTTCTGTCCACTACAGTTGTACTTTTTTAAAAAAAGTGGCAGATGACTACTATTACCCCTCTTACTATGTTGGTTATCACAGAAAAGAGGACTGGACAAAGGGATTCTGAGTGCTGGGAATGAGAGCTGTCTAAATTATGAATGTTGTAGCCTTATAGCCTATTACCATTTTATGTCATGCTCTTGTGTTATTTCTTGCATGCTTTTATTATATTAAACTTTAAACTTACTGTAGGTAATTTATACTGAAAGGCGAATCTGACCAGTTACGCTTCGCCATAAAATATTTTGCTCATCCTTAAATTAGGTTATGTTAAATTAAATGGGCAGGTGCATTCCGATGGTGTCTTTTTCTGAATAATTTGTCTAGCATTCCTTTATTGGGACCATTCATGACCATGATTTTTTGATGCATCTGACATACTTTGAATATAAATGGGTTCACATCATTTTATCAAAGGTTGGATTTTAGTGGTTTTAGAGGTTTTTGAAATCATGACGAAGCTCACATTCTCTAAAACTATGAATGTCATTACATTTATTAAAAGATCCAAATAAAAAAAGAATGAATGGAAAATAAAGCTAAACGATTGTTCTAAAAAATACAAATACCTATAAAACCTCTAAAAATAAAAAATCTGACAAACCACTAAAAGTCTGAACAGTCCAATAGGATCAGCACAGCTCTCATTGACCTGCACAACTTTACCTGGCGAAGTTTTGTATTAGAGGTTTTCAGGTTTTTCCACTTAAGGGGGTTATTGATAAAAAAAATCTAGTTTGCAAGGTTTGTAACTTGAATAAACTCATAATTTAAACAAATTTGAAAGTTTGCTTCTTTATGAAAAAATCCAAATGTAAATTTTTTTTATGTAATTAGGAAAAAATATTACATTGAATTTATCTCGTTTCTAGGCTTAAAAACCTTGAATACCTCGAATTTATTGAGTCTTTGAGCAAATACCAGTGTAAAACACCCAAAAAACGTGAAGGAAAAATATATCTTCAGATGGTCAAAGGGACCGCTGTCATTGACTTTTACATAAATTCAACAGGTTTTAGCTGGAGTATTTTCAGATTATGACTTTTTGCAGCTTCAGGGCATAATACATCTTGAAAAATTTGAGGGTTTTTTTTGGTGAAACTACAATAGAAGAACTCAAAAAACCCCTTAAATCTCAATTGTTTGCGTTTTTTTGTTTTTTTAAAAAAATAGGGCAACCACAAATTTTTAGAGATTCATGGAAAAAATATAAATTTGAATGTAAATGGGCCTCTTAGAGTTCGGATCATTCTTTTTAATTGTTTAAGATTTGTGCATGTTAGATACTTTGATAACGTATTTTCTATGGATATAGATATTGGCAGACTCTGGATATTGCTTAAAATTGGAATATGAACATAAGGTAAAGAGTAATGGTGTCTGGATGCTTCAACTGGTTGCACCAGTGTTTATATCAGGAATATAATACAGTTATGAAGAGCTTTGATGATCCATAAGGATGAATGGTTGACCCATTCTACTGTAGATTATTGATGACCACCAGTTCGTAATGATGAACCAGGTAGACAGAATGGATGTTGATCAATTACTAAAAAGAACTAAAAATTGTACCTAGCTGTGTTGGTGTTCATAGAGCACTAATGAGCACTAAGTAGATAACAGCGACACACCATAGAAATGCGAGCATGTATATGTACCATTCAAAAGCGTTGTAATAGACATGTTAATTCCCTAAAACCTGTTAAAGCTTGAGCATTGCTCCAATATCATTACGTACGATTGACGCTCCAAAACTTAACCTATTGAATGAAAACCCAGACTTTTTTGTGTTATCCAGAGCAGATCACAATGTCAAGAAACAACTTCAGGGACATCTGCCATTAACTTCTACATGACCTTGACAGGTTTGAGAAGGTGCATTTTCAGATTCTGATTTTTATCAGCTTTGGGGTATGAGAAATATCTAAAAATCAGAGTTTTTTTCCATGAAAAATTTGAGGTTTCCCCCTAGAAACCTTGACCAGAAAAAAACGAGGTTTAATATATGGGCCCCAAACTGCCTTTCTCTCGCTGGCTGAAATACTTGTGGTTGTAGTCCAATGTCTTAATCCAAGCAAAGTCATTTTGCTTCTCTTAAAAATGTCAAAATGCTGGAGAAACGTGAAATAGCTACTTAGCCGACGGAGCACGACCATTGTTTCAGACCACTGTATGATCAAGATTTCCACTTGCCAGAATTAGTAGCCTGTTTATTAAAATTTGAGAAAAAAACAAGATCTCAAGTTTTTTCTGATTAAATTTTACCAAACTCCAAATTTTCTTAATTTATCATCTAAAAAAATTCTTGAAAATTTGAATGAAGAAAATCACCATCTCAATGGGGGTATTTTAGATCAATACATTTTATTTTTTGAGTCAAACAGTCATTTAACAGAACTATGCAATTCTGGCTATATGGCTCTCAGTTTTTTTTCTGGTAAATTATCAAGATCAAGTTTTTCTGATTTGAGTTTCGTAAATTTGAAAGTGATTGAGAAAAAAAATTTGATCGAGTTTTGATGTCTTCCTGCTATAAGATTTTATTATCACAGACAAAAAGGAAATTACTTAAACATTTGGATTATTTGTATAAAATGGGAGTCTACAGGAGATGGCCTTTTCAAACTACGGAGCTTTCTGAATAACATTTCCCAGACAATGGATCCCATACCTGTATATCTAAATATAATGGATTTTTCTAATTTATAAATTGTATTTGACCTACAGTATAAAATATAATTTTTGCGAGTCTCACGATCATGACACAGCACCCCACTCTATGTTTTGTATGGATGCTCCTGATTGTCATGAGCAGCCTAATATGTCCTAATATTAACATTACTGCTATATTTTGAGGGATAATTTAAATAATTTTTATTAATTACATTTCTTTATTCATCAAAATATTTTCAAGCACTTGGTGCTAAAGCCAGGATTGAGGTAGGCTTACTTGGCTTGTGATAATACAATTCTTATATGATATGCAATGGGAACTATTTGTGCTGCAAAACACTACAGAATGTATGTGACATTCGAAGATATGTACATCTGTTGGAACCAGTTGTTCGTATTTTTCAAGAACATAATTTTCATACTGCATATGAGCTGAAAATTACCTATATCAGGCTGCAACAGATTGGCTTTTTGATCAAATACAGATGGGTTATCAGTATGACCCTGATTTAAGTATTGACACGCAATCTGCAAACATAATTCACTCAAAGACAGATAGAATAATGATTAACACTTATTCCGTGTTTTATTTGGCAGAGTATTTATTCACAGTAAAAGAAGTGTTACATGAGCACTACTGAGTGTCTGTAATTACATGTAGCAGCACTTAAGTCAAGCAAAAAATTATTACTTAAATACTTTTTGGTCATTATTATTAGAAATACCTATTTATAGGCTTCTCGCCTAATTTATAGCTATTTTAGCTGTACTCATATACTGTACTGAGATTTAAACATCATGAAGTACAACAATTTGCTCAAAGTTCTCAAACTTTGACACTTTGACTAGTGGTTTCAAATCATTATTTTATTTTGAATTTAGTAATATTGCATTGCAATCTTTTACAGTGCAGTTTCACTAATCATTATTTATCCCCTATGTTAGTATATCAGCCCCATTATCTTGTCCTTTAGAATACAACTCAATGCAGTTGAGGTTGTGCAAAAATGGACGTAGATTTTACATGAATTGCAAATTGTTGCAAATTACAGGAAAGTGCATTTAATGGGGCAGCTTCAGGGTTTCCACAGTGTAGTGCATTAATACATGCAGAAGTCATAAATAGATGTCATTTTGACACTGAGGGGGTTATTTATCAAAATCCAAATTTTCTAGATTTTTTAAAATAAAAAAGTCTGACCAAACTAGAATCCACAATTTGCCCTTATTTATCAATAAAAAATTTTTTTTATAAACTATAGCTTTTTCAGATTGTCGCGCAAAAACTCGACATTTTTACATTTGATGGCCAAAAACCATGAAAAATTAGAGTTTTTGCAGAAAAACTAGTGTCCAACCTCAAAAACACATTTTTGAGGGTTAAAATATCTTCAAATGTTTAAGGGGACATCTGCCATTGACTTTTACATAAATTAGTCAGGTTTTATATGGATTTGAACGTTGAACAGATTCAGGGCAAAATAAATCAAAGAAAAATTGCATTCTGTTTTACCGCGACTTTTTAGGGTTTTCAGCTTCAAAACGGATGCTGCTCCTTAATAGTGATGGGCGAATTTATTCGCCAGGCGTGAATTCGCTGCGAATTTGCGCGATTCGCCGCCAGCGAATAAATTCGCGAATCACCCGCGAAAATTCGCGGAAAAAATTCGCCGTTGTCAAAAAAATTTTTCGAAAAAAACGGACACCGGCGTCAAAAACGGGCGCCGGCGTCGAGAAAACGGGCGCCGGCGTTGAAAACGGGCGCCGGCGTCAAAAATGAGACGCCGGCGCAGTTTCGCGAATTTTTTGCCGTTTCGCGAATTTCGCGCGAAATTCGCGAATTTTCCGGCGAAACGGCGCAAATTCGCCCATCACTGCTCCTTAATAAATGACCCCCTGAGTGACAGAAATGATGTAACCACAAGTCAGAACATTTACTGCCGAATTGTGTCTGATTCACAAAAATGCATATGTAGACTTTTTCTGCATGCTGTGAATAACTAACTACATTGGTGCAATATTGCCCAGTGTTTGCAAATGAGCCACCAACATCTTCATCTCTTACTATCCCTGCCCTCTTCCCAGTCTGATTCTCTACCTTAAGGACCAGATACTAGAATGGATACATTTCCTTTTGTTTAAATATTATGAACAAGAGGATTAAATAGTCTTATCTTAATTTCATGCTACTGGCCCCACTTGAATGGCTAAACTGTGCTGACATTACTGGGACAGGTTACTATGCAGATCTTCAGCTATATGAATAGTCCAGTGATCAGCAGATTATTCATTTCAATCAAGTACTGTGTGGGTCACCAAAATACTTACTTAGGGACCTCACACATAGACTATCTGTTATCCAATTAGATCAGAGTAAAGGTGGCCAACAGATATTATCGTACGATATTTGGTACATAAATGGTGGAAGACGAGCAGAGCCGGGTCCGGTCAGCCAGGCACCCTATGCAACCTGGCCAGCCACAGTACTGACTTGGTGCGCATATACGCGAACAGACATGCGAATTGCAGCGGGCACACAGGTGCAAATGGCTACTGGCCCCATTGCACAAATAGACGCGGAAGCGTAAGTAAAAGTCAACAGTCCAGAAAGGAGAGAGGGGACCGGACCAAGGGTAGAAGCC
The DNA here is from genome assembly GCA_038501925.1 of Xenopus petersii. Classification (NCBI taxonomy): domain Eukaryota; kingdom Metazoa; phylum Chordata; class Amphibia; order Anura; family Pipidae; genus Xenopus; species Xenopus petersii. The sequence continues at coordinate 23,242,113 of CM076680.1, read as the reverse complement.
AGAGAAGGTACATGCCTGGTGCCAACCAGCGTTGTGCCCTAGACACGTGCCTACTCTGCCTACCCCTAGTTCCAGCCCTGGAGACGAGGAAACCAATATTGGCAATAGACTTGGATAGCAGTCATCTCATCTATCATCTGTCAAATAGAGGTAGAATTCTATTGTTTCTAGTTCTACCTGAATATCTGTTGATTCAGCTCTTACCGTTTGTAGTGAATAAAAAGATCACAGGAAAGATCATAATTGTTACATGTATGGCCACCTTTACCCAATAGGTCTCTGTCAGGAAACAGACTTTGGATTTTGTCTTGAACCGTGCCTGCATGAATCCACTGAGCCACTGGGGGCTTTCTGAGCTGGTATGGGTCGGTTATATGGATAGTCTTGCATTACCTCTCCCCCTGCTGAGCTTTCTCCTCCACCCACCTTGTTAACTTCAACAATCCATTAAGGGCCTTTATAAGCCTGCTTCTTGCAACCACAGTTACACAATCATTGAAGCCATTCGAACTGATCCTGCCTGTGTTTATCTGGATTCCTGCATTTCCCTTGTCTGGTTCTTGCCCCTGTTCCTGCCTGGTTCTTCTGCTCCAGTCCCCCTTGCCTGCTTTTTGTTGGATCTCCTGGTATTTGACCTAAGCCTGTTTTCTGGACTACCATCTGTCTTAAGCCTGCCCCTGAACTTTACTTGTTTGCTGCCTGCTTCTGACCACTGGGCCGATGTAAGCACTTGAGTACCTTTTTCACTGTGCACTATATCTGTTGTGCTGTTACCTTGTTTTACCCATTGTTCTGCTGTTACCTTGTTACACGCATAATAAATCAAATTTTCTTCATAAGATGTTACCCACCTATCATCAAGTCAAATATATATGTATTCGCCAGTTTATCCAGCAAATAGGTTCCTGCCTGTCAGTTGTGGCCCAACCTGACAGGTCTCTATCCTTCTCACCTGCAAATAGAAAATGTGCTGTATAGTTGGTACAGGAGTGTGACTCATTTATTGATATCTAAATTCACAGTTAAAGCCATTTCTTTTTAAGCAGTTTGGTAACAAAAGTGACCAAATGGCAATTCACACAGTTAAGGGCAGATTTACTGAAATGAAAATTTGAATTTCGAATTTCGAATTACAAATTCAAATTTTTGAGTTTTTTTTATGGCCAAAACTGTCAGATTTGACTAGGGAATTATTAAAATTTTTGAAATTTTGACTGGCCCTTTAAGAACTTGAATTTGACTATTCGCCACCTTAAACCTGCCAAATTGCTTTTTCAGCCTATGGAAGACGTCCTGGGATCAATTCGGAGTTGTTTGCAGCCTTCCTGACATTCTACATTTTTTCGTTTTTTCCGGCTGAAACCGGTAGGACAGGCAGAATTTACCCATATTTGGCGCAAAGGCAAATGCTGTTGTTAAAGCATGTGACACAGAAAAAGCATATATGGCACGTTGACATAATGTGATGCGTTTTTTGGGGCTTAGAACATTTTTCAACTATTTTCGGAGTAACTTCTATCTACTCTATTGCATTTCGCCTGGTCTAAGGTGGTGAAGGCAAGTCTGGCGCAAGAGGTAACGTTCAGTAAAATCCGCATCTTAGTGAATTTCAGTAGTTATGACCATTCATCAGAGCGCAAATTCGCCAGGCATTAGGGAGTGAAGTACTGCTAGAGGCTATCTCCTTCGTTAGCAAAGTTATGCCAGCGATTGTTAAATCGGCAAAGTACCGAAATGACATCATGCTGGTGAATTTTCGCCTGCGTTAGTCACTTCGCTCTTCGGTAAATTTGTCCCAATATCTTATGTTAAGGAAGCAAAAATAAAAGTGATAATTATTAAAAAAATTTAAATAATAGGACATTAAAAACAAGTCTACGTTCGCTTTCTACTATAAAGAGACATAAACTGTGTTTACTGAGAAATCAATTTCTTAACTCTTTAATGGTATAAAATCTTTTCAATGTCAGAGAACAGTGCGAGTGCGAGTCTTTTTATCCATTTGCCGACAGATAAAGAAAAAACAGAAAAGAAATCACTGTATGTTAAGAACAATTAATGCTGAAATTGAGTAATGTAGGGCTTTGGAATCCTGGAGCAAATGAACAATATCTCAGAGAGCTAAGAAAGTGGCAGCTTTCCAAAGAATGTTATCATTTTTTACCACCTTGTCCATTTCAAATGGATATGCAACTTTCTGTAGTTTACCGTCAAACAGGGGTAGGCAGAGTAGCAGGACTGATAAGAAGGAAAATATGGTGCTGCTGATGTTGAAGGAACTATAATTATTTATGACAGTAAAGGCTTGTCTCTCTTACTGTGCACCTCTTAAGCAAAACCTTCATATTTACGGTTATGCAGCAGGTTCAGAAATTCTGTTGATCGAGGACTGCATTGGCTCTTTATTGCAATCAAGTTCAACTGGCCTGCACAGGGTTCAACTGGCCTGCACAGGGCCCCATTCTGATCCAATCAGCGCCGGCGCCCTAGGCAATCCGACTATGTCACCCACCACTGTTCATGCATGCACAGAAGAGTGCAAGCGTTGAGGAAGCGCAAGTGCGCACATGCATTCGGTACTGCAGCAACAGCTTTTGGGCGCAATTGTCCGAACTAGGTGAAGGCATCAGAAAAGGTATGTGCCTGGTGCCCCCTTTACCTTTGTGCCCTAGGCACGTGCCTTTTCTGCCTACCCCTAGTTCCGGCCATGGATCCAATCATTGGTCCAGGGGCAAAATAATTAGATTTATCCTTGATAAATTGAGCAAAGATCCATTTCTTTAGAGACCTCATCTCACCCTCAAGTGAGAAATCTTTCAGGAGCAATCACATTTACTTTCAGGAGCAATCCTCACTAGTGATGAGTGAATTTGCAAAAAAATGTGCAAAACAGCAAAAAAGTTTCGAAAACGCATTCGAAAATGGGCGTCAACCTTTTTTTATGCTCAGCAATTTTTTACACACGTGACAACTTTTCTAGCTCCAAATGAATTAAAGTCAATGTAAGGTATGGTGTCCCAAAATCCAGAACATACCAGGTCCGAGTCTTGGCTCATGCTTCTGCCTATAGCAGCCACCTTTTGCTTCAGGAGGAGCCCTCCACTACTCAGCTTAAAGTGAGAGGACCAGGGAGAATGTTCTGGGCAGGCAAGGGACCCGTAACTTATACAGGAGGAACAGGGAACAGAGAGTGAAGTTGTGAAACAGGCTGTAACAGTACCAACCAGTGCAATACAGAATCAGAAACCAGAAGCATGGTCAAACAGGCAAGGGTCGGTACAGGTAGGGATAAAGCAAGGTCAAAACAAGCAAAGGTTAGGAACAGATAATCAGACAAGAATCACACCCAGGAACTATAGGAAATAGACCTAGGTTGGACAATGAGCCAGTGCAGAGCAGGGGGTTTTATAGGCAGCCTAATGGCTTACACTGATCACCCGTGGCCAGATTGGTAACAGGTGAAACAAGTCATGCATACTTGCAAGTACAAGGATGGCAAAAGGAGTGAACCAGGACTACAACTGTCTGCTCACACAGGGTAGAGGTTTTGCAGACTGCATAAAAACATCAGATCACTGGTTTAAATCCAGGCAGGATATTACAGTCGATGGGAGTTTTTTCTTGTGGCAACTTTTTTTTGTCTCTGTGACTTTTTGTTTAGGCGACTTTTTTATCGCTGTGATTTTTTTTCCTGTAGTTTCACAAGAAAATGTCCAGATTGCAAAATGCAGAATTTCACCGCAAATCCATGGCTGGTGACAAAAATTTGCTCATCATTAAATTTCTTTAAACCATTCTACAAGCCAAGAAAGAATTCTCCCAGAGACCAACCCTGCCAATACCAGCAGGTATGGTTTCCCCAGTTTGTATTCACCTGAATGTAGTTATCATCACTTGTAGAGATTAATGATACTACTTGACCTCTAAACTTGCCACCAATAATTGATATATTTGGCTTTGACAGTTCATTACATTTACACAGAAACTAATCACATCTGACTGCTTAAGTAAATTACTGTTGCAGACAGTTGCCTATTAGTATTCATTTGGGATTTCTAAGGACCTGCATGCTAGTTTGCCTTTTGGTTAGGAATCATTCCAGTGATCTTGCAGTTTTTTTCTCTATAGCAGTCAACTTGTTTTTGGATTAAGCTCTGCAATAAAAATTTGTTCCAGGATTTAGTATGTAGGGTCAGGCCTGGAATGCCCCATGTCCTCTTTTTTTAGATTGGACCACTTATTAACAGGAGGACCTTGAACCTTTCTGTTTGATTCGGATGCAAAGTTCATAAATATGGAGCTTTTTTGTGATTTCTGCACTTTGTACCCTGCCTCCATTGTAGTAAATAAGCCCTTTGATTGTATGGATTGCAAGTTCTGAGCAATTCCTTTTATGCAATCACCCTCTCCATTAAAACTAAAGAACAGATTTAACATTCATGGAGATTCAATCTTTTAGAAAATACCCTATACTTTTTTTTAGATTTTGGGCCATCGAGTCCCGGACTGAGAAAAACAATGTATCGGGGGTGAATTCCACCGCTTCCACAATACCATATGTACGTATCCAGAGAAGTGATTTGTGCCAAGATCACAGGCATTTTCCTTCATTTTATTGTCTCCAGCAAAGCTTGGAAGTGCTGTAATTTTTAAATCCAACGACTCTGCACGACAGCATCTATTGATCTGAGTCATAGGCATTGAGATAGAAAAAGAATGATGAAGATGGATCAGTCAATCAATATACTGCAACTTGTGCTGAGAATAACTAAGCTCTCTTGATTAATGCCTACAGAACTTTGAGATAATTTGTGTCTGTGTGTGCTTGTGCATAGGGCACCACGGCACTATATCTGTGATAATGATTAGCTATTTAAATGGTATACAGTACATGCAGTATATGGAGATTTCTATATATATATATATATATATATATATATATATATATATATATATATATATATATATATATATATATATATATATATATATACATATATATATATATATATATATATATTATTATTATTATTATTAACATGTATTTATATAGCACCAACATATTGCGTAGTGTATATATATATATATATATATATATATATGCAGTATATGGAGATTTATATATATAAGCACTGCGTATCTTGACAGCGCTATATAAATAAATGATGATGATATATATATATATATTTATATATATATATATATATATATATTTATATATATATATATATATATATATATATATATATATATATATATATATATTATTATTATTATTATTATTATTAACATGTATTTATATAGCACCAACATATTGCGTAGTGTATATATATATATATATATATATATATATATATATATATATATATATATATAGACAAATACAAGAGGTCCTCTGCACTCAACCCATTATCAATATATTTAAGACAGAGACATTTTGTGCATACTGCTACTGAAAAATGCTTTACCCTTTAAACAAAACAGGGATTGTTTGTCCATATATTGCAATATATTTAAGATGGCCAACTACATCAAAGTCATCCCATATCTGACCAGTCCTATGCTCAATTTTCATCTGATTCATTAAGAATTCAATTGATTAATTATTGGGACTGATATTAAAAAGGACTGTGTTGGAGCAACAGTTAAGTACCTAATAGTGATTTAGGTAGTTTCCCACGTGTCCCAGTGTTGGAGTGCATGGTGTATTCGTTTTGCCCAAGTTTTATTGCAGTTTATAAACATTTTATATTTGTTTCATTTGCAAACTATGTGTGTTTTATTATTCCTAGTGGAATCCCCCTGAGGTGTGTTCCTTAGTGTTCCCTAGGTAGAAGCACTGCTCTGTAATTTCCAGTACTTTTCATACACAAAAGGGACTCAGGGCCCCTGGGTTGCCAAGGATAAGTTGCTATTTAATGAGACAGTAACCAAATTAGGGTTATAAAGATGTGTATATTTTTATGCCATGTGAATGCCAGATTTGCCATCATTCTTTTACATTGTTTCAGACGGTAGTCACTCTAAGAAAAATGCTTACAAATTTTACATCATTTTTTTATGTTGTGGTGTATAATCCCACCATTTTTTACACAGCATAATAAATATGAGGTGCAGAATGGCCAATTCTATTTTAGGGTAATTTGGACCCTAGCAACCAGATTGCTGAAATTGCAAACTGGACAGTTACTGAATAAAAAGCTAAATAACTCAAAAACCACAAATAATGGAAAATTAAAAACAATTGCAAACTGTTTCAGAATATCAGTCTCTACATCATACTAAAAGTTAACTCAAAGGTGAACAACCCTTTTAATATATACGGTGTGTAGACAAATACAAGTTGCTCATATCCTGTAAAAGTAAATGCGCAGAAATGTTCTCTATTAAATGCATATGTATGCTTATAAATAGTACCTGTTTCTTTGTCTTTTTCACCGTTGTTTCAGTATATCAAGGGATGCACTTTAAGTTTAAATCTGGTTATTTAGCAGTAACAGAATGTCTGAAATGGAATAGAAAGTAAAACAAGAAAGTGAAATCACTTTCCCGGGCTCCCAAATCCCACACATATGATTTGACTTTAAATGTGAAGGAAAGGCTAAAATTAAGTAAGCTTTATCAGAAAAGTCTATATAAAACACCAGTAAACCCTTAAAGTAATGCTGCTCTGAGTCCTCTGTCAAAAGAAACACAGGATTTCCTTCCTTTTATTGTGTACTCATGGGCTTCTGTATCAGACTTCCTGTTTTCAGCATAAACTTCCAGGGCACGGCATGAGCATGCTCAGTTTGCTCCTCTTTACCTTTCTCCTCCCTTTTCCCTCCTCCCTCCTCCCCTCCCAGCTGTAAATTGAGCCCAGAGCTATGAGAAAGCAGGGAGAGACTCAGGCAGGAAGTGATGTCACAACAAGCTAATATGGCAGCTGCTATCCTAAACAAAGAGAGAAATTCTAGAGCTTTTTACTCAGGTATGGTAAAGCATTCTGCAGAATAAATATAGTGTTATAGCTTGCACTATTGTGGCTAATCTATTGGCAATAAATGGCCTCTGTAGCTTTCGTTCTTCTTTAAGGGACACATTACTGTAAGTTTTATTCTTTATTTAGCATAAGCAACAATTAAAGACGGCTCTTAATCTGAAAATAAGTGTTTTTCTTGCTTGATGGTGGATGGACTATCTGCTTATCTACATTCGGTAAGATTAAGACCTGAAGAAGTTACAGAGGCAATTTACTCCTGAAATAATTGGAGTCATAATACTGTTGACAAGCATGCATTTGGTGATGATTTGGGCCTTTTCAACAATGCTAGGCAATGGAAAGATGAACTAATTCCCCCAAAGTTTGTGGTCTCTTTAGTTTTTTTTTAGTTTTTTTTTCATCTGTACTGATCTGTTGGCAGGTCAGACGGCCAACACTGGGTCAAATTTTAGTGGTATTTCTCTAAAACCACAAATGCCATGAAGGCTGTTAAAAGATCTGAATATATAAAGTATGAATGCAAAAAAAGTGCTTATGTATAAAATAAGAATATCTAAAAAACCTCAAATTCAAGTTTTTTGGACAATTACAAGCATAAAAAATGCCAAAAACCTCTAAAAGTCTGAATGGCCAATGTCCAATAGGATCAGCACAGCTCCCATTGACTTCTATAAGAGCTTGACTGTTTTTTCTTGGAGAAGTATTATATATTCTTTTTTGTGTTTTTTACGCTTAATAAATCTCACATTTTTAGAGAAATAAAAAACACAACTTGGGGAAAAAAAAGAAATTTGTATGTTAGCAAATAGACCCCTATGTGTCTCTGGATTCTTGTCTACATAGTTCTAGCTCCTTTTGAACTCTTTTAGAGCTGAAAACATATAATTTAATATATATATATATATATATATATATATATATATATATATATATATATATATATATATATATATATTTCGTTACAATGGACAGTACACAGTCTCAACCCAGGTACAAGGTATGAAAAAAATATATGTAAAGAAGCAAAAATGTTTTATTGTAAACATGTTGCTGCACATACAGTAATACCTATAGCTAATTAGATAGATATATACAATATATCTTTATACACATTACTATAATCTGGGATAAGGCTAAAATAAATAAATAAAAATTAAATAAGTGAAAAACAAAACAAAACAGATGGGATGTTGTTATTTTAATATTAATTGGGTGTCTGTGTTGGCAATTAGGTTTCCAAAATTAAATGTATATTTAGATAGCTATAGATATACTGAATATTTATACTGTATATTTATGTAATGTATTTTTTTCTAACAAGATTATTTTGTTGCTTGTGCTATTTATCAAAGCAGTTATTCCTTCAGAAATTTAGTGAGGGTTTTTTTTCAGAACAATAACTACTGAGAACAATATTAGTTAATCATTCAAGGTGCAGAATGTAGGTCATTTTATAGGCACTTTGTTATTTTTAATGTCAAATAAAACGCAGTTTTTAAGTTTTTCTGAGCCTTTAAATTAAAACATTTTTAAAGATTTACCATTTTCACCCTTTTTTTTAATATCCTGGGCTTCCTTAATGTTTTGTATGCACATTGAATATGAACCCCTGATATTTCTCAGCTCATTTATGCCTATTGCAGGTTAATCCCTGTATCATGAGCTGCCACTGGTCTGCTAAGCAGCTTAAAACGTCATGTTATAACTTTGACAATGACCTGCTAATGGTTTTACATTTCTCCAAAGTATTATACTCTATCTCCAGCTTTTTTATCATCTAATGAGATCAATAAATTTAGAAAGCAGACCTAGCAGGAAAAAACATGCTGCCAAAGACAAGGACATTGTAAAATTTCTTTACTATAAATAATATCCCAGAAACTGCCAGCTGCACATAGTGGGATAATAACAAAGTAGAGCACATAAATTGGTATTACTATAATTTCTATTTGACCAAAATATGGTTACAGTTATATATTTCTGAACGCCCCTTTCTTTTTAATATTTAAAATAAATTATTTTTTGTCCACAAGAATAGTTGATGGTACAATGTGTCTAGTTATATTGATGATAAAGAACACTGAGTATAATTTAAGTAGTACTTTTATATTAGTGTATTATGAATAGTTACACATTCCCTTTACATTCTCTGAATTATATTTATGCATATAGTTTGTTCCTTTAAATTACTTATAGCATGTGATTTTATTGGCTGATCGCAATCTCTCTTTTGGGAGTGTTCATTAATTACACAATTAAATAATTAGTGCCAACATAATTTGGGTGGAAAAAGACACAAGTTCAAATTCAACCCCTTCTTTTGACCTCCTAAATATAAAAAAGTTAAAAAGGTAAAATTATGTTTTCATTTCTCAAGTTAATGCCTTTTTCTATGTAAGGCAATATTTTATTTGCTGTAGTAACCATCAGTTAACATTGCTTAGAGTTATACAGCTTGTTATCCACATAAATCCAGATCATTTTCAGTAAAGGAGACATCCAACATCACATCCACTGCCACCATACTCTCTGGGCTTCTGCTCACCTCCTCATAGAAGGCAGTTCAATTTGCTGTACAACAGAAGCTTGTATACATGAAACATACAGATATCGTTAAAAAAAATAGGGTACTACACATAAATAATAAACCTTCATCTAAACTGTTTATAAGTAATTTTGCTTTGGGCACAAACGTAGCACACAGATCATTGTAAGTAGAATCTTGCATTAAGAAGTAAGTCATTCTTTTAATAGAATTCAAGGACTTAACAAAGTTAAGAACCTTTAGTCACAGCCCAGTGTTTTCATAAACAAAAATGCCTCATCTACCATCATATAAATAATATTATGCTTAATTAATTTTCTTTTTTTTGCTGTTGTGGTCTAGATATGTTGCCAGTGCCCATATCAGAATCTCTGTTTTCGCTTAGATTTTTTAAATACCAATAACCACTTGAAACAATGGTTTTTCTGAAACTCCTGTTCTCATACTGATTCTCCTGTAAATGTCCTTGTATGACAGACCCCATGCCACAATTAGCAACTCAAACCCAATGAAAGCACATGTAATTTAATGCTGACATGTTTAACTTATGGTTTAAACTGCAGCTACTCAGGTACCTTGTACCAATGGAGAATTCTCTACTGATGCTAAGTTCCTCTGAAAAATTAGGTGTGAGACCACAATTCTAATTTAATTTAAATGCCAGCTCTAAATATATCCAAAGGCAAACCAGGAGAACCAAGAAGGTAGTGATTCTGCAAAAATAGTTATGCTGCTGGTAGCAAGCTACATTCCCTATGGGGTCTATAGATGGTCCAGCAGAAAAGTCTCAGAAATGTTTCACTGGATTCTACTGGTTTTCTCCTCAGGTTTGTGTCACAGACCTAAAGTTAATTTCAGAGTAGACAAATTGACTTCTGTTGTCATGAACCAGGAAACCAAGGTCATTAAATGGCCTTCTACAACTGTGACTGCTTTCTATATGACAATATGGGAAGGGCTGTATCTGAAGGACAGGATAGCATTGACCAGTGTACCTCTTCTGGTTGAAAATTCGAGCATTTCTGGGTAAAGTCCCATACATAATACGTACATTAATATATTTCCATACTTTATAAATGTGGTAACCAGAGGAGAATGCCATTTTGTTTTCTGCTTGATTTCAATGGTGGTCAAAGGTGGCCGATGAAGTATTAACAAAAAAAAGAAGCGTGCAAGTTGCAAATAAGAAAAGTTTACTCTAAAAATGCATTGTTAAAGCAATAACACATTTCTGATAAGTTTTATTTTCATTACTTTTGTCAGTTTTGTCCTCTCCCCATTCATTTAATCTGCAGTGATAACCTTGCACTGTTACCAAGTCTGTTTGCTTTTAATCAAAATATGCAAAGTACACAACTTGATAACTCATAACACAGTACACAAGGGAGCTGATTCTTACTTTCAGCCATTTTTAACATAGAACAATGGGCTAATCTGATTACATATCATGAATATTCAGATGTAATTTATTAATTTTACCCAGGCACTTGCGTAATTATATTGCAGTATATTAAAAATATCATTGTCATGAACAGATAATTAGAAATAAGGTGTAAAGCATAATCTTGATATATTGACAATTTTTAATATAAAGTAAAATGGGAAACATGCAAACTATTTTATTAGTGGAAATTAACATTTCAATGGGAATTGTGATTTGTCATGTAAAATGCAATATACTGTACCTTTGCAGTAATGTAGACTGGAACAGGACCCAAGCCATAATTATTGTACATTAAATTAAGGCCATGTTTCATTGTATCCCCAATGAATTTTTTCTGCGTTTGTGGCTCCCCAACAGTTTATGGCTCCCCAACAGGTTGGGGATCCCTGGTAAAAGGAAAGAACACGCTGCATGAGAGCCCATTAACTGGATATAGGGGACAAACAATCAACTGCTGCCGGTGAAAGCCGATCCACTCTGGTCATGTGGTTAGAGATGAAAGGTCATCGGAAGCGCACTTACAGCTCACCGTTAGCAGGACTTATGAATGAGGGTATATGAATAAAAATCAAAGTTTATTGAAGTCTCTGGATAAAATCATTGCAAGGATGCAGACGAATAAAGCAGGCAGGGGAGAGCATGGCTTAACGCATTTCGTGACTATGCTAGTCACTTCCTCAGAAGCCAGTTCACCCTCTGCTGAAGATGTACTTATATACACTTATATAGCCACATATATAAAAATAATGGTAAATACAGTTATTATGAAGATATACCATGCAGTGTTATAAATAAGTATGTAATAATAAAATGTAGTTATGGATATTGGTATAAATGGAATATAAATAAATAAATATTACCATAAGTATATATATATATCAAAGGCAAGCAGGAGAAAATATGTCAACAATATCAGTAAAAAAGAGGATGATATTTGAATGATATTTGAATACGATGGAACGGTGAGCTGTAAGTGCGCTTCCGATGACCTTTCATGGGGACCCCTGGTCTATGGAATCTTACAGCAACATTTTCTAGATTCCAGATTGTAAGTCTGGACCTGGAGATCCCTGATGTTGTACCTACCCTTTGGATGTGAACAGTGGCAGTAAAAAATTAAACCCTGGATCCACTCGTCATTGCTGCTTATGTACCTTAATGACAATTGCCCTGGCTGATGCCTGGAGTGGTGACAGACTAATATCTGCATAAAAAAGTGTTAGACTTTGTCCACCGTTGGCCACCACTGCTTTCCCCTTGACTTTCCATGTGCTATTACCATACAACAGTTCTATTCCTGATGAATTTTAGCTATGAAATACTAAAGAAGTGCAGCATTACAAGAGCTACAATGCCATCTTATAAACAACTAAATGCAAATTTCATGTGTCAAATAAACTTGGTTTGTGAATTATAAAAGATACCGAACCGAGTTTGTCTGAAAGCCATTTATGAGAGGAGTTGTTAGATGTCTTGGTGGCCTAAAAATAGAGCTACTACCATAAGGCAAACAATGTTCTATATATATATATATATAGATATAGATATAGATATATATACACCCTGCGGTGGCAATGCAGGACTAAGCCTGGTGTAGACTGATGCCACTCAGTAAATCTTATTTTTTTCCCATGCTTCTGTATAGTAACTCATCACAACAATGTATGTTCTGCTTGCACTAGAAAGCATGTGGTCCAAGAAATACAAACTTCAATCTGATATTCAGCAGAAAACCACAAGGGCATTTAAACCATGTTGCAGAGTTCAGCACACAACAGTTTGTCTTCCCTTTTGTCTTGAGCTCAAACCTCATCAATTGCCTTTTGCACTTCTGCTGATGTTGCAGTTGATTTTTATTGCTAACAGATTCCTTTTGTCATGCGCCTGATGTGCAGCTGCCCGTAATGGATGTGTTTTTTACTTTCTCTTGTACTCAGAGCTTGTTCTGCCTGCAGAGAGTTTAGTCATTTCCCAGAGTTCTATTATATGTTTCCTAACATATACTTTGCATAGAGATGCCGCAAATTCAATTACAATAAAAAAATATTCACAGCTAGGAGGGACCACATGATTGTTAACCCTTGTTTAAAGCTGTGTGTGTTGACTTTACGGGGGAAAAAACATCAGAAGGTAAAGAGGGAGAAAAATATAATTTTTTCAGTTACAGAGCAATCTGGTTTGAAGAGGTAAAGAGCTGATATAATCTTTATGGGGAAAGCATTTGAGCTCTTGACATTGAGTGCCAAGAAATGTTTTAATGTACTAGTGAGTGGGTGGCTGGTGTGAAATTGTTTCCTTACTATGAACAGTAACCTTGTTGTGAACTAAGCAGCTGCATGTAAAACCCAGGTGTGGTGAGACAACAAGACCTATTCATGTTCTTTCCACTGTGCATTGGCCAGGTCTGCATAGGCACAGCTGACCACAGAAACTATCCAAGATGGTAACACCAGTACTTCTGTCCCTGGGATCTGTCTGATTGTTTTGCCACCAGTAAGGATTATTTAGATCTCAATTGGTGTCTAGTACAAGAAACAGTTTTCTTATAACAGAGAAAGATGAAATAATTGTTAAAAATGTGAATTATTTGATTCAGTCTACGGGAGACATCCTTTCTAGATAACGGGTTTCTGGATAAAGGATTCTATACCTGTAGTTGACCTTTAGACTTCTAAAAGGTGAATAGGTGATCACATTGTCCTATATTGACCCTTAGCAGATTAAGGGTTCATTAATAATAATAAAAAAAAAACAATCAAAATAAATCTACATATTTAATTGAATCTGTGGACTCTTACAAATATGGCTGCAAATTATGTTTTTTCTTTAATAGAATAGGGCACAAAGAATTCTGTTTACGACTCACTGTGAAAGGATAGGGGCTATTCAGAATTTCATTGGTGGAGGATGTGGTTGATAATTTACCTTAAATTCAGTTCTAACAACTGGAAAATTTCCACATAGAAATCCCCTAATTCTCATGGCAGAAATGTGTTAATTGATATAATGGAAATCTAAATGAAAGTTTTGACTGATTTGTAATTTAAACTTCCAAATTTCAAATAAGTTGACTAATGACATATTTGAAAATACAGGTATAGGATTCCTTATCCAGAAACTCTCATATCCATAAAGCTCTGAATTATGGGAAGGACATCTTCAATAGAGTCCCTGAGGGGCAAATAATTATATTTTTTTTATTATTTGATTTTTCTCTGTTATGATAAAGCAGTACCTTGTACTTGATGGTAACTAGGCTGCATCAATCCATATTGGTGGCAAAATAATCCTATTGGGTTTATACAATAATATATTTTATATACTTTTTATTTTTACTAAACATAAGTTGTGATGATCCAGGTTAAAGGAATAAACAATTTAAACCCTTATATAGACCCGACCCCCCAAAGCCCTAAGCATATTCCATACCTATGTGATATTTTATGTATGTGTAAATTATTTTGACCTTAGATGCTTATATGATACCTTTATCCTTGCGGCAACCAGTTGGCATGTGACTTAATAAAGGGGCAGCTATAAAATTGCTAATGAATCACCAAAATAGTAAGATCTATTTTTTTATAATAATAGCTGAAACAGCATATATGAGATCATAATAACACAAAGATGTATGACCCATTCACACAACTAATTATACCTAAAATAAAATATGGAACACTGTGTTATAAATTAATATGTACTTTGTTGTCAATTAACGCTATGCAAAAAAAAGCCATTTCATCTACACTAAATTACACAAGGTTTAAGAAGAAGAATAGCCTGTCATGCACCATATAAGCTTCTTAAATTTAAATTAATGGATTTTATTCCTGTCTCAAGTCCTTTAAAGTTGGTGGACAAAGAAATGCAAAAATATCCTGTTGTGATAAAAATCCTGTACCTAAAAGAAATTAAATACGGAAGGAAACGTAATTTTTTTTTTTAAATTTAAAAAGTACTATTATAATCTATTATTTTGTACTATAATATTATACCATACTATATACTATACTATTCAATTAGGCATTTATTGAAAGTGTATTTATATTTAAAATATTACCAAAGACACATTGAATAAAGATGTCTATTATACTAGAATCTGGTGGAAAGATAACGGAAAAGAACAGAATAAATAATATTAAAGAGAAGAAAAAGAAAAGAGAGAGCTTAGAAAGAAAGACATAAAAATAGAAGAGAGCATAGAAATTGATAATGTACCATATATACTCGAGTATAAGCCGACCGAGTATAAGCCGAGGTACCTAATTTTACCTAGAAAAACTGGGAAAACTTATTGACTCGAGTATAAGCCTAGTGTGAGAAATGATGGACTGGGAGACTTGGCACTATTACTAAATACCCCCAGAGCTTACAAAAAGATGGCACAGCGGCAAGTACACGTATAAATACCTCCAGATATCATAGCAGGATGGCACAGATTTAATGCCTGCACTGCTCTCTGGCTTTAACTAGAAAGTGGACCAGTAGCCAGCACAATAACCCAGGGACAACTTAACAGAGGCACTGACTGACCATGTGCGTGGGAAAGTGGTGAGAAGGCTGCAGACTGCAGTGCTAATGTGATAGTAACAGCTCCTTCCTTGCTTCCTTTTCTCCCGAGCTAAAAACCATTTGAGTGCTGCTGGCCAATCAGATGCTCCACAGCTGCTGGTAGCGCTCTCTCCTTCACCTTGTCACAGCCGAAGTAATTTGATCCTGCAGCAGAGACTGTGACAAGGGAGGAGGAGTGGCAGCAAGGGAAGCTGTGAAAAGTCTGCTGCAGAGAAGAAAAGCTCTGAGGGATCGGAAGAGAAAATCACTGCACCTCTGAATAGTGCATCTCCTCCACTGTGCGCCGGTACTTACGGTAGGAAGCGCTGGATTAGGGCAGTCTTGCCGACCCCACGGATGCGGGGCCCCATCAGGGGTGCAGGGGCAACGGAGGAACTCCTGAAGCGCAGCCTTTTGTGTACTGACTTGAGTATAAGCCAAGGTAGCGGTTTTGGGTGCTGAAAAACTCGGCT